>JAMALH010000009.1:28752-663593 GCA_023628075.1 Naganishia sp. PG3902-1
TAAACTAAACGGGGGTTTTGGGTTTTTTTGTCCGTTGTGGTTCCGGTTTCCCCGGGGGTTTCGGTTCGTGCCCCCCCCCCCCCCCCCCCTTCACATCCTCACATGCTGACGGTACCCGCGGTAGCGCGAATCCCGACCCCTCATCACGTGCGAGCCCACCCAGTCCTTCCTCGCCCGACAACTCGAATTCCACCGGCGTGACCCACGCGACCGCGCCGCACCTTCCTTCCGTCCGCCGGCAACGCCTCGTCCACGAACGGCGGTATCAGCCGAGGAGGACGACGCGCCGCGACGGCCCGTCGGCGTCGTCGGGCCCATCGCGAGCGGAGGATTGGCCATGCCGAGCGTCGTACAAGCCGTGGCCCGGATGGAGGACGATGAGGTACGCCCCCCGTCCCCTCCTGTAACTTTCATACAGGTACTCTCGGGGCTGACCGCGCGACCGCTGCGTTTGGCTAGCCGGAACCGACGCCGGCGGCACCATCGACGTCGAATGAGCTGCTTAATAACTTTGTATGTCCCCCCCCCCTCACCCTGCGAGACGCGCGAGCGAGCGTTCCGGCTGACGTGGGCGCGTACAGTTTCAGGGACTTATCGCGGGCCGACGGACGCCGGGGAGTACGCCGGTCAAGGAGTGATGCCGCAGGGGAACAGGCTATCAGTTCTGCGGGCGGGAACGAAGACGGCGCAAAGGGGCTTTGCGTCTTCTCGACCATTGCATTTGCGCGGCATCGCATGAGTTTGCGTGTAGAGATTACGCATGTAACGCATGGGGTCAACATAACATTCACATTGTCCATTGCGGAACGGACGGATAGGAAGCCTTCCGACGCCGCAACGTCTTTTTGGCAGGCTTCCAAGAGAGCCCGCATCCTCGCCCCGCCAGGCATCGTCCGAGCCGTTGGAGCAGATAGTATTGGGCTTCGAAGGAAAGCTCTAAGCAGGGCACATCCGCTAGGTCTGATGCAGGCGTAATTCGCGATTCGTCAATGTTGAATGATCTTTTACCTCTGCTCTATTGGAGAATGAAATAAGGATAAATACATGCAGTCATGAAGGATGCAACGTGAGTGTGGAGAAAAGACATATCCATGCAATCTGCGGTAGCGGAGAGCGAGTGTCAACGAGGTATCACAGCGAAACAAGAGGATGATGACGAGTGCGAAGGCAGCGAGGTATCACGGCGCAAGAAAAGAATGTTGACGAGTGCGAAGGCTGTTGCGCTCTCAACGGCATGGCAAGGACCATGCTGACAGTGAATTTTCCATGCCGTCCCGTTAAGCGGGCGAACGTCTTCGGCTGGCGATAGCGAGAAAGATGGATGGATGGGGTGACGAGGGTTATACTGGGATCCAGCAAGTGATGAAGCAAGAATGATTCGAGAAGATGCGATGAGCAAGAGGAGTTGATGGCTTCTCCTTTCGAGAACCGGATTTGGCTTAGCTTTCGGCCGCGCGCGCTGATCCCATCGCGTATTACAAGACTATGAGGAATTGTCCGGAAGACCTTTCATCCGTAGTCCATTTGGTGTGGTGGCTAAGATCCTCTCCCGAAAGTGAATCGATCGCGTTCAAGTTTCGTCGGGCCCATGTTCGATTTACTCTGGCACTTGGGACTTTTCGGATAGTTCGAGGGAATTAGCCGAGCGAAACAAGCTGTCCTGTTGCTGACGGGCCTTCCTGAAGGGAATGGAGGAGCAGTGATGCCACAATCGCGCTGAGTCAGCGTTGTGTTCTATGATGACTGGCTTCGACCAAAGTTGACTTGCAGCTTAAATGACAGGACTCAAACGAAAGCCCATTTTCAGTTCTTGAAATGGTGGGTGAATGTGAAAATGCCCAAGTCCTGTCAGGCGAGAAATCAAATGGATTACGTTTTTTTTTGCTTATTATGAATTTATTTCGATACATCTCGTTATCTTTGTAAATATCATGTCTGTATCAAAGAATCCATCTTCTTCCATCTTCTATGCAATTCTGCTCCTTCTTCAACCCACAAGCACCTGACTCTGAGCTGAGGTGAGCCGTGAGCTAGTAAAGCCGAAACATTTCCGTTAACAACATGGATCGTTGTCGCTGTCCCATGACCTGATGCAACGGCAATGTCTTCAGCCACCTCTGCCTCATATGACATTGTCGAGAGGACCACAACCAACAGATTGGGAAATGATCAGTCCATCTTCTCCTATTCGATACGCCTTTTCCACGTCGACTCGTAGCGCATCACTTTCGAGAGGGGTAACCCCAAAACGTCGGACCCATTGAGCTATCGATGCCTTCCGCTCCTCCTTTCCGCATCTCAACTCATCGCCTCGTACTTCGACGAATCGTATCTACACGCTATATCGCCCCAAGAAATGCCGTCCCGCACGCAGAAGAAGGTCGCAACAACAAGGAAAGCCGCAATGTGCGGCAAGATCGAGCCACACTCCTCTCGAGCTTCGAGCTGAAGTGACAATTGTCGATAAGGTACGTCCCTCTGCTGTTTCAATATGCGTCTTGAAAGACTCACCTCGACTCGTATCGGTTGGACAGGATGCGTCATGATTCCCCTCGCCCTTCTATGTCTCAATCGCAGAACACCTCATGTCTCGATTCGCATTCCAAACCGCTGCACCTTTCAATCTTCCTTCCGTGTCTATCGAAGCTGCGACCTTGCCCGCATATTGGGAAACATTCTTCTACGACGACTTCGAAGATTTGCCCAGAGTTCGAAAGAACGGGAAACCAGTCCTGCCTGGAGCTGTTTAGCGGCGTAGGAAGTGCGTTCAATCGAGAACCCCCTAGCCTACCCGCTCACTACCCTCGACTCGCATCCTCGCACGACATCGTCCTCCCGCTCGACCCAGAAACCCTCATCGACAACGCGTAAGTCCCAGCGCACTCCTACTGGCACATGACTGTAGATATGCCAGCCCAATCACGACCGTCATCACCCGTATCGACACCATCCACTCCGTCCGCGACCGGCTGATCGCGCGCGGCTTGGTGTCCGGGAAAGGAGATTCCGGACGGAAGGGGTCGCCCAGCGCGAGTATTTGGCGAGGATGGGGTCAGAGCAGCGCGTAGAGTGGATATGCAGGTGATACGAACGGTTGCGCTCAGATGTACGTCGCCCTCGGAAGGTGTCTCAAAAGGATCGTCGTTGATCGCCCTAGAAGACGCCTCGGTCATCCACACCTACACCGCCGATTTCTACCAGTCACCGCCCTCCGCGCCTACACCCTCCACACTCTCCACTCCTCTCCGCTACTACCCGCCTCGCCATGTCCTTGACTCAGCGGTTCCAATATCTCTTGATAGAGAGCGCAGAAAATAGCGAGGCGAAGATGTTGATGGACAACAGCAGGGGTCTGTTGTCGCTATTTCCGGGCGGTGATGCTAAATGAATGGGACGCGATCTGCCTCGGGTGAACCTTGAGGATGCGACCAGTCAGGTATCCTCAAACAGGTGAGCCTTGCGCTTGATCGGTAGTTGGTTAGAGTCTTTGCTGACTTCTTGGCGCCAGTCATTGCAATCGGATCCCCTGAATTGCCGTATTTCCATGTCCATGACGATGTCCAAGCTCGAGCGACGCTTGCGAGACACCTAGGACTACATTGTCCATTGATTTTTTGTATTGACTTCCTCCAATATCTGGTCATCCGGTCTATCGCATCCTTCTATTGATCCGAAAGGCCTTATTGCTCAAGTAGGCGGTCTGTGGTTGCAAATGCTCTTCCTCTCTTCAGTCCTCCCTCGAACGCAGTATCGTGTGCTGGGATTGGTGAGCGGACGATAAAGGATTACCCACGGCGTCGTCCTGCGTCCGCCCAGTAGGAAGACCCATTCGAGCGCTGCATTACTGCACAGGCGTTCTCAGCGATGAGGCCTTGTCCATTCGATGATTTCCCAGAAGGAAGGCAAGGGATGCCTATCGAAGGGTGATTGAGGAGGGGACGCGTTGATTCGTCATCTCTGTTCGATCACTTTCTTGCATTCGCGTCCTCTTGCACTTGAGATTCAGTCCCCATAGCGTCCCTCGCCCTCCATCTCAGCCTCTCCTCTCGAAAGAGCCGACGGACCTGTTCCGTCAGATGCAGGGCTGCCATCATGCTCTCCATATTCCCAGAGTCGCCTCGAATGGTCGTCTGGATCGGCATCGCCCTTCACCTAACTTACCTCCTCGCCATGTTCGACACCTTCTTTCACTCGCCCATCGTCCACGTGGATGTGCATCATGCAGTCTCTCAATCAGATGAGGAGCCTTTGGCAGAGAGGGTAGTGCTGATGGTAGGTGAGTAAGCGGCAATCGCGAAGAGGAACTCTGGACGGTCCGCTGACGATGATGTTGATAGCGGATGGGCTGCGTGCCGATCTGGTTTTCACGCCCGAGGGTTCGCCAAGGTTACCACTCGCCGCAGGAGAACTCATGGCGCCGCATCTTCGGTCCATCATCGAGAGCAAGGGCGCTTTCGGGCTATCCCATACACGAGTGCCCACGGAAAGTCGGCCCGGACGTGAGTTCGCTCTTTTCGTGGACAACGATTGACTGCTAATGCTTTTCGCAGATGTCGCATTGATTGCTGGACTTTGGGAAGATCCAAGTGCGGTGTTCAAAGGTCAGTCGTGTCCTCCTCTGTTCAAGCACTGTCTGACATGCTCGAAACAGGATGGAAGCATAACCCAGTCTCCTTTGACTCGGTCTTTAACCATTCCTCAACGACTTTCTCCTTCGGTAGTCCCGATATCCTCCCGATCTTCGCGTCTCCTCCGAATAACGGCCAGAACGAGGATGATCCGCTCGATCCAGAGAGGAATATATTGATGTGGATGTACGACGCGGATGCCGAGGATTTTACATCTGGTATGTCTTCCAAGTCTGCTTATTGCTACGGCTGACATCGGCCAGATGCAACCCAGCTCGATTACTTTGTGTTAAACAAGTTCAAGGCGCTCCTGGAGCGTGGGCGTACCGATCTGGCGCTTGATCACAGGTTACGCTCTCGGCATACAATGTTCTTTCTGCATTTGCTCGGGTTGGACACGACGGGACATGGGTATGGTCCACACTCCAAGGTGAGTGTTCCCCTCGCACACAATATCACAGCAGCTGACTTGCACATCGTGTAGGAGTATATCAAGAATATCCAAGTCGTCGACGGGATCGTAAAGGAAGTGGAGACATGGATGCAGGAGTACTTCAAGGATGATCGGACGGCGTTTTTGTTCACGTAAGCCTTGCATCCGTCCACAGGGATTGAAGCTCATCAAGATACAGCGCAGACCACGGCATGTCCAATATCGGCAACCACGGAGACGGACGTAAGTATCGCTGCATCTTCACCACACCCCATCGGATTCTGACCTTGCTCGCAGATCCTGACAACACGCAGACACCATGGATCAGCTGGGGATCCGGCATCCGCTCGCCACTACCCGAAAACCTCGACAACCCGACGCACGACGCTATCTCCCGTCCTTGGGGCTTCTCTCATCTGCGCCGCCGCGATGTCGACCAGGTTGACTTGACGGCGCTAGTGGCCGCGTTGAGCGGGACAAAGTGGCCGGGAAATAATGTCGGGATCGTCCCAACGGATGTGCTAGATACAGAGCGACGAAGGCTAGCGGAGCTAGCGCTAGGGAATGCCAGGGAGATTATGGAGCAGTTTTCTGTGAAAGAAAGTAAGCCGGTCGGGTTGTTTCGTATTCTGGTTGGTTGACTTGCGCCCTTCCCGGTTAAGAGCTGAAGTCGAAACACCGGTTACTCTTCCGTCCATTCCCTGAATTATCTGTCATCAGCGGCAAGGCATCAACGGCTGCTGAATTGCAGGTTGCGGAAATCAAGGCCAAGATCGCCAAGGGAGACTTCGAGGTCGCCGAGAAGGACAGCCAGCGTCTAGCAGCATTAGCTCTGCGCGGGATCGACTTTTACGACACTTTTGACCAGAATCGTCTCAAGTTGATTGTTACTTGGGGATACGCCTCATTCGCGCTCTATACCCTACTCTACACAATCATGACTTATGGATCGACCGCTCGGACGAGAAAGGGTACGCCCGTACCTTCGCTCAAGCTGGACATCGCTATCGCCGGGCTTGCTGCTGGTATTGTCGGTCTGTTCATCATGGAAAAGACACCGTGGTATTGCCTATACGTCAGCTTTCCGCTGTTCTTCACACGGTGCCTTCTGCAGTCCTGGATCAGGCGAACGGGAAATGTCCGAGGGCTTCAGCATTCGCGGGAAGTCGCAAAGTTTGTGGCAATTGCAGGAGCGTCCATTGCAGCACTCTTCTACATGGCAGTGAGTAGCCTACACGCTCTTCGACCAAACGATTCACCTTGTCCATAGACAGGTTACAATAATCGCCGGGTTTGGTCTGTTGGCTTCAATATTCTAGCGATATACCCTTTCGTCGTACAGACGCAAACGACCTTGAGGGTAAAAGCCTTGTGGATTTCCGCGACGATTCCCTGCGCACTCTGGGCAACGCTGGATGTGGAGAAGCAGGAGAACGCGCAATACCTGTGAGTTGGAAATGATTGGCAAAATCCCTTGCTGACCAGACGATAATTGTGTACCAGTAAATACGCCAACCGATTATATTTGGCGACGGCAGCGTTTGCCATCTGTGTGGTATGGCGAAGAACCGGGTCTGCGACATCGATTCCGTCATGGCTATCTTTCACGTTTGCAACACTGATATTCATGGGCTCCCATATCAACCGCGCCATTTGGTCATTACAAGCAAAGCAAGGCCTGAGTGCATGGCGCCAGATGGAGGCATGGGCGCAGCTGTGTATGTCACCTTCAATGTCACTGTGACGATAGCTCACGTTTGTTGGACTTCAGTCATATCTGCCGCCGGCCTACTGAGCGTTGGTTTCAAGTCTCGGCAGAACGCATTCGAACGGGTTTTCTTGCTGGCTTTTGCATTTGCTCCAGACTTCATGCTTCTAAGTGCTTCATGGGAGCCTTTCTTTCTGTGGAACTATACGGCGATTCTCCTATGTTGGATGTTCTTGGAGCGTGCCGGCCCCACATCAAAGGCTGCCAATGGTCAAAAGAAGGCTGTAGACCAACCTGTCCCATACCGGGCACTGCAGTCCTCGGACGCTTGCCGTGGTCTAGTCTTCCTGTTCTTGGTGCACGCTGTGAGTCTAACCGTTTCGTCTCTTTTCTCCGCGCTGACGTTTCTCCCGTGCCTTCCAGGGGTTTTTCTGTACCGGAAATGTGGCAAGCATAT
Organism: Naganishia sp. PG3902-1; assembly: GCA_023628075.1. Taxonomy (NCBI): domain Eukaryota; kingdom Fungi; phylum Basidiomycota; class Tremellomycetes; order Filobasidiales; family Filobasidiaceae; genus Naganishia; species Naganishia sp. PG3902-1. Next base: position 35,979 of record JAMALH010000009.1, read on the forward strand.
CGTAAGAAAATTTTTCTTCGGAAGGCAGGTCAGATATCTGACCGTCATCGCAACAGGAGCTTTTACCTTGCACCTGTCTACCGCATTGTTCCAGTCTTTCAACCTGCCATCATGTCCGCCCTTCTCATGTTCAAGATCATCATACCGTTTATTCTCTTGTCGGCGGCTTTCGTCTCAATTTGCAGAATGCAACGGTTACCGCCATTCGCGCTTATACTCCTGACGCTCGTGCTTAGTGAACGTGAGTCTCTTATGACTCCTTCCTCGAATTACTCGTTTTCGCTGATAGTGCTTCTCAGCGATATGCCTATACTTTTTTTGGAGGGTAACGACCAAAGGCAGCTGGCTTGAAATTGGCTCCTCCATATCTCACTTCGCAATAGCCTCTTTACTGGTGGCATATAATGTCGTACTGTATCTGATAGGGGAATGGGTGATGTCGGGAACATATTGACATACAAAGTGATCTCGAATTCGCGTTTCTGCAAAGTCTCAGAGCGTCAATTCTACGCATTTGGATACGAGTGCCCAGGAGACATCGCGTTCAATGACTTTCTTTGGCTTGCGACGGCATTGCTAGGAAATTGCGATACATGATTGGTGCGCTCAGAGAGTTCTGACAGCTCACTCACCACTGAAATGTTTCGAGGTGGGGCCATTTCGGGAGCGTACAGTCGGCTATTCTGCATTGTTGAATGATAGCCTTCATGGTTCGTACTAGCTACCGTATCCAGTTGACACTCAGATTGGACCTCACAGCTCAGCATGACAAGAATAAGACCCAAAAGCTCCATTTGAGGTGAGGTGTATATTCAGTTCACTACCATCGTCCGACCTTCAGAATACCTCGGCGGATCCTCATTGGCTTGCCGGGGGTGTCGACACATAGGCTCAATACCAATGCGCTTCGAGCAAACTCGGTGGTTACGAAGCTCTTATACGGTGTCCTACGTTGTTCTTAGCCTCGACTGTCCGTGCCAGGCCGCCATCTACATCGCTCGGCCGCCCGAACACCCTGACAGATAGCCACTTCACTACTTCTAAGTTATTTTAGCAGATCTGCCATGGTCCCAGAATCCGATTCAAAGGTCCTGATTGATATTGATAGACCATAATGGTCTTCTTGGAGTAAAAGCACTGACAGGGCAGCCTCATAGAAGTAAAGTCAAGTAGCAATAAGAAGAGTAAGCATCCCACTTGATTACTCGCCTGACACGACCTGGAGCTTCCTCACATGCATCTACCGTCTCAAGAACTGAGCGTGGACTTGCGTTTGAGTCCTGTCATTTGGCCCGCAAGTCGAGTTTTCAAATCCTGTCATCATAGAACACAACGCTGGGTCACGTCGCTGCGGCATGACTGTGCTCCAATCCCACCGGGACGGCCCGTCAGCAACAGGGCAGCTTGTTTCGCGCGTTGTCGCCTCGGACTATCCAATGTGTATCATTCTGAAAGATTTGGATCGCTTGATATATGGCAACTTCATGTAGGCAATAGGCTTCTACAACGTTGATGGCGTCATGATTCTCAGTATCTTTGTACACCAACTACAACTTCTTCTCAAACCACACTTCGATACTCTGGTCCTCCACCCCCGGTCCAGCTCCCCAAGCTCCCCTCGTCCAGGCCATGCCCTCCCGGTGGAAAACCGCATCAAAGGACTCGAATGGTGAAGGAACAGTCACGTTTGTCTCGGTGTAAGTCGCACTTTGCGTAACCGTAAAGGTCGATCCGTTGCGGTGCGTGAAAAGAAGGTAGTCGGACCAGAATTTGGGGAAGTAGGCGATAAAGGTCGGAATGTCAGCAGGTTGGGCGGGGAATGGGTTGCCCGCGAGCGTCGTTGTGCATGCTTGGATTTTTTCGTCCAAGGCACAGATGGTCATCTCTCCGTATGCGGCATCAGTGTAAGTGCCTGGAATGCTCGACAGGTCGACGTCGACGGTCGCATTACCAGGTCGGGACGGAGGCAGTGACTTGCGCAGCTTTCCGATCATCTTGGCTTTGATCCTAGAACTCATCCTCAATACTAGGACTCGGGCCGGGCCACATCTTGAAACTCACTTTGTTGCCCAATCAATCGGTTCCAAGCCAAGGATATGGTCGAGGATTCGCCTCTGCACAAGCTGGTAGAACTCTGTTCCGAACTCGTTGTCATTCACCATAATCGCGATTCCGATTCCCGCACCCGGAATCCGCATGACCTGACTCATCTGTCCCGGAACGGCTCCGCCATGCTCGATAATGTAGTGGCCTCGGTAGGAATACATGATCTGGCCGGCGCCGTACGTGGATGGACCGATAATGTCTGTGTCGTGCGTGAAGGATGGCGGGGCGTACGGAAGGGTGTAGGGTGTTGCGACGGCTGCGAGGACTTCTGGGGGGATGACGGTTTGATTGGTAGATGATTTGCCGTGCATCAGGAGCGCTTTGAGCCATATCGCCTGGAAGGAGCCAAGTCAGTTTCCGCCGCAATCCCAATTTTCGAGCGGATCACGCACCATATCTCTGGCGGAACTGACCACACCGCCCGGCCCGGCATTCATCGGCCCCTCGCGCATGAAACCGATATTCACAGATTCCCCAAGACATTCCATGCTCAATGACTTTCCGCTCAGGTCCTCAGCACACGCTTCCACATCCATTCCCTTCCTCACGAACGCGTCTGATCGATTCGCACGTGCGGGCGAATACGTCGTCTGGGTCATTCCGAGCGGGTCAAAGATCCTTTCTTGAACAAATTTTTCGAACGAGATGCCGTAGATGTGTTCGGGGAGGGTGGATGCGACGATATAGGCGAGGTTGTTGTATTGCCAACTTTGGCGGAATTCGGCAGAGGGGCGCATGTGGCGCATACGCGCGATGAGCGCGTTCTTGTCTTCGGCGACTCTGGAAGCTGGGAAGTTGGCCAAAGCCAACAGGGGGGCGAAGAGGAATCAATGCTTACCCGTAAGATCCCTCGTGTCTCGGAAGACCGGTGCGGTGCGCTGCGTCTGGTTAGCTGGATCATGGCGATCCCGAGAAACTTGACGTCTACTTACAAAGCAGATCGACAAGATCAGTTCCATCCGATGCGACGGAATCCATCAGCTTCCACTCGGGCACAACGTCCTTGATCTTGGTTCTCTGGGTGAAGCCCGATGTTTCGTTGGCGGCGATGAGACCCGCTGCGATGGCCGTGAACAGTTTCGAGTTTGAGGCCATGCCGAAGAGCGTCTGCCCCCCAAAGACGATATGAGGATGATGTACAGGAGAAGAGAGGATATCGACTTACGTGTTCGGTCACGGCGTTCCCGGCGCCATCCGCGATCCCTACGCCCAACGTATCTTGCTCCCATTCCCCATCATCTTTCAACCGAACCACGGCCATCGCGGCCCCCTTGATATGCCAATCTTGACGAAGCTGATTGATTTCATGAACAAGGCTGGCGGGGATGATGCGTTTCGATGTCGAGCCGTCTAGGATGTGTTGCAGACTTGAAATTTCGCGGGCAAGGGTTTGGTCGAGGATGGTGTACTCGGTTTCTGGCGCGGGCCTGAGAATGGATTGAGGAAGCGCGCTCACGAGCGTTGCGAAGGGCAGGGGGAGCACGAGCATCGCGGCTATTCCGATAGATCTCTGGCACGCCAGTCCAGATGAGTCTTCCCGTACGAATAGGAGACGGGGCAGGGTGGACCAACAGATGAATGAACAGACGCCGGCGGACGGCCTTCTGACAGCGAATCCGTCATGAATCGCGGCGAGAGGACGACCGCATGCCACGGGCGGACCTCGCCGAGCCGAAGTCGCGCCGATATGCCCGATGGCCGAGGGCATTTTGTCGGGTGCTCTGGATCATTTGTGTTCTCTCACCTGGATGTCCTCGTGAGTGGATACAAGTCCAGTAACCTTGCATCGGGGTACAACGACTGTTCTCCTCATCTTATCCGACGCGATTCATCACCGCGCGTTTCTTGCCAGGCTCATAGGAAGGCTATTGCAACGCTGCAGAACCGAGTTCACATTGTTGGAATGAGGAAACGGGACCATTCGTTTCCAGTCGTCGACGGTTTTCTATACGAGACTAGCTACGTAGATGGATCCATCCATACAGCCAAAGGCCTCTTGAAGACTGCTCCGGAGCGACGCAGCTTCTGCGCCGCTTGCGCAAGGTAGATGCCTCGAGATCCGATTCAGAGTTTTGCTGACGTATCGGCTCTTCAGCGATGACGACAGATCCATATCCCCCCTGACATGGGTTGACGTACAATCATGCTCCTCAAGTATCGGTATGATCAGTTCCACTACCCTACCAGGGGATTTACAGGACTCACCATGTCCATTAGCGAAGCACCTACCTCACCTCGAGCCTCTCCACGTCGCCAACTTATCCGCACTGCATCCATCCACACCCTCCCCCACCGCCCATGGCGCAAATACAGCACGCCCTTCCCGCGCATCCTCGCCCAGATCTACCCAGGCTCGGGAACACGGGAAGATCCCTACCTCATCGACTGGCTACCGGGGCGGGACGATCTGGAGAATCCGCTCAAGTGGGCAGAGGCGTACAAGTGGGCGATCATGGGGATGGCGACGTGGGCGACATTGGGTGTCGCATTGGCGAGTTCGGCGTTGTCCGCCGCAGAAAGGTCGGTCGCGGAGAGTTTTCCGGGTTATGATAGGGAGGTGTATACGATGGGTGAGTTGGAGGTTTGGGAATCAGACTTGGAAAATTATTGACGGGTCGTTCAGTCTTGTCTGCATTCGTTTTGGGTTTCGCGACAGGTATGCCGCCACCCTGATTGGTTTACATGGACATCAATGACGATTCACAGGCCCCCTGATATGGGCTCCGGCAAGTGAGGTATCCGGCCGGCGAGTCCTCTACATCGTCACGTTCGGCCTCTTCACCATATTCAACGGTGCCATCTGCGCAAGTCAGAACATCCAGACGTTGATCGTCTTGCGGTTCTTTGCCGGTGTCGCTGGGGCGGCGCCTCTGACGAATTCTGGGTGCGTCGTCAAGGAGCTTCCGCCGCGCGATGATTCACGACCGTACAGAGGGACCGTCGCAGATATTTTCGAAGCGGATGAACGAGGCCTGGGCATGGTGATCTTTTCATCGGCCCCATTCATGGGACCTGCTCTCGGACCGATCGTGAGGCTTTCCGTCTTTTGCTCACAGTCGAACATCTGTCAACCTGGGACCTCCCCTCACAGTGTGGAGGCTTCTTGGGCGAAACTTCCGGCTGGCGCTGGGTCGCCGCCCTCCTCGCCATCTTCTCAGCGGTCCTCACTCTCATTGGCGCACTCTGGCTTCCTGAGACGTATCCCATCGTCCTCTTGCGGAAACGAGCGGCGCTCTTGACCAAGGTCACGGGCAAGCAGTATGTCTACAAGGGGGATAAGAATAAGAGAATGGGGATTGTTGAGCTGTACAAGCATGCGCTCAGTCGGCCATGGGAGTTGCTGTTCAAGGAGCCTATTGTCTTTCTGCTGGCGATCTAGTAAGTAATCTCGCTCCAGACACCATGCATTCGCAAACTATTTGCAGTATGGCCATCATTATCGGAACCCTCTACGTAAGTTGTTCTTTTATCAAACGGCCTGTACTGATTCCAAGGAATACAGCTCCTCTTTGGCGCATTCCCAATTGTCTTCCAGGAAGAACGCGGCTGGTCTCCCGGCATTGGAGGACTCGCCTTTATCGGCGTATTTGTAGGCTGCGTTATTGCGCTCATCTACAGTGTTGTATGGGAGAACCCGCGGTACGCTCGCAAGTTGAAGGTATGCCTTCTCGGGTGAACTCTCAGAGGTGACGAGCGCTGATCGCGCGTAGGCTGAGGGCGGATGGCTTCGGCCGGAGGAGAGGCTACCGTCGGCGATTTTGGGGGGAATCATGCTACCGTGAGCCGACGAGCGAATTCCCTGAAGGCTGCGTCTGCTGACTTCCAAGCTCATGTATAGAGTTGTAGGCGGGTTTTTACCTGGTTTTCCACGGGTACGAACCGCTCATTGAGGACTGGCTTTTTATAGGGTCTTTTCTCCTTTGCCTGGACGGCTGCGCCCGCCAGTATACCTTGGATCGCCCCCATCATATGTTCTGTACCTTTTGGAATAGGTGAGCGGGAATGGCTTCAGCGCAAGATCCTTGAAGCTGATTGATCAGGCATGGTTCTCCTCTTTCTGAGCGTTTTCAACTATCTGGTGGATAGCTATCTGATTTACTCTGCAAGGTGTTTATCACGGGAGATGCAGGTCATCATAGCTGACCACTCGTAGTGTTCTTGCCGGCAATGTGGTGGTACGTTGTCTCGCAGGAATGGGTATGTCAACATTACACCCTCGCGCCCGGGCCTCATGATCTTTTGCAGCTTTCCCGCTTTTCACCACACAGATGTACGACAATCTGGGCATAAATTGGGCGTCTACCCTGGTCGGTTTCTTATCCTTGGCTTGCGCTCCGCTTCCCATGTGAGCCTTCTCCCGGGGTCAGGTGTGCGTTGCACTAAATTAACTTCCTTCAGTCTCTTTTACGTCTACGGAGAACGGATCCGTGTCAAGACAAAATTTGGCCGCGAGGCAAACGAGATTGGAATGTCGATGCGCAGGAGCCAATCGTTGAACGAAAAGTCTAGGATATACGAGCAACATACCGCTCGAGCGCATCCAGGTGGACCTGGGGGTGCAGGAGAGCCATGACAGGGTTCGCAAAGGCAGGGGACGGCGAGAGCGGAGCCGAAATGGGCGGTTCTTCTGTATTGTTCGAACATCTCCCAGTTGCTCAGTAATCAATGAGCTCTCATAGCTATGGAGTCTCCACAACATCATCCAGGCAGCTGTCCAGGGCTCTCTACAGGCAGCTCTCGAAACTGCTCTCAAGGCCATATCGCTGGCATATTGGCGAAGGTCATTTTGTTATCTTATCAGTATTTACGTCCGCTAGCCGCTGACGTCATCCCGTGTCGATCCCGTGTCTCAGTTCCATCACTCTTTCTTCCGTTTCCGTTTCTGCTCGAAGAGCCGGATGCCGGAGTCGCCAGCTGAGTCGCCGAGCTAGTGGGAGTAGCGGACGAGCAGCGGTGGCAGTCACCTGAGCGCGGATTGGGTATATCAGGATCAAGGTCGGATAGAGGGAATAGAGAGGTGTTTCGACTCTTTCACATGATCACCATGCAGCCCTTCAACAACAACTATGAACCCATTGCAGATACAACATCGGAGACGCAACCTATGGTCGTCTTTGACCAAGAGCATGAAGCCCCTGATACGCAGTCGACGAAATGCAAAGCCATCTCTGGGTCGACCATATACGACGCGCGAGTTGTCCTGCGAGACATTCCGGATCTGATCAACGATGGAGATATCGTGCTGCGGGTGACCTCGACGACCGCGTCGATGAAGAGCGGTAAGTCTCTCGAACTGCTTGAATGGTATGTTCTGATATTCTAATGACATCCAGGAAGCGTTGTTGGGCATGAATGTATGGGGATTGTCGACAAGGCCGGTACCTCGGTCAAGTCACTCAAAGAGGGAGACGTACGTGGGCATGCGGAGGGCCGGACTCCTAACCTGACTGACCTTGTGCACAGCGCGTCGTCGTCTCCTCGCACTTGTCGTGTGACAACTGCCGGTTCTGCAAGCGAAAGCTGGCATCCATGTGTGATAGGGCAACAACGGGAACCGGCCAACAGATGTGAGTCGTTGATCAGTCCAAGGAGCTAGCTCCTAAGTGAGGCTTCCGCAGACCTGGACACAAGGCCTCTGGGATTTTTTTCCGCCCATTCAGTGGGCACGCAGAATACATCAGGGTGAGTAGTAACGATCGCGCGGTCCTCGTCGCCTGACAGGCCTTTAGGTACCTCTGGCAGATGTCAATTGCCTGAAGATTCCCGACGAGGTCCCCGATGAGAAAGGTATGTCGTGGTTACAAAAGCATTGGCGGGAGCTAACACGCTCTATCCAGCCCTCTTCCTTTCAGAAGTGCTTCCAGCCGCCTACCATTGTGAGGCATAACACCCTTGAAAAAACCGCAATCTTTTGCTGAACTTTGTCCAGGTGTCAAGGACACGGGCGTAAAGGAAGGTGACATTGTCGGAATCTGGGGGTTGGGTCCGGTAGGAGTGAGTGTCGCATATGAACGGAAAGGCGAAGACGGGCTGATGGTCCAGTAGCAATGTGCCGTGCGATGGGCTGCTCTGGCTGGTGCAAAACGAATCTACGCCATCGACAAGGTCGACTCCCGCTTACAATTGGCTAGGAAGGGAGCGAAGCCCGGCATCGTGCAAACTATTCATTTCGAACAGTTGGACGAGCTGGATGACGTTGTGGAGTACCTGGTAGCAAAGTGCCCTGAAGGTTTGGATGTTGCCATCGACTGTACATCGCACGATCCCAAGGTTCGTCCGGCGGAATCCGCGGTATATCTGGCACTCATCCCTTACACAGTCTCTCCTTTCCAACGCGACCAAGGCTCTCAAGCTCGAGACAGACTCTTCAAACGTCATCAACGAGTGTATCAAGTCCGTTCGCAAGATGGGAAAGTGAGTCTGTATCAGAGCTCATTGTACGTGACTGACTGTCGTCCCAGAATTGGAATAGTCTCCAATGCGACTGGAGCGATCAATCAGCTCAATAGTAAGCTATGCGTTTCTCTTCTCGGTCACGAAAGATTGATCGCTGTTTGATTCAGTTGGAGCCATCATGGAGAAGGGTCTCAGACTCATCGGCAATGGGTGAGTGAATCTAATTGCTCCTTCGCTGTCTTGCTGACAATGGAATCTAGCACATGCCCTGTGCAACTCTACGTACGTCGAAGGCCCGAATGTGAGCGCTAGGCTGACTCCTCGATCAGTGGGAGGAGATCCTGCAAAAGATCATCGTCAACGAGTTCGATCCTTCATTCCTCATCAGCCAAAGAGTCCGCTTGGAAGACTTCCCCGACTTGTACCCCGTATGGGCGCGTAACCCGGGAGAAAAGGTCCTTGGTATGACGCGTTTCAGGTCAGTACGTTGGCACGAGCTTCGTAACGCTCCTGATCCCTCTACAGTCCAGCCCCAATGGCTGGAACTCCGGAACTGACGTCTGCGCAGGAACTACAACACCTGCCGGGAGGCCGAAGGCGAAGCTCGTTCTTGGGTACCATGTTCGAACAGCCGCGACAACCAAGCAGAAGAAGGAGCTCTGTCCTGTCTTCTGTGATCAGCGAGGGCCGAATGCTTATGGACAGAGCGATGGGTACGGGTGCCTGAGCATGCTTAGCGCTTGAGACGATGTCCAGAAGAATGTAAACCCAAGTATAGCAATAATTATTCCGATTCTACTTTGTCGGCCTTGATAGGTATACGTGGCTCCACAGGGATGACCTCTTTCACCTGCATCCTGAGCTTATCCTCCTGTAGCCTCCTGATCATCGCACTTCTTTCCCGTATTCTGCCCCCATACAGGTAGAACACGACTGGGATCGGGATACACGCCACTTCGATGAGACCGAGCAGTGTTCCTGCCCAATTTGAGCCCAGACTCTCATATAGTTTTCCCCCCGCGAGCGGAAGGCAAGCGCCCATGATCGAACGAACGACGGCGTTGCCTGTGAAGCTCGTGTTAGCGGGGCTTGTGAAACTCAACGGAGATACGTACCAGCAAGAGCGGATGCTGCGTAAACGCCGTAAGAGTCCACGAGATAACTGTTGCTGTAGATGAAGACGCAGCCATTGCCGCAGCCGAAGGGGACTGAACGAGAACGGACGGATCAGAATGGACATGGCTCAGCGAGTCAACCTGCCGCTACTCACTGCCCGCGATAAGAGGCCAGATCCAGTGCACGTTTGGTGTGCACGTCCATGCGAACATCAACTCGCCGGCGGCTAGTAGGACTGCACCAATGCATACGACCGAGACCATCGCCTCCGGTGCCACCTTGCCGGTCGCAGGGTCGATGCGATGCGCCTTGATGAGTCTCCGCAAGACCGGCTCTCCAAAGATAGTCAATAGATTTCCGGTACCGATACCCAAAAACGCGAGACCGGCGATACCGGCGGACCATCCGCGTTCTTGTCGAAACACGATGGGGTATGCAACGAAGCAGAGGTACAGGATGCCGTAAACAACACCGATGTAGAGGTTCCAGAATATGCTGGATGTACGGTCAGCGCGGGCGAGCGCGGATCTCGAAGGACATACCAAATGGGTTCTTTCAGCATCATGGCAAAAGGCCGCGACAAGTTGAGCTTGAGTAGAGCCCAGAACTGAACCTTCTCGTCATAGCGACACCACCATCTAGGATCGCCCGTCTCTTTACGTTTTTGCGCTGCCATCTTGCGCAGGATCGCTGGCCCATAAGTCTCCTTGCTGAGAAAGATGAGGACGACGGCGATACCTGCGAGGATGAGGCAAATCCACGAGATCCACCGCCAGCCGAGGAATTGATATACGAAACCTCCGATGATAGGGCCTAGGGGCTGTCAGATTCGGATTTGACACGGATATTCCGCCCTGGCTCACCAATTACTGGCCCGTTCATAGGCTTTGACGAAGCCGTTAGTCAAAGCTATCTATCGAAGTGAAAGAACCTACACCGATGGCTGAAGGGATATCAGAAACGCCCCCGCCCGGTTCGTAGACCACTCACCCCAAATACTGAATGCCAGTGCCCTGTACTTGTCGTTGATAAGGTCATTCACCGTGCCCGGACTGTTCGTGACCAAGGCACTCGCCGAGATTCCTGACAGCAATCTCGGCACGATAATAGATGCATAGTTGTGCGCCAAAGCCGTCGGAAGCAGGAGTATAACAAAGATCGCTGTCGAGATGAGGTATATCGGTCGCCGTCCATACATTTCGCTGAGAGGCGCTACAACGACACTCCCGACCGCCATCCCCAGCAGGAACACCGTCAATCCCATGGTGGCGACAATCCGCGTAACGTCAAAGTACGAAATGATGCCGTCGAGACTTGATGTATAGGCGGTGCTATACAGTACGACGGCTGTAGTACTGTAGCTCTTCGTGAAGATAACGAATATCTTGTACCACAATGGCCAGCATTTCGGATTGCGTGGATCATGGCCCGGCAGAAAATCAATCTCGAACGCTGGATCCCGCTCGGAGCCTTGGAGCGTCGATTCCGAGAGATGCAGCGAATGCGTCCGCCGATGCTCGAGCGAATGTCGAGCGATCTCTTGCTCCTCTTGTGCGATCCATTTCTCCTTGCCTTCTTTTTGTGACGGGTATCCCTCGGCTGTTGCGACGTAACTTCTCACGGGTGTGAGGGTGTCTCCACCCTCGTATTGAGCCTCCGGATCGCCATGATCGCACGCGGTGATTTGGATGTCGGGCTTGCGTGTTCGCGTGGACGGCGTCCGTAGCAGACTGACGCGTGGTGGTGGCCTAGTTGGGTTGTCCATGATGCGCAAATGGCCAGAATGCTACCCCTTGACGCATCTGCTGACCACAATGGCTTTCAGCCCACCTGGCGGATATCTTTTCACAGCTCTTTTCACCCTCCATCGCGAACGGGATCGGTCATTTCCGAGTCGCGAGTCAGTCGGGAATCCAGTATTGCCGGCCGATCGCCGTTGGGGGACGCGAAGAACAAATTCGGACGCGCTTCGGACCGGTCAATCACATGCCGTAATCAAGAGGCTGGCGTATAGAAGAAAGCTGATTCTCTATAGAGCCGAGGGGAGCTCCATGTGGCATCGTTCTGCGTCCAGCAAGGACGTTCTGTTCTGCAATCTTCGTATGGGCGAGATGAGCCTTCTCGTCTTGCTGAGGTGTATCTCAGATGTTTTACAACTGTTGGGCGCGCAGACGAATCATAGACAGCGCCAGGACGACCTAATTTGGGGAGTCTGCGATAGACTACCTGCTTGTGGCCTATATATGAATGATGTGGCGGCATCAGTTATCCCCAATAAGTGTGTCACCAAACTCGACCAACCTTTCTATTGCCCAACCTGATCGTACTTTCCGCCAGTGTCCTTTCTCCGCGCATTATCAAACATGCGCTTCATCATGCTCACCGGACCGCCATCGCCAACCAGTGGCGTTGACGAGTTATTGCGTCGGGCAGAGGGTGAGCCGGAGCGCATGCTACTGCCTGGTGTCCCGCTGCCGCTGTATATCGACTCGTCCTCGTTGTCGTCCTTGTCTTCGTCATCATCTTCATCATCTTCGTTTTCATTGCTCTCGTCACCAAACAGCGCGTCCATTTCCTTAGGGGGAAGATGATCAGTTTCGTGACGAAAGACGGGTAGAGAATAATGCAAACCTCTAACGGTACGCCTGCCGTCTCCGGATACACAAAGTAGACCGTGATGAAGGAGATGAGACAGAATCCTGCATGCATCGGGTAGAGACGCCAGCCGATGAGTTCTTGATATAATGGTGTTGTCGCTCCGACGTAGTACTAGATGAGTCGACTCAGTCAAGTGCTCTGGTACCGCTAATATTGACACTCACGTTGAAAACCCAATTCTAGACGGGTAACGAAATTTAGGACGCCTTTTACGACAGCGTCTTCTGGCAGACTTACCGTAGCAGTCGAAAGCGAGACTCCCTTGGCTCGGAAGGGAAGAGGCATGATCTGCGGTGACAGCGTTGTGAGAAGCGCGTTTCACCGGCGTGTACTTGCCAGGACTCACCTCCGGAGCAAGCAGCCATCCGATTCCACCCCACGAGCAGCCGAACAGCTAAGGCACGATAGATTCAGCATGTCGCTTTCGTAGCGATATCACTGCAGCTTACCATGTTGTAGATGATTACACCAATAGCGACTACCGATGAAAGGTGTCACCGACATTTGCGAACTGAGCTTTCATTGCCACTCACCTGCCATTGGCGTGAACGACTGATCAATCTTGATGAACCAGCCAATCGCCGTCAAAGCGACTGCCATCTACGAGCAAGCGTCAAGCTAAGACCAATCGTCAGGAAGGAGAATAGCGTACGCCTGCAGCTCCTGCGAGAAGAATAGGACGACGGCCCATTGAATCGACAATGTACCATCTATCGTTAATGGCAAATCAGTGAGTGGGAAAAATCGAGTTCAGAGACGTATGACGTACGGCACGATACTGCTCGCGACGTAAAAGAGCGAGTTCCAGCCCGTCATCAAAATTGCATCCCGGCCAACAAATCCCTGTTGCAGTATTAGTGTGAAGAGCGCCAGAAACAATGTCGGACGCACAGCTTGCTCGAAGACCAAGGGCGCATAGTATGAGACGATATTGATTCCGTTCTGCGATTGGAGGTTCAGCATCGCCGTAGAGCGGGTATGGGCAAACGCACCATTTGTGCGAAAGCTTGACTGCTCATGGCGATGAACACCCGCATGCGATATCTCCTGAAAAGCGCTCGATAACTCCTATCACCGACAGCACGCTATTTCAAAAGGTCAGCAGCTATCAAGGCAAAGGAGAAGCGCCACATACGTCGGCCAGGATGGCTTCCTTGATCTCCGTAAACTCCGCTCGAGTGACGGGATCGTCCATGTTTCCGTCGTGAAAGTCCGCAATCACGCGTAGTCCTTCGTCATCTTGATCCGTATCGATCAGATACCTATAGCACAGCGATAAGATTGCGCCACGAGCGGAGTATGGGAGATACACACCGTGGCGACTCTGGCGAAACGAGCGTCCCCAATGCGAGAATTATCCCCCCAACGCACTGAATGCTCAATGGGATACGCCAACTCAGGTCGCTCGTCAGGAACGAGCAGAAGTAGTCTATCCAGATGGACGAGGCGTATCCGATGATGTTGCCGGTGAACTCGATGCATGCTAGTTGGCCACGATGCGAGGCTGGTGATATCTCGGATTGGTAGATTGGGACGATCATGCTGTGATGAGGCAGGAGATGCAGGCAAGGAGCCGATGTGGAAAGAGACGTCATATAGTTTTGGCATGATATTTCAATCAGCCTTCGCTCTCCTCCTAACAACTGTACGCACCTCAACATGCCCACTCCGAATCCACTGATAATCCTCCCCGTACACATCGAGCGATAGCCCGTCGTGAACGTCTGCACAGCACCTCCAAGCGCAAAGACGATTGCGCCGAGACGAACGGTGAAGCGCCGGCCTTTAGCGTCGGCGAGCGGAGCGGCAAGGAGAGATGTTACTGTAGATAAGAGCGATTAGCGCTGAACCGCCAAGGGGTCTAGATGAATGTACTGAAGGCGCCGATTTCCAGAATTGCGACCATGTTTCCTAGCTCGACTGACGTTGGCTGATTGACTGGAAGCAAGCTTTAGCGGATGATTGTCTTGCCGATTTGCAAGCGAGACTTGCAGTATTTCTTGAAATATGGATTGGTGATCAATCCAGACATGACACTGCGTTCCAGGGTCAGCTCAAGTCCGCATGTGCACAGTTGATACCCACCCCTGGTCATAGCTGAAAGAAAGTAGTCAGCAAATAACCCAGCGACGATCTACCACTACTCACCCAAAGAGCCACACTCCAATCGAAATGAAACACGTCACAGTATACAGCAGCCGATGCCCCGTGAGCTTGCTGCCCGTATGCGACATACCCTCGGTGGGGATGTCAAACGACACTGACGAAGACGTGGACATGGGGAACGTCGTCAGTGGAATGGACTGCGATGTCATGGATTGCGAACCATCTACGACGGGTTGAGAATGCTGAAAGGGTCAAAGGGGGACGTGATCTGGCGGTGAGACATATTGCGGAGTAGAGCCGGCCGCCGCGAAAGGCGTGCGTCGTCATTATTTCTGGCCTTTGGAAAGTCGGTCGCAGGCGTTTGCCAGTTATGTGGTACTGGTTTCTTGAGGTCGAAGGCTCGTCGCATTCAAGAGATAAGGCGTGGTTGAGTCTCGCTCCGAGAGGATGTTCGCTCAGTACGTCGTTCCTGCAAGCAATAAGGTGATTCGCACGAGTCGTGAAACGACGCGATAAAAGACATCGTGAAATGCACAGAATCTGCCATGAGTCCATTCATCAGTTGCGGTCTACCTCGTCCGTTCGACTACCCTGCTGCTGATTGAACGTATCAATAAAGTCACGTCAGGCGGACACATCATTGTCCAAAAAAAAAAATCCGCAGTTGAATGACAAGTAAACGGGATGATCAGGAGTGCATTCCTCCGCGGAGCATCAGATTGAAGGCTCCGGCCGCAACGTTGCTTGAGTTCTATCCTCGGCTCCCCCCTCTTCGCCTGGAGCCCCTCTCAGCCTTTCTTGGTCTCTGAAGCTGTTTCCGTCGAACGGCCGCCATGGTTAGGCTAGCGCTAGTGCTGCCTTGATCTTGGTCAGCGAAGTCAACCTTCCGGCCCGCCGGCTGACCCGGCGCCGATGTACTACCTGAAGGATCTCTCGTTCTGAAGGAAGGGTGCAGCGGTAGCACAGTTATCTGTGGAATCAGCTGGATTCTGCGATGGTGCAGGGTCAGGGTGACGATCTCAATCAAGCATCAAGCGCGACATCCAGATCTGATGAAATTCGATGAACCCATTCGCGGAGGCAGTCTCGGACTTCGGTCGTCTCCGAGGCCGGCAAGGTGGAGGCGGGGCCTTTGTCGTTCCTTGCTAGCATCCTAGCATCATATTCTTCATCGATTCTGCCGCACATCTTAGCGGGATACCAGTGATCCGTCCATCGGTATATAACGCTGCCAGCAGAGGTGAGCATATCCACCTTCCCTATGGCACACCGCCGCACATTATGACGCCCGTACTCCCCCTCATCACTCTCCTCCTGACAGCCACAGCGTCAACCGCCCTTCCCCAGCCCTCTAAACGCTGGGAGCGGCCCGTCGTTGACCTCGGGTATGCGTCATACCAAGGCATCTACAATGAAACGACCGGCATCCAAACCTTCAAGGGTATGCGATATGCGGCGCCGCCCGTAGGCGACCTGCGATGGCGCGCGCCGCAGGATCCAGAAGCTGTTTCCGGATTGCAGGATGCCAGCAACTATGGCGATCAATGTCTTCAAGGATCCGTCGGAGCTGGAACTGGCGCACCCGTGCTCGGTGCGCTTTCTGCGGCAACCTCGTCATTCCCGACGTCTTCCGAGGACTGTCTTTTCGTCAACGTCTTCGTGCCGCCGAATGCCACGATCGGTTCGGGATCGTTGCCGGTCGGCGTCTACATTCATGGTGGAGGATACAGTCTGGGCAGCGGTGATGACAGTGATCGTGAGTAGTGCGAATTCTGGTTTGTGTGTCTTGCTGAAATGTCTCCGCAGCCAGTCCCCTCTTTGCGCAAGAGAATGGCAACTACATCTGGGTGACCATCAACTACCGTCTCGGACATTTTGGCTTCTTGGCGGGAAACGAGGTTGCGGCAGGTGGTGTCCTCAATGCGGGCCTTCGTGAGTACTGAGCGCGACTTACACTGGATGCTTGTTGAAACCGCTACCGAGCAGTCGACCAGCAGGCGGCCTTGCAGTGGGTGCAGAAAAACATCGCCAAGGTAAGCCTATCCAGGTCTGCATCTGCGCGTCACGCTGAAAGCGCTCCATCAACACAGTTCGGCGGTGATCCCGGACATGTCACCATCTGGGGTGAATCCGCTGGTGCGGGATCCATCTACCAACAAGTGAGTCCTCTTTCCCTTCCCGTCACTTTCAGCTGACCTCGAGATTCCTCGCAGATCGTAGCGAATGGCGGTAATACTCAGCCAAAGCTGTTCAACGGCGCCATCATGGCCTCGCCGTTCGAACCGCCCAACTACCTGTACAACGCTTCTGTCCCGCAGGTGCGCTCCTTCTTTTCCTCTTCATGCTTTCCGTGGCTGACCCTGGTCGACCAGACCGCTTACGACACTCTCGTCAGCGCTGCAAACTGTACCTCGGCCAGTGACTCCCTCGATTGTTTACGAAAGACAGACGCCAAGCTACTTACCGTTGCCGCCTACCTCGATACGTTCCAGGGTCCCAAGGGGTGAGTTAGATCCAGCCCTCGCCAGGTTTCGCGCTGACAGCCACTGCAGAGACTGGCTATACACTCCCGTCATTGATGGCACCTTCATCCAAGATCGACCGGAAGCACTGATTGCGCAAGGCAAAGTCAATGGTGACCGAGTTTGGATCACCCACAACTTCAATGAGGTGCGCTTTCTTGTTAGACCGAAGCATCGAACGACACTGACAGCGCCATTACTCCAGGGACTTGTTGGCGGTGGCGCTCCTGGAGTCGTACAAAGCACATTCACGCCGCAAGATATCGGCAACTCGACTGCCGCCCAACGTTCATGGCTTTCATCGATCTTGCCCAACCTGGATAACGCGTCTCTGACGGCCGTTCAGGATGCGTATACGGCAGAGACGTTTGGGTCGTTGCAGGTGGCTACAGATCTCATGTGAGTTCGGCGATGGCAACATGGGCGATAGGCTGAGCTCTTGCTATCAGCTATGGCGAGGGTATCTTTGGGTGTCAAGCGCTATGGCTTTCAGAAGCCTTCGCCGGCAGATCATACCTGGTAAGCAGAGTCGAGCTGTGACAATCGCTTGAACTGACTCTTTTTTGCGTCTCCAGGGTTGGCTCGTGATTCCTGGTCTTGACTGGCATGCGTCAGAGTATGTGACTGGTGTCTTTAACTCGTTGCTTGGCTGACCCATCTGATCTCTCACAGCTTGACCTTGTCGTTCGGTGGCAAGTCGCTTCATCGAACGATCTCTTTGCGGTCGCTGATTTCGGCATTACAGCCGCCTCGCTTGTCGGAACGCCTTACGAGTCCATCTCCAAGCAGTGGATCGAGAACGTCAACTCATTCATTACCAATTGTACGTTCATCGCGCATGATCCACTCCCATTGCTGAATAAGACCATAGATACCGTGATTCCGGCTTACGCGCCTTCAACCTTTGACGCGGGCTCTCCCCAGCAGTTCATCGTCAATGTCACAAGCAACTTGGCATCCGACCTCTCGTATGAGCCTGTTCCCGCCGACTTTGTTTCCCGATGCGAGTGAGTAGTCCTTCTTAGAGCTTGAACTTGGGATACTGGCTGACGTTGAGCGTTGTAGCCTGTGGCGGTCATTCGCGCCCGTTGTTCCCTTCTGATGGCTTGAGGATCTTTCGATTACAACGGAAAAGGGTATTATAATCACCCATAATTTGAGGCTCAACTGCATGAGAACAGTAAACGAATAGTGATCTCGCGGTGTAGGGAAACTAAAGAAGTCGCTATGTTCCGTGACTCTTACATTGGGGTCTCAGTTGATGCTACTCACTGATAACGAGTACTCTCGAAGCTCACATGAACACTTTCTTTTGTATGGAACTGCGACTGTTGAGGAATTGCCTACACAGCGGGAATCTAAGTATCATCAAATGATACAAAGAGGAAATCTCGTTGGAAGGTCATCAGTATAACATGCCAAGTCATCGATTGTTGATGTTGCGCCAATCGAGAGTTGAAGAAGGACCAAGCTTCCGAAATCGGAATTGCACAGAGCCTGGAGGGAGACGGATTGTTTCGCATAGACATCATATTTTGGGCCATATGTTGACTTCTCTCTTCTCAATGCGAGAACTTAGTCATGCAGGCGACGTTTCGGATATGCATCGAATACTGGCAGACTCGCCTTTGAGAACCCCTTCAAGCCAGACTTCTGCCCCATCTCTGGTCAGGTTATCGTTGTCAAGCACATTCGGTCATATTCTCCATATATTGCCATATTCCGTGTCATTCCCTCATGCATGAACGTTGCGCGCATCTTTCGGTAGCTTTCAGTGAATCGAGGAGATGCGCCGTGTAGAGGGAATTGGCGGTGACTCCAAAGGTCAGACCCTCGATCTGCGGAAACATAAGAAAACGGCCCAATGCTTGCGTGTCCTGGCGATGAACCACGATCAATGTAGACCCTGTCACTAATAAAAGAAAATGAAAGGAATTAACATAAATTCATAACAAGCAAAGAAGACGAAATCCAATTCATTGCTCGCCTGACAGGACTTGGGCATTTTCACGTCCACCCACCATTTCAAGAACGGAAAATGGGCTTTCGTTTGGGTCCTGCCAATTAAGCTGCAATTCAACTTCCGGTCGAAGCCAGTCATCGTAGAACACAACGCTGGCGTGATTGTGGCATTACTGCTCCATTCCCTCCAGGAAGGCCCGTCAGCAACAGGACAGCTTGTTTCGCTCGGCTAATTCCCTCGGACTATCCTAAAAGTTCCAAGTGCCAGAGTGAATCGATCATCCCGGGCCCGAAGAAACGTGAACGGGATCGATTCACTCCGGGAGAGGATATTAGCCACCACGCCAAATGGATTACGGATGAAAGGTCTGCCGGACAATACCTCATACTCCTGTGACACGCGATAGGATCAGCGCGTGCGGCCGAAAGCTGTCAGAAGCGGATCTCGAAAGGAATTGATGGCTTTGATCAACTCCCCTTGTTGATCGCATCTTCTCGATTTCTTGTCGCTTTATCACTTGCTGGATTTCAGTATACCCCTCGTCACCCCATCCATCCATCCATCTTTCTCGCTATCGCCAGCCGAAGACGTTCGCCCGCTTAACGGGACGGCATGGAAAATTCACTGTCAGCATGGTCCTTGCCCTGCCGTTGAGAGCGCAACAGCCTTCGCACTCGTCAACATTCTTTTCTTTCGCCGTGATACCTCGCAGCCTTTGTGCACGCCAATATCCTCTTCTTTCGCTGTGATACCTCGTTGACACTCGCTATCCGCTACCGCAAATCGCATGGACATGCCTTTTCTCTACACTCACGTTGTATCAGTCATGACCTCATGTATTTATCCGTATTCCATTCTCCGAAAGAGCAGATGTGACAGATCATTCAACATTGACGAATCGCGAATTATGCCTGCATCAGATCGAGCGGATGTGCCCTGCTTAGAGCTTTCCTTTGAAGCCCAATACTATCTGCTCCAACGCTCGCACGATGCCTGGCGGGGCGAGGATGCGGGCTCTCTTGGAAGCCTGCCAAAAAGACGTTGCGGCGTCGGAAGGCTTCCTATCCGTCCGTTCCGCAATAGACAAGGTGAATATCATGTTGCCCCATGCGCTACATGCGTATCCATTACACGCGAACTTCTGCTGGAGTATTAATACTGCACGTAAACTTGCGGATCTACGGACCGGGAGGAGAAGGAAAGTTGCGAGACATACTGTCGAGACAGAATTTTTAATGTGTACATTGGCGGTATGATTAGCGGTGAGGACAATTTCAACAGCAATATGGTCGGCAACAGTATACTGCTTTCGCTCGATGCGATGTCGTTCCTGCCTTTCCGCGCGTGACCGTGCTCTTCTTCGGATTGACCTTCAGCCATAAACCGACCAGCCCATACGCCATCCCGCAAGAATAGAGTGCATACAATCTACAGCCACAACAGTCCACCCCAAATCACTACTTCTTGCCACCACGTCCCCTTCCGCTCTTTCCGCCCCTTCCACCCTTCCCGCCCCTGCCACCCGCCCCGCCGCCGGTCTTCCTATCCATCCTCTCCTGGAACCGAATCGCTTTGCGCGAATTCACATCGCCCTCGATGCCCTCCTTGGGCTTGTCGATCTTGGCCTTTTTGGTGGACGCCGTGTTGAGCGAGTGAAGGAGGGAGAGTTGGGCGTCTTTTTCGCCCGAATGGGTGGATGGTGCAGTTGGTGCGAACTGGGAGGGTCGTTATCAGCTTGTGATCATGCATGCAAGAGTCGCAGACTCACCTTTCGCTTGACGCCCTTGACCTTGGGCTCGCCCTCAATCTTTTCGTCAAACTTGCCCATACTCGCCGTCGCCGCCTTGCTGACCAACAAACTCCTCTCCAACTCTTGCTTCCTCGCGTCACGCAACGCCTTCTTCTGCGCCTGACTCAACGTCGATACGGGCTCGCGCGTAGCCTTGCTTCCCCCTACAGCCAGCTGCGCCATTGCGTCTGCGGCATTCCGCTCCTGCTGCCGCTTGTTCTTGGCGATCCGGTCCTTTCGCTCGTTCCGCGCCTTCAAGATCGGATCCTCATCCTCCTGCCCCGGTTTCACCACCCGGATCCACGCTTCCTCCGTCTCTCGATTCTTCCCGTCCCGGCCCCATCGCGGAACCCACGCCTGTCGGTCCTCATCCCAGATATTCTTATCCTTCTTGACGTGCGAGATGCCCTTCATCTTCGCAAACTTTTCCCACCGCGTCAGCGGTTTCGGTTTCGGCAAGGGCTTTTCCCGCGGGAGACGAGTTGTGGAAGGCGGAAGGTGGAGCAGAGGACCCAGGTCGGATTTACTGGTGGGAAGGGCGAGAAGGGCGGTAAAGAGGTGGGTGGTGGTGGCTGTTGAGCGGTCGAGGAGGTAGGATTCGAGGTCGTGTCTACGCATGCTGTTAGCGCAGCTCAAAGGTCTGCAACCCTTTGACTCACGAGTACTCTTCCTCCTCTGTCGGTGCTTCATCGAACGCCGTCAAGAGACCAGCATCAACCGAGACCGTCTCGTCCGCATTCCCATTCGCCGCGACATTGCTATAGCTGCCGTCAGCTCTGCTTCGGCCTCCGCCCACAGCCTACTCACAAATTGGCAGCGTGCGCTGCAAGTTGAGCTGATACGTCCATGGCGTCGCTGTTATAGTTAGCAGGACAAGCTATTCGCCGCGCATCACCACAGACGACTTTGTAGGAAATCGAAATCCTCGTATCGAGGAAATAATCCGCTTCCGCGCGAGATGATCGGCCGCCGAGGGTATTACCTAATCACGAGGCATGGGGGGTCTCCATGTTGTGCATTCTCGCTCATGTCTCCTGTCATGCTATAAACATCTCGCCAGGCCCTCTGCAAGGCTTTGATGCTCCCGATGTGCCGATGCACGCACCAGCAACTTCCAACACCCCTGAATATTCGGCAGCTTCATTTCCGGCTGCCGCTTGGAACCGCTTCGAGACAGGAGAACCCGACAGGAGATCGATGCTGCCGCTTCTCTTGCAACGAGGGCATAACGACTCTACCTACCATCATTGATCTATTACCATAGTCATCTGTCGATCCTTGGCAATCTTCGGAAGGGAGCCTCGGTGGAGTAACAAACTGCGCAACCGCCAATAGCTGGAAAGAATCGGCTCGAGTCAGAGGTGAAGAGCGATAAGGAGCGCATCCTCCCGGGATATGGCTCTGTCAGTACGTGTACTCGTGCATGCTCAACCGCATCATTGTCAAAGTCTCCAGGTACTCCATCCTCGGCTGTTGCGTACTTTCGACATCTCGACCTCGTCCCCGTTCATCCAGCCTCCCAGCCTCCTTTTCGAACCGTCCCGCCAATGCCCGCCCTCCATACCTCGGTAATCTTTGTAACAAAAATTACAGATCAGTCAATTCGGAACGAAGAGGACTTGTAATCACAGTATGCTGGGCGCAAAGTCGGGCAATGCATCTGCGTATCCGCAAGTCGCAGATGAAGCCAAACGCTTACAGTAATCACTGCTCGAATTCGCTTCTATGCGCGAATGGGATGGCCACCCTTGACCCGACGCGTAACAACAGATTCGATCAGCAGCGATCAAACAGCGCGTCGCCGACGGCGGATATGGAGGTGCATTCCCGCCAATGCTAGTCGATGCGTCATGAGGGCAGCCAGTCCGGCCATGTCGCCACCTGGACTCATCTCAAGGAATAGCGGAAAGAAGTCCTGAACGAATGGGGTTGCGCAGACTAAGGTTACAATCCTGCAGAGGATGGTACGCTCCATTAGCAAAGCTCCACGCGGTAGTCTGATTGACTCACCACCGCAAAGGTATGCCATCAACGTAATCTTTGCCTGCGCCATACAACGTGTGCGGGGCCGGCTCGAAGAAACCGAAGACGACTTTCAGTATCATCTGCGTCACTGACCGACATCGCTTCTGGCTTTGCTCGCTCGGCATTCAAGTCGTCGTCGTAGGAATCCACCATATCAGACACTTTGCATGCAGGCGCACTGTATCATCAAGATCGATGCCAGCCCGCAAAGCTTTTCCTCGCGGGTATTGCGAATCGCCGCATGACATCAATCCGCTCCATGTCACGTATCGTGGCGGGGTTCTCAATCTCGCTTTCGGCTTCATGCTGCCAGTGACACGAGGTTTCAGGTCAACTATCGCTTGTCGATGGACGGTCTCGAAGGACGGGTATGGGGGAGAGTCGTTCTAGCGTCAATCTGTACCGATGTCGAATGTGTGTCGGAGATGGCGAGCTGGTGAGTAGAAGGTACAATAGGGACGCAGCGGTCAATGTGGGGAGTAAGGCAGGCATATCAGTTGCGGGTGTAGGTCAGGAGGATGATAGCGCACGACTTCTTGTAAAAGATCTGCTGTACATGATGATCGGCTTATTACCTACATTGGCTCAAGTTATAAGGCGAGCCGGTGATATCATGATCTGTCCTCCGTTGATCGGAGCGGGCGCAAGTCTATCTTTCTCCTATCTTGCTTCGACGGTCTCTGCTGCATGGCAGCATGAGGCAGCACCGCCGCGCATCGCGAAGATCTATCGATTTACCAGCGGTCTCCTGACAATCCCCGAGTTCTAGGCCCTCACGAGAACAAGCAGCCGAACAATGCCATCAGCTATCGTCATCTGACTGCTCGCTGAGTCCGCAGTCCCCTAGAACGGAGACCCAATCCGACGCGCTCGGCTCCTGTCGACCGATCAAGGGTGATCAGAGGAGAGTCGTACGACTGATGCACGTTCGCTGGCGGGGGAGGAGCCAGGTTGATGGATATATAGGATTACGTTTTTCGATATCTGTCCAAGGTTGCTGGCTGAAGTTCTAAAGTTCGCTCTACACCGCAATCTCCTGAAAACAAGAACGTCCAATCATTTGACTTTTCAAACCATTCGCATCGACGTTCTTCGCCCGCTCGACTTCAACTACAACATGACGTCTCCCGAAGAGGCCAACGAAGCTGTTTGCTCCTGCTGTACGGTGAGTCTATGGCCATCAAATGAGATGAGTACATCTGACTCTGAATTCATCTAAAGAACGGCTGCAACAACGCCAACTGCTCCACCTCTTCGTGCTCTTCTTCTTCGACCTGTGGCTGCTGAGCAATACTGCGATGAAGGTGGATTGCTTTAGATGGTCAGCAACCTTTCTCTTTTCATTTCGTACGACTATGGCTGATTACGTTCGGCGTGTGCGCGCAGACGATCCCGTCGTTTACAACAGTCCCTACGTCGGCCTATCTGTTTCACCAAAGTTTCCTTACCTTTTCGCTATCATGTTGACTCGTCAACTACCAGTTGTACAGGCATTTCATGTGCATGCAGGCGATTCGATATTCATCTTCTGTTCACACTCGGCATCACGGTTGTCCACTTTCATACAGTCTTCTTTCCCCTCGCAGAGGTAGAGAAAGTTCATCTTAGACCAGCAAAAGCGACGGACCTACTTCCCTTTTTGTGAAGCCTTCTGGCTCAGAACTTACTATACAGGAAAAGTACTACCTCGACGTCCTGACTGGTTTGCGACTTTATGTCAGGGGGAAGTGGCTTTGAACAACACACTGGGAGAGCACTCGCCCGGAATCGAGCCCTCGACCTAGACCCTGATGAGCAATCTAGGTGGGGTTCGAGCGGGAGAAGTGGAACCCTCCTTTCCGACACGCGCCCCCTGTCAGTCGTTATCAACAAGCGCATCAGCCCCGATAGGGTTTCCGAGAAACTCTAGTCGATGTAGTTGTGATCATCAGTGTGACAACTGACAGCGGGACCGGTGTCACCATCATGTTTCGTTCTTTGGTCGCATTGTGACATCAATCCTAAGACGATACCGTTCGCGAATATCTTCCACCATGGCATCATAGAATGATAGTAGGAGATATCGGTATTCATCGGATACATCTGATCGGATTTAGAGTACATTCGTTTGTCATTATTCCGAAATTATAGTCGGTTTCCCTTTCATTGTCCTTGGTATAGGTGCAGAATCAAAAGCCGCTGAGGGACAAATCAGCGCCTTATCAGCAAGAATCACGTCTAACGTACCCTCTTCAGTCGCCCTACTTGTCAAACTGCGCATACTGGTACTCGAAAATGTTCCATGCCGCGTCAATTTGAGCCGTGGTCAGTCCATTCAAGTTCTTGAAGTTGTTCCTATACTGGAGTGTTAGCCAAGGCTACATCCGTTGCGGGACCATCGAAGGACAGCTTACCAGTACTCCTCCATGCTGGTAGGGTTGGACGTCATCGGGTCGTAGAGCACCTTACGCCTGCTGAGGCCAGACAAGGCATCCGAGAACCCGGTAGCTCCCCTTCCCAAGTCATTTCCAGCGGTAACCGCATTGCTATCCCCCGCCAGATCAATTAAATCCCGAAGCACTGCCGCCACTCTTCCTTCGTCCAACGAAAGATCCCGATCGGCCGCTGGGATGGCATCGCAGTCATAGTTTTCGATTTCCACGCAAGACCCTCCCGTCGCTGGGTATGGCCAGAAGCAGTATGCCGTTCCCCTACCACCTGCCGGCGTTGTTTGCTCGAATCGCGATCGCCAAAGAGACGAGATTCCAAAGGCTGTTGCATAGCCTTCTTTGAGTGCCGAGATGGTCGACGTGACACCCGCCTGGCAGAACCCGTGATTCTTTCCGTCAGGTCCGGACTCGAGGGTGTCGTATCCGCGCGACAGGTAGTGGAACCAGTGGCCGTACTCGTGAGCGAGCGGAGAGGTAGCAGTTGCCTTGTCGGGATGCACATTGATGTATGCGTCAACGGGGTTTGTGGCGGGCCTGAAGTAGTTGGGTCCAACTTCACCGGGGAACCAGACGTTGGATAGCTTCTCTTTGAAATTATGAACCTTGGTCTTGGCAAACACCCACGAGTTGAGCATCCGGTCTTGAACGTTGAAAACATCGTTGCTGGCCTTGTTCATGAACCGATAGTCGAATGTGCCCGTGCCAGCCTGATCGATCTCCCAATCGAGCGGAATCGAACGCCATCGCCAATAGAGGAACGTCACCCCATTATCCTCGGACGTCGACACCCTAAATTTGTCCGCATCCAACGAAACGATGATCCTGTAGATGTTCAGTGGCGCTTCACCATCTCCAATGATGGGGAACCGGAACCTTGCAAAGCCGGCGTTGTCGGTCTTGCCGAAGGCGGAGATCTTGCTTTGGCCGGCGATTGCAAAAGCCGTGACTTTGAGTTGCCGAATGGGGACACGAGC
Organism: Naganishia sp. PG3902-1; assembly: GCA_023628075.1. Classification (NCBI taxonomy): domain Eukaryota; kingdom Fungi; phylum Basidiomycota; class Tremellomycetes; order Filobasidiales; family Filobasidiaceae; genus Naganishia; species Naganishia sp. PG3902-1. Next base: position 62,063 of record JAMALH010000009.1, read on the forward strand.
GGTGGATGGACCGTAAAACAGGTTCAAGTTGAGTCTTGTTTGTGCTGCCTGTCGCTTGTGGTGCGAGTCGTGCTTGCTGGCAGGACAAGGTGGGCACGAAGGATGCGCGGGCGGGGGATCCTGTTTCCAAGGCTTGCCATCATTGTTCCTCTTCCACGCATCCCGACACTCGGCGGGCTCATCCTTCCAAGGCTTCCCGTCATTGTGGCGTCGCCAGGAATGGAAGTCTCGACAATGTTTGGGAGGCTCAGGTTCGGGAGGGCAGTAACACGGGTCGTCAGGATTTGTAGGGTCCGGTTTGGTTGGGTCGGGCTTGGTAGGATCGGGCTTGGTCGTCCCGGGTGTCACGTCCTCTGGCGGCGGCTCCACCACCGTTCCAACCGCTGGCGCCTCTGGCAAATCCGGATCCTGATCCCTAATGACCGTCTCCCCACTCGTATCGATCGGCTCCACAACGCTCTGCGCCAACTCGGAATCGTGTTCCGCATGAATGACGACGTTCTCCTGATGGGCGGCCGATGATACGTTCAGGGGTTGCCAGGCGTTGAACTCCGGGTCGTAATACGTGACAGCGAGACCGTCAATGGATTGTTCGTTGCCCTCTCCTTCGATCACGGCTACGGCGGCGCGGAAGTTGTACACGGGGATGTCCGATGTCGGGACCGTGATGTTGAAGACGGTGAAGACGTCGTACGTCGGCAGATCATATACGTAGACAAACTGGTCATACACGACGAATTCTTCAGGCGGGAAATCCTCGTCGTAGTCGTACGGCCGCGCAAAGATCGTTAGCGCAAGCGCCTGTGCGCTCGATGCATACCGATTGATGGTGACGGGCACGAAAAATGTCCATTCCTTGCTCGATGGAGCAGCGACAGCTGCGGCGAATGCGATGTCGGCGTACGGGTCAGTGACGGTGATGCCGGTAATGTTGATAGCAGCTTGGAAGGCGATGTTGCCATCATCGGCCAACACGAGGCGGAGACATGCGATGAGGAAGGTGGCAAAGACGTAGAGCGACATCGTAATGGCAGAGCGATGTCGTTGAGAGAGCTTCCGAGACGACGAGGCTCGGGATATCATCGTAGGGTTATATCTCCCGTTTGCGCTGACGAGCAATCCAAACCGAGTCCCTCGGCGGTGCGCGGATCCAGGAAGAGATCTGCATCCAGTGTTCCGTAAGCGTCCAGTAGCAGGACACCTTCGACCGCCTTCGACCACATTTACGTGACCGGTCGCGCGCAACTGTCCCTCTCGACTCTTCCCTCCGGGACGCGGAGCGATCGCTACCGCGTCCGAGAGAAGCTCATCTGACCAACACGTTCCTCATCCGCGCCTCTGCTCTCCCGACCGATGTTCCGTGCTGTCATGAGAGAATAGAACACCATCCCCCCTCCGTATCCGCATCCGCATCATGGCGAGGTGGGCTGACCAGACTGCTATCGCCCGCGCGCTTGCATCCGAGACATGGGCTTCCAAAGCGCCAAGCACGTTCTGTCCCGTCATGTCAGCAGGTCACCTCTTTCTTTCGTGGCGGATGGGTTTGGGGCGAGTCCAGCGTTCCCAGCCTGACCTCTTATGCACAGCTTATGGATGGACATGATTCGGAGACGGATCGGGGACGGTATTCTGTTCTCTCATGACAGCACGGGGATGGGGTCATCGAATGCGGGGTCATCGAATGCGGGCGTAGAGACTGGGAAACCTGATGAGTCTAGACTTTCGAAGGGAGTCACCAAGTTAATGGATGTATTTGGACAATTTCGGTTGTATCCCCATTGCGGTGCTGAGGTTAGGGAAATGATGGGCTGTGCGCCCTCGGACGCTGTGTCGAGGAAAGGATCATCCTTCCGCAAGCCACCTAGAGTGTCGCTCAGAAACGAAGGTATTTCACAGCCGAAAACCCAGTCCGGAATGCGGAGTAGCATATGTGCGCCAATTGTAACGGTGGTTTGGTAGCTTGCGAAACAAGAGCGAGGTCTGTAGCTTCCCCCTAGAAAGGTCTTGTCCGTTTCTGCGATGCTGATCAAGTGCCGAATAACGTGCATGAATCAGTCAGTACGGACGTATCGGATGACACATGCTGTCTCAGGCCTTTCACTTTCTTGTCAGCGAATAGTCTGTGCTGTCAATCCGCAATCTGTCCGCTGCTGATGTTACCAAATGCCGAAATGCTTAAGGGGTAATCCCAAACTAAGTGAGGAGATAGAGTAGTTCCCTCACAAGACCATTACGCGACAGAGACGCGATCAAGCGGCTTGGTACGGCTCGATTCCCGCGCTACCATGGGGGGAGAACGTCCCGTGTGTGTTGATTGAGCGGTGCACCAATGTGCCGGCCGCCGGAACATGCCCATAACGCGCTGGAGTCTCGTATCAAAAAGATCAGTCCTATAATCGGGCGACGCGGTGGACGACATGCACGTCGTGTCCTGTGACTTCGCTCTCAACCAGTCATGCTTCAGCCCTCTTCCGATGACTGGAAGTGAGCGTGTCGAGAGCTATGTGGGAAACGAGAGATTGTGGTTGAAGATGTCTGAGGAAGAGTCCAAGCGGTCTAACAACAGCTCGATGTCGGGAACTCATTTGGAACTACTCACTGTCTTGCTGCAGATAGCTACCATCGGCCATGATCCGTTTACAATACTGAAGTCTTGAGGACCACTTCTCTAAGCGGACTCGCCTCAACATTCACAACCCACTCTGCTTTTGCTTTCCATCTCGCAAGTCGTGATCGAAGGCGTACATTCGGAATCGGACGAGTATGTGATATGGAACACGAGGTGCATCGACGGAAGCTGTTGGGCCGAGAGTCAGCTAGTAAGTCACAGGTGGATCAAAGTAGAACCCCCTTCGCTCTTTGACCAACAAAGAGATGCTTCAAGATGATTGAGCTGATAGGACTCTCAGTAGATCGAACTCAGACTTGAGCAGTCTCTGATCGCGAAATTCATGCCTGCCCATCCTGAGGACGCAGGAAGGGGTGGAGAAATATCAGGCCATAGTCCTGGTCCATTCTGACAAGGCATGTTCTCTAATCAATCGAAAAATTGACTTTGCCTTGGGCTGGGCACAATGTCTTGCTGATATTCCCGTCGGCCAGGATGATGAACGCGTCAGGCTGTATATCAATCACTATCAAAGCCTGTGGTCTAGCCTAGACGGTGATCAGAACCTCATCTGCTCAGTGCGATGTGGCTGTCATGCGCATGTAGCTATCTTGATGTCTCGGGAGATCCATCAGTTCAAAATGAATACACGCTACTACGCGTCGGACGACAAGTAGGATGTCGAGCGAAACTTGCTGACTCAGCTCGAGCTGCTCTGAGCCTATATGAGGAGTATGTTTGCCTGGCTTTCACGCTTTCATCCTTCCTCATCTTAGTCAAGTCGTAGTTTGACCCCGCTCGAACTCCCGGCGTATACTCAATCGCCTTTTAGGTCAGCGAGTCGCAATTTCGATTCCGGGTGAAAGCTATGACTTTGACGGGATGTCCGAAGTCTCTTCCCTCTGTGATGATGAAGTCAATAGCTAAGGCAGCCAAAAAGACGCCCTATACGGAGATATTTGCCGCGGCGATATCGCGAGTAGGTGCTGAAATCGTTGGGTCTGTGCTTGCCAGGGCGTTGAGACCGTGCTCCGGCCAGAGGACATCCTCAAGATGAGGGCCTTTTTCGCTTCGTATTTACAGTAAAATCTGTCATAGATCCGGGATTCTGAATGAGTCGATGCCTCCTCTAGAAAGATGAAGTAAGCGCGACTGACTCGTTGCCGACATCTGCAAAATTAGCAGAATACCACTCTGCAAGTATCCGCCAGTTCCAGTCAGCTTCGATAGCTTTCACCGCTTTTATAACCCCATCACTGATCAGCACAGTAGTACCGCTTACTACTGGCAAGCAAGAGTGCCGCCATCACGAAGATATTGATACAACTTCAGCCAGATAAATGATCCACACTGGTCAGAGGAATTTTACCCCGGGTCTCTGCTGGATGTGTATCCCCTCATAGGGGCGTTGCGATACTTACATGAGCAATCATACAAGGAGCCCAGCGAGGTAACCGAGGTCGTCGCAGTCAATCCCTACAGTAATCTAACCCCTAACCCCGGCTGATGGAGATGATCAGGCGAAGCTTGGGAAATCGCTTCAAGCAGACCGAGGTGTTGAATGAATATGCGCAGAAAGAACACCTTCAAGGGCGACTTTCAGACCGATATCCAAACAGATGAATGGGAGAAATCCACTTGGTGCATTGAATCCCCTTGGACAGCTTGACAAAACACGACAACTTGCTCAGATAATCCATCATCGCCGTCTCATACAGAAGCGTCAGCGTTTCGTCGCGGTCGCCATGGCTGGTAATGTTGAAGTTGGCGAGCGTGTTGGGGGCGTTGTCTCCTGCAAGTTGCTCGACGACGATGGAGATAACGTCATGAGGAATGTCCAGCTTCGTCGACAGCAATGCCGAATCAGTCTAAGACACCATATCAGGGATTGGGATATCCTTACGTTACTTCGCTCAGGACACTGATGTGAAGCAATGGCAAGAGCGATACTTTGTCGTTGATGAGGAAGACATCGAACATCACCTCCTATCAGCTCTCATCACCTCGTTGTCCTCTGCCCGCTTGCCCCAAATGAAGCTGAGACACGAGCAGACACGCATGGGGGAGGACAGCTGGGAGAACGCGCTCCTTTGGGATTCTCCACCTCGTCTGTTTGGCTCCTGGGAGCAAGGTCTAGAGGCGACGTAATAACTCGAGGTAAAATCAGTGCTCTGCGGCAGAGGAATTAGGCACACAGCTTCATGTCACCGCCTCATCTCACAAGACAACATGAACCTCAACTGCCCGATGAACGTCACTCCACTCTGTCAAACTACGCTCTCGCCTGATTGATGTCCTCTGTTTTCGGATGTATATCCTCTCGTGCCTGTCTTCTCAGCCTTATCTGGCTACCCGAAGATGACTAGGTTGACCAACAAGTCTCCGACAGCCCCCTTGCCGAAGCTAGACAATCCGAACGTCTGCGATACATGAAACCCGCAAGATGAAATGAACAGGCGAATCGAGCTTCCACTCCGCTTCTCGCAACTGACACTTGGCTTCAGCCCTTTGACAACCTCCAATCGCCTCGAGCTCCTCACCTTTCCGATCGGAGTGCCCAGGCTCGCCCTCAACAAAAGGACACCGATCTACCCGTCATGCCAGACATTCCTCTCGAGCGAACAAGCGAAACGAGGGCGTTATCGACCCGACGGTTTTTTACAAGGCATTTCCTTGGATATTTTGCCCGGCATCTATACAACAAAACCCTCGCATTATTACCACACCAACACACTCATCTCCCCGTCACTCCCCCACAGGAGGCATTGTCCATTTCATTCCTTCCATCCTCGCTATTATTGACAAGCACGACATGATTACCACTCGATAATCGGGTTGAAGTATTTGGCGATCAAACCCTCGTAGTACGGCTTCAATTCTTCAACCTTTGGCGGCTCGTCGGATTTCGAGTAGAGATCGTAGGCTGCCCGAAACAATCAATTCCACATTCATCTGCAGAAGACGCAAGACTCACGATTGAACGCCTTAACGGCCTTGAGCTGCTCGTAATCATCCTCCACCATAAACTGCGTGTACGCTCCACCGCGGTGCCACGGGTAAAACGAGTGGTACCGGATCATGCTGAGCGCTTCCTTAGGCAGGGATGACTGTTCCTTCATGATCATGTAGAGGTACTCGTCGTGGCCCCAGGAGATCATGACGTTATCGAGGCCACAGTTGCGTCCGTAGATGCCGAGTTCTGTGTTGAGCTTTGGGTCGCTGTAGTCAGGGTTGGCTTTGACTGAAGAAGATGTCAGATTTCGAGGAATTAAAGCGCGGGAAAGGTGCTTACATGTTTCCGGGTAGACGTTCTTCTCGCTAAATGCACAACCGACGACGAACGTATCTCCGACTGTCGCCCATTGTTCGGCACCGTAGAAGGTGATGAGCTTGCCGAGATCGTGAATGAGACCGGTGACCTGCATCCAGTCGGGCTTGCCATCGCGTCGAATGGCCTCGGCGGTCTATGTCGAGGTTTAAAGTCAATATCCTTACCGCTACCTCCTCAAGACTGGACTGACCTGAAGAAGATGCTGAATCTGCGACAACTCGGTATCCGGATCGCTCTCGTCGATCAAAGTATTCAACTTCTCAATCGCCTCCCACACGCCCATTCGCGCCCTAACATTCTCCCTGAAATCCTTTCGCGCCGCAAGATTGTATGCCAAAGTCTGTTTCGCATGCTGTTCAGCGTAGAAGTTCTTTACCCTGTCGCAGGCGGCATCGTAGTCTCGAAAATTGTCCTTGTCCTTTTCGGCATCGAATTTTGAAGCTTCGTCGTACTGCGCAACAACTTGCTTGCCCTTGATGACATTGGCTTCATCGATCAAGTCGGAAATCGCCTCGAGCTCCTGTCCCTTGTGCGTCTGCTGTCGCTGGATAACTTCCTGTGTCTGAACCATGGTGAATGAGTGTGTGTTTGTGAGATCTGGTGAAGGGAAGAGCCGTACCATTTACCCCGCACGTTCTTATATGCCAAACCCCTCTCGCACAGGATATCGACCGGTCCATCGGGGATATTCTTGCATCCTCACAGCTATCCCTACTCGCTCGTCCAAAGATCGCCGCTTCATATCGACGGTGAAATGCATGAATGGCGGTGAATACCTCGGGAAACCTAGCGAGGCGCGTGACTGGGCTCAAGCCAGTACCGTCGGCGGCCGGATGGGAAATCCCCCGAGGTGGTCGAGGTTTCGGCGTGTTCGAATATCGCTCGAATGCGTCGTCAACCTCGTGGCTATGTCTCATTGCAAGTAGGAGTATTGCGAGTATCGGCAATGCCTCGTTGCATGATCTCCTGCCTTGGACATGTTGAATTCTACGCAAGTCGAAGATCACCGGACACGTAATCGCTATCTCGGTGCCATACATTCCCGCAAGTTTCCCAATTGTATTCGGGCACGTGTTCCGTTCAAAACGATATCCACAACAGGCTATACAACAGTTGAACACTATACACCGAGGTTGAGAAAGTATCGAGCGTTGCTCTACCGGCGCGGATCCTCATCTCGGATGGTCAGTGACGTCTGCCGGAAGCTCGCTGGTCCCATACGGATAACGATTCGTGGAACTCTTGTCCATTTTGCCATCGCAGCGCTTTCAATCCCGCTCGAGTCCAGCCTGAAGCCAACGACAACGTTCGTGCGCTGTAACAATCCCGCAAGTCGCAGTGGACGGGTGAACCGTTGGAATATGACTATACGGGCGGACGATGGTTTCCCCATCGCCGCTATGTTCCAACTGAGAGCTTCTCGATTTCTCCCACTAACAGATGGCTCGTTAAACAGATTCCTCGCTGATCTAGGTGTAGACAATGTGGCATTTGCAGAAGGGCTTGTAACGTCCTAAAGTTTGTAAAGTATTCGTATCAGATTGCTCTATATGCATATATGCATACATCCAGGAAAGTTTCACCATTTCGACTATTCAGCAAACTCCTCGATGGTGACATACCATGTCGCCGTGGTCCTTACCTGTGGTAGCCAACCAATTCTTGACCAATCATACGTCCAACAGCTCTGTGTGGAAATGAAGAGAAGAAGCGAGAAGGCAGTTCCTTGTCGGGCAGGGATCCTGTGTACAGAATTTCTCTCAGCCACCTCGCTTGTTTGACAGACAATGAATTGGCAAAGCACGCCTGGACAGTATATTCGCCGGGAGTGTTGTCCGGATTGGTATTCGGATCAATACGAGGAATACGTGCTACAGCAATTGAAAGACGAGGGGACAAACGCAAACCTTGCTGAGAGATCCTGCCACCGTCGTTCCAACCAAGGTACCGTCTTGCGCGAGACGAGCATGCAAGCGTAGAAAAAGCCTTGTCCTGGATGCCCTTGTCAGATCTTCCAGAGCGGGACGTACCGCCACCGTCCAATCCTCTCGAAGTCGTTGCTACGCTGTTCCATGGAAACTCCTCGATGAGAACCGGCAGAGGAGGGATGTTTTCTATCGCGAGACATTGCATGTGCCCTAGGATGACGGGTACCCTTGTCCGTTGATGTGCTGGCGTGCAAAAGAACGACACATTGTTGTAGGCAATTCTTCACGTCCCGCGGTAATTTCCCGAAAGGCATATTCCACAGAAACTAGAGGTGATATACCGATGATGCTTGAACGGACCAAAAGAAGGTTTTTCCTAGAGCGCAAGGTAATCAGTTTCAAGCTAGACATACCGTTCAGAGGCCCCACTCGCGCAGAGATCTCGGTCCTGCTCTGTCCTCTTTCCTGCCACATCGACGCATAAGGTCCTTATCAGTCGTCCAGTACTCAAGGGAGTTGCTTCCAGTTCATGCTTGCAGTCTCCATGGACGTCGTACCGTATCGCTTGTGTGATATCGTTGTACCGAGGCAAATATACCTTCGTACGGTGGCTGAAACACGTCTGGATCTTTTCCCGATAATGCCCCATGCCTGATCAGATCTCGCCATCACTTCCTGGTGCAGAGCCGTGCGATTGTTAACCATCGCTGATAACCAAAGGATCTAAACGCATGGAGACGCTCGGGCGATAAGCGATTTGTCGGTCCTTCATGCAATTCATGAGCCGACAGCGATAGATGGGATCCTTTGACAGGGGTTTAGTAGTTTAGATAGGCGATGCGGTTATCAACGACGTGTTGCAGATGGAATCAATGGATGTTGACATGCCTCGTATCGGTAATCTCCAACCCAACTCGGCTCGGCACCGGTCCGCACCCAGCAACTTAGACATCACCGTGCCAACTCTCGGAGGAACTCTCGCCTTTCTGGGATTTCTTTGCGATTCCCATGAAACCCTATCGTTTTCGAATTGCGCAAAAAAAATTCCCTGATGATGCGCAGCCAAGGGGAACGACACTGGGGAGCCAATCAGAAGAACCGGCTAAAAGAGATTAGGTAAGCTGTCTGGGGGTGTTTAGAGATCGGCGATGCGGGGTTTGGGGGTGTGTTGGCGTTGGCATTGTAGAGGCGTTGCGATGTTTGCGATAGGACAGAGAGGGAATTGATCTTTCGACATGGTCTCATGGTCTCACAAATGCCTCATCACATGCTCAAGGAAGCAGCACCCGAGTAGGCATGAGGCAGATCCCATTCGACCCAACTTCTTCCACAGCCCTATCGCGTTTTCGCCATTCGCTATCTATGGTCGGCCACCACTCTCGCGGAAGCAAAGGACCCCTTCCGCCTGGCTTCCCCCAAAGGCGCGCTTCCGGAAGCGGTGAAATTTGAAATGGCTCTCGCCCCCGCGCCCCGCCCGAACGCCCGAACGCAGGATAAGCTCTGGGCTGATTCCAACGAAGGCAGGCAGCGTTCAATAGATACGCGCCCAGCTCAGGAGACGTCTTCCCCCGGTATAGCGATCGTCCCGGTCTCTACCCTCTACATAACTCTCTCTTCTTTCGTCCCCTTTGACGTCGGTCGTTCCACGTTCACTGTTTGGTGCCCCTATTGCTCTGGTGAGTCCCGTCGACGCTTTTCGCCAGGCGCGCGCTTGCGAGATAGCCGTAGCGATTCGAAGTCCGGGAGTCCTAACGCTCTTCCGTCCTTTTCTCGCTCGCCTCTCTTCTGGATATATCTCCTTCCCGTCGCAATCGTCAATCGCCCGTCCGCTCCTCTAGGTCTTTGCGATAAATACATAAACTTGTCAAGGTGAGCGTTATTTCCGTCTTGGCGGGTTCCGGCGGTGTGGTCGTGCGATGATGGCGTGCGCAAAAAGGTCGGGCGATAGGGAAGAGAGGACGGTTGGTGAAAAGAGGGAGCAAAGACGTTTCGAATAATGCCCGACATGCCGCCAATCGCTTCGCAATCTCGGTCACACGACCGCTTTGACCGCCCGCACAGTATCGCATGCCGACGCTGACACTCGTTCCAGATGTCTTCTTTGATTCCCGGAAAGCGATCAGATCTTTTGGATCACTACATGGCCTTGCCTCAGGGTGATGCCATCCAAGCCGAATGTACGTCCCTTCCCCCCCTTGCGCTCGTCCCGGTCACCGCTTATCCGCTACATCCAGACATCTGGATCGACGGCACCAACGGCATGCGATGCAAGACCATGACTCTCTACAAGGAGCCCAAGTCCGTGGCCGACCTCAAGGAATGGAACTTTGACGGTTCCTCCACCGCCCAGGCGCCCGGCCACGACTCGGACATCTTCCTCCGTCCCGCCGCCATCTTCAAGGATCCCTTCCGAGGCGGCAAGAACATCCTGGTCCTGTGTGAATGCTACAACAACGACGGTACCCCGAACGCCACCAACAAGCGTCATTTCGCCAAGAAGGCCATGGACTTGGTCGCCGACCAGGAACCCTGGTTCGGTCTTGAGCAGGAATACACCTTGTTCGACGCCGATGGACACCCGTACGGATGGCCCAAGCAAGGATTCCCTGGACCTCAAGGACCGTACTACTGCGGTGTCGGTGCCGGCAAGGTGTACGCCCGTGATTTCATCGAGGCCCACTACCGGGCATGTCTCTACGCCGGCGTCATGATCTCCGGTATCAACGCCGAGGTCATGCCTTCCCAGTGGGAGTTCCAGGTCGGACCGTGTACCGGTATCGAGATGGGCGACCACCTCTGGATGGCCCGATTTTTGTTGTTGAGGATAGGTGAGGAGTGGGGAATTACTGTAAGCCGATCATGCCTCATCATGCGAAATCGTCCTTACTGACGGCCCCTCGTCTAGCCCTCGTTCCACCCCAAGCCCTTGACCGCCGGTGACTGGAACGGCGCCGGTTTGCACTCCAACTTCTCCACCAAGGCGACCCGAACGCCCGGTCTCGGTATGAAAGCCATCGAGGACGCCATCGAGAAGATGAGCAAGCGACACATGGAGCACATTGCCGTTTACGGTGAAGACAATGACTTGCGATTGACCGGCAAGCACGAGACCGGTCACATCTCGGATTTCTCCGCCGGCGTCGCCAACCGAGGCGCGTCGATTCGCATTCCCCGTCATGTCGCCCAGCAGGTAAGTCCCCCTTTGAGTAGTTCATTCGACTGGAGGCTGATCCCATCCTCACAGGGCTTCGGCTACCTCGAAGACCGAAGGCCCGCTTCCAACGCCGACCCATATGAGATCTCCCGAATCATGGTCGAGACCACCCTCATCCTATAGTCTTTCGCGCATTACATTCCAACTCTTTCTCGCGTTGGAACGTAAACACGTAGACGAACAGGCTAGCAGGATAGGCGGGGTTGTAGCGTAGGATCTGGTGTTAACCCGCGATCTTGCGCTTCAATGGACCATTTGGATTTTCTTGCTTTCTTCTCATCTTCTCTTTCATCTTCACTCGTTAACCAGTGTCTTCGCTCGAGTGTCGTGTCGCGTTTCGGGCCCATCGTGCTGGACGCGCGGCACGGCCTCGGTGCAAAGCATTGGGAGTCAGTTGTATGGTTGCATCTCATTCAGCACCCGATTATCAATCAAATCAATCTCACTCCGTCGATGGGCTACATAAAGAGAGATGCGAGATGCTTGCGATGGAGAGATGCGAGATGCTTGCGATGGAGTTGCATCCGGTGGAACGTGTAGTGTCATCGTGACGGCAAACACCTCTTCGTTCTAGCAGTCAGGTTCCAGGTTCTGCATGACAGACGGCGCGGAAGCTGAGACCTGAAGGTCAATGGTCACTGTACAATATGGTGCAGTCTGTATTCTTGCTCGTACTTCAAAGACCACAGGGTTACTGCGTGACCGCCATTTCCAGCCCGTCGCCCTCTGGACGTACATATTGCCAGCATTGGAGTATACGAGAGGAAAATAGCTGGGTCAGGGAAGTTGACGGAACTTCGCTATGCGAGAGCGCATTCGAGCGGTCGGAGAGGGACATTGTTCTGTATATCATGAGTGTTTGTTTTGAGAAAAGCTTGGAATGCGCATATAAAGGGTGGAACTTTTGCCGAGAGAGACTTCATCGAGAATTGGTATTCGCATACTTGTCATTCCCCACGATCTTAAATTGCGGCACGAGCTTCATTTCTAAGCACAGCAGTCGTCGATATGAAACGGAAGCCGGGCCGTCCAAGACCCTCCGCGGAAACCCTTCTGTCCGATTCGATGGACAAATTCTTACAACGCATTGCCGCCTGCAAGAAGCGAATCCACATTCATGGGTATCATCTGAACGAATTGCACCTTGGAGTACTGCAACAAGCATAAGTAAAAACTGGAAACACATGACCTGATAACTTACGATCTCCCACCAATCCCTGACATGCTGATTCCAGAATTCAGGTGATGCGGAATTGCTCAGCAGCGCGATGATGATCCTCAATACCTTGCCGCGCTAGGGATCACGTATTAGTGACGCCGCCAAATGTCCTGGAACACAGGAACATACCATGCTTTCCCCATTCGCAGCCAGATGCTCGACCGGTATGCTATGTGTGAAATCAGCGGGAGCCCGGGAACGACGATCCTGCAACGTACCTCGACAGCAAGCTATACATCTCCCGTCCCACAAGTTCCCTCTCCGGTGCGATATCATGATTCGGATCCGCCATCGCCTTCAAGTCGAGCTGTTTCCGGGTGAGATATGTGGAAAGCACAACCCCCGAACGCAAGCTTACGAGTGCAAATTCTGCCGACACTGCTGTAATCAATAGATTCGCTCGCTGTGTCGCAAACACCTCTGTTTGATCCGACGGCGCTGTCGTCCCCTGTGGCGGATTCGGCCCCAATACGTCGGGTAAATTCTGTATGATCTGCCGCATCTGCGTCTGCGCCCGTTCGATCCACATGAGGATGGCGTATACATCCGTGTCCATGGGTGCTGTTTGGTATGTACGGTGTCGGCGCATGCATTCGGAGAGGATTTGCATGAGCTGTACGTTGGCAACGAAGCCCGTCATGTAGGAGGGGCGATTGACGGGTTGAGGCAGGTTGCCTTCTGTGGTGATGAGTTCGTCGTCGACGCAGAGTGGGTATGGTGGGACGCCTTCAAAGTCGTTCATGAGGATCTGCATGCCGGACGAGGCGTCGGTTCTGCGTAGAGCCTCAGCACGATGTTGACCCAATGCAGAAGTGCGCACTCACTTGTCCGTATTGTATAGCTGAAAGAAGATACGCCGCCGCAGCTGCAATGCCACATGATCAATCGCCTCCCCATTCGCACCGACCGGCGTCGGTTCATGCAGTCCAAGACAATACGCCAAACGCGCACCCTGAGACAGCAACATTGTAGCGGTAATCGTATCTCCGACCGTCTGCGAGTAAAAGTAGTCTCTGCGCGACGATCAGCTAAGGAAGATGTCGGTTGCAAGGTACTCACAAGATGTAAGTGCATATCCTCGTCAGCGTGTTGCATGTCCGCTGACGATCCTGCAACAGCCGACTCGCAGCGCGACACCGCGACTGCAGCGCCTCGAGTTCCTGCTGCGAATAGTACCCGATCATCTTGCTCCGCGGGACTTGGCATATCACGTATGCCACTACCCTTATCGTCAGCGATACACCCAATGAAAGAGCGCAGGGCTTACCAAGACTGAGCAAGAAGGCCCGAAATTGCTCGTCCTTCCGATCGAGCCGGAGCGCCAGATCACTGTTGAACGTCGGCTTGTGTAGGATCGGCATGATACAATGCTGATACCGTAGGTGGAGCGAGATGAAGAATGAGATGCTGGACCATGACGTCACGTCCTCGATCTGCGGACACGGAGGGAGCGGCGTATTGGGTATCTTGCCCGTGGCTTCATGCGTGTTCGGTTCGCCTGATGGGAACAACCGACCAGGCTGGGACGACGAAGCGTGCGAGATGCTCGACGGCCGGTGATGCGTCGGCCCGTCCGGTCGCGCATACCCCTGCCTCGACGGACCCGCGAAGAACCCGCCCTGCTGGCCCATCCCCGATGCATACGCCTGTCCTTGCCCTTGACCTTGCTCCTGCCCCGCGAATCCCGAAAGATGCCCGTACCCCCGTTCGTCGGCCTTGCCAGCGGAAAAAGCCGTGAAATTCGGCACAAACGGCTGCAAACCCGGTTCTCCCGTCGTCCGCTGCGGCTGTGCCGACCCGCTCGCATACCCCATCCCGAACAATTCGCCCGGGCCGTCTCTCCCGCCACTTCGGCTCCTCCCCCTTGCTGCGAACTCTTCGGCGCCGAATTCGCCTGTTCCGGCGTCACCAAAGCTGCCGATGCTGAGCCCAGGTGTCCATGCAAAGGAGGATTCATCGTACGTATGCGGCACGGGCGGATCCTGGCTTTGGGAATCCGTGCGAGCGCGTTTCGAAGGACGGTAGCTCGTTTCGCTTGGGGAGGCGCCGAAGGGCTGGTGAGAGGCTGGTTGCGGTGGGGTAGGTTGTTGGAATTGCTGGTACGGGACCGGCGGGTACGCTTGTCCGAGTGCGGAACCCGTCGTTTGATCTGTGGGTCCCGACGTTATCGCTGCCGCCGCATCCCGCGCAGAGTCCGTTACCGCCGCAGCAAGCGCCTTCTTCTCCCTCGGCTTGGCCACGGGCTTCTTCACCCCCGCGCGCTCCGCTTCATCTCGATCCTTCTTCGATGGTCTTCCCGGACGTTTATTGACGTAGAGGTACGTGCACGGGATGTCGAGGTTGTTACATCCGCGGCACCGTACGGCTGGTGATTCGAGGTTTGCTGGAGCCTCTGATTCGTCTAGTGGGGTACATTTGATCTGGAGATCGCCGTTCAGTTCAGGCCGCGGCAATACACGAAAAAAAGAAAGAAAGGAGAAGACTCACCTTGCGTTTTCTGCACATATCGCACGGCCGTCTTCCCTTGTCTCCTTCCTCCTCCGGACTGGCGGCCTTTCCAGGACCGTTCCCGTCCGCATTACTATTCCTCTTCACAGCGTCTCCTTGCTTTTCCGCCGCGTCCTCTTCCGGTACCGGTTGCGGCCTTGTCGCGATCGGTCCTTGCTGCAAACCCGCCGTCGGCCGCACGGGGCTCTTGTCCATAGTCATGCCATTCCCAGTGCGCCCCGCGGGACTCTTGGTTCCCACCACTGATCTTTCTCCTTCCGTCGATGAATCCCCTGTAGTCGTTGTCGTCCCGATCGGCGTCGCAAGCATCCTGCCTTTTTTTCCGAAAAAACAATCTCCCGATGCCGCTCCTGCTTCCCCGCTCGTCAATTAGTCCACGCACACTTCACGCGTCTCCCCTGGGGGCCCGATCCGGCATGGTGCGTCTGCTGAAATGGTGGCAATCTTGCGGAATACGACGATAACTCTGGCTCGCATGGCCTTTTGCGCGGACGATGTTCGGCAGATTCGCACCGGAGCACGCGGGGACCCGGGCGGGAAACACGTGACACGCAGCCAACTGCCGCACGGGGATATCGTGTGGCGGGCCAAGGGGTGGGCATGCCTGGATAGACGAGCCGTTGTAGCAGCGTACATAACATCCAATGAGTGATTATTGCACTTCAGATGGTGTATGTCCCAACGCTTCCCGTAGCCTCGCCACGCATATTCCTCCTCCGGCATATCTTCCGCGGCAGGGCTGAAGTCAGTGTCCAATGCGATTCGCATGGATCATAATCACAGTCATGCTGCATGCGACCGGCCAACGAGGAAACAGCAACTCGCCCGATCAAGGTCGCAAGGGCCGTGAAAGGTGCGAGGGCGAGAAAGGCGAGTTCAGGACTGCCTGTTCATCTATTGAGGCATCGGTGGGTGGGCATGTCGAGCTTTCGGCGGGCGATAGACGAAGGGGACGCTTGTGATCGGCCCAAAGTCTTCGACGGCGAGGCGATGTAGGAGAGAAGGGCTACCAATCACGTTGGCCTGACTGGCCGAATGCGCCTGGAAATCTGTCCTTTCCACCAGCGCCGATAAAGACGCAATTTGGCGTAACTTCTTCAGACTTGGTGAGGCTAATGTTTTCATCTGCTTCTTCCTCGGAGAGAGACATGCGATGTTGAATGTGCCCAGATAATACCCAAGGTCTGCTCATAGCAGTGACGAATGCATCATGGACGCGTCTGACGGGCATCAACCGAGACTGCTATAACGTGTCGCGCATCTTGCCCTAGATTTCAGTTGAATTGATGTGTTGCCCCCAATGCGCCGTGTAGAGGGAATTGGCGGTGACTCCAAAGGTCAGACCCTCGATCTGCGGAAACATAAGAAAACGGCCCAATGCTTGCGTGTCCTGGCGATGAACCACGATCAATGTAGACCCTGTCACTAATAAAAGAAAATGAAAGGAATTAACATAAATTCATAACAAGCAAAGAAGACGAAATCCAATTCATTGCTCGCCTGACAGGACTTGGGCATTTTCACGTCCACCCACCATTTCAAGAACGGAAAATGGGCTTTCGTTTGGGTCCTGCCAATTAAGCTGCAATTCAACTTCCGGTCGAAGCCAGTCATCGTAGAACACAACGCTGGCTCGCGCGATTGCGGCATCACTGCTCCTACATTCCCTTCAGGAAGGCCCGTCAGCAACAGGACAGCTTGTTTCGCTCGGCTAATTCCCTCGGACTATCCTAAAAGTCCCAACTGCCAGAGTAAATCGAACATGGGCCCGACGAAACTGGAACGGGATCGATTTACTTCCGGGAGAGGATCTTAGCTACCACGCCAAATGGACTAGGGATGAGATGTCTTCCGGACAATACCTCATACTCCTGTGACACGCGATGGGCATCAACGCGCGCGATCTAAAGCCGACCCAGATTCGGATTTGGAAAGAGGTTTTAAGCATCAACTCCTTCGCGCCATCAACTCCTTTCCAGACCTGAATTTGCTAACCCCGTGACAGAGTGAGTGAGTGAGTGATTGATTGGAGACATCTTGAGACAAATCTCCATACTGGTCTCAACTTTCAAATTCTTCCGCGTAGTCCTCGCGCATTCAGAGAGTCTTCTGGACAGAATCGTTTTCGAAATCAGCACTCAATCTCGTCAGACACGTTGCGCAGATCGGTCAATGATTCATGCTGCATCTACCTGACCATCGTCAGGCCTCTACATCAGATACAACCTGGTCTCCTCCAGCCTTATAAGTCTTTCGAAATTCACGCGCAAAAGTATTGAGTCCCAACAGAGACAGGCGGGCGGCAGACCAGTTCGGCGGGAGGCGAGCGTTCGACTTCTCACTGCCGGAAGAGACATATCGGTGTTCGTCCGGCTACAGCACTGAGATTTTTCCGGACCGCTGATAATGAGGATGTGTGCTCAATTGTTGGCGGACGACGTTTTCTCCAGCGGCTAACTGCAGTGTCGGACAAGATGGACTCGCGGCTTTCGCTTCGAAAGCCCTCCTAGCGGCGAGGTTTGTTGTGTGCGATCACTCTAGAACGCGAGGAAGATGTCGACCTACGAATTTGGGGAAACATGGAGGTGCAAGAGCCTGGGCATCGGTAAATATACAACCATCTTCGGCGACTAGATATGACCCGTAGTCACAAGTGTAAGGCCTTGTTGGAATCCACTGGTTCAAGCCGCAATTAACGCCGCTAGACCCCAGGTGGTGCGCTATGAGGAGGATCAACATTGGAACGTCGACACTTGAATACGCCCGAAGTACGGTGACTTGGATTGTTTCTTCAAGCCGCCTCTCAGGCATGGGTCTCGTTTCTGATGTGAAAGATTTCCCTGAAACTCCCAAACCTACGCGGCATTCAGCTTTGGGGTCGTCTTGCGAACACGTGTTTCAAGGTAGTCCCGAGAAAGAGCCCACCTATCGCAGTGTCACAATGTCGTCTGCAAGAAGGGACGTGGCCAACAAACACTTGTTAGCGGAATAAGAATTCATCTCAAAAGGAAACTGAAGTCGCTCGAAACGGTTGCATCTGCGCTTGAGCATATCAGGTCCTTCAAGATATTCATTGCATCTCCTTTTACATTGATTCTTTGTGATTATCACTGTTGGTTTCTATTATGACAGTTTATAAGAGTTTTGTTTATAAGAGTTTTTAAAACTTTTATCCCAGGTCTAATTGACCCGGTAACTCTGCGGCGGGGTGAGTGAAGTAACGGGGAAGGCACCGATAGTAACCATCTCCAACACCATGCCCGCATTGACGCTCCATACTTTGAGCGTATGCCACCCGTTATCCTGAGCCGCCGGCAAGCTCGTCGTGTTTCGTCTGACGCTGGCAGCGACGACCGACAACCAGTCGGGCGGTTCGTTACCTGCTGAACTCGCGAGGGGAATCGGCTGTACCACCGTTGGAGTTCCGTCGTCGAGCTGCAGAGCGAGTTTGAAGGGATCACCGTGGCGGTAGTTGTAGAAGGGACCGAGCCAGACGGTGACGTTCCAGAGGTTGGAAGATCCGGCGAGGGATGGCAAGGCGTAAAAGTCGTACTCGAGTACAGGGCCGGCGCCGACCGAGGCATTCGGATGGTTCGGAGGCAGGGTCGTCATGGCGTTGCCGCTCAAACCGTAGCCCGGGAGCTGCGACCATTTGGCTTGATCGGTACTGGTCATCCGAGTGGCATTGGTGGCGTGCATAGCAATGTAGGCGGGTTCACCTTGGACGAAGCCTCCCTTGTGCGAGGATACGTCCGGTGCGGTGCGAGGATCGACGGTGAGTAGGACGGTAGTCGAGCTGTTTGAGAACTCGACGGGCGATGGCGTCAACTTGATGCCAGCGTAGAGCATCGATGATGTCGCGTTGGAGGGTACGGCGTCCCAATTGACAGAGACCTCGACTCGGCAGTCGGCCGATCCGTTACCGCCGACCGAACCGCTTGAAGGCGTAACCGTCAACCACGAAACATTGGCCGTGGCGGTGTACGTAAAGTCGACCCAGGAACCGCTCGAGACGTCGATCCATCGGCTTGGCTGAGCGCTATACCTAGAGAGCGGAGGAAGCGTGAGCGGCGGGCAGTTGTAGCCGTCGGGACAGTTGTTGACATTGTCGCCCGGGTTGGCGCCCTTGGATCCCTGGATGGTGACGCGCATCGGGCTCAGGAGCGCACCGGGGCTGCCCTTGTCGCCGTCCATGGGCCAAGCGTCCATTTGCACTTCGGTCACTTGGGGCAGGCTGTTCCTCATGTTTTGCTGCCAATAGTATTGGTTGATGTGAGGTTGTCTGAGGAGGATTAGCCGTGGAGTTTGTTCAAGATATTGGGACTTACGACATCATTCCGTCCCACTTGTAGTCTAACAGCGAGTGATACTCGTTAGTAAGCTCGGCATCGCACTTGAAGTGGTATCGCGCCTGATCGGCCCAATAGTTGGCTGACGTTCGGGCCTGACTGCCGTGCAAGTTGGATCGACCGGCGGCAATGTAGAGCTTGTTCAAGTTGGCCGACGCGCGTGCGGGGAAAGCGACGAGCTGGAAAAAGGCCGGGTACTGGGCATCGGAGACGTTGGCCTGGAGTTGATCGACGAGCGAAGTGATATGATCCCATTCAGCCTCGACGCGTTCGGCCTCGCGATTCATCGTGAGCGACCAGGTGGTCGAGTTGACGAGTTCCGGCTTGATTTTACCGTTGAGCGCGTTGTAAGACTGGATGACGTAGGCGACTTTTTGCGAGTCGAGGTTGGGGAACGTTCGTGCGGCCCATGCCTCGGTCCACACGATCGGGTCGGGCGACTCGGCTCCGTTGGCGAGCAAGCTCTGGGTGCCTTCGTACGCGAGGTGAAGCGCAAACTCGGTGGCCACCTCGATCGGCTTCAAGTCACCGACATTGATCATCAGCATGCGATCAATGCCTGTGGTCTGGGCAACGTTGAGTTGTTCCCATGCCTTGGCAAAGTTGATGGTCGAGATCCATTTGTAGTTGCGCGGGTTGCCGACGTAGTCGTGATGCCAGTAGAGGCCTACGGGGATTAGGCGAGGAATGGAAGCGGACAGGCGTACTCACCTGCTCCTCCGGTTCGGTTTCGCTCGCTCGGAGAGGGCACTCGTCGAATGTTGGACCAGTTGTCGTCGGTCCTGCACGAGGTCAGCGACGTTCAACATTCCGCAGCGGCGTACTCACCAAAGCAACATGACGTCGTCCGGCACCTGCAAACCATCATCGTCAAAGTACCCCTGCACCTCCTTGTAAAGACACCACAGCTGCGGGATCGTCTCAATCGGTCTGCCTGGGTGCGCCGCGGAGAGGATCGCCCGCTGGTCGGCGACGATGTTTTGCAGGATCTGAACGTTGGCGCCGGGTAGGGGTAGGTCTCCGTTACCGCGCATGCCGACGGTGAAGAGGGTGTCGTACGGAGCGGCACGTTGAGCGCCGTACGTCCAATACTTGTCGAGCGTGGCCTTGTTCGAAGTGTAGTTCCAGGGGCCGCTTTCGAGGTTCCATTCCTGCGGGCGTGGCGAGGGTGAGTGCGGTCTCGGCGAGGAGCGGCGTTACTTACGGGAGTGTTTCGGGCCATGGGTTCTTGGTGTGATGTGCCGTACTGGGGAAAAGGTCAGCGTCATTCAAGACAGGCCGAGCGGACATACGATGATGCCCATCTCGTTCGCCAGGACCTGGTTGGGCCCAGCGGCATTATGCCCGTCCGTTCGGTTACCCGGCAGCGCAGGCAATCCCGCAACAGCAAACATATCGGCCCACTATCACGAGGTCAGCGAGGAAGCTGGTGCGGAGACCGGACGTACCATCGCCGGCCACAGCATGTTGGCCTTCAACCGCAACAACAACTCGAACAAGTGGCTATACATCTCCACGGTGAAACTCTGTCCGAGCGGATCGGTCGTTGACGGGTTGTTACCCTTGTGGAACGCCTTGTTGGCCCAGTTGGTGAGACCCGGTTGTTCATCGTTCAGGAAAACGCCGCGGTACTTGACGACAGGCGAGGCGTGCGAGCAGGGCGTGAGGGAGAGCGCCGTGTGGGATTGCGCGGGGACATCGGCCCACCTACAGGGTCAAACTTAGATAGAATCGGCGAGGGGAGACCAGAGGTACGCACCAATACCAGGGCGAGACGCCCATTTCTTCGGAGAGGGTGTAGGCGGCGTAGGCAGTTCCGCGCTGGACAGGGGGTTAGTAATGGCCGAGGAAGTGGAATTGACGCTCGAGAGATATTTTCGTTGTGAGAGACGGATCCTCGACTAAAAAGTCGGATTTCGCGTCGGGCTCAGGAATGTCCCTGATTGCAATGCCCGAGCCTCGCCGCATTAAGCACGAACTGAGACTCGGCAATGCTCGAGGGCTCTGATGCTACCTGCCATCGATGTGAGCGCTCGATGAGACTACCGCTCGACCGTCCTACGACGGCCGCGGATCCCTTGCCTGCGGCGCTGGTATTCTCGCTTCGCTCGAGAGAGTCTCGCTTCGCTCGGGTGTCCTTGCCTGCGGCGCTTGTAGTCTCGCTTCGCTCGAGGCAGTCGAGGCAGTCTCGCTTCGCTCGAGGGTATGCTCGCTTCGCTCGCCTTGCACTCACCCGATCAGCACCCGCCACGACCACGACCTCGCTCCCCGCCACCACCCCTTTCCCAACCGTCCACGCCTCCCATTCGCCTCTGGTACCCGCCACATCAATCCCCGTCGCATTCACCGCCTCATTCACCAACGGACTCCCATCCAGCGCACCCAGCACGACCCAATTCTCCCCCGCCGGTTTCGCCCCGAGCGAGGCGAGACTCGTCGCGTTGAGGAGCTTGACCGTCGCCCCGGGGACGACGGCGCGGATGTCGGTGGCAAAGCTTTGCGCGAGCCTGTGCGTCGATGCGTCCGAGGCCGGGTCGGTCACGATCACGGTCGTGCTCTCCGAGGACGCGAGCAGTGTCGGGGCGTCCGGCGTGGGCGGCGAGGGGGTGATGCATTGCTGGGCGGAGGTGAGTGCGAGCGCTGTGAGCGCGGCCAGGAGGATGCGCGGGGTCAGCATCGTGTGGCGCCGTGTTCTCTCCGGATCCGCGTCCAGTCGGGACGGACGGGATGCCGCGAGGCGTGCTTATATGCCCCAGAGACCCGGTGCTCCATGGGGTATGGCGTCCCTCCTGTCATGAGGAAGCCATGACGGCTCCATGGGCTGAATATCCACCTCGGCGATCCCTCCAACGCCGACGACACGCTAGTCCCCACCCCGCGCGCGTCACGTGACAGGGTATAGCAGTCTGACCACTTGTCTCGTTGCCTCCGCGCGGGGAACACCGTTAGCCCCGGAGCGGCGAGCGGGCGCTACGCGGATCATCCGGGCCGCTAGCGGGCCCATCTCGAGCGTTCCTCGTGCGCGCAAGGAGGGCGCAGCGGATGGGGCGCATAACGTTCATCACGTTGAGTAGACTTGGAGGAGCGCCAGGGCGCGGTAGAAGGCCCCGGAGGTATCGTTCGAAGCGGTTCGTCGGGATTGGCATGCATGTTCCTAGAATGGCATGAACAGCATGGGGGAAGAGCGCGATGGGGAAATATCTCGGAGGAGGAAGGGCTGTGCGGGGTTGGCCAATGCCAGAGGCGTCGGTTCACGAGACACGATGAGAGCTATGTTGAGCGTACTTTCTCCCTCTTTCGGCCTTGGCGCAGCATATCCATCCACTTGGACCTATCCGTCTTCACCGTACAGCAACCAGCTCATTCAGGAGGAATCCACGCACACCTATCCTCGTGCCTCTCAAGGGCTGGAAACGACGAGGCGAAAGCCATGGGCAGGGACGCGCCGGGGGGAGATCCTTGTGCGGGCAAAGTCCGATGTCGGACCGGTGCTGCGGAACGGTCAAACGCATGGGGTGAATGATGGAGGGACGGGTGACGAAATGATCAGTACCGTTTAGATTGCACCGATGCGAATTGAAGCGCACGGTTTACCGCCGTCTCGTATCCGTGCAAGTGGACGATGAGGGATCACGTCAACCTTGCGCGAACCACGAGCATACCCCATCTTCGATCTATACACTACGCTGTGCCTTGTTTCCCCTCGCAAGACCCAGAAGTGGCAAAACAGGTGGAGCGAAACAAGCTGACGATTATAAGTATATGGCAATCCTGGCTACATTGACGGTCTTCGTGTTTCTCGTATGATACAGTTTCCTCACCTGTACGCACTTGTTCCATACTCGATACAGTATTGCACCATCCCCTCTCGACCCGCTTCCTCGGTAGAAATCCACGACACCCTCCACGACGACGAGTCTTACTTGGGCGGCGCGCCCGGCGGCGGTGCGTACCCGGCATTCCCGCCGTACCCACTCGGCGGCGCACCAGCGGGCGGGGCGTATTCCTGTCCAGAAGGATGGTACGCCTGTGCCGGGCGCGTCGTATAGGCTTCACTCATCTCGTTGGTGTTCTTATAGTACTCTGCCGCAGAACCATTGCCGTATGAGCTGGCGGCGGTGTAGTCGTTGCCGTTGCCGTATGAGGTGTTCGTGTACCCGTCGGCAGCGGGATAGGATGTTGTGGTAGGGAGCGTTTGTTGCCGGTTCCGACGACGGCGGAAGATGGCGCGGAAGATGAAGAACCAAAGCAACCAGATCGCCAGAAAAATCACGATGGCTTCGCGCGCACGCTATCAGCCTCCATAGACAGCTGCATTGGGAGAAACGGGTACTCACGAACGATGATGGCCACGAGGTAGATATTCCGCCAGCCGCCCCTGCGTCGTCGACGGTAGCCGTAAGGATAGCCGTATTGCGCTTCCACGGCCGCGGGAGCGGTCGTCAGCGCCAGGAGGGCGAGAACTTTCAGACGGCTCGAGAGGGCGAGTGACATGGCGATGTGTGTGTGTGTATGTGAGCGATTGCGAGTTTGTCTGACCGAGGAGCGTAACGACGTCAAGTCGTTTTACGTAAAGTGCTGCCACGACGTACGCACGCTCTGTGTATATATGCAGCCTGCGTGCAGCCAATGGACGAGCGAGACGAAGTGAGGATGCAGCGACCCCGTGTTTGATCTGATATTCTCCTCGACACTGCCTCAACAGCGCCGCTGCAGAAACTTGCACGAAATGACGAGCGCCGCGCCTGACGTCATCGCCCGGGAATCCCGCGCGCGCGAGCGAGCGATATCGATGCGGCAATCGATAGAGCTTTTGCCACCAGTCACGGTCTTGGCGGCGAGAGTCTGCGTTCTCTGTACCCGTGGATGCCATGCAGCTCTCCCTATCATCCGACTCCCATGTACCTTGAACACATCTTATCGCACGATAATGATACCCTGCATGTATAACATACTGATCCCCCTACTCTGGCTTCCGCACAAGCACCGCCCCATTCTCATCCACCTCATCTTCCTCCTCGCCCTCCTCCCGCTCATCAGCACCGGTGACAGCGCTCTTTACATCCTCTACCAACCCGCGCGCATCGACAGCGCCCGTCTGCGTCATCTCCTCCCGCGAAGCCGCGCCATCAGCCGACGATCCCCGCGAACGCCGTCGAACGCCGTCGTCCTGTGAGCCGTAGACCCCACTCGAGCGGCCGATGAGGGGCGCGGATTCCCCGACTTCCTCCGAGGCATCATCATCAGAGGTGAGAACCCGGGCTTCGGGGCTCGCAGTCGAGATTTGTTTGAGAGTCGTGAGCATCTGGTCGCGCACGGTGTCGACCAATTGATGTACGTCGGTCGCGCTCATGCCGTCGGTCGGGATGGGCGGGAGCACTGTCACGCATGCAGGAAATCGATGGTCAAAATCACATTCCGTTATTTCCCAAGACCGAGGGAATGAAGAGCTTACCCTTGATCTTGAGCACCCCGCGCTCCATTCGCGTCTTGCCGTCAAACAACCGATGGTAACTCTCACACACGACCGGAATGATCGGGACACCGGCTGACAATGTCCACGAAGAAAATAATCAGCAAAACGGGTCGCCTCGCTCGCTCTACCGCCCGTCATACGGCGGCGCTTGCGCTTACCTTGCACGGCCAAATGGAACGCTCCCTTCTTGAACGGTAACAGCCCGGGCTCGGGTCCGCTACTTCGCGTTCCCTCGGGGAAAATCCACAGCGAGACCTGCCGCAACGCCATCAGCCAACCGTTCCAAAGCGAAATGAAAAAGCACCCACTCCCTGTTTCTTCATGTCTTCGCCGGCAATGTTCATCGCCTGCACGGCATCCTTCCGGTTCTTACGATCCACAAACACGGCGCCCGACAGGCTCACTGCGGGGCTCGTCAGTGTCGTCTAGAAAAGGGGCATCGGCGGGGACTTACTGAACCAGCCCAGGAGGGGCATCCACTTCAGCTCGCGCTTGGCCATGATCGAGGCGCGTTTGGGAAAGATGCGGCCGAGGTAGAGAATGTCCATGAAGCTGTCAAAGATGATTGATTAGTACTCGTCGAACGGCCGGGGTTGTAGATGATGTGAATAGAGACGCGACATCAAGTGAAATAGGAAAGCCTTCCATGCCATCTTCCTCGAATCATACACGAACAAAGAAGCCTGCGAGACTGTAGTGTCCCTAAGCCGGATCGGCCGGGGCGAATTCCCCCATCGCCATCGCAACGTCCAGCGAAAAGCGAAGCGATCTGGGCGTACGTCCGCAGCCGTGTCTATTCCCGCATATCGTCTCAAATCTCGCCCGAGCCGCCAAAGTACGTCCGACGCGGTTCGTGCTTGGTTCGGCAGCGACATTGACATCCGCAATGGCGCATATCCACGGGAAAGTCCGGATACGGCCGACAGCATGATCCACGACAAAAAGCCGTCGCCCAGCTGCACATGCCTCTCTCGCGCGTCGTCCTTGTGCCGCGAGTTCCGGTCGCCCGGCGATCTGTAACGCCTGCATACTGGCTACCGCAAGAGAATGCAACTCTTGCCCAATTGCGATGATGACGGGATTCCCCGTCGACGCAGGATATCTTATCCTTTCCCTTTTCCATCCAATGCGCCTCGTCGTCGAGTACACCGCACAAGAGTCGCTCCGAGCCGACTCATTGCAGAATGCTATCACCACGCCGTCTTCACGCTTGCGTCTCTACACAGAGGCCGATGTCCAATGTCTTCACGTTACGCCAGCTCGAACCCTCGAGCGCGCCATGGTCACGCCAGAATCCAGCACTGTACGCATGCCTCGCTCTCTGATCCCGCGCACTCATTCCGTCGGAAGTATCCTTCGCTGTACGATAAGCCGTGCAAAAGAGAGCTCCCACCGAAAGTAGCATCTCCTGCATCCTGTCCGGCCTGTGAATGTCCTCGCATCCCCGCGCTTCGCTCCGCGCCTATTGATCGTTTGCCAGATGTTGACATCGTCCCCAACAATCCAAACGACGTTTTGTCCATCGCGTTTGCCGAGGCTCCTGCACGTCGCTGCGGACTTGCAGGTCGTATAATCTTGCCTCGTCGCCCACACTTGGAACCAGCGGAGAGTCCGACGCCTGCGTTGTACGCTGTGACCCTTGGAGTTGATCTCGTGTCCATACGCGACGCAAAGGCCTAGTCCACCTCGTTATCATCACCCGCCATGTCCCGTAAAGAGACCGCATCATCATTCTGTACCCTTCCCTTTTCCTAATCAATGTGCATTTCTCCCCAGACTTGACCCAAGAACGAAGACGCCAAGGGTCATGGTCGCCGGTGCGATGATCGAACACCGTCACACCGTCACGCGGTCGGCTAACGGGATACGCCAAAGGCTCGGCTTTACTGGAAAGACAACGGGTCCCGCGCGCCGAAAGCCGCAAGACTCCTTGCGCCGCGGCGTCGATGTGGATTCTTGCTTCGCCCGAGGGGTAGCCTTATCGCTCCGTCCGCCTCCTCGTTTCTCGCTCCGTCTGCCTCCTCGTTTCTCGCTCCGTCTGCCTCCTCGCTTCTCGCTCCGCTCGTCGCTCGCCGTCAAGACACCGATCACGCACCTCTGATGATTCCCCACCAAGACCGCACACCCGCCCTTCTCCCCGCGCTTACTCTTGCCCAACACCTCCTGCAGATGCTCCTCCCCCTCAACCTCGAGCCGGATCCCGATCAAGGGCGAACAAACGTAGTAGAACGTGCGCGCGGTGAGGTAGTTGATGTTGAGCCTCTGCCCGATCCGCTCTCGTTAGCCGGAGTGGACCAAGATGATGGAAAAAGCGACGTACCTGTCCAACGAGGGTGAGGAGGACGCTATACACCACGCCCAGCCAACTGCACACGGCCAGAGCGCCGACGTAGCATCCCAGGTGAAGGACGAACCGGGCCTTACGGAGCGAGGCGGTGGTGGAGTGGCTGACGGCGGCGAGGGTGCCGGTGAGGAGGGCGACGACGCTGAGGGATGTGGCGGTGAGGTAGGTGAGGGGCTTGCTGAGGACGGTCATGGTGTGGGGATGCGGCGGGCTGAGCGGGGGAAGCCGTTCCCTTCCGCATCCAGGGAAATGAAGAAGGACGACGGTGAGGAGGATAGCCGGGCGAGGGGTGGTGCGCCCCGTTTAGCTGGTAGCGGGTCGCCCGCCGCAGTGCAGCGAAACAGCTCGTGCCAGCGACGCATCGAGCTCAGGTGCACATCGGATGGCCCCCCAAACGCATCTCCACATCTCCCTGGGACGGCATGGCGTTATACTGGCGCAAGGAGATGCTCTCAACCGGCAGGCAACACGGCTACATCCGGCAGTGCGGCAGATGATGTCGCCAAACCACTCGTCATCCCGCTACCCAATGGCGTATCCACCAGTACGAAGGTCGGAAGGACAGAGGATACACGCCCGGTATGCGCACTTCCAGACGCCCGTAAGCCCAGACTGTCCAGCGAAGAAACGAGTCGGAAAACTGGCGAAGGAAGGATACGTCACGCCAACTCCGTTCCCCAAGCAAATGGAATCCGAAGGACTAGCCACGGCAAGGGAGGAGGAAGCGTTGGCCTTGGTGAATAGATCCGACAGCTTGCTCTCCTCAACGCGGCTGATGGTATCGCCCGATCTGTAGCCCTACTCACACATGTCATGCAGCATCAATCGCCTGCCGCCGGCCGCCCAACCTAATCGTCGTTGACATTTCGCAGATTGCGCGGTCCCCGCCCGTCCGGTCTTTCAAGCACTGAGCAAGGCGACGCGTCTCGCATCGCAGGATAACGGGCGTGTAATTGTGTTGGGCGGGCTGTGATGGTGAGACCAGCTGGACATACAGCCCGGCAGGGTTAGGAGCTTATATGTCATGACATGTGTGTATCATTTAGGCGGGTTGGAGTATAGCCTTTCCTATGCAACCTGCCCTATGATCCGCGGACGAGATTCTTGCCTTAACGCTTCACTACCGTCACGAGATTCTCCTTGTCACTGCCCGACCCAGAGTTATCCATTGCAGACAAGCTGGATTCGCTAGACCCATGGGAGATGGTGCGCTTGACTCTCTTGAGAGAGGCGGGACCAGTTTTCGCGGCTCGCCTCTTCCTGCTGATAACCGGAGACGACTCTGGTGTAGCCCGTCGCTGCGTCGCGATTCAATCACGATAGGTCTGTCTCAACGGAGCAGTACTCGCGTTGGATTGCTGTGTCTCTCTTGAGTCTTCCTTGTCCGACACGCTAACACTGATTTGATTTTGTGGCAGCCGGTTCCACTTTCGAGGAAACGCCCTCGACGATTCCGCCTGACGCGCTCCTCTGTACGACACAAATCCATGCTCGGTCGACCAGGAGTTGATCCAGTCGTTCGTTGATACGAATTGTCCTCAGAGGATGGAATGTAACAATGGAAAGGGGCTTACCGGCAGGCCCTCATAGGCTCCAGCATACAGCATGCTTTGTACTTGCATTACCACGGACTCCCGAAGCGTCTCCGCTCGTTGCATGG
Organism: Naganishia sp. PG3902-1; assembly: GCA_023628075.1. Lineage (NCBI taxonomy): Eukaryota > Fungi > Basidiomycota > Tremellomycetes > Filobasidiales > Filobasidiaceae > Naganishia > Naganishia sp. PG3902-1. The sequence continues at coordinate 90,700 of JAMALH010000009.1, forward strand.
TTTCGATGCTGTACGCATCTTTGCGGACATTGCAGTGGATCACGACCGGCGTAGAAGAAGGTGATGATGATGGCGCCTCATTTGCCAATGTAGCTGGTGGCAAAACGAGAGAGGGCTGTAGTCGATCGTTCGCGTGATTCTGTTTGAGGACATGGCTTTGAGATTGGACAGCAGATTAGCTTAGAGTAGTGCTTTTGCAGACTGTGACGACATCCAAATAGGGGGAAACTCGGTTTGATGGTGAACATGTCGCCTTGCTCCTGCGATCGCTCCTATCTACACGATAAAGTCCGTTACCCCTATCCGTCTTTTCCTAGTCTTGCCGAAGCGTGAATACAGAACACAGTGTCACCTCCCGTGTCGGCATGTCCGTCACCCACGTCCTGCTATCCCTCGCTATTCACATGTTGATTGCAGATCTGAGGCCGCGAACCTCATCAGGCCTTGATAGTGGTAACAAGCCTGCGAGAGACTTGCTCTGTAGCTCGCACCAATTCTCCAGAACGCTTCACTCGATTGAACAAGAACATCCGTGACTCTTTGACTGTAGAATGCATGCGAATCTGATACTATAAGCCTCAAACCATTGTAACGATAAACAACTGAACATCTGGTCACTACTTCATCACATGTTGTCTCCCGCTTTGACACATCTATCTATGAGACGAGAGATAAGCGGTGGCGGCAAGCTGAGCTGGAAAAGTATTCCGAGCGATCAACTAGCTCTCATCTGCGAAGGACTTTAGCCAAATTCGCTTAATGCCTAACTTGAACTTACCTTTGGTATCATAAGAAGAATCAATCGAGCCGAGCAACAGCTTGACCAACCACATCTCGGGAGTCAACTGCACGCCGCTGGTGCGCATCATCTCGTCCTGCTCGACTTCATAGTTGGAAGTCGAATCGATCAAGCCACCGATGGCGGGGTGGTTGTCCAGTTCGCCAAGGAAGGCCTGAGCCTTGAGATCATTTCCGATCTGCGCAAACTGGTAAGAGACGGCGTCCGCGCCGTACTACATAAAAAGAGGTCAGTCAATGAAAGATCTGAAGGAAAAAAAAAAAAGACAGCTCACCCTCGTTCGCTGCAGTTCCTGGTTCGTACGCAAGATGACATTGAATACCTGCTCCTTGGGCTCACCGGCCGGCGTTCCGTCCGTGAGAATGACGATCAGCAGCGGTTTCTTGAGCTGGTTGGCTCGCGCGGGGCCGAGGAGCAAAGGCTGGATGATCTTGGCGTCGAGTTGAGTCCCGAGCGGGGTGAGGCCGCTGAAGCGAACTTGAGTGAGGAGGTTGAGCGCGGCGGCTTCCGAGTTGATGCCGTTGCCCTCAACGCGTGAGTTCATGAAGCGGACCTGGAGGAGAAGAGGGGTGAGTGAGGGCAGGGAAGGGCGATAGTTTGGACGTACCTGAATGCCATCTTGATCGAAAAGCGAGGTCGCGTAGGCCACGCGGGACATGATGAGCTTGAGGTCGTCGATTCGCTCGCCGCCTGAAGGGAATGGGTTAGCGGCCGTCATCAGGGCGCCAAGCGAGGTTGCTCACCTTCTTCAAATGCCATGGATCCCGAATCGTCCACGTAGAGCACGACGTCAAACAACGAAATCTTGACCAAATCCGTCGCGATCTCTTTGGGCATGCGCCATTCGTTGGCGATCTTGTCGAGCGCGCCGGACGAAGCGACTTGGGCGGCGATGATATCGAGGGAGCCGGGAGGGTAGAAGGCTTGGATGTTTTGCTGGAGGAAAAAAAGGGGTTAGCTCCGAGTGGATGAGATCGAACACGTACGAGATGTTGTGGCGGAGTCTCGGATTCATTACGAATGTCCGGAATATAGCAGAACCCCGAAGACGGAGGTGATCGGCGCACCACTCTGGCATTCTCCATCCAGGCTGACTCGGACGACACGCTGTAGTCTAGTGACTGCCCAGAGCGCAGCCTTGCGGAAACTTTCCGAGACCATAACTGCTCGCACACTCGAAAAGGCACTACTACATCGCTCCGCTTCCGATGCCCGAGCTGGTGTAGACTCTTCGACCTTGAGCGAATCGCTCGCTGACTCCACAACACTCATCGTCCGTCCCCTACCAGCTTCGTCTTCGTCGGCGGACGGAACCCCCTCTCTCGGCGCTGCAGGTATCACTCCGGGACGAGCCGCGGAGAACGGTGTGGCCTACGGCAGCCTCTCGACGCGGATTCATTGGCACCCGTGCGCGCTTTCGTCCTGACTCGCATCACCCTCCTTTCATGCGCGCACATCGCTCGACATCCGGAATACCGTCGTCGCGCCCACTCGATAGACTCCGGTCCCCACACATTGCCCGTTCCCGCAGCGCGTAACCCGGAGCACCATTCTGAACCGCTCATTCATCCTTTCCCCAACCGAATCTGCATTCCGTGGACGAAGAGAAGAAGGCGGAGGGACTCACATCCTGGACACACTGCTGCAGCACCGTCAACAAGTACCTCGCGTCCCGCGTGTTTCCTCCTCCCGGTGCGCCGCCTTGAGGTTGCTGCTGCTGTTGCTGTCCGTACTGCTGCTGCTGAGACTGTCCGTACTGCTGCTGGGGTTGACCGTATTGCTGCTGGGGTTGACCGTATTGCTGCTGGGGCTGGCCGTATTGTCCTTGAGGCTGGCCGTACTGCTGGCCCTGCTGTCCGTACTGCGATTGCCCGGGAGGCGGACCAGGAGGCGCACCGTATGGCGATGACGTACCGGCCGGCTGACCGAGCGCACCAGGAGGCGGACCGGAGGGCGGAGCGTACCCTGGTGGACCGCCGGGCGTTCCCGCGGACGGCTGAGGCGTCGGCATGGAGCCCGGGTAGGTGCCCCGTTGAGAGGCGGGTTGTTGCGAGGGGTATCCCGAGGGGTGGTTGGGTGGTGCCGAGGGGGGAGGGGCGTAGCCTTGGGCTGGGGGCTGGGCGTGTTGTTGGGCGCCGGCGCCGACGCCGGCCATGTTGGGAGGGGCGCCTTGTCCGGCGTTTGCTGCGGCTGGGCGGGAGTGAGTAACGCGAGTCAGGTGGGAAAGGCAAGATGCGTACCGAGTTTGGAAGCGAGACCCATGGTGATGCACTGGTATGGGAAGGAGGCAAGAAGAGGAAATCCAAAATCCCAAGTCCCCTCTACGCTATATACGCTCCGGCCATCTGCCGCGATTCGTCATCCGCGAATTACCCGAAATGGCTGACGCCGGCTTGGCGGTGGAGGCGGTGCGCGTCACGTGATGCACAGAAGAGCGCGCAATCCTGGACTTGGTATCTCTCAACATTTCCGATACGGCTTTGGAGGACGTCCTGCACGTGCCTCACCTGCAGGGGAGTTTGGACCCGTTCCTGCATTGTGACGCTGCTTTGGGCCAGCGGAATCGCTCGAGGAAACGATCACAAAGCAGGAGCGTTTACGGTCAGTATCCTGAAGAGTCTCCGCGAATGTCAAATCCGTGCTTCATCCCGAGCTAGTATCGCCGGAAGGAGAAGCCTGGTGGCACGCACAAACACAAATTCTCGGCAAAATTTCCGCATTGAAAAAGGAATATCGGGATATCACTTATCCTACCTTGGAGCCCAGGGAGCGGTTCAGCAACTTTGATTCGCATTTATTTCCGGAGATACAACTGTTGTCTCTCGACGCTTTGGACGGTCTCGTCGTCCGTCTGCGTGAGACTTCTTCCCCTCGCGAACAGCACCATAGGCTCGAGCAGCTCCGTCAAACCAACGAGGAAATGAAGGGCTACGTCTTGTCTAGAAGCTTCTTGCGAATTGGCGATTCTGTGATCATACGAAGCTCTACTTCGTCGGTCATCTGCGAGGACAACTTTGATGAGAATGGTTTTGTACTCCAGACGACTGATACAACCATGGTACCGATCATGCCTACATTTCAGGCCAACAGATTTCTGTACAACATCATACCGACGAAAGAACATCAGATGAGAATTGTCGACACGCTGTTATTTCACATCGAAGAGCAGGAAGCCTCTACAGCGACGGTCAAGTCAGAAGAACAAGAAACCACCTCAGATGAACCTGCGGCTGAACCAAGCCGATCATCGCGAAATACAGCCAGCCTTGACACCTCTTGGACTTTCGCGCGGCGAGCGAGCATTTTCATGGAAGCCGCAAGATTGCCGGTAGCTGCAATCAACGTCGAGGCGGCGAAAGAGGATCCGCCTCCCAAAATACAAAAGATGTTGGACATTGTGGCCTATCTGCGCTTTCAAGACCGTGGAAGACCTGATCAAGAGCAAAGAAAGATCGTCGTGTTTTGCCGTTGGTCGGGGAGTTTGCGAATTCTTCAATACCCTTTGGCGATTTACGGCTTCGGATCGGTCATCTTAGACGGGAGCAAGGACACGAAGGATCGAGCAGCTATCATTCGGGCGATACAGGGGGACCAACCGCAACCTCTCGATATATCACCTGAATTCGCGAAAGAGGTCACGCAAACTCAAGACAAGCTCGGTGATGAGGATATGACTTGCACAAGAATACTCTTGCTGTCTGAAGCCGGATTTGAGGGAATCCATCTCACCCGTCCGTCAGAAGTCATCATATTGGACGGATTTTAACCCCTAACAACGAACGGTCAACTTCCACTACCTGGAGATCCCAGGCACTCCGGACGAATTTCTGAAGATCACCACGGAGCAGAAGTCAATGTGGCACGACACTCTGAATTTGTTCAAGTTATGCGAGATCGGCGACTGTAAAGTGACTTGCAAGTATAGTGTTTGCCTTAAACGCTGATGTTCTTCACGCCAGCGACTGATCATCAAGCCTCCGACTCCATGCTTGACGACCCGGCAGTCAATTCCGATTTGCAGGCAGACCCTAAAAACAGTAAGATAGTACACAGTAATCTGAGCCATGTTACCCTATCTCACAGCCGCACTTTCGCAAAGGCGATAGGGACCAAGCGACGGTAATATCTCGAGAGGGTCAGCCTGAACACGAAGGCCTTGACGATATAGTCAGTCCTCTTGTCCCATGTTATGAATCATGACTGACCCAGCTATGCAGCACCCCGACCTGCCGCATCCTGACGTAAACCGAGTGCTCGCCCTCGAAGAAGTGCGAGCCGCCGTGAGCGACCATCCAGACTTCGGAAGCCTGGTTCTTCGAGACCGTCCCAGCGCCTGGACCAATCTCGTCTTCAAATTCACCAACATCCTGCGCCCTCCTGCCATGCCGCTTAAGTTGATCGCAACCAATCCGCAAGCTTTCGTGGACCCAACCGACATCGTCAAACAGAAGGAACGCTCACTTCCGCCAGGCTGGGTTGAGATGTCCTCCACAGAGGATGTTTTCAAAATGGCATTCGAGCCTAGGCGTCTGCAATGGCAAAAGCAGCAACAACAACAGAAGATCTATGGAGGGCAAATGAGTCGTGTTATAGGATTACCGACACCAAGAATTCCGCTAATATTAAAAGTCACAAATTCGATTGTATTGATCAATTCACTTGTATTATTGACTAGCGACTCAACCAACGATCTCAACTATAGCAAAACCCAAACAGAATAGCTACTTGTACAACAGACTAGTCGGAATACGATACCGTCCGGACCGATGACGTCAAAGGGCAGCAGCTCTCACAAGCACTTGCGGCAACATGGAGTTCAGGATCTCACGTGACCAGAAGGGACTTAGAAATGATACCGCCTCCAAGAAGGGTTACCTCCGGCGGCCGACGTCTGCATAATGGTGCACCAAAGTATAGGTGCTTTGAGTACCACAACCAACTCTGGATACCATGTCTGTATAGACGTCCAGACAACCAGACATCCAGACAACCAGACAACCAGATATCCGGACATCCAGACATCCAGACGTCCAGGCGTCCAGACGTCTAGGTCACTGGCCATCTCCAGCAAATCAGGAGACGGATAGAGAGAGCCGATGCAGGCTCTTGAAGGAGAACCAGTTGTAACGCCACCATTCCGGTGGATATATAAAGCATGTAAATCTTACCTCTCTTTGCCTGAGAAAGGGAAGGAGGGGGGAGAAAGTATCCATTCATGACTTTGCGATACCTTGACACTAATTCGAGGAATAGCTAACCTTCTGCAATCAGTACTCAAGCAAGCAATCAAGGCTTATAGTCGCTAAGACAGGTGCGCATTAAATACCAACTGTGTAGTACCGGGACAAGATCAAGTTGAGCCTTGTACCTGTGACGTGTAAAGGAAGTAAGGTGAGTAACAGGTCCAGGCTTTAACAAGTGCCCTGATGCCATCAAGCAGATTGATGCCTATCTCTCCCTGGTGCAGATGGAAATCGGCGAGCCATTGCACAGGAAACAGTCCGTCAATGGTGTTCCTGCATTCTCGCTTCTGTTTGGACCTGTCGTATGCCGGTTTTTGCTTGACCGCGGCGATCCACTCGGAGAGCTCTGCGTCCCCCTTGGAGAAATTGCCCAATCCTTCTACGCCTTCCAGGGCTACGAGGGCATCCGCCACGAGATCGTCCAGCTCTTTGGAGCAACTGTGTAGTTGCCGGAATATCTCCGCGCACATCTCCTCCGCCGGGAAACCCAGCTTTGGTGAAGAGAGTATGACGCGCATGTAATCAGATTTGACATTGCCGTATCCTTGAGTCTCGGTAATCAAGTCGCGGGCCAGTTTCTCTATAGCCACCGAGGTGAATGTACCGTAAGAGACGGTTGCACCCTGGGCGACGGTTGCACCCTGGGCGACGGTTGCGAGTGACATGGCTAAGCTTTCCCTGAGATAGGCATTATCGCTTTCGGAGGCACCCGTAGTAAGAACGTTCCGGCCAGTCTCGTGCAGCCCCGCCAAAGCGCCAAACTTTCCAGTCGTCGATTTCCCTCAGCTTGGAACAGACCGGTATCCAGGCATGGGTGAACCACTGCATCGACCAACCGAATGCCACCGTCATGGCGTCACATGACCTCTGCCCGCACCTGAAACGCGCCCTCCCCTGAGACCGCTTTGACCGCGTGTCCCGCGCGTCGCGCTCTGAGACATCGGCGGCCGGGAATAAAAGTACGACGAGTCGTCATGCAAGGCAAGGCAATAAAGGGAACGATGACACGGCGGAGTGCTCGTGCTCGTTGTCGGCCGTGTCGCATATCAGCATGTCATTCATTGCGCGACGGATCGTGCGGCTTCCCGTGACGCGGACGTTCAGCACCTCGGCGCGCCGGATGGGCGGCAGTGGAATGGTCGAGGCGCAAGTGAAGCCGACGTATATTAACAAGTTCCTGAAGGAGCCACCGACGGTTGCAGTGAGTCTGCTGTGGATCGGGAGAGAGAGGTCTGAGCTGATGGAATGTGCTAGGTGGTCGGATGTCCATTCAGGTGTGTACCGCTCTCTACCGTTTGACACCAAGCTGATAATTCCAAAGCGCTGGACAGGTACGCTTCCCCCCTTTATCCTCTCAGCTGGATCGCTAACTCACATACCCAAGGCCCGCCCAGGCGTCGACCTCGGCCCCAACGCCCTCGTCCAATCCGGTCTCCTCGAACAAATCAAGTCCCTCGGCTGGAACGTTACCTACGACGGCGGCAAACCATTCGCCGACATCCCCCGCTCGTCACCGGACGAGGCACGCAAGGAGGCCGCGCAGGGGAAGATGAAGAATGCGCGCGTGGTCAGTGAAGTGTGTCAGAGGCTTGCAAAGGTCGTTGGGGAGCATGCGGGAAGGGGGGAGTTGCCCGTGACGGTAGGAGGGGATCATAGTCTTGTGAGTGTGACTATATCCAGTTGACCGGTATTGCAAGCTGATAGTTTGACGGAAGGCGCTCGGCAGTATAGCAGGAACCATGAGCAAACATCCCGACGCCTGTGTACTTTGGGTATGCTCCCTCTCCTGATTGCATCTCACCATATCTGACGGGACCGCAACAGATCGACGCCCACGCAGACATCAACACCCCGCTCACGACCACCACCGGCAACCTGCATGGATGTCCCGTTTCGTTCTTGTTGGGTCTGGAGGGAACAGATGTGGAGCCGTTCAAGGGATGGGTTAAGCCGTGTCTAAGTCCGGATAGACTGTAAGTCGCGGCACTGGAAAGGCAAGAAGGGTATGGAACGATACTAAGCGGGTGACTGCTATCTCATCCCGCGAACCCTCTATTCTCCACGTTCTTCGATCGTCCCGTTCCATGACTTTGTCTTCCCTCGCTCCCGCTCCGCAGCGTCTATATCGGCCTGCGCGATGTCGAACCGGCGGAAAAACGTATCCTCCGGGAAAACAACATCAAATGCTTCACGATGCACGACGTCGACAAGCACGGCATCGGCGCGTGTGTCAAGATGGCGCTCGAGCATGTCAATCCGCGTGGGGACAGGCCGGTGCATTTGAGCTTTGATGTGGACGCGACGGATCCTAGTGTGGCGGGCAGTAAGTGGAGACGCCGAGGGCGACGACGAGCGGAGATTGGAAGGAACAGAGATGTTGACGAGTCTGCCTTGCAGGTACCGGAACGCCCGTCCGTGGCGGTCTGACTTTCCGGGAAGGTCACTACATCTGCGAAGCCGTCGCCGAGACGGGGTGCCTCGTCGCGCTCGATATTATGGTCAGTCCCCCATCTTCCCCCGCCTTTGTGAATCATGCTGACAGGTCGTGAGTAGGAGGTCAACCCGACGCTCGGCGATGAAAAGCTCGTGGAGCAGACGGTCGCCGTCGGGTGTTCGTTGGCAAGGGCGGCGCTGGGAGAGACGTTATTGTAGATATGAAGCAGCATAAAGCGCGCGACGTGAACAGGCTCATACGATCGCTCAGAATGAAGCACGAAGAGCTCAAGCGGGATGAGTGGTGTGGTAAATTGTATGAACTTATATTGCATGGTATACAGCATTACTTGTAATATGGGACTACAAGTGCGTTTCGGCTGGCGAACGAAGTTGTAGTCAGGGCTTCGCCTCGAAGCCTCCCAGTCTTTAGGTGTTCTGACTGAAAACATGGCGTGACGTTTTGTGCCCTGTGTAGCGAGGGATCAAGTGGCTATCGCGGAGTTGCGGTGTCTGCGACTTCAAAGACGTTGGTCCAGGTCTGGATGGCGGGGAACCACGATATCGCCGATATACAAGACCGTGGCCTTCGATGATGCCGTGCGGTAGCAGAGCCAACCAGTCCGTTTAAGATCCCGTGCATGGCGTTTACCGAGCGGGAAGGCAAGGGCTTTTCCACCGAAGGGTGATTTGAAAGCCGGATCCGCAGGCGACGTTATTGCGCAGCCTTGGCGGTATACCGATGAGCTCAATGACGTGCCTTGATCTTGTTCTCGAGCCTGGTGAAAAGGAGCGGTCAGTATTCCCCCGATGAAAATCTTGGAATCCGACCGAGACTGAAAAGCAGCGCGAAAGGGGAAAGAGATGGTCGTAATACCAAGGTCTCGAACAAGAACGGCGCGAACGCGATCTTTGGGATTGGTTGACGACCAGCGCTACCTCGCGATTGGATCCACCCAGACCCAGTCCGAACAGAAAACAGCCTCGCGCGCGCACTCACTCGAGGAAAGCCCTCAACGCCGGATCGACATCCTCCAACACGTCCCGCATAATCGTCTCCCGCGTCATTGCGCTTGCCTTGCCTTCCTCCCTCCTCGACCCAAAGGCCGCCGCCGAGGCATCGCCCGTCTGGCCCTTTTCTGCGAACGCACGGACCTCGGCAGGCCATTCGGATTGGGGAATGGCGAGCGCGCGAAGGGCGGAGAGTGCGTGAGAGAGAGATTCGTTGTAGGCGAGGAGATCGTCCGCATAGAGTGTGTAGACGCAATTCTGGTGAGGGTAAGGTCAGAGGTAGAGGGGTACTTCAAAGGGTGGACGTACGACGCAGCCTGACATGCAGCATTCTAGGGATGGTAAGATGAGCGTGGTACAATGTCGACGAGAAGCAAAGAATACATACCGTCCGGACCCGGAGGACTCGGCTTGGGCGGGATCACGACCCCAGCGACACGTATCTCCTCGCTTCGCGGCTTGACGTCCCTCACGGGTTCAGGATGAAGCGGCTGCATCGCCGGCAACGGCGTCGCTTTCCGCCCACCTATTGGCGCTTCCGCAGGCGTATCGACTGTCCCGTTTGCATGTTCCGACGGCGGAGGAACATCCTGGAAGCTCCCCGTGACGGGTATCGTCGAGGCCGTGACGTATTCATCCTGTTCGGCGACGGGCGGTGGACGGTACCGGTATTTCGCCGTCAAGTCACGCTCATGGCATGCGCTCGTGGTGAATCGTGCTCGGAGGGGGAGATGAGTGTGGCGTGGGATCCATCGGAGGGTGTGCATTCCTTTGAATCAGAACGGAATCGAGGCCATGAGAAGGGGGAGGTGTTTCGTGAATGACAACGAGAGCGCATAGTCGACGGTGGGCGCTCCTACTTGAACCGAATGGGCAACATGAGCAGACTTGACCTCGGCCGCCGCGAGCCAAAAGCAATCACGCTCAGTCGCCCGTTGCCAGAATTCGCCTCATTCGCCGCGCTGAAACGCAAGCGGCGCATGCTATGGATTCATTGGCTCTGTGCCAGCGAATCTCAACGGATTAGGAGTCAGAGCTATGAGTAGGTCGCAAGCCAGCGTCTCAAACATCGACTCCCCAATGTATAATAACGAAAACATTAGGTCGCAGTAAAAGGCAACGGTCGCGCTCTATAGTGCTTCCCCGTGACAATCAAAGGAGACCTCTCAGTCCCTCATCCCGGGTCAATACGATACCCTTTCTTCGACGCTCCTCCGCACCAATGGATACCCATGATACCAGCAATTGAATGGAAGGCTAACACCCCTGTATGAAGTTACAACGGATAGTCAGGATTCTCGCTCTCGGTATCCAATGGAGCGTCCCCCTAGCGGACTGAACGAGATGAATAGGAGTACCCTCATGATACAGTTATAACAAGCCGTCAAGGGGCTCATCATACGGCGATGTCGGGAAAGACTGCATCGACCGAGTCGCTTCTCGACTCCCTGATCACGATCCGACAGGTCGGGACCGTGGCATTGCTGCGCAATATCAACTTGGCTGAAGCTTCCCGAATACCAAAGAGCAACTTTCAAAAGCCTCATCATGAAGCCCTATCTCATCTCACTACTGCTCATTCTCGCCGCCAGTCATTACGCTCTGGCATTTCCGACCGAGAACCGACGCAGGTCCTCGATGGACTTTTCACGTCGAGCCGATACCCCTGCGCCTGGCTGCACAGAAGGCGGTTGGCAATGCGTTGAGAATGATCTCCAACGTGAGTCTCGCTCACGCCCGTTGCGCACCTCGTGAAGCCGATAATCGTTCTGTGAGTTTAGGTTGCGTGCACGGCGGATGGCAGAAGCTTGCCACCTGTCCTGCCGAGACGCCATGCAGGCAGCAGGGCGAGACGTTCGGGTGTTTCCCTGTGCCTGCCACTTCAACTGGCGAGAGTATAACCTTGCCTAACACTCCATCCCAAGATACCACTCCACCTGTTACCCCTCCAGAGACTTCTGAGGATCCGGTCACTCCCGTTGTTCCTCCTTCCGGGGATAACACAGCGGTGATTGACGAAACAACCACGCCGCCGGTCAATCCTCCAGCCGACGATACCATTTCTCCCGAAGTGCCCGTTGCGCCCGAGGCTGCCGTACGTGAGACGGCTACTCCGGCCGTGGGAACTGGTGTTCGGACGCTGACGCCAGAAGAGACGCCTGTCGACCCTGCGCTTAGAGTTGAGGATCCTTCGGCCACCCTGGGAACAGCAACATCTGCCACGACGATAAATACCTTGGCAACGTCTGCGACGCCCTCATTGCAAGTTCCGACAGATGCCACAGGGACCAACATCGCTTCACAGACTGAAACCATTACGCAAACGGGTACTGCAACCGGCACTCTTACGTCGACGGGCGCGACGACCACGGAGACGGGTACATCAGAAACACCAGCCATGCCCGAGGTTCCTTTGCCACCTGTCGAGTCCGATACCCCACACGGAGCCCCTACTGTCGGCGAGCCCGTCAAGGCGCCCGCCTCTACTCCACTAACCCTCAATTGGAAGATGAGCCCCGAAGCCGAGGCCATGAAGCATCGCGTCACGTACCTTGACTGGAACGTCCTCGGCACCGACGATCCCGACCCGCTTCCCTTGCCCGCCAACATGAAGGGCTACAATCGCCTGTTGTTGTCGTTCTTTATGGTGACCCGTCCTGAAGGGAAACCCGGCGGAGGCACGATGGGTCCGATCGACAAGGCGCAAATCTGGAGCGAGTATCCCGCAGAGACGAGGAAAAAGCTCAAGGCGGAGTACAAGGCGGCGGGTGTGTCGGTGATGGTGTCGGCCTTTGGGGCGACGGGTAAGCATAGCCCACTATCACGGTCTGTCATGGTTGCTAAGCTTCTGAGACATTTGCCTAGATCCCGAGGTCGCCAAGAATGGCAAAGCGGCAGAGGTGGCCGCTGCCCTTGCCAAGTTTGTGAAAGAGTACGATTTGGACGGCGTCGACGTGGACTTTGAGGATGTCCCGACTCAGGCGTCCATGGACTGGGTGATTGGTACGTACATCTTTCGAGTCAGTCATTCGATCAGCAGCTGAGGAATACAATCCAGAGCTCCAGACAGCCCTGAGAGCAGCGCTTCCTTCTCCGCAGTACCTGATCAGCCACGCGCCCCAAGCACCTTGGTTTGACACGACGGATCGATGGGCCAAAGGCTACCGCAGGGTTCACGAAGAGGTGGGCACGGGCATCGACTTTTATAACGTACGTCAAGTAGCTTCGATACTCCTCGGTGATTGACCAGCTTTATGTTTGCTGCAGATTCAATACTACAACCAAGGCGCGAACCAGTACACCGAATGCTCCCACATCTTTGGCGAATCCAACGCCGGCACAACCGTCACCGAGCTTCAAACCGTCCTCAAGATCAAGCCCGAGCAGATCGTCGTGGGCAAGCCTGCGCGCAGTGCGGGAGACGCCAACAATGGGTACATGACGCCCGAGGTGTTTAGCGGGTGTCTGAAGCAAGGGCGGGTCAAGGGGTGGAACGGCGGGTTCATGTTTTGGCAGTGGAATGTGAAGGATGGGCCAAAGTGGGCAGAGGCCCTGATGTCGTAATGCTGGTCATTGTATCTGCACACGAGCGCTTTCGCGAGGTGTTGTTGAACATGTACCTGAGTGTGAAGTGCATGCGAGAGATTGCGAAAACGCGACTGTGTTCTTACGACAGCCAGATGGGCTCTTGTACGCTCATAGAGTGGGTAGTGCATCATCCCTCACCTCATGTCCTCCGTCCTGCGGGCCTGTCTTTGGCCAGGTGCATGGATGACCCCGACTTTGACCCCTGAACAGCTGCCCGAGCTCTGATATCAGAGACGAAATCCGTCACATGGCGTCACATCCGCGCGCGGACGTCTTTTTTCGGCGCCCGGACAAGCCACGCGACTGCCACGAGGCGACGATTCATCTCGCGATGTAAACAAAACAAACAACAGCACGCACCGGGTCCATGCACTGTCGCCCGTCGATACATACCATATCGTTTGCTTGGGTCTTGCAGTGATTGCAGAGAGTCGTCGTCGGGGCGACATCAGCATGGCCATTCACTGAAGAGCTGGGGAAATCGCCGAAGGAAAGCAGCGAAAATCCCGAAGAGAAACACATCCACTACAATGGACTCGTCGCCTCTTTCGCCACTCTCACCCCTCGATCTCAACCGCAATGCTCCCCGTCGTCCCCGTCTTGACAACCGCAACGCGCAATCAACAAGCCCTAAACAAGTCTCGCACCCCGGAATGACCTTTCCCTACGCGCCCTCCGGCACACCGCTATCCATCGATCGAATCGCGAGACCTGTCAACCCCGTGTACGAGGCCCGACAGCGTGGATCGACGACAGCATCATCCTGCGAACCGTCATCGTCGTCAGTTTCTTCGTATGGATCGGTGATTGGGAGCCATTGGTATGCCGGGCAGGGAGGGCTGGGATGGAATGCGCAGCAAGGCATGTCGAAGGGTTCGCGTTCGAGGCATGGGGTGATGATGGATGAAAACGATCCGTCGGCTCGACGTGCTCCTACATTCATCGAGAGCAAGCATCCAGGACTATCGCCACCACGAATGCAGCGACAGCTCTCGGCGCGGTCCAATGATGGATTCCTCTTCTCGTCGGAAGACCTCGTTGCGGATCCGGACGCGTCGTCGGTATACTCGCCTTCAGGACCAGCAACGAAACATGCCGTCGTTCCGAAACCGTTCCCGTGGCATTTACAAGAGGAAGAATCAGCAGGTCTGGTGAGGCGTGGATTGTCCTCAGATAATCGTACGTCGGGACTGGAGAGTCCGTGGAAGAGTCCCGGATGGACAGGGAGGGAGCGGGAGGAAGGACGACGAGCGAGGGAGAGGACTGGAAGCTTGCTGGGGATGACGGTCGAGGAAGAGGAGAATGAGATCCCAAAGGTGAGTCATCGGGCGTTGTCCTGCGAGATCAGGAATGACGCTAATGATGAATAGCTATCGCAACGCTTGTCCAACTTTTACATGACGAAACGTCGTCTCTCCACGTCGCCCAAGGTCTCACGCGCGTTAGACGGAAGCCGTCATCCGAATCCCTCGCCTTCCGCATCACCAGACATCAAGAAATCACGCCTCGGCACAACCTTGATCCCGAACCGGACGCCTGTAACAGGCCTACCGGCACTGCACCCCTCGAACTCAAATTCCTTCTCGCCAGTCTCGCCAGTACGGGAAGCCATCTCACCTTTCTCGCCGACATTCCAGCATACGAGTCTCCACGGCGCCACACCCCTCAACGCTCCCTCATCGTCCGGTCTGCCGAGGCGTCGGTACATCGCGCAGCCTCGTGCGTTGCGTCTGTCAAGCGGCGGTGCATCGCGTGCCCAGCGCACCTTGGGTGCACGAGAAGCGCTCAAGAGTCCGTGCGCGTATTCGGGCAAGGGACCGCAACGAATGATGGGCGAGGGACGCGCGGCGCTAGCGTCGCCTTTCGGCGCGCGGTTCGTCGGTGGGTTGGCCTCGCCTGAAACACGAAGGATCGAGCGTCCGTCGGGTCCCGCGCCATTCGGCGATGCTGCTGCGCGTGTCAATGCGGGCTTGATCGAGGAAGAGCAAGCGGACGAGGAAGGCGGAAGCGACGGTGTGCCGAGTTCTGTCAAGAGGCGGATCAGAGAATGGGCGATGGATACGATGCAGCGCGCCGAGGAGGTGTCGAGCGTGGCGTTTCCGCGGATTCAGGCGCAGGAGGATGTCGTGCAGGTTTCGCCGCCTCATACAGCAACATTGCATCCTCCAGAATTGCCTTCGTTTCCTTCAGACGAGACGGTCACGACGACTACGACGGACAGCAGCGCGAGCGGGATTCCGCCGAGTCCGACGCCTTGGAACGGGATCAAGCGGATTCTTGCGCCGCATGCGCGAGCACAGGAGACGATTGGGTTGGGGATTTTCGCAGGGGACGAGGCGTACTCGCCCTTGCAGCATGGAAAACGAGGAAAGCGTGACATGATCGTGCAAGTACACGATGGGACGGACAGGAATGCAGTTCTTTCCGCTTCGCCGACACCCTCGCCTGGTACGGCCTGCTTCAAGTTCAAGAGTCACAGCTCATCGGCCGTGCCAACGCTGAAATCGCTCAACTCGGGATCAATCGGCGGAGAGGAACGTCAGCGAAAGCTGTCGTCGACGGATTCGGTATGCTCTGGCGTCCTGTACACGATGAACAGCAAGACGCCCGAAGATGAGCCGCACGGCAGACGCGCAAGCTCTAAGCTGTCGTTCAGCTCGATCAAGGCTGTCGGACGCAAAGCCAGTCCGCTCCTCGAATTTCGGTCCCAATTCACGCCGCCGCCTTGCCGCTCGACGTTTAGTCCGCAGAAGAATGGACCGGATGATCCGCCATCGCCGTTCGAAGCGTCCTCGGATTCGACCAACTCGAGGTGTAATTCGTTCTTGCGGGAATTGCAGGCCTCGACGAATCGACCGCCTATCGCTAGAAGAACAACCGCACCCGCGAAAGGCAGCCCGAAGGAATCGCCAGAGTTGCATGCGCTACCCAGCCACACAACCAGCAACATCCAAAGTATCGGAACGCCAGTACATGTGTTTGACAGTGAACGACCCAGTCCGGCGGCATTCATGAGCACGGGCCTGATCAAGAAGGGTAGCGGATTTAGCAGCAAGCGATTCGGGTCGGATCACAGTGGAACAATCTCTGGTGCCGACTCGACCAATTCTCTGCCCAATTGCTTGGGTAAAGTACGTGGCACCAGTTTTCTTCCAGATTCGCCTGAGGTGCGTACACCCGATACACCGATCAAGGGCCACCCGTTCGTCGCTCCCAGCCTCCCCAGCAGTAACCTTAAACCTCGCTTGGTGCCGTTGGTGTTCACTAAGAGCGCCAGCACTGCCCCTCTTGTACCTACCAGCATGGGTATCTGCACCAATCCTTCACCGGAGCGAGAATCTCCGAGTCCACGAGACGACCAATCTTCCCTGCCCGCCGTCGATTCTAACGGCACCATCAGCGCCAATTCTGGCAAATTGCCTCTAGCGAACGGCCGTGGTTTGCGCCGAAAGGGCAGCGCCATGTGGGCGAGGACGAACAGCGGTAACTGGAGTAATGGGTCTTGGTCGCGTCAGACGACGGTGCCGATGGACGAAGATGAGCCGCTGACGCCGACGAGGAATGATGACCGAGCAGGTAAGTCTGACGTATTGCAAAGCGCTTCGAGCTGACATAGACTTCCTGCAGTGATTAGACTCGACTTCTCTACCATCACGCCTTCACCACCTGCAGCTGGCGCTCGCCACTATCCCTTTGCGCCTTCCGCAAATATGTCGAAAGTAGACGTGGCCAACTCCCCTACGTCGCCTCTCAAGAAGGGTGGATTCCTATCCCGACTGCCAAAACATCGAGCGCTCGCCCGAGTCTCCAATCCCTTGCTATCAGCTGCGTACAAGCTTGGAGAACAGCAAGCCAACATGCGTGGGACGGGTCTCCTCGTTCCCGGTGACGGAAAGAACACAGCAAAGACGGCGAGGCGGGTCTCCACTTCCAGCATAGGAGGCGCTGATTCTCGATTCGAACGCGACTTCGTCTTGCTTGGACCTATCGGCGTGGGAGAGTTTAGCACCGTGTGGAAGGTCAGGGAGAAGCGCAACGGCACTGTCTGGGCCGTGAAACGTGGCAAACCGTATATCGGCGAGAAAGACAGGTTAGTCAAGTGCTGCCAAATCCGCTTTCCTGCGCTGATGTGTCCCATGCAGAAAAAGACAACTCGAGGAAGTCGCCATCTTGAGCACACTTGCTGCCGCGTCACATACAAACGTACTCCAGTTCCAAGAAGCATGGGAGGAAAAGAGCCAACTGCATATTCGGACGGCCCTGGCCGAATGCGGTGACTTTGCGACATACCTACAGACCATCAGTGATGAAGGAGGTCTAGATGAAGGGCGTTGTTGGAAAGTCTTGCACGAGCTTACGGAGGTGAGTATCCTGGTCGAAGATTCCCCTCATCATACTTACTTGGCTTTACAGGGATTGCGTCACATTCACTCTCTTGGCATACTCCACCTCGACCTGAAACCAGCCAACATCCTCATCAATCAAAGCGGAGAACTCCAAATCAGCGACTTTGGGCTCTCAATCCGATTGACATCGTTGACCTCCGATGGCTGTCCGGTGGTTCCTGAAGGCAACATCAATGTGCGAGAAGGCGATCGCGAGTATTTGAGCCCCGAAATGCTTAAGGGAGTGTACGGCACCTTTTCCGATGTCTTCAGCCTTGGCGCCACCATGTTGGAAGTGGCCTTCAACATCGTTCTCCCTTCCAGTAAGTGCGAAAATCTTTCTTTTTTACCGTACTGACTTTTCGCGACCAGACGGCGAAGCCTGGCAAAAACTCCGCAACGATGACTTCTCCGACCTGGAAGAACACTGTGGTCCCCTCGGCACCGACCATGATGGTCTCGCTACCCTCGCCGCCTCGGTATCTTCCGGCTGCACGCTTGCTTCGGACCCTCCCGCCAAGATCGGGAACGTCAGCCTTGAACTCTTCGCCGTCATTCGCGGAATGATGAACAGTGACCACTCGCTACGATCCACACTGCGACAACTGGCCAGATTTGGACCGCTCCGGCGCATGCTGGCCGCGTCTGCTAGCTCTCAATTGGAGGGCCGTATGTCAATGGAGTCCCGAACTCGCTCCAGCGTCGACGAATGGGAAGAATGGACGAGACAACGTGCACGCGAGAACGAACTCTCACCAGACACGACCAAGGTTCACCTGCCGGCTCTCGATACGTGCGACCGACATCCGCCAAAGGCCCAGAGAGCCGCCCTCGTACGCGAAGACTCGGACTTTTTGAACAATTTGCTTGAAGCGCAATGATGCCATAGATGTGTGTCTTCGCAATAATGCCTCATAATCCTCTATTGTACACCCGCCCGAACAAACACGTAATGTTGCTATCTATAGATGATGCATAGTCTTTCCTTTGCGTCTATTGCGACAACTTGCTAGCCTTCAATGCTTTGATCATGTCGTTGAATTCAGCCTTCATCCTGAGCAGTTCGGCGATCTCCGCATCGACATCGCCCTCCTTCTTACCCGTCTTCATCTCCTTGACAACAGCTCCTTGCACCTTGATCTTGTCCTCGAGTTCCGCCAACTCGGGTGTCTTCAGCTCGGCCAACGCCTTTTCGAGCGCGGCAGCCTCCTCCTTCGCGCGCTTCTTCTTTTCCTTTTCGATTTGAGACTTGGACTTTCCTGCCTGCTTTGCCTGTGCAGCCGGGTCCACGGCCGTGCCGGCGCCCGCAGCGGATCCCGCCACGTCAACGGGTCCCGGGTTCTGCGTGGTCTCGCCGCCAAACTTGGAGCGCCACTCGTGCTCCATCTTGGGGTCGATTCGCTTGAACAAGTGTTCGGCCTTGTTAACCTTGTGTCCGGGCAGGACGTCGATTGTGAACTTCTCGGGCAGTGTACGTGCTGGCGCGTTCAGCTGGGAGAGGATGGACGCTGTCGTTCCGGGCATGAAGGGGTGGAACACGACCGAGATGAGGTAGATCAAATTGACGGCGTTCAGCACGACGTGGGCACATCGTTCGGGCTTGTTGGCAAAGAGCGCATTATCGAGCGTGTTGTCCGAGAGATACTGGTTTCCTCGTGCCGAGATGGCCATGGCGGTTGTGAGACCCCCGCGAAGCTTGGTGGAGTCCATGTTGGCGCGGTAGGTGTCGAGCAGTTCGTTAATATCATTGATGAAGGATGCGTCAATCTTTTCTTCCTCGGTGGCGTCGGAAGAGGAGTTGATGCGGGGTTCTCCGGCAGCGTCTTCAGAGCCGGGAACGATCGAGTCGTATCGCGCCGCAATGAATTTCAGAATCTGCGAAAGAGAATCAGTATATCGCAGCTCATGGCCTATTGGGTACTCACTCGGTTAACAAAGTTGCCGAGGTTGTTGAGCAATTCGCCGTTGTTTCGCGCAATGAACTCGTTCCAGGTAAAGACCGAGTCGGAAGTTTCTGGACGGTTCATGAGTAGGTAGTATCGCCAGACGGAGGGCGATTGATTCGTCTCCTTGGCCGAGGTACCGAACACGCTGCGATGGGTTATCAGTATTCTTCAGTGATGGATAGATGAGGACAAGGAACCTACCCGACGTTTCGACTCTTGCTGAATTTCCCGTTTTCATAGTTCAGGTACTCTGAACAGGAGGTCAGTATTTCTCGCGAGCATACATCCCCGTGCACGTACGGGTTGCCGAGATGTCATGCAGCATCGTCCACTTCTCGCCGTCGGCCATCTGTACAGCGGGGAAAAGCACCGTATGGAAGTAGACATCTGGTCCACGTCAGCTCGACATCCCACACTCGACCTGTGTCCGTCACTCACTGTCCTTGCCCATGAACTGGTAAAGCTCCACGTCGTCCGGGTTCCTCCACCATTTCTCCCAGTCCGGAGTGTAGTTTGCCGTGATGGAGGGGTACCCGATGGGTGCGTCCAGCTGTCAAGGGATCAGATACGGGTTTCGAGAGATGGGAAATTCCTGGAAGATCGCTTACCCAGACGTCTGTGAATAATCGGCGTTAGCGATCTCGTCCGCGTCATGTGAGCAGCAGCAAGCGAGACTCACACATGACCTTGCCCTTCATCGCCTCATCCTCCTCTGCATCGCCCACCGGCGGCACCGGGACACCCCAACTCAAATCTCGTGTCACCGCCGTCGGCCTCAACCCGCCCTTCATCCGGGGCTCAATAATCGTCCCATCCGCCAGAATCACAGCATTGCTCGCCCATTTGCCCTTGGTTCGGGCTTCTTGGAGCCATGCTTCGAGCCGCGGTTGAAGCGCATCGAGACGGAGGCATGAATGCGTGGAGGGTTTGGTGGTCAGGGTGTGGGATTTGTTGCGTTTGCAGCGCGGATTAAGGAGTTCGGTTGGGGAGGAGAAGGTGCCGGCGCATTGGTCACATTGGTCGCCTCGGGCGTCCTAGGAGCAAAAGGGTTAGCTTGGAGAGGTGAAAGGAGGGGAAAGGACGTACGTCGTAGCCGCATCGGGGACATGTTCCCTCTACGAAACGATCCGCGAGGAATCTGGAAAAGATGGAATGAGCAGAGGGTTGTCATGGAGGGCAATGCACACACCTCTGCTCGTCCACGCAAAACGTCTGATCGCTCGTCTCCTGCGTAAACAGCCCATTCTTGTGAATGTTCTTGTAGATCTGCTGCACCAGCTCCGTCTGTCGCTCCGTACTCGTCCGTCCGAAATGATCAAACCCGATTTCGAACCACTCGTACGTCTCGGCGTGCAGCCGATGAAACTTGTCGCACAGCTCCCGCGGGGTCACACCCTCCTCGAGCGCCTTCGTCTCCGTTGCCGTTCCGTATTCGTCCGTTCCGCAAATGTAAAGCGTCGGGATATTGCGCGTCCGCGAGTATCGGGCGTAGACGTCGGCGGAGAGGGTACTGCCAATGATATTGCCGAGATGGGGGACATTGTTGACATAGGGAAGCGCCGAGGTGACGAGGACGTTCCGTTGGCCCGGGATAGGGAGGACGGTGTTGGTGCCGGGCGCCGTGGGCTGCTTCATAAGCAGGTCCGGAGAGGACCGGATCTTTTGGGTGTCTGCCATGGCTGTGGGGTGCGGGGTGGTGGTGGTCTGCTCACGAATTCACCATGTGCTCAACCATTTCGACCGAGTCGAGTCGTCCGTCGCCCGAAAGCGGGACAAGGGGGGACCCTTGGCGGGTCACGTGGCGCGTTTCAGCGGGAGGCACCTTGGCGAGCCCGTCCCTTTCTTCGCGCGCTATGGCGTTATCGATGCAAATGACCATTCAGGCCACCATTGGGCTGCTCCCTTCGAAGAAAGACCACATATATTCGATGATCAGACGTAGAATTGGTTGTTTACAGCCACAAAGCTTATATGTACCCCGATACCTTACGCATGCGGGCATTTCCAGCAGTAGACCGCCCGGGTGTCCTCACAGACGGATAGTTTGGGGCTATCCGCGTCACGGTCGATCGGGTGCTATGATGTGATTGAACAAGGGAAGCGCCAAGTTGGGACTCCTCTGAAAGGTATTCAAAACCAGAGTGCAAACTCGAACGGTATATAAACAAATGAACAAAAGCAGTTTGTTGGAAACAACGGCTGGATCAAGACCACCGTCCAAGATTCAAACCCAAAGTCAATATTGCCACTGAATCCCAAGTCTGCAAATGAATCCTCGTTCCAACACACCGTCTTCGGCTTCAGCATCCTCAATTCACACCAGCGTGCCCCCTTACGATGTGACCTGGAGCTTCGATGGTGTGACTTGCCCTAGCGATCAAACTGCTGATCCGTTCTCCAACTATGGGGCGAACCTGGAGTACCCAGCAGGCTCTTTTGAAGCTGACATGCACCCATCATACTACGCCAACTTCGCTGCACGTTGCTGGATACAAGCTCCTTATGACCATGACTTTTCTCAAGGCGTAGAGTCGACACCTACAGGCTTGCTGAACTCCTCATTGGGTCACCACAGTAGCGCATACCCCTATCATCGGACCGATCAGCCCACGCCGTCCTTCCTCTCACAGTCTCAGCCGCAAATCTCGTTTCCGTCTCCAACGTTCAATTCAGTAAATGATCAACGATTTCTTGGGGATCCTGGCGCATCCTTGCTATTGTCCACCGTTCCAAATGCCGGTGGTACAAGCCAGTCGGCTTGGTGGTCATCTATGCAGGCGAATCACATGGAGGGACAACCCAGAGACATGGTCTCACCGGTTGCAAATAGCGGTTTTATCCAATCCGAACAGGGACATTGTGATACCAGCGCTATACCCTCTGAGACGCATTCAACCAAAGAGTGCAGTGGAGATACGTCTTGTCCAGACGGAACTTGCGACAAGGCATACTCGACGCTTGGGAATCTAGTCCGACATTACCGGAAATCTCACAAGAATGCAAAACTATCCGGAGAGGACGCAAAGCTTCTTGCGGAGCGCCGCCCCCCGATGGATCAATGCGAAGAGTGTGGTCAATTGATACCCCTCGAAGGGCCGAAAGGAGAGGTGTACCGACAATATCAAAGACGACACAATTGTAAGCGGTCAGCTTGTGGGTCATCTGCGAAGGCGAAACGCGTAGAGGGACAACCCAAAGACATGGTCTCACGGGTGGCAAACAGCAGTTTTAGCCAATCCGAACAGGAACATTGTGATAGGAGCGACATACTTTCTGAGACGCAACCAACCAAAGAGTGGAGTGGAGATTCGTCTTGTCCAGACGGAACTTGCGACAAGGCATACTCGACGCTTGGAAATCTATTCCGACATTACCGGAAATTTCACAAGAATGCAAAACTGTTGGGAGAGGATGCGCGGCGTCTTGCGGCGCGCCGTCCTCCGCTGGATCAATGCAAAAGCTGTGGTCAATTGACGGCCCCCGACGGGCCGAAAGAATTGCCGTACGGAAGAAATCTCAAACAACACGAATGTCAGCGGGTTTAGACGCCTCGGGCTCTGAAACCCTTGGACAACATTGACCGCACCTGTTGTATGTCATAGTCGTGACGAGGCTATCACTTCGTTATCACTCCAGCTTGGCTGAGCAAGGGCTTGCTCTGCTTCCTTGCCATGACTTTTTATAGCTCGCCATTCGAGACTTCGCAGAAGCTGGCGAAGGCTAGCAGAGGCAGTCCTTATATCTCGTCTTCACGAAGCGCCTGGTCTCACTTACATGCTCAGCCGAGATACCAGGTAACAAAGCTAGTATTTATCCATGCATCAAGCATTCCTGGACAGCTAAATCAGTTATATATAGAAACGTATTTCGTCTCTTGTGATAGCTCTCGTTCGTTCTGATTCACCCTTTGATTCACGTCTAATTCCGTAAGCTACCTTGGGCGCAAGAGTTTCCCAGGAATAGCTACCCTTTGTTCTACACCATAGATGTCCGGATCTTACTAGTTCATACTATAGTTCAACACTCTAGTTGTATTGTCTTAGTTCTGGACTTATCTCATTACACGAGTCCTGAACTATCACTGAACAAGCAGCTAGAGTCTGGTTGACTAGGGCAGGACTTGTTATTTGGTCACGCAAGAACCAGCTCCGACTGTTGCAACCCAGTATTCTGCAAGTATGCGTGAACATTTACTGATAATCAATGATCAGCTGATAGTCGAGTACTTGGCATATCGCTATCGGGATATCTCCACAGAAATCGATATCTGATCTGTCGATAATCAGATACTTGCTAATACTCAATTCTTTCTCAGGGATAACTGCACATCTAGAGATATCCTGAGATCTGGCCCCACCCGACCGGATATTCGGCGATATCTTCATATGTGATATCGGCTCAGCAAGGAAAACTTTCCTAGCAATACGGTCTCCCGGATAAATATATAAGGAGAGCATTCTCTCCGTTGTTATAAGCCATCATGCTTTATGATTCACCCTTTGATTTACCCTTAAGACGAAGCTGCCTCGAATGCAAGACCCTCTCAGAATTAGCTACCCTTCATCTTCCACTACAGGTATTCGTGTTATAGGATTGCCGCTATCGAGAAATCCCAAACTCAACCAACGATCTCGACTATAGTAAAACCCAGCCAAAATAGCTACTTGTCACACAGACCAGACCAGTCAGAATACGATACCTTCCGAACTTATGACCTCGAGGGACAGTAGCTCTCACGAACATTTGCGGCAACATGGAGTTCAGGATTTCACGTGACCAGAAAGTGCTTAGAAATGATATCACCATGAAGAATGGCTACCCCCGGCGGCCGACGACTGGATAGGTGTGCACGAAAGTACAAGTGCTTCGTGTGCCACAACCAACTCTGGATACCATGTATGTTCAATTGTCCAGACATCCTGACATCCGGACGTCCAGGCGTCTGGGTCATTGGCCATCTCCAGCAAATCAGGAGACAGATGAAAAGAACCGATGCGGGCTCTCGCAGGAGAGCCAGTTGTAACGCCACCATTCTAGTGGATGGATAAAGCATGTAAATCTTGCCTCTTTTTGTCTGAGAAGAGGAAGGAGGGGGAGAAAGTAGCCATTCATGACATTGCGTTACCTTGATACTAACTCGAGGAATAGCTAACCTTCGGCAATCAGTACTCAAGCAAGCAATCAAGGCTTACAGTCGCTAAGACAGGTGTGCATTAGATACCAACTGTGTAGTACCGGGAAAAGATCAAATTGAGCGTTGTACCTGTGACGTGTAAAGGAATTAGAGTGAGTGACAGGTCCTATGACTTGCGCCTCGACCGGTTCAATGAATGTGACTTGATGATCAGGCTCGGAGAGGACCGGATCTTTTGGGTGTCTGCCATGGCTGTGGGGTGCGGGGTGGTGGTGGTCTGCTCACGAATTCACCATGTGCTCAACCATTTCGACCGAGTCGAGTCGTCCGTCGCCCGAAAGCGGGACAAGGGGGGACCCTTGGCGGGTCACGTGGCGCGTTTCAGCGGGAGGCACCTTGGCGAGCCCGTCCCTTTCTTCGCGCGCTATGGCGTTATCGATGCAAATGACCATTCAGGCTACCATTGGGCTGCTCCCTTCGAAGAAAGACCAGCATATGTCCAACGCTCAGACGCGGAATCGATTATTCCCAACCCACAAAGCTTATATGTACCCCGATACCTTAGCCCCTTAGGCATGCGGGCATTTCTAGCAGTAGACCGCCCGGGTGTCATCATAGATGAATAGCTTGGGGCTCTCCGCAACACGGTCGATTGGGTGCTATGATGTGATCGAACAAGGGAAGCGCCAAGTTGGGACTCCTCTGAAAGGTATTCAAAACCAAAGTGCATGCTCGAACGGTATATAAATGAATGAGCGAAAGCAGATCGTTGAAACAGCGGCCGGATCAAGACCACCCTGCACGTTCCAAAACCCAAAGTCAATATCGCCACTGAATCCCAAGTCTGCAAATGAACCCTCATGCCAAGGACCCGATGTTGGGTTCAGCATCCCCAGTTCACACCCGCACGCTGTCGGACGAAGAGTTCTGCAGCTTCGATGGTTTGACTTGCCCTGACGATCAAGCCGCCGATCTGTCGTCCAACTATGGTCCGGACCTAGACTACATAGGTGGCTCTTTTAAAAACTCCGTTCCTTCCACTGCGTCTCTCTGGACACCAGAGCCTCATGACCCTGATTATCTTCAGGGCGTAGATTCGGGAGAGCCAGCCTGGCTGAGCGACACAATCGGTCGTCCCAGTGGTGCACATCCCGATAACCATGGTCAGCCCACGCCGTCCTTCTCTACACCTCCTCAGCCGGAAATCTCACTGCCGTGCTCAACGTTCAATTCAGTAAATGATCAACGATTCCTCGGGGACGCTGAATCATCCTTGTCCTTCTCCACCTCTTCAAATGCCGGTAGTAACGCTACCGAAGAAGAAGGACCCATGGAAAGAGACGAAATCGGAAATCAGTCGGCTTGGTGGTCATCTGGGAAGGGAAATCACATGGAGGGTCAACCCAAAGACGTGCCCTCATCGGTTGCAAACAGCGGTTTTGTCAAATCCCAAAAGGAACCTTGTGATAGGAGCCCTACACCCTCTGAGACGCATACAACCATAGAGTCCAGTGCAGATATATTGTGTCCAGACGGAGGTTGCACGACTCCCGATAAACGATACTCGACGTTTCGACGTCTAGTCGACCATTACCGGAACCATCACGGGAATAAAAAACTATCTAAAGACGATGCAAAGCGTCTTAGGAAGCGGTCCGGTCTTCGGATCAGACAATGCAAATCCTGTGGTCAATTGACGGCACCCTACGGGATGACAGACGACCCGCGAAAACACGGAAGACGACACAAATGTAAGCGGGATCAGACGCGTCGGGCTACTCTGAAACCGTTGTAGAAATGTAGAGATACACCATCAACCGCACCTGTTGTATATCATGGTCGTGACTATGCTATCACTTCGTCCTTACTTCCGCTGGGCTTAGTAAGGGTGTAGAGATACGACCTCATCAGCACCGTTGTATGCCATAGTCGTGATGATGACATCACATCGTCACCATTGCCGCATAGCTGACTCAGCGAGATCTCTGCTACCTTGCAGTGACTCCTCGTACTTCGCCTCTACATGCTTCGCAGAAGCCAGTACTGGCGAAGCAGCTTCCACAACTCCTCACTCCATCTCCACACGCTTCGCCGAAGTTAGCGTAGACGAAGCGTCTGGCTTGACGCCACGCTTCGCTGGACTACGGAATGACCAAGCCAGTACTTCGCTCCTCTACAAGTAACCCAGGATGGCTAAGATAGGTATATATAGAAGACTTTCTAGTCTCTTGTAATAGTTCCCATGCTTATGATTCACCCTTAGATTTCCCCTTAATTACGAAGCTACCTTGAGTACAAGACTTTCTCAGGATTAGCTACCCTCATCGTCCACTTCCGGTAATGTAAGATTCTGTCTTGAAGTAATAAGAGTAAATCGCCAGTGCTAGATCCCATTCCAACGGCGGTATAGCCTTGCTATTGCAAGACTAACTACTTGTCCGCGACACTCTGTTAGAGAAAGAAAGAGACGCCCATGTTCCGTAGGTTGTGCTTCGCGCCTGGTGAATCGCATCGGCGCTGTCAGAAGCGGATATGAAATCGTGCAGGACGGTGGGACAGCTCGCGCGACGATGCAGTGTTGCCTGATGACGATGCCCGGAATGATGATGCGCGTGCTTGCTGGAAAGAAGCACTGGAATGCCGCGCCTCGGGATGAAGACGGAAGAGGGGAGGGGGGTAGCTACAAGGAGTCAACTCTAAGTGGTATCCTTGCTCAGCATGACTTGATATCAGTATCTGCCTCCCTGTCAAGTCTGGGCTGTAGCTGCCGTATGGGACGTATGGTGGACAACTATATAGGAGGCGGCGGCGGCCGCCGCCCGAGCCTCTTCGATCGCTTCCGAAATACACCTCATTCCCGCGCTCCCCTTCCCCCTCGGACCCGACGCTGCTCGCGCGATCGCGCTGTGTGTTTTTCCAATCGGGGCGTTTTGTTGGAAATCAATTCGCCCAGGGGCGAGATAAGCTGGCGCGCGTGGGCATCGGGGGAGCGGGGTGTGTGTTCGCTGCATTGTGTGTCGCGTCCTTCCATCATGAGTCTCCGTCTGCGTCTTGCCCTGAGGGGAAGCGGGGGACTGCTCCAGAGACGGACGCTCCCCGCCGCGATCAGGTATACGCCCCGCGCACACGCCCGAGTCGCCCCAATTTCCATCACAGCACAGAGGCACCAGAGCGGCATGTCGGCTTTGCAAGAGGCACAGAATCCCCAGGTGGGCGAGGGCTCTCCGGCCCAGGCGGGTGCGGGAGCGGGAGCGCAGGTGATTGATGGGAATGCCATCGCCAGGTGAGTCTCGCCGGGCCGTTTCCGGGGGCGCTCGGATGGCTGACACCTCCCGCCGGCAGGGAAATCCGATCCAACTTGTCCCGGGAAATCGGCCAGCTCAAGGCCAAGCAGCCGTCCTTCAAGGCGCCGCACCTCGTCATTCTTCAACTCGGCGACAATCCCGCCTCGAGCACGTACATCCGCATGAAGCTTCGCGCCGCCGAGGAATCCGGGATGACGGTCGAGCACGTCCAGGTGCCCTCCGGTACGGGCGGCGTCGCCAAGGTGCTCGAACTCGTGCGCAAGAGTAACGAGGATCCTCGTGTGAATGGCTTGTTGGTGCAGTTGCCGCTCGAGGGTGCGACGCCCGAGGAGGAACGTCAGGTCGTCGAGGCCGTCAGCCCCGGGAAAGACGTCGACGGTTTCCACCCGGAAAACATTGGTCACCTCAGCAGCCGCATGAGCGAGCCGCTGTTTGTGCCGTGTACGCCGGCGGGCGTGATCAAGTTGATTGATTCCACGGGCGTACCAATCGCCGGTGCCAACGCCGTCGTCTTGGGCCGGAGTGATATCGTCGGCACGCCCGTGTGTGCGCTCTTGCGGAGGCGGGACGCGACGGTGACGCAGTGTCATTCGCGCACCAAGGACTTGCAAGACGTGCTCAAGGAGGCCGATATCGTCGTCGCCGCGATCGGCAAGGCCGAATTCATCAAGGCCGAATGGCTCAAGCCCGGATGCGTCGTCATCGACGTCGGCACCAACTACGTTCCGGACGAGACGAAAAAGAGCGGCCAACGACTCGTCGGGGACGTCGACTATGCCGCCGCCGCCAAGGTCGCTTCCTACATCACGCCCGTGCCCGGCGGGGTCGGACCGATGACGGTCGCCATGCTGATGCATAACACCTTTGTCGCCGCCAAGCGTCAACACGAGGCCGAACGCGCACGCAAGACGATCCCCTTGCCGCTCGAGATGCTCGAAAAAGTGCCGTCCGATATCGAGATCGCGACGGCGCAGACGCCCAAGCCCGTCGTCGATGTCGCGCACGAGATGGGCTTGATCCCGGACGAGGTCGAGAGCTATGGCAAGTACAAGGCCAAGGTGGAACTGAGCGTGCTGGAGCGACTCAAGGCCCGCAAGGACGGCAAGTACATCGTCGTCGCCGGTATCACGCCCACCCCGCTCGGCGAGGGCAAGTCGACGACGACGATCGGTCTCGCCCAGGCGCTCGGTGCGCACCTCGACAAGATGGCCATCGCCTGTGTCCGTCAGCCGAGTCAAGGTCCGACGTTTGGCCTCAAGGGTGGTGCCGCCGGCGGGGGATACTCCCAGGTGATCCCGATGACCGAGTTCAACTTGCACTTGACCGGGGACATTCACGCCGTTACCGCTGCCAACAACTTGCTCGCCGCCGCCCTGGACGCGCGCATGTTCCACGAAGCGACGACGCCCGGAGACAAGGCGCTCCTGAACCGGTTGTGTCCGCCGAAAAAGGGCGTCAGGACGTTTGCGGCGCCGATGCTCGATCGACTCCGACGGCTCGGGATCGACAAGACGAACCCGGACGAACTGACCGAGGAGGAAGTGCACAAGTTTGTGCGACTGGATGTCGATCCGGAAACCATCACCTGGAACCGGGTGATCGACACCAACGACCGATACCTCCGCAAGATCACCGTCGGCCAGGCCCCGACCGAGAAGGGCCACACGCGGGAGACGGCGTTCGACATTGCGGTCGCGTCCGAATGCATGGCCGTGCTCGCGCTCTCGACCGACCTGGCCGACATGCGTCAACGGCTCGGCAAGATGGTTGTCGCCTCCTCTCGGGACGGTCGACCCGTCACGGCGGAGGACGTCGGATGCGCCGGCGCGATGGCCGTGCTGATGAAGGATGCCATCAAGCCGACGATCATGCAGACGCTCGAGGGCACCCCCGTCTTTGTCCACGCCGGTCCGTTTGCCAACATTGCGCACGGAAACAGCTCGATCATCGCCGACAGGATCGCCTTGAAGTTGGCCGGGACCGAGGAGGGCGATGACAAGGATCGGGTCGGGTATGTGATCACCGAGGCTGGATTCGGTGCGGACATCGGCATGGAGAGTGAGTACGGGATTGCGGGCTATCGGGACGCCTCGCTGACGCTCGCTCGCTCGTAGAGTTCTGCAACATCAAGTGCCGCGTTTCCGGACTCAAGCCCAACGCCGTCGTCATCGTCGCCACCGTTCGTGCGCTCAAGATGCACGGCGGAGGTCCCGCCGTCACGCCCGGTAAACCCCTCGCCGAGGTCTACCAAAAGGAGGATCTGGAGTTGCTCGAAAAGGGCTGCGCCAACTTGGGCAAGCACATTGAGAATGCCAAAAAGTTTGGCTTGAAAGTCGTCGTGGCCGTCAACCAGTTTGCGTGAGTACCTTTCTTTTTGCCCTGGTTTCCAGCGGACGTGCCTCGCTGACGCTCGGTATAGCACCGACTCGGAAGCCGAGCTCAAGCTCGTCGCCGACTTTGCCCTCCGCGCCGGAGCCGACCAGGCCGTCCCGTCCAACCACTGGGCCAAGGGCGGTGAGGGTGCCCTGCCGCTCGCCAAGGCCGTCATCCAGGCATGCGAGGGCGACAGCGAGTTCGAGTTCTTGTACGATGTCAACAAGCCGCTGGCCGAGAAGATTGAGATTATCGCCAAGGAGATGTACGGCGCGGATGGCATCGATTTGAGCGACGAGGCCAAGCAGCAGATCGAAACGTATACCCGACAGGGTGAGTACGGACGGGTGTGCGCAGGACGATGAGTAGGCTGACATTTCATAGGCTACGCACACCTTCCCATCTGCATGGCCAAGACCGCGCTTTCCCTCTCCGACGACCCGTCCAAGAAGGGCGTCCCGACCGGCTTCACTTTGCCCATCAACCGGGTCCGACTCTCTGCCGGTGCCGAGTTTGTCTACCCCTTGGTCGGCGACATGTCCACCATGCCTGGATTGACCACTCGACCGGGCTTCTACGACATTGACTTGAACGTCGAGACGGGAGAGATCACCGGTCTCTTCTAAACGACGAAAGGGATCCGATGGGAGACTCCGAGAGACTTGATGTTTCAACACGAGAATTGTACGACTATAATGAACGCCCACGGGCGACAAAAACGGGATCACGGATCCCCCAAATAGAATGGATCAAAGGAGATCCGAAAAGGCAAACGACGGACTCAACCTTTTCGTTTGTATCATGTAGCATTATCCATGACAATAGCACGGGCTCATGGGTCGGTCGTCATTTCCGTGTTCAATTTCTATGTACAACTTAAGCGGCAAGCTTGACGCCATCGGCCTTTACTTTGCCGCCGGTGATCGTGACCCTGCCGGCAAACTCCTTGCCTTTTCCGCTAGGAATCTCGGCGACAGCCTCTTGCCCGTCTACAATCCCATACGACTTGACCTGCAAGCCGATGGTAGCGTAATCGTAGTCCGGGACGTCGACCGATTCGGGGCCGAGGCAGAGAACGGTGTTTTCACGGACGTACACGGGGATCTGAGTGTACGGATAGTGGGTCTTCTTGATCCATCGCGGGCCCTCGACAACTTCGTCCGTCCAGAAACTAAGAGGCGGTCAGAAAAGGTCAGCGGAAGGAAGAGCATTGAGCGTACCAGGTCCATTTGCCGGCGGGGATGTACACGAGCGCGGTGTCGTCTGAAAATACGGGAGCCACCAGCAGGCGATCCCCAAGCATGCTAAGGTGGGTCAGTACTGGTACCACCGCTGACGCCGAGTCATTCACTATTGCTTGTCCAGGGTCGGAGCCGTCGGGTCGTCGGGGAATTCAAGTACCATGGAACGCATGACTGGAACGCCGGTATTGGAGGCGTAGATCGACTGGGAAGAGTGAGCGCAGAATTTCGGGTATTGTGCAACATATCCTCACCTGCGCGTATAGGTAGGGCATGAGTCGCAACTTGGTCTTCGTCATGATCGAGCATACTCGGGAAGCCTCGTCGTCGCCATCGGAATCGTAAAGCCAGGGAACGCGATAAGAGTTGCTACCGTGCAGCCTCGAATGTGACGAAAAGAGTCCGAACGCAAGCCATCGCTTGAACAGTCCCGCCGGCGGTTTCCCTTCAAAGCCTCCGATATCGTGCGACCAGAAGGCGAAGCCCGTGGAGGTCAAGCTGAGACCTCCTCGGAGCGACTCGGCCATCGCCTCGTACGTCGACTCGCAATCGCCGCCCCAGTGTACGGGGTACCGCTGGCCGCCCGCCGTGGCCGATCGCGCAAACAAGGCGGCTTGGTGCTCGCCGTATCGCTCTTGCACTGCATCGAAGACGACCTTGTTGTACAAGTGGGTATAGAAATTGTGCGCCTTGCGTGGATCGCTGCCGTCAAAGTACTTGACGCCGAGATGAGGGATGCGTTCCCCGAAATCGGTCTTGAATGTGTCGACGCCGATATCCATCAGGCCCTGAAGCAACTTTTTATACCACTTGCAAGCATCGGGGTTGGTAAAGTCGACGACGGCCATTCCAGGCTGCCACAAATCCCATTGCCAAACATCTCCGTTTGTCCGCTTGATAAAGTAACCGTTGTCCACGCCTTCTTGGAAAATGCTTGCACGCTGGCTGATGTAACTATTGATCCAGACGCATACCTTCACATTATACTTGTCCTTCACCGATCGTATATAGCTGGCAGGATCTGGAAAGGCCTCGCTGTCAAAGGAAAAGCTGCACCAATCGTATCTGCGCATATTCTCATGGTCAGTTTTGATTCGCTCGAGCACTCAAACCCCACTCACCGCTTCATCCAGAAGCAATCGAGGTGCAAAACGCGAACGGGGCAATGTCGTTCTTTCATTCCTTCCAGAAATCCAGATACGGTCTTTTCGTCATACGAGGTGGTAAAGGACGTCGACATATAGAGTCCGTACGTCCAGGCAGGGGGAAGTGCAGGTTTGCCAGTCAATAAGGCATAATTCATCAAGACCTGCAGAGATTTCTTTCGACTTAGCGTCCAGCTTGAGCAGCGAATATCTATGCTTACCGCCTTCATAGACCCGCCACCGATGACAAAATACTCAAGCCTCTCTCCTCGCACGCTAAAGCCAACCTTGGAGCATTTCTCACTACCAACTTCGAAGTCGACTGTCCGAACTTGTTCAGCAGGAGCGACGCGGGGCTGGACACGGCGACTGCACCTTCTTCCGGATGATTCACAAAGACGCCGTATCCACGACTTGAGAGGTAAAAGGGGATATTCTTGTACGCTTGCTGACTCGAGGTACCGCCATCTATAAGGCCAATGTTAGCAGTCTGAGGGGCGCAAGTCCCAACACGCGCTCACCCTGATTCCAGATCCCGACACTTTGTCCATTCTTGACGAACGGGCCGAATCTTTCCCCCAGGCCATAGACAGACTCCCCCACACTCAATGTCAACTCGTTCAGCATAAAGCGGATCTTGGCGTTGGCATCGTTGCTGAATGGTGTGACGCCGGTCAATGCATCAGGATAGGTCGACATACACCCGGCTTCCGACATCTGACCGAGAGTGTGCGCGTAAGGGACATCGATAAAAGCTTGGCCCTTTGGCTCTGTGCCGCACAGGAATTCCGGCTTGCCGTTGGTGCTGTCGATGAACGAGATCGAATACGAATACGGCGACGTGTTGACGGTGGCAGCGAGGGATCCAGATTTCAAAGCGAGGGTCTTATTATCGAGCGAAGTGACGCTTAGCGTGGGCGGGTGAGGCGCTCCATCGGGGAATAGCTCGAAGTGGGGACCTTGTTCCCGGACTCCCTGCGAATAACGGATATTAGCAAAGACTGTCCAGGCATCGAGACGCTAACCATACCTTGTGATGGTCGACTCTGCGCATGCACCATGGCCGTTAGCGCTACCCAACCTTGATCCGTTCCGGCTACTTACCGGATCTTGATGATATCGTTGCACGGTGACGAAACATTGACAGTCAAGAGTGAGCCTAAGCGTGAGAGCTCAGTGATCGATCGCGACATGTAGGCAGATGCGAGATACCATTCAACGTATCTCCTCGACTGGCGACATGCTTTGTGGCCACCAGAAAGTCCAGTTCGCCGTTCTTGCCGTCGCTGAGGATGTCGACGACTTCGACGCCGCCTTGAAAGTTGTGACCTTGCGGTCTGTGCCAGAGGCCGTCGGTGAACTTCATGCTCGATGTTAATGCTCCGAGTTGCGAGGAACCTCTGAAGACAAACGGATAGGAATGGTTAGCACAGTCGGCTCCGGATGCATCAAAGCGGACTCACAGCGCGATTGCTGGACAGTGATCAACTGCCCTCCCGGCGACGAGTATGCGGATTCACGTTCACGAGCTCATCACGCTTCCGTCGTGTTGGCCTAATATCAAGCAGGCTTCGAGATGAGCTCAAGCAGTGCTAACGGGGCCAAAAAGGATCCCAACTCACCGAGGACTCCCCGACGACTATACCGGCGTTCACGACACTAGTCTTCCAATCCGGTCCGAAGTTCGTTGTGACTTGTTTGTTGCATATCAAATAGCCAGCTGAATAGCCTCATAACCGCCTAGAGATACTGATGACTGGGGCAAGGCCCGAGAAGGAATAAGCACGATGACGAATAGTTTGGAGTTGACCGAGCCTGTTCGCGCTCACCGTGTTCGCATCGAAAGCGTTCAAGGCATGCGGGCGAGACGGCGGTCGGCAGAATGTGATGCCGTCGCACAGGGATGTCGAGGACGAGAGCTGGACGAGACCGATGAAGCACATGGGGTCAGTCCCACGGTTGTGACTCGCGTTTCAGCCTCAAACAAACGCACAGCCGGAAGAAAGCACCGTCCGATCACATGCCCATGGCTTCCTTCCGGCCCGCGGATCCGTCCTGTCGACGCCCCGCGGGGGGATGCGACCGAGAGGGTATAGAGCTTTGAGGGGGATTGGCCGTGTCCGTTAGCGTGAGGCGGCGTCTGCAATTGCTTGGCTGCGCATGTCTATTTCTGTCGGATGTCGGTAAGCATCGGATTCGTGACTCACGTAGCCGTCAACCGCTCACGGTCAGCGCTCCGTCCCTTATCCTCGCCGTCGCAGCCCGAAGTGTTTTCGGCCTGGAGCTAGCCCCCGGTTGTTAGAAGTGAAAAATCCGAGGATTCAGCGACGAACTGTATACACACCCTTTCCGAGTCCTTCCAGCACGAGAACGGCGATCCGAACGGATCAGGCGGTTTGAGAATGCGGCGCCTGGGCCCCTAGAGTTTGAGGCGAGCGCTCTCCGGTCGAGGTGAAGGCAGTCTGTACGTATTCTAGATGCATCGCAACCAGATCATGCCCGCAAAGTAAGAGCATGAGATATATATCAGGGCGTCTTGCATAAGATTCTGCTTACCGAGACACGACCAATTACACTGCCTCTTGTTAGCTTTACCATGGTCATCCACACATCCGACGCTGAGGACTCACGTCGAGAAGTCGTCCGCGCCGACAACGCAGACATCGACAACCATATTGCCGGGTACTCCGACTTGATCAAGGATGCCGCCCTGGCCGACCAGATCGAGCACGAGATGGGCGTCCGTCAGGCGTTGCGGATCCACAAGAAGGCCGTCTTTTGGAGTATGGCGTTGAGCGCGGCGTTGATTGTACGTGTTGCAAATTGGGGAAATGGGATTGTAGAACCGTACTGACTCAAACAACTCACCAATAAACAGATGGAGGGCTACGATGTAGTTCTCATTGCCTCCTTCTACGGGCACCCAGCTTTTCTTAAGAAGTACGGCGTGCCAGGACCCGAAGGAAAGAACATCATACCCGCTGCATGGCAATCTGGGCTGGGAAACGGTTCCAGCGCCGGCGGAATCATCGGTCTCCTCATCAACGGCTGGGCTTCGGAGAAGTTTGGGCCGAGGAGGACGTTCTTGGTGGCAATGGTCTTGATGATTGGAGCGATCTTCGTGCCGGTCTTTGCGGAAAGTTTGCCGGTATTGACGTTTGGCGAGGTGTTGTGTGGCATTCCTTGGGGTGAGTCTGTGAATGAGGAAGCTAGTCAAGTGCAGAACCTTGACGACCTGCATTATAGGCATCTTTCAGACTCTGACGACCGCATATGCCTCGGAGGTGAGAAACAGCAGTTCTGAACATCTTCATTGTAAACTTACCACTTGACGATCCCCAGGTTTGCCCAATTGCCCTGCGTCACTACTTGACTGCGTAAATCATCGGATAATCATGTCGACACTCCCACTTACTCTTCGACATCTTGACAGGTATATCAATGCCTGCTGGGGCTTCGGTATCCTCTTGTCGTCGGGCGTGGTTCGCGCGTGTTTGAACATAGAGAGTCAATGGGGTAAGCATAGGTATCGGAAAACAGCAAAGCGACGACCTCTGACGACGCAGCTTACCGTTGCAGCTTACAAAATACCGTTCTGCCTGCAATGGTTATGGCCTCCGATTCTCATCGTCCTTGTCTGGTTTGCGCCCGAGAGTCCCTTCTGGCTTGTTAGGCAGCAAAGATATGCGGACGCCGAGCGGAGCGTGCGACGGCTAACCTCGACGGCTTACTTCACGGACGAAGATGTCAAACGCAATGTTGCCATGAAAATCCACACAACTGAGCTCGAAAAAAAGATGACAGTCGGCGCCTCGTATATCGACATGTTCAAGGGCATCGATAGGCGCAGAACTGAGATTGTGAGTACCTCTTGAGTGATTGTCATTCTTTTGATCCAGCTGATCCATACTCGCCACAGTCTTTGATGGTCTTTGCCGCTCAGCTACTTTCAGGGTATGCAGGATACTCGGCATGCTGGCTTCGCATACAACCACTTACCTTATGTGGTGAACGCGTCTGATAGGCAGAACCTGATCGGACAGGGCGTCCAATTGTGAGTGCATCAATCAGGGACGCCGGAGACTTGTTCTCATCTTCGTCTGCTTTATTTAGCTTCCAGCAAGCTGGCATGGCCGTTCAAGCATCATATGACCTCAACCTGGCTCTAAATGCTGTAAGACAGGCGTCCACGTTCCGAGTGATTCTTCGCTAAGGCCATTCCTCAAAGATGTTCGTGGTCGGCACTTTCGTTTCTTGGGGTTGTGCGTATCCTACAGAGACTGCCCTGCGGGGACTATGCTCGCCTGTTCTGATCGAGTCATTCTACCGTACAGTGCTCACCCGCTTTGGACGTCGCACGCTTTACCTTTCCGGACTAGCGACTATGGCTGTGGTTCTGCTCATCATCGGAGGCATGGGCTTTACCGACAGCACTACAGCCAAATGGGTGTCAGGCGCTTTGCTTGTTTTCTTGAACCTCGCGTACAACTCCACCCTTGGACCCGTCTGTTACACCCTGGTGGCCGAAATATCTTCGACGAGACTGCGCGCAAAAACCATCTCGCTTTCTCGAGTTGCATATCAGCTCATGAACATCATCTGCGGTATAATCGTTCCGCGACAACTGTCTCCCGCTGAATGGAATTGGGGACCGAAGAGCGGTCTATTCTGGGCTGGAAGCGCCATCTTGACTTTCTGCTACGTCTGGTTGCGCGTGCCCGAAACGAGGAACCGCAGTTATGGTGAACTGGATCTTCTGTTTGAAAACCGTGTCCCAGCTTGGCGGTTCTCCAAGACGAAGGTTGATCGTAAGTCTTTATCCCATTTATCGAAAGACAGTTCGCGCGCTGATGATCGTGACGCCAGAATTCAACCTCGACGAACGACATGATATCCCCGCTGATACACCTTATCTTGAAGAAAAGCCCGATTTGAAGACTGACATCACTCACGCTGAATACATTCGCAAGTAGTTTGATCCTTTTGATCGCATACAGTCGGTGTTAAAGTGCTTGTTCGCTCAATAATGTTGTAACCGTTCGTTGTTGCTGTTGGATGCATGTCATACATCGTGATACAGATTGCCATTCTACGAGGCTTCGAAACGCGAACGACAGGTCATTGCAAACTTCAAGGCGCTCACATCGAATATACGATGTACAGAACACTGTCGAAGGAGATTGTCAGGGATGACGTGCGCAGACTTTTGCGAATACTGCTCACTATGATGTCGAGATCAAGCAGATCGCTACCACTAGGCCGAAAACCGTCCATCCCTTAATGGCGGGCCGCAAACCCTGCTGACGATCGGCATCTGTCTCCAGGGCCTCCTTCTTGACACGATCCGCTTCGCTCAACCTCAACACGCCACCAAAGTACTTTTTGTCAACGAACTGAGGAAGAGTATAGTCAGCGTCGACATCGGTTCGAATGGAGAGCTTTCGACGCACATGATAGCCCGCACCATAGAGGATATCTACGGCCTTGAGCGCGATCATAAAGTAGAACATATTGTCATACTGGCTTTTACCGGCCGGGGCTCGGTCCTGGACTGTAAAGGCAGACTGTTGATCAGCGATACAAGTATGGTTGGAACGGACTCTCGAGACTCACTCGCACCGACCGCTATGTCTATGATCGTTGAGCCGGCGCTGTTCAGAGCCTTCCAAAGACCAAACGCCGTGCCAATGCACGCCTGTGATGGTACGAGCAGCGGTATTGAGGCGATGA
This sequence comes from Naganishia sp. PG3902-1, assembly GCA_023628075.1. Lineage (NCBI taxonomy): Eukaryota > Fungi > Basidiomycota > Tremellomycetes > Filobasidiales > Filobasidiaceae > Naganishia > Naganishia sp. PG3902-1. The sequence continues at coordinate 129,033 of JAMALH010000009.1, forward strand.
AGGGGATCTGCGAGGATATACTTTGAGAACAGATACGATATCGCACACGAAGACCACTTACGGCATTACTAGAAAGGGCGACTGAACCGAGGATAACTCTGTCGTGAGGAAGCAAATCCCGATAAGTGAAAGCGCAAACCGCATTGCGCAATACTTGGCGTACGGTACAAGCGGATGAACGGTTGAGTACGCAAGCAACGAGAACACGACGACCCAAAGCGCTGGTGGACAGGTGTTAACGCGAGATCAGATACAGACAGGCGCAAACGCGCTCACCTGCAGTCGCTGAAACGAACCACATCCTCCGACCAAACAGGTCAAAGCACAGACCCACCAAAGGTGTCATCACAATGGGTATGATCTAGATCACATGTTGAGCAAGATTAGCCAGCGTCGCGGTTAACACCCTGAAGACAGAGACTCACCTGTCCGATCGCACTTGTATACCCAGCGGTCAACTTGGTCGTCCCACGGGTATTTTCAATGGTCTAAAAGGTACGAAGCATGAGATCGTCTTTGCACAAGCCCTCACACTATACACGTACTTCGGACAAATTCGAAGTGTAAGCCCCAACCACGCCAGCTTGCAATAGCTGGGACACCGCAATGAACCCTTCGAGCAAGGAGAACGTATGTCAATCCGTCACCTAGGTATCCCTCAGAGGGAAGTTTACTCACAGAATGCAGCAGGGATAGCTTTGATGCTGATGGCGACAAACTTGAAATGCTCTTTCGAAAATGGAGCTAGAGGGCGAGGAACGTCGGCATCCGCATACGGTGAGGTGGACTTCTCATCGAGTATGGCCTTATGCCGAATCTGTCGCGCAATTTGCAAACCGGTGACGATTCGGGCTTCCTTGGGGAGGCTGCGCTCGATCAAGACGTAAGCGATATTGATGGCGAGCGTCACAGCGCACAGGATAGCGCCGACCTGTGAATACATGGCAATCAGTTGAGAACCCATTAGATGGCAGATTGCGAGGCTTACCCAGAAAGCGAAGTACCACTTCCCTGTCCCCTGAGTTATCGGAATCGCCGAAAGGTTACCGCTTAGATTGAACACTCGTCCCATCGCAATATCTAGGCCGTAAACCTGGACGAAAGGCGAAAAAAATGAATACTCTGAGCGAGGCGAGTGTTCAAATTACTTACGAAGCCGATCCATCCTCGACCACCCTTCGCGGTACCACGATACCTTTGAAGCGAAAAAAGTCTCAATACGCGAACAGACCATGACGCGAGGCCGTCTCACCAGTGGGTGTAGAGCTTTGATTGGGCCGTCTCGATCGTTGTGCTGCCGATACCGAAGAGAATCTGACCTCCTAAGATGCTGTGTAGCGAACGGAATCAGCTGCACGGTCACTATGTCGAATGGAGCCGCGCTTACATGGGGAAAGAAGCCTTCTGACCGCCAATGGCTCTGACGATTGCTCCCAGCAAAATGAAGCTGGATGACACGAGCGATCCAAATGAGGGGCCATAATAGTCGATGATGATTCCGGAAAAGATTGGCAGGACACCATTGATGAGTTGATCCGACGACGAGATCACACCGTACTTTGCGTTGGTGACACCGGGGACTTTCTTGCGAATCGTGCTTTTCAAGGGCGACAAGGAACTCTGAGTGTAGTTGCTGCCAACTGAAGTCGAAGACGCGTCAGTCGTACTTTAGACGTCAGACGGGAAGGGAAGTGCTTACGGGTAAAAAATATCACTAGTACTAGGGCCGGTACCTTCACCCGCCATGGTAGCACAACGGCACCAGTTCCTCCTTCCTGCAGACCTATCGACGAGTCGACGTCACTGTCCCCATTCAGAACGGCCACTCCGGTCGGCAAGCCCGTTGTGTACGACTTGTCCGTTTCTTCTCCGGACGTTTTGTGAGCGTCTGTCCCCGACGGGCCTCTTTTGAGAGACACGATGTCCTCGTGCAGGTCAGATCTTGTCGCAGCCATCTCGCACTGTCTGTCACAGACTGGAAGGCAGTGGGTATTGGGGTGGAGGGGGAGGGATTGCAGTCAACTCGACTGGCGTTCCGCAGGATGAGGAAGGTTTGAACTTATACAAGACCACATCACTCCCTCGCATCCGCTTGTTCGAGCAATCAGATAAGATTGCGACGATGCGTTTGGAGGAAAAAAACGTACGCCAAGCGATGGATCGAAAGGTTGTACAGCCAGCAAGTGACCCACATCGGAGAACACCCGAAGGCTTCTTTCAGATTTGTCAATCCTCGCACAAGCGCAGAGCCGCACAATGACCTCGCGCAGAGAGCGACGGAGCTTACCAGTGCTTCAACCGGCGTTCCGCTTTGATATCGATGTTCTGAGGGACCGGTTGGACATCTGCATGGTTCGATCGACTTGTGGACGCGAAGTGGTGAGCCGGCCCGGGGAGACGTGGCGGCAGTGGTTGACAGATAGCATGATAGCGACAACGATGGTTCGCGGTGACAAACTGTCTGGTGAGATACCTGGTGACACAACCCAAGGAGCTTCCCAAGGAAGCGCCCAAGAGCTGCCGAAGGGAAATTCACAAGGCGCTAAATCATGCAGTCGGCGAATTTCTTCAGAAGCGAGGTAATCAAACAATGCTTCCGTTATCAGATATCGGAACAACACGGGCCGCACTCGGCGCTTTCACATCTGCTTTCACCCTGACTTCAGAAGCTTCTCATTCGAGCTCTTGTGGGCCGCGAGCGACATCGATTCGCCGAGCATGGCGGTTCGTACACGCGCAAAATTAGTTTCAGGTGGATCGACCAAGAGAGGATTGCGAACATCGTCAGACTTATTTAGTTGCGCTGCGTTCCGATGAAGCGTTCACTGCCGACAAAGCATGATCTTGGCTTCTGCAATGCTCCATGTCTCGGTTTCCCGCTGATCTCGGTTTATATCATGTTTCATAATTCGGACCTGCCATTCATGACTTCATTGAGTAAACAACATACAGCACGCTACGTTTGCATCAGTCGCAACACGCAAGACAGTCAGATATGGTCGCCAAACAGCAAATAAATCACTTGAACTCACTAAGACGTGGTGATCAATACAACGAGCACGAGGAGACCGAAGGCGGTCCATTTTCTCCTGGCAGGACGGAGACCTTGAAGACGATCTGTCTCCGTTTCTCGCGATTCTTTCGCGAGCCGGCTCTTTTCGTTCAGACGCAAAACAGATCCGAAAAAGCGAATGTCGAGGAACTATTGAGCAGGGGGAGGCGATCGTAAAACGATTCAGTGAACGGACAACAGGAACTCATGTTTACTGACGTCGTAAATCATACCGTATAAGACGTCGACCGCCTTCAAGGCGATGAGGAAGTAGAAGACCCCGTTGTACTGGTTGACACCTTTTGGCGTTCTATCTTGGACTGCGAGGCAGTGTTATCGCCCGAATGAGGTATCGAGAATTATGATGACTCACTGGCTCCGACGGAGACATCCGTGATAGTGATACCGCCGGAGTTGAACGATCGCCAAATGCCGTACGCCGTTCCGATAGAATCTTGGGATGAGACCAGCAACGGGATGGACGCGATGAACGGGATCTAAGGTAAGTCGTCAGTATGGCGCGCAGACTGTCGTCATCCACCTTTTGCATACTGCGTTACTTGAAAGGGCGAGCGATCCCAGTACAACCCTGTCAACGAATAGGCGAATCAGATATAACTTGACTGAATGAATCCGGGAGCATGCTCACGGTATCATTGGGTGCACATTCGTATAGGCCAACAAGGAGAAAACGAGTATCCAAAGCACTACGATGGCAAGTGCAAGTCAGCGTGGTGCTCATATCAGCAACGGGCATCTTACCAGCTGTAGCGGAAACCAACCACATTCGACGCCCGAATAAATCGAAGCAGATCCCAAAGACAGGAGTCATGACGATCGGAACGATCTGGCAAATGGAGACCGACGTATGAGAACCTTCCTCGTTCCGCATTGGAAGTAGTAACTGACTTCACCTATGGCACTTGTGTATCCCGCGACCAGCTTGGTCGTCCCCCTCGTCACTTGCACGACCTATGCACGGACGAGCCACCAATCAGCGCGAATCCATTACCATCGACGCGCGGTCGCCACTGACCTCGGACAGATTCGACGTGTATGCGTGCGCGACTCCCGCTTGCATGATCTGGGTGATCGCCAGCAGCCAGAATGAGGCTGGCAAGTTGAGAATAGAGTAGGTGAGGAGACGCCAGTGCTGAAGAATAGGCCTGACCGATTGCGACGGTTGGGAGGGATCGAGGTGCACGGGCTGACTCCGTTTGGCTTGTTCCGCAAGTCGACGGCCGGTGACGACCTGGGCGGATCGCGGAAGGGTCTTCTCCAGCAGCGTGTAGATTACGATGAGCAGAAGCGCAAAGGCCGAGAGAATCGCGCCAATCTAGCAAACGAGACAAACAGTCAGAAACACGAACAAGTGGAGGGAGGAGGGGAGGGGGGGGTGCGGTCAAGAGGCGGACGTACCCAGAACGCCCAATACCATTGACCTGTGCCGTTCGCGATCGGAATGGCGGTTGCGTTGCCCATGAGACTGAACAGCCGACCGAAAGCCATATCCAGGCCTGTGACCAAGCCGATCCAACCTCGACCACGTCGGGTATCGCCGCGGAACCTTTTGCCAGCGCGAAATTCGTTGAGACGGGAAACAAGAAGGGCAGAATAGGAGGCTGCTCACCAATGGCTGTAGAGCTTCGACTGAACCGTCTCGAGCGTCTTACTACCGATGCCGGACAGAATCTGGCCGCCCAGTATTCTGCAACGGCGAAGTTAGTACAGGCTAATCTTAGGAAGAGACGACTCACATCGGAAACGAAGCTTTTTGCCCACCGATCGCCCGCACTATCGCACCCAAAACCACAAACGTCGAAGACACCAGTCCCGCAAGGATTGGTCCGTAGTAGTCGATGGCAATACCCGAGAAGATCAACAGCACGCCGTTGATGAGATGATCGGACGACGAGATCGCGCCGTATCTTGAGTTGTTGACATCTTGGATCTGAGCCTTGAGCGTGCTCTTCAGCGGGGGTAGCGAGCTTTGGCAGTACGTGCTGCCGACTTGTACGAGAATCAATACTGCCGTCTAGGGAGACTCTGGGAGGACTTACGTGTGAAAAATAAGATGCATGCAAGAGCCGGGATTTTGACCGTCCATGGAATCCGCTCCTCGCTGTCCAGCTCATTGACGGGCTCACTCGCAGTTTCTTTCGATAGAGTTGGACACGGTTGCTCTTGAATATCGTCGAGCTGGGGCTTCGTTGTCTTCTCGTTGGTGCACGGACACGGCAGATCTCCGACGGCATCATGCGTTAGACACGAGCATTCTTTCCCTTCGAGCATCTCCTTCAGGCGTTCTCGGAACTCCAGTCACACTGGTCGGAGGTATCGACAGCATTTCGAGAGCAATCTGATAAGATAGTTGCATGAACTGTTCCACGATCGTTAAGGCAAAGTTGCTGCGAAGATGTCGAGGCTGTGCGCAGTCGATGACGGATGACGACCTATATGAAGCGTCGGTAGGAAGGGACACTTGCTGCTGCAAACGAACAACTTCAAGCAAGACGCCGAAAGCGATCGAGATTCGGCCTATTTTCGGATCGTGATCGGGTATTTTTTGGCCGGACTCTCGAGCTGACTCTCGACGCTCGCGTTGCAGCAATTCATCAGTGTCATCAAATCAGGACTGCATGGCTAGGACAGCCATTGAGGCTGAACTTTGTTGAAAAGCTTGTTCATCTTGACACAGGTTCATGATCAACGCTCCGTGAAGACTCCTCTCCACGCTAGTACGATTGACCACACTGAAGCTTAGGTGTAAAATGTTGGCGATAGTCAATGCTCTATCCAAACAAACCATGTGTCATCAACGCTCCTCGATCATGCTCCAGGTCTTCTTTGATGGATAACTGAGTCCGCGCTCGATGTACGAGGATGCCTAGTGCACGAGGGCCCCCTGACGAGAACAATGGAGACTAAAGGGGTAACCGCTTCTGATTTCATTAACGCAAGGCAAGATGCAAAAGGTTTCGGGGTCTGAGACCGCTGAGATATTCACGCTATCACCCTCATATGACATGTGTCAGCAGTGCACCAAGCCTTTCTGTCCTGGACGATGATAATCCTTAGCATACTCTATTGGGTACGTTGCTCAACCTTCACCGGGCCCGGACAGGCCGTGTTGCATCCAGACGTCGCGAAAGCAGCATGTGTTCAACGCTCAGATCTAGAACTGAGTATCTACAATCCACAAAGCTTATATGTATCCCAATACTTCAGGAATGAGGGTATTTCCAGCAGTAGACCGCCCGTGTCATCATAAATGGATAGCTTGGCGCTATCCGCGTCACGGTCGATTGGGTGCTATGATGTCACTGAACAAGGGAAGCGCCAAGTTGGGACTCCTCTGAAAGGTATTCAAAGCCGGGGTGCATACTCGAAAGGTATATAAATGAATGAACGAAAGCAGTTTGTAGGAAACAGCGGCTGGATCAAGACCACCGTCCAAGATCCAAACCCAAAGTCGATATTGCGACTGAATCCCAAGTTTGCAATGAGCCCTAATTCCGAGGCACCGTCTCCGGCTTCAGCATTCTCAAATCATACGGACGTGCCATCTGACAGAGAGATTCAGAGCCTCAATGATTTAACTTGTCATGGCAATCAAAACGGTTCATTGTCATCCTTTGAGACCCGCCCAGTATCGCCAGGGAAAGTTTTTCCGGTCGCATAGACGAGCTCTTAAACCCCACAAACTGCGACTTCAATAAGCCTCGCGGGGAACAAGATGTTCATGACGGGGACCTTGGCCTGGGCCTGAACTCGAAACCTACAAGCTTGCCGCCCAACACATTCGGTCCCGACAGAAGCGCACAACCCCATCACCAGACTGGTCCACGCACGCCGTCGTCGCTTGCATGGCCAAACTTGCTTCCGTTTCCAACGCCGGATTCAGTGCATAATCCACGATCCTCCGTAGACTCCCGCAGGTTATCGTCCTACTCCATCGAACGGATTGCCGGTACTACCCTCATCGGACCATACGAGAACGGAAAGCGGACGACTTTGGGGTCATCTCACTCATCTGACACCCTGGATCAGCTGAGAAGGTCATTCGAAGACACAGTTTCACTGAACTCGAACAACAGCTCTATGCCATCTCATCAACAGCCTTGTCGTCAAAGCGCTACAATTTCTGGGGCGCGCTCAGTCACGGCGCCTCGCTGGAGACATATTGCACCGAAGGTTACCCAGGTGCAGACACCCCGTGTCAACCAGAGCCCTGGAGCGCATACCAGACCTATGGCTTGTCCAATCGAAACTTGCGAGTTTGCATATAAGACTCTGCCACTACTAGCCAAGCATTACCAGGACTGTCAATCGAACAGAATACTATCAAAAGAGGATGCAACGCCTCTTGGGCGGCTGAAACCTGCGGTGGCCCAATGCCCGAGCTGTCGTCGTCTGTTTACTGCCTCAGGGCTTGAACATCGCCACCGGCGATACTGCAAGAGGCGTTAGATGCCTCGGAACACTCTGAAAACCTTGAACAACTGCATTGATACAACCTTATGAGAACTTATTGTATGTCATAGACGTAACGATGATAACACTTCGTCATCATTTCACCTTGGTTGAATGATGGATTGCTCTGTTTCCTTGCCATGACTTTCTATAGCTCGCCATTCGAGACTTCGCAGAAGTTGGCGAAGGCTAGCGGAGGCGGGGCAGCGTTCGATGTCCTGTTAATTTGTCTTCACGAAGCGTCTGGCCTCTCTTAAACGCTCAGCCGAGATATCAGGTAACAAAGCTAGGACTTCTCCAGGCATCAAACATTCCTGGATAGCTGAATTAGGTATATATGAGTACACTTATTACCTCAAAGCAGCATCACGTGTTACCGGGAGTGGAAGACAAGGTAGCTAATCGTCAGAAGCCACCCTGGATTGCTTGAGGAGGAGCGAAGTGCTGGCTTCGTCAATTTATAGTCTAGCGAAGCGTGGCGTCAAGCCAGGCGCTTCGTCTACGCTCACTCCGGCGAAGCGTGTGGAGACGAATTGTGGAGCTGTGAAAGCTGCTTGGCCAGTACTATTCTCTGGAAGTATGCAGAGGCAAGTACGAGGAGTCACTGGAAGTTAGCAGAGAACTGGCTGAGTCAGTTATGCGACAATGGTGATGATGTGATGTCATCTTTACGACTGTGGCGTACAACGGGTGCTGAGAGGTTGTATTGCTACACCGAGACATGATAATTCTTGTGGACGCTCGCGACTTACTCATTTCGCTATTTACTACAACTTAGCTAGGTCACTGACACGGACACCCTGTCTCTTGTCAATCCAGCAGTGAGTGCTAAATGGAAATCGCTTTTACGAAATCCGTGCTGAGATAACTACGCTACCTGCTTTTGCAGTATCACTCACAACCCATTGTTCCCGCGACATATCCCACCGCTTAGCTTCCGAGTATAAGTTCGTAAATGACTTCGTGGGCAAGATGAACATGCGATGCACCCGACATTTTGACTACTTGCCGGGTGAGGAATAAGTGTCTCTATCACAGGCTGACAGCCTATATACATAAGAAAAGGAACATAAATGTGCAGAGGGGCGCCGAATCTAGACGCTAAATCCACCTAGGCGTATTCATAACATCCCAAGTGCGACTCCGTGATTGATCTGTAGCGGGCAAAACTCGTAGCCTTTGCTCTTCCGGAAGGGGCACTTTGTCGTCTTGGGTGATTATTAACGTCCATGCCATGAATAGATGACTGTCCGCGGCACACTTGTTCACATCTGCCTGCAAGCATTCGGACGGACTGCCTCGCTGTTCCGCATCGTTCCATGTCGTTAATCCACTCAGCTATCGACTCTCTATGGCTCTCAGATATGCCAGCGGATATGGCTCACAGATATGGCAGCGGATATGGCTCGATCGTCAATGACTCGTCTATCTCTTTTTGCCAGTTCTCATGCCAATTCCGCTCCATGCAGCTCTTTCGGATCATGTGCACGAAAGCGTCCTCATGCTTGGGTAGATGCTTGAATGGTGCCGATCGAGACCGGGAGGTCACCAGCAGGGCAGGGAGCAACGGGGAGCGACTATCTAGCTGACTACTGTATCTGAACACCCGCGGAAGAGCTTACTGAAGCATAGCGCGCGCTAGCAGGCTAACCCGTCGCAATCCCGTACCTGCGCTACCCTTTGCCAAGCCTTCGTTTACTTTCCGCCGGTTATCAGCTAATCAGATAAGGCGGTGAAGCTCGATCGATGCTGAATTCGTTCGGCTCGCGTGCTGTATGTGATGCATGGAAACTCCGCATGTCGCTCTTCCAGCGGTTCTCCCTCGCCGGACATTCGGCCATGGGCAAGTTGGAAATGGTGTACAATACCACCAGCTACTCCACGTCGTCGCTCCGCGTGATCCGTCAAGCGAGGAGGCGGAAAGGCCAAGGAGCGAGTAGGGTGAGTGCTCGAAGGCAGGCCTTTGGAGTCTCCGGTCTGATCCGTTCGGATTGTGGATGACTTTTTTTCGCTCGTCCCACTGACATCCACCTTGATTCAGATAACTCATATATACCATCCTCGGTCTGGCTCGACCCATGCGCCTTTCGTGAGTTACTCACCTTTGCTTCGATCCTGCCTATCATGAGTCGCTCACTCGAAACCTCTTCTCAAGAGGACAAGTCATCCTACAAAGATGACCAGTCCATTCCGCAAAAGGAGAATGACGTTCCGAATGTGCCGACGTTGGATTCTCGACCGACAGCCGGAAAGCCCGATGGTCCTATCATCACTTCCAAGTCGAAGGGGGTCATCGGCATGGAACTGCTCGCGTCCCGACTGAACACCAAGTACTTCGTCTTGCTGTATGGAGGATTCGTCCTGCTGGCGTATACCTTGTCTCTAGGTGAGTACCTTCCTCGCTCCCTCTTGAGGATGACACTCATGGGCATTTAAACCTTGGGCATTTCTAGATCAGTATACCTCGGGCACCTACAACACATATGCGACCTCTCAAGCGTTTGAAGCGCATTCGCTGCTCGCGACCATCGGCGTCATTCGAGCCATTTTCCAATCGATCTCGCAGCCTCCGATGGCCAAGATCGCCGACGTCTTCGGTCGTGTCAACGCGTACATCCTCAGCGTCGTTCTGTATGTGCTGGGTTATGTGATTCAGGCTTCCGCTCCAAATATCTATGTGAGTCGCTGTTACCTCCTCGAATCTCATGAACTGACGTTGACTTGTCCCACAGGCCTATGCCGTCGGGAACGCGATCTACATCCTCGGTATCACGTCTCTGTTCCTGCTCCGTAAGTGGGACAGGAACGCATGCTGAACGAGCGCTAACGCCGATCATGTTCAGAAAACATCATCATCTCCGACATTTCCTCCCTCAGAAACCGTGTCCTGATGACCATCTTGCCAAACACCATTCCCGGTTGTCTCAACGTCTGGGTCGGAGGTGACGTGGCCGCGTCCGTACTTGCCAATGCCGGATGGCGATGGGGCATCGGTGAGTCGCATGCCCCGTCCGACCTCCTTTGCAAGCTGATAGAACCCTTGCAGGCATGTTCGCCATCATCACTCCCGTCCTCGCCGTTCCCATTATCGCGGCACTCGCCACCGGTTCCCGAGCTCGGAAAGTCAAGGACGTTGAGGAAGTCGAAAAAGTCAAGGAGATTACCGTACTCGAAAAGTTGCCTTGGAAGGAACGAGCGATCTCAATGTTCTGGCAGTTGGATCTCATCGGATTGCTCATGTTCATCGGCGGAACGGGCATGTTCTTGGTGACCATCACACTCGCCAACAACAAGACCAAGTCGTGGGCTGATGGTAAGTTCTCGCGGCGAGTCGTTTTTCAAAAGCCGTAACTGACTCTGCCCTGTCGAACGTAGCCCAATCCATCGCATTGCTCGTCGTCGGTGTGGCCCTGCTTGTCGGCTTCGTTTGCTACGAGCGCTTCTACGCGCCTCACCCCTTGATCCCCTTCCAGCTTTTGACCAATCGCACCGTCATCATCTGTTTCGTCATTGCCCTTCTTCACCCGGTCGCTGGACGAATCGTCGGGGGGTATTATTTCACCTTCTTACTGGTCGCCGCCGAGCAAGGCAACAAGTGGGCGACCCGACTCAGCAACATTGGCAGCTTTTCGGGAACCGTCATGGCCGTTGCCGCTGGATTCGCTGTTCGATACACGCGACGAATCAAATACGTCGTCATCTTTGGGTTTATCTGCCAGACTCTGGGAACAGGTCTTATGATCCGATTCAGAACGAGCACCAACTCGAGAGCCGAATTGGCTGCGGTTCAGGTCGTTCGAGGCTTTGGTGCCGGATGCATTAGTTTCCCCATCCAGGCGGCGCTGCAGTCAGCGTCCAAGCATGAACGTAAGTTGTCGAACTGAGGTAGACGCTTGGGTCTTGGCTGATTCGCGTGCTCCCCTAAGATATGGCCGCCATCACCGCCGGTTGGCTGCTGGTTTACTATATCGCTGGAGGCATCGGTTCCGCTATTGGAGGAGGTGAGATCGTTGTGTCGCTTCTTCATTGGCCAAACTAATAGAGGCGAATTATAGGCATCTGGACCAACAAGGTTCCCGGAAAGCTGCAGGAATATTTCACCAATTCAACCCTAGCCGACTCGGCATACAAGAACCCTACCGGCTTCATCGTCAAGTATCTGCCCGGTACTCCTGAAAGGATCGCCATCGCCAGGGCGCATGATGAAACTCAACGCCTCATGGTCATCGTCGGCATGTCGGTGTCTGCCGTAGCGCTTCTCACTGCGTGCCTCCTCCCCAACATTCGCCTTCCGGACACGCAGTCCATCGAAGACGAGGAGCCAACGTTGGCCACGACTCCGGGCAAAGCGCCTGTACCTGTCGTTCATTCGGCAATGTAACCGCCAAAAGCCTGTAAATATCTGTTGTAGCACAAAGCATGTTCTGGGCTTTATAGATATGGCAAGTATTCAGCTGGGAACGTGTCAGCGCCATGCAAGGAACGAGTCGGTAAAGGTATATCCAAGAATGCCGAATGGCTCAGTGCGCAGTCACAAGGAAGGTCCAATCTCGAGCTCATGTCGGCGACTCCGTGATTGTAGTTGCGCTTCGGGCGATTGCCGGTGGCCTACTGGGGTGACAACCAAGTGGGATAATGATGATGCGACACCGCGTAAAAGCACGCCTCCAGCCTTTACGCCGATATGGTTTCGCTGCTGGATGAAGTCGATAGAACGGAGCGAATGTGATGCGATTCACACGATCAAAGACCCTGTGTATACTCCATTTGCCCGTGCTAATAAGCTTGGACCGTGAGGCTTAAGACATATATGTGACTATGACAATACCAGTACGACCTCAGTTGCCGCAATCTCCGATATCGAACCTTGAAGCCTATCCTCTTCCAGGTCGACTGAGGCAACAAAGTCAACCGGCGCAAGATCAGGTCCAGCCCAGACCCTACGCAAAGATCGGGGATTGCGCGATCGACGGTACAGCCTACTTACAGGCTCATCCCCATCATGCAGATCTCTGTTGGAATCGTATCCCCAGTATGAAAGCAATTACCGTCATCTGCCTGTACCCAGCGCGTCCGAGCTTGGCCTGAAAATCTGACTGGAAAGGACAAAAGCGTCATGCGATCGATCAAGCGGTGGTATCGGCCTTCGCGACTAGCGATTGAACGGATATCGAGCCGTACCGTCGAGTGGGGCCAAGGGTGAAGACTATCATGACGCAAATGACGGCGTTGGTGGCATGGCTCCCATCTCGGAGTGTCTTCTCAATGCGGGCTTCATCGATCGGAGTGCAGTAATGACTACTTTGGCAATGCATCACGTACCCTGAGAGCATGAACCTGACGGATTCGGGGCGTCTCGGCTTGGTCATCCTCTCGTTGAACGCGTGTCGTGATACGGAAGCCAAGGGTATCGCATTGCGACGGCAATAGTAACGGGCCTCATATGCCGGCGGACGTCATGCCTTGATTAACAACGGATCGACGCGAGAAAGCTCTGTCGGTCCTGCTGCAGTGATGTCCGGTACAAGGGGCGAACGGAGCACAGCTCTGAGCACTGATGAGGCGTCTCTGAAGCCGGGAGAAAGGATCAGCTATCGCGAGGAGGAATCGAGGTATAAAAGGGGAAACTGCCCGACTTACAGACGTTCGCATTCGATATCGTTTAGCCCGAAGCTTTCGTTCTGAGTTCCGCGCAGCATTCCGCACGGGCGAGATTTTCCCACGTACCTTGAGAAGAGGGTGCGGATCAAGGCGTGCCCAGGCGGAGATGGTCAGGACGATGTGTTGCGCCAAGGAGCGAAGACACGAACGAGGCTCGTTGAAACCATCGGGCCGAGCGTTGGCTGAACCGAGGAGATTCTGCTTCCGCGGTCTGAACCCTCCATCAGCAGCTCATTCAGCTATCAATTGATCTCGTTACCCCGTCCACCCAAAGTCACATCCAGCATAAACTCGATATCCTCGCACTCGAAATTCCAGAACCTCAAGACTAGATGTCTCCAGAGCTCCACAGTCCTGCTCTCCATGGAGACAACCCATTCCAGAATCCTCAGGACGCAGACTGGCCGTCAGCCTGCATGTACTCACGGCACAAGGTACCCTCGACAGCATCCGATCCGTAGGTACGCTGTCCGCTGCAGCGTTGCATCCGACACACATCCTGTCGGTCGGCTGAGCTCGTTGATGTCGACGCCTGAGGGAGTAGGATCATCTGACCTGTCTCTGTCATTGTACGTGCATCCGATTCCGCGAGAGCCGTCCGCACGGGTACGCTGAATCAGAGGAAGGGCGCAGTGGGATCTGTAAGCACGAACGTGCATATCCCTTCCAGACAGGTATTTATTCACTGAAGAGGGGATGCCCGGTTCTGACTGGCCGCCATGGCGTTCTCTCCGCTGAACCCATCAATCCAACAGACTTGCAGTCATGCCCGCCTCCGCTCAACGACCGAGAGATATCCAGCATTACGGGGTCTGGTACGCTCGGCCCATCGATTATAGCGTCGAATACAAAGAGGACGATCCCTTTAGTCCCCACATTACCCTAAAGTTTCAAGATAAATCGCAAAAGCAATTCCAAGCAGCGATCAATATGAAGTCAACGGACAGAAAGGAATCAAGACTCGTCTACTGGATCAACTCAAACGTGGACGCGTCCGTCATCGACGACTTCAAGAACCTGGAGCCGGGATATCATTCACTCGAAGGCAACCCCAAAGGACTCGACTACCTCCGCGACAATCGCCGTGGCGAGCTCTTTGACGAAAAGTCTGGAATCATCCTCGAGCATGACATTCCAGGCAAAGACAACGACATCATTGACAAGCTCAAACCCCTCCTCGACCGCTCCATCAAGGAAAAGGCGACCATCCACATCTTCGGATCCAAATTCAACGACCATCAAGGGATTCACAATGTGCACATGAACCAAGGCTCCCTTCCCAAGTACGCAAACGGCGTCCAGCAAGACGGCGCCCTGCTTTTCCACTTTGAACAGCCCAGCGAGTGGGTCGGCGTGTTCTTGGCGTTTGCGAGTCAGAGAGTGCCGACAGATGACAAAACTGGCCAGCCATTGCAAAATGCAGAGAGCTGGGCGAAGAAACTCAAAGGCGAGGAGGATGAATTTTGAAAACGTAAGCAGCTGCCCGCTATGGCTTCATTCGATCCGCTAACTTGGTCATGTTTAGCCTCATCGAATGCCCTTGAACGATTTCGCGTCTCTGGCCTTCTGCAATGTATCTTCCGTCGCGAACGATCGTATCTTGAAACATCGGACCTACCTTTTTGAGCCCGTTCACTTGGACATAATTCCTCCTTTAAGAAATGTATGGTAGTTATCGACGTCACACTGATCGCTGTTGTGTTGTATTTATATAAATTCGAAAGACCGGTTATCAAATGATTTGCTGCGATAATCTCATGCTTCAATACGCTATATACTTGTTCAAGACTACAAGACGACGATCGGCACGCAGGAATGAGCTGAACAATCATGGCAGCCATACTCGGTGTACACCCACGTCTGATCCAAGTTGATCCTCGATTTGCTATCTTGCGTGATGCAAGCCCCTGGCCCTTATCTTTCCTCGTCGGGATTGCCGCTAACGACCGCCGCACGATGAACACACTGAAGGTCCGGCGTCTCCCGCTGAAATATACGATACTTTCCACGACAGAGGATTCCGGCGAACAAAGCCCCTTGTATTACCTCTATCTACATCTCCGTGGAGGTATTGACGATTCCCTGCATTCGCCACGCAAGTTCCAGTCCTGAAGCGTCCATCGCGACAGGATGCCGGTGAACCGCGTCCCATATCGGAGAAGCTCTGAATCGATTTTGCGAGGAAACGGCGACGCTTCACCAATGGTGCTTCTCCCATTGACACCCGCAAGACCGGCCACGTGCGGAAACCAAATACGCGCAGCGGCGCGGTGGAAACTCGGAGGATCTGTCGATGTACATGGCAAAATCGACATGATATCGCTGTATCGCACTGCACAACAGTTCGCGACACAGAATACAATTCCCGAGAAGCAGGGCGGTTCCCAGCCCGATTGAACCGTGCATCTGAGCTGGACGAGGGACCGGTGACGGAAGCGTTGCTCATGGCAGTGATATGTTGTTGGAAACGGATGGCACGTTTCGGAGCAATCTTGGAGAGACGTCGGAAGGGCGGAGGTGGTGTGTGGTAACGATTGCTCGAGCGTGCAGCCATTCCGGCGTATCGCAGAGTTTCAGCATAGTAATCCATGGTCCTTCCTGCGAATGCGCTGGCCTGGATCAAGCGTAGATCATACCGTTTGCGGTAACTGTGTGACCCCGTAAACGTCCTGTCAAAGAGGCTGTGTGAGCGGCATGTCCTCATATCTCGAAATCATCCAGACCTCACCTCATCCCTCACAGACACACATGCTGTTCTTTTCCATCATCCCAAGACAGCCTTTACATCAAAGGTAAGGCCATTTGTCTCCAAGGGGTCCGTGTTGCCATCCATTCACGACACATCAGCTGGATCGGATCAGCTGCTGGAGCGCGATTTCTGGATGACGAAACCCGCTCCCACAATTTCCGCCTGTAAGTGGACGAACGGCCTAGAGGAAGAGAAGAGTGGACGAACAAACGGGCTCACGTGGCTCGGGATCTCGGGATGCACGCGGGTTTCGGACCGATGGGCGGGATCGGGCAAAGCATGAGGGGCTGATCCGGGCCAGGAGGTGGTCTGCGCTGGCTTGCTGTCTGGCTGCGTTTAAAGGGGCCATATATATAGCACCGGTCACTATGTGAACCACCTCTGCCATAATCGACTGCCCTGCAAAAGCACGACGACCATGACGTCCTACCGTAACCCCATCCTACCCGGATTCAACCCAGACCCTTCCATCTGCCGGGCTGGCGACGACTACTTTATCGCCACTTCGACGTTCCAGTTTTTCCCTGGTGTGCCCATCTACCATAGCCGAGACCTCGTCAACTGGAAGCTCATCGGTCATGCGTTGAACCGGAGGTCACAGTTGGAGTTGAGGACGACGGAGGGCGGGGGAGGGATCTTTGCGCCAACCTTGCGGTATTGGAAAGGTCGGTTCTACATGACCACTTGCTGCGCGTACAGGATCAGGTTCGGGTCAAAGGATGTGTGTTTTCTTCCGTGTCGGGCGATATCACGCTAATATCGATATCAGCCCTTCGTCACCCCCAGGGGTTTTTATGTCTGGACCGACAACATTTTCGACCAGTCCAAGTGGAGCGAACCCGTCTACTTTGATATGCTGGGCATCGACCAAGACGTAAGCACCCTCGGTATATCATCGTCCCTCTGCTGAAAAGATATACGCAGCTCTTCTTCGACGATACTGACGACAGAGTCTACCTCTCCACCACCGCCCGCATATACGACCCCCACCTCCCGCGCTACGGCTTCGATACCGGCGTCTTCATTTCTGAAATCGACCTCGACTCTGGCCGGATCAGAACCCGACCCAAATTCATCCGTCAATCACCCATCGGGATCGGTATTGCCGAAGGGTCGCATATCTTCCGGAAGGACGGATACTACTACCTCATCACAGCGGAGGGTGGGACCGAGACGTTGCACCAGGAGTGGGTGTTCCGAAGCAAGGAAGGACCGTACGGACCGTGGGAAGCAGGACCGGAAGGTGTCAACCCGATGGTCTTTCAGGGACAATACCCAGACGAAGAGATCCAATACACGGGCCACATGGATCTCGTCGACGCGCCGGATGGGAGGTGGTGGGCTGTGATGCTTGGCGTGCGGGAGCAAAGGGATGGACCGAAGAAGGGGAAGGAGGTGATTTGGAGTCAGCTGGGTAGGGAGACGTTTTTGTGTCCCGTCGACTGGCAGGATGGGTGGCCAATCGTTAATCATCGGCAACCGCTGAGGATCAAGGGAGAGCAAGGGACGGGTTTGGCGATGGTCTCTCCCGAGATCAAGTGGAGAGATGACTTTCAGCAGACGGGTACGTCGACTGCGATACTGACACTGTTGTCCGCTAACTCCGTACCAGACCTCCAACTTGGCTGGTACACCGTCCGAACTCCCAACACAGACTTCTACTCGCTCACCGAGCGTCCGTCAACCCTGACGATCCACGGCTCGCCGTACTACTTTACCGACGACGAATCCCCCTCCATGCTATTACGGCGGCAAGACGCGTTCGAAGGCGTATGGCAGACAGAACTCGATTTCGCCCCGAGTGCCGCTGGTGAGGAGGCAGGAACGACCGTATGGTGGAGTAAATGGGCGTTTGCGAGTGTTGGCTTGCGTGGGACGGGAGAGGAAGGCAATGTTGGAAGGGAGGTCTTGTTCAGGAATACCGTGCTAGAGGACGATGACGTTCACGTATGTTCGTTAGCCAGGATATGAGCGCAACGCTGACTTGCACGCTATTGTTCTACAGGAAACGGTATTCGATGCCTCAGCCCTCGAGGGACCCCTTCGATTGACCATCCAAGCCACCAGATTCAAGTACAGCCTATACTGTCAGAGCGCCGAATCCAATAGCGACCCGCTCGACCTCGACAAAATGACGAAAGTCGGGGAAATCTCTGCAAGAGTCCTCACCAAACAAGGCATGCTCCATTCCGTAATGACGGGGACGCATTTCGGGTTGTATGCCATGGGCGCGCATCACGAGCCGTCCTTTGCGCCGGCTCACTTTTCCTACGCGTCTTGGCAGGCGAAGAGGGAGTGACGAGCGAGGTTGTTTGGTCGTGTATGTCATAGGTGCCATAACGGATTTCGCTATATTTTGCTATGATCAAGGTCTTCCGGGTAAACCAGACTGTCTTCCTGTCTGGCGTCTGTTTGCTCCGGGAAGGGATGTTCGCGTGCATTGTAACAGGCAATAAGCACCGGCATTATCGGGCATCATATTGTACGAAGACTACATGCTCTCAATCGCTGCAGAACTGGGAGAAGCGGTGGAGGGTGAAATCCCCACGTGCGCTGCTCTTTCCGTTATGTAGCTCACAGCGTACACCATTAGCGAAGATTGGGAAGTCAGGGCATTCGCTTGGATGAGCAAGCTTGGCCAGGGAGGCAAGCGTTGCTACGGGGTTGACATGTACTTATGCTGGATGAATAAGACGATGACTAGATCCACTCTGTCTCACATTTCGCGGTGGATCAACAACTTTTGTTATGCGCACCCAGTGTGGCATTACTTGTAGATAACGTCAGAAGGATTGTTCTGGTACTCGCTCTCTGAGCCCGCCACTCGTCCGGAATGTGACCGCAAGCGCTCGTCTAAGGCTTCCGAATCTAATACGATCCCTCACCCAGCGTCTGCTCCGCTTTGTGGCCGGGCAAGCCCCTCGACCCGTCACGATGGTGGAGTACCCGGTGCGCCATTTGCCGTTTCCTCGCCCCACTCGGCCTCGTAGGTCTTGGCAAAACCGCGAGTCCCGCGATCATTCGTAAAGTTCGACTAGAAGGCCGGAAGACTTTACTCTCAAGGTGTGGGTCGTATCGACTTGGCATTCAGCTAATGATCCAAGTATCAATGAATCTGGGTGGAGTACCCACAAAGGCCATTCCGCATCATATGTTGCCCGTTGTTGACGATGTTGTAGCCGAGGTATCTTCCCGGCTGGAAAGCGGCGGCGCTGGCAGACAACTTGACGGTCCCGCTCTTATCCTGACTGGGTCTGTAGGTACTCTAGCAACGCCTGTGGCCATGGATGTTTTCAAAAA
Organism: Naganishia sp. PG3902-1; assembly: GCA_023628075.1. Taxonomy (NCBI): domain Eukaryota; kingdom Fungi; phylum Basidiomycota; class Tremellomycetes; order Filobasidiales; family Filobasidiaceae; genus Naganishia; species Naganishia sp. PG3902-1. Next base: position 148,268 of record JAMALH010000009.1, read on the forward strand.
AACCTGCCAAGGTTGAGCAGTATAGACTCAGATAGAGTCCCCTGAAGGCTGTATATACCCCGGGCGTCCTCTGCTGATCGAACGAAGGCCAGGGGCTGCCAGACGTTTGCAGGGACAACGACAGGGCAATATCCCGTCAGAAACGTGTCCGCTCGCCTGGCCTGTTAGGACCCAAGAACTATGGATGGGCTACGATCCAACCCAACCGTCATCTTAACCTGATCATATCAGACTAGTGTACCCGCTCGATTCACCAGCTGGTCTACCTGCGCATGCAGACTGAAACTGTCGCTGGACGGACGCCAAAGATAGAGTAGGGGCAGCATGATCGTTATGAGGCTACCATCTTTTGAATTCTATACTACCTTGCACCTATTGCCTCGCCCAAACGCTAAAACCCGTCTCGCCACGATGATCCCGCGAACCCGCTATGCGACCAAGATCGCGAGACGTCAGCCCGAATGTGCCGAGGGTTCAGCAGATACTTACCCAGGCCCCGCGGGACCACGATACTGGACTGTGGGGGACCGCACTATGACATCGAGGGAAAAAGTCGCGCGCCCAGTCATGGCATGGCAGTCCATGATTCGCCGCGAGCACAAGGAGGGACGACGCTGCGAGCGACGGTGGCTGGAGTGAATGAGCGATCTGACAGAGGTGGACGCGCACATGGAAGCATGGACGGGAGCGCGAGCGATCGAGCGTGAGCCCCGCCCTGTGCCCCGCTGGCGTTTTGGTCGAGTGGTTCCGTTGGACAAGGTCGAGTCGTGTTTCACCTCGGGTGGAGGTGCTCGCTCTGCCTTCTCCACAATGCGTGATTCGTCCGTGTCCTATATAACACCAGCCCGCCAGGACCACTCGCAACTCACCATGGTCCAAGCCACTATCCACCGATTCCCTCGCGTATAGGCCTTTGCACACCTCCACGCAAGAACGCCAAATCACCCAAGACCTACCTGGACCATACGGTACAACCGACACCGACAGCATGTCCGCACTCGACGACATCAAGGACGACTTCAAGCATGAACTGCAACATGTCGAGGAACTCGGAGGTGGCCTGCGACCCGTCGGATCTACGAGCGACGTGGAATATCCACAAGCACTTCGGGATATGCAGGATGCGCCTTCGTTGGACACCTTGAAGACCGGTCTCGATCTGCAGCAGGCCGATACGCATCAGTCCATCCCCAGCTTTTGGAGAATGTTCGTGTGTGCTTTGCCCTTTTTGGTTGCGGCGTACGTATCAAGCCATCTTTTCATCCCTTGTCGCCGTAAGCTTGGCTTACTGACGTTTTCCCAGCATGGGCACCGGTATCGACGGCGGTCTCTCCGGTATCTCTGTTTCCATGCCATCGTTCCTCATCAAGTTTGGCGAGTTTGATCCCAAAACCAAGAGTCTCTTCCTCCCATCGCTCTGGAAGGGTCTATGGGACTCGATGGTGGCACTCGGTGTGGCTAGTAAGTTATGTTCGAACGCTACTGCTGTGCCAGTTCCTGACCATGCCTGCTCAAAGTCGGCGCCCTCAGTTCGGGATACCTCATCGATCGCTGGGGCCCGAAGAAGATGGCCTTGTGCGCGAGCGCATTCATGATCATCCCGTCGCTCATCCAGGCATTCGCCGTCAACCGAGGCATGATGCTCGCCGGGAAATTGCTCGGCGGCCTGCCGCAAGGTATCCTGCAGGTTTCCGCCGCCAACTTTATCTCGGAAGCGACCAATGTGCGCATGCGCGGGCCGTTGTCCTCTTTGTTGCCCCTGAGTTCGATCGGCGGAATCGCGCTCGGTCTGGTGATCGGTTTCGAGCGAATCCCTTATGTCCACAGCGGTGAGTGGGATATCTCTCGCGCACCCCTAATTTGTCGCAGCCGCTGATGCGCGTCCGTGGTGCCATAGACTGGCTATCTTGGCGTATCGCGCTTCTGATGCAGGTCGTACCCCCCATCGTCTGTCTTGTCGCTTTGCCTTTTGTTCCAACGTCGCCCATCTACCTCGTCAAGAAGGGCCTCATGGCCGACGCCCGGGACGCCCTGCGAAAACTGTACGGAGCTGGAGTTGACGCGCCCGCGCGTCTCGCCATCATTCAACAGGCCGTCGCGATCGAGCGTGAGGAGTCCGCAAGGCTCGGTTCTAGCACGTACAGGGATCTTTTCGCCACGCCTATCGCTCGAAAGAGGACGTTCGCGACGTCTTGGCTGTGGTTCACTTTCCAAGCCAACGGTCAGGTCTTCATCGCGTCGGGTCTCTACTTCTTGATCATCTCCGGTGAGTGTACTCTTTCAAGCGCGTTACAGCCAAAAAGAAGCTGACCCTGGTCAATATAGGCATGGACATCAAAACTGCATTCACCATCAGTGTCTGCTTCTTGGCTTTGAGTGCCTTGGTCAACATCGTTTCAGGCTCCGTTATCAACAAGATCGGTCGAAGAAGGGGTTTCTTGTACGGAAAGTACGTATACATCGGACCAAGAAAGACGCTTGACTAACGCGGAACCTGATTAGTGCCGTTTACATGATGATCATGGCAATTTTGGGCGGCTTGCATTGGGCCAAGGGACACAGCGGACAGCTCGCGGTTGCCATCATCATTAACATCGCCATCACCGCTCAACAACTAGGAGGCGGTGCGCCGACCTACACGTTGACCAACGAGATCTCGTCCCTGCGTCTTCGCGCCAAAACCCAATCCTTTGCCCTCACCGTCAACTTTGTGCTCAACTGGGCGTACAACCTGTTCGTGCCCAAGGTGAGAACCCGTCTGCAGTTTGGTGGCATGATCGGCTTATATCCTATTGGCGCCCAAAGCTCTATACTCCTGATGCAGCCAACCTCGGCGCTTCTACGGCCTTCATCTTTGTCGGCTCGACCGCTCTTTGTATGGTCGTTGCCTATTTTGTCGTACCGGAGACGAACGGTCGCAGTGAGCATCTCTTCTTCAGCCGAATTTTCCACATCTTCACGGCCTTACCTTTACTGCCCCAGCCGTCGTCCAGATGGACCTTTTGTACGAGAGCAAGGTCCCCGTCCGAAAGTTTGCCCAGACCGATATTGCCGCTTTGGAGAAATTGCACGCGCGGGAACACAACGCGACTGCTTGAGAAGTTGTATACTGTTGTAGCTTATGCGGAATTGTATCTTGTACCGACTACTATCAGCGCATTAACATGGTAAAGTCTACTCTATAATAAGCGCAATCTCCTGACCGGTACCTGGTCACAGGGTTGCTCTATGTCTTTCTTTTGTTCCGTCATGCGTTGGCGATGGCTCAGCGGTGAAGACGCAATGTTTGGCATGACTAAATGAAAAGGTTCCACCGACTTCTGATGAACAGCCCGTACAGACAAGGACAAGGTCCCTGCCCTTTTCCCTATGTCGATGAAGACTTGGTCGCACAGGCCATGACCATGACTCATCCTTTCTGATATGACGGATAATTTGGGACGCCGACAGAACGCCGTGACGCCGCTGACGGATGCATTTCGAAACGCGCGTTGACCTCCACTCGGTCGTCCAGGCGAGTCGAGACCTCGAAGCGTATGGAAGCTCTGATAAGCTCTTGCAAGGGGACACGACTCAAGCGAGGCATCCCGGATCTGCCATCAAGGACTCAAACGTACACGCGCGCCACCATGTCTTCCGCCTCCGACCAGCAAAAAGTCTACCGTCTGGCCAACCCAGACGGCTTCCAATCCATCAAGGCTCATTCTGAGCCTATCCCAAAACCAACAAAACTCGAAGTCTTGCTCAAGATCAAAGCCCTCTCTCTCAACTTTCGCGACTTGGCCATTTCAAAAGGCACCTATCCCTTCCCCGTCAAGCCGGATGTGATCCCGATCAGCGACTGTTCCGCCGAGGTCTTGGAGGTTGGGGAAGGTGTGTCGGAGTTGCACAAGGGTGACAAGGTCGTCGTCACGTTTGACCCGACGAATCTCTATGGCCCCCAAAAAAATTGGAACGGTGGCTACGGCGGGCCGCAAGATGGGTTCTTGCGCGAGTATGCCGTCGTTCCAGCGTCTGCCGTCGTCAAGATTCCGAGCACGTCCACGTTGGGATGGCCTCAGCTCGCTTCGCTTGTCTGTACCGGAACGACGACCTGGAATGCCTTGTTCGGAGCTGTTTCCGTTCGTCCCGGCCAGGTCGCTCTCGTTCAGGGTGAGCCTTGGTAGTTGCGCCGAAACCAACAAGCTGATATTGATGCCTTCCAGGCACTGGCGGAATCTCCATGACGGCGCTGATCCTCCTCAAAGCCGTGGGCTGCACCGTCATCGTCACTTCCTCCTCCGACGCCAAGCTCAAGCACGTACAAGAACGATACGGTGCCGACCATGTGATCAATTACCGCACCACTCCCAAATGGGGAGAGGAAGCCCGCAAGATCACCGGCGGCGAGGGTGTCGATGTCGTCGTGGAGAATGGCGGCGCGGGGACGATCGAGCAGTCCCTCGAGGCGATCAAGATGGGCGGGTTGATTCCCATCATCGGGATCCTTGCAGCACCCGAGAAAATGCCGGATGTCGCGCTGGGCATCCTCGGCAAGGGCGCTATCGTGCGCGGGATCACGGTCGGGCCCAAGCAGTACTTGGAAGAGCTGGTGACGTTTGTTTGTGCGAGGGGTCTGGAGATTCCGGTGGACAAGGTATTCAAGTTTGACGAGGTGCACGAGGCATATGCGTACCTAGCCAGCGGGGCGCATATCGGCAAGGTATGCATCGAATTGTAAGGGCTGGATCCTGATCAAATAGGCGATACGGAGAACATAGACAGAGAGGGTACAGGTCATTCGTCTAACTGGGTTATGATGAGAAAGCTGTTTCAAGGTGCTCGTAGTCGAGTAATGACAAGGTCTTCTGCTGGAATGGTCAACCTTCACTATCGTTGTATTCTTTCCACTTTGGCCCTCCGAAGTAAACAGGGTCGGAAGCGACCCCAGTCCTCCCACACGCTCTCCACGCATCCCTTCGATCCTGATTGATGGCGCAACATGGTACAACGGTCCGCAGTTAAAGATTTGGTGGTACATTGCCGCAACCGTGGTGTTGGTCGTTGACCCACGTTGGCCTACGACCTGGAAGTGAACGGGTCAAGCCCGCATGTGCAGCAACAGTCATGCGAAGCTAAAGTCTGCTTCTGGGCAGATACTCCTTGACTGGTTAGTTCGCAGCGAGGTTGCTTGTCGATGATGGTGTTTGCGCTGTGTTGTATCTTGTACCAAATATCGCCCGGCAATCGTATTTGTCGGCGAACGTTCATGCCACTTCTATGATACACCCTAGAAATATGCCAAAAGGCTTTGACTTCGGAAGCAGAAACACGCTTTGTTACGTCTCACGACCGTTCGCCTGGTCGAGGTCACATGCTTCCACTTTCACACTGGCGGCTCTCACAGCGGTCTGCGCTTTGGATCGGCCGTCCTACCTTCATCCCCACGCGAGGTGCAAGCCGAGTCGTTCCTGCAGAGAGGATCGCCGCGATGGCTCCCTGCGCAACAAAACGAGGGATGGGACACCGGGCGAATTCGAAATGTCGTGCGTAAAGCAGCGAGGTACTGGGAGCATACCATGCGACCGACTTTAGATCCTGTACCGTCTGATGCACGCATCGTGATCATACCGCTTGCCGCGATCCCCACGCCTACCACATGCCATCATCAGACAGATCATCAGAAGCCAGAATGTTGCATGAAACTGCCCGATAGAGGATCAGAGTCGAGTCTCTCCCGACCGAATACGCGGACAAGTACGCGAAAATGACGCCGTGTCGGCGGTCTTCTTCCCTTGGGTCGTGCCTACAAGCACCTTGAAACGGTTATCGAGAGCCATGAAGGGAGAATGGCGGTAAGGTAACGTGGATCAAAGCTGGGACTTGCGCCGAGACGAGCCCGGCGTCACCTAGATGCGTTGTGGCTTTGGCGATCCCGCGAAACATGCTGATCTTGACGGCTGTCGGTATCCCTCACACTCCGGGTCTAGCAGGATGCCGCGTCGACTTCCGCGACCTGCAGAAGACAGATGGTTATTCCAGGACGAAGGTCTTGGTACCAGATGACTCTCTCATCCGTTCGTCTACCATCTGCCATGTCCGCCGCGTCCAGATCCGGAGATCAAGCGGAGAGCTGGCGAACCCACCATATCCAGGAATAGTCGTATTATCGCTCCTCGTCCATTGTACCTCTCCCTCGTCTGTGACAGCGTTGTCCCCTTTTCTTTGAGGTCTCGATACCGTAGGGACACCTCGGCCTCGACTCGTATACCTGAAGGGTTCCCAACACACCGGCCGTCCTAGCGCGCGTTCGATGAAGAATTTCTTGACGCCTATCTGTCTGCCGGTCGATGATGGATCTTATCATCAGATATCTCCATTGTCGTCTCGTCTGCTCGATTCATGCATTCGTCATCAACCTGACAAGGGATGATATTCTATACCTTTCGTACTGGTCAAGATCTTCGCATTCCGCTCATCCCAACCCTCTTTCTCCTCCCCCAGATCCAGCATTTCATCACCGCCTCTTCCCCATTCATCTCCTGTCTCGTCCTGCGAGCGCTCCTTGAGAAACTGGACTCTAGCCCGTCGCCGTGCGTGATCGTCACGCGTTATCGATGGGCGTCTCCACGGCTGTTACATTTGGCAGGCGGTGCTCATATCTGCATCGACATCGGTCCCAGGTTCAAGGAGGAAAGCGTTGTCTGATGGACTGCTCGGGCAAGATGAACAAGGCGATTCACCTAGCTATTCACCTTGCCCATCGTTCATCCGATTCCACCGTCTCGAAATCCGTCCGCTTTTTCAGCAATTTTGCGCGAAAAAGGAGAGGATGCGATCAGCTATGCAATCGATATCGATACCGTGACTTGTGCGCGTCGAGTTGAGGATGAACACCACCACCTCCTGCCATTCCGACTCCCAATTCACCATCCACTGCCCAAAACATGACCCCAAACGTCGCAGTAACGCCGCAGGATCCCGTCGATGCGCAAGCCACGGAGTCGGCACAAGAATCCACTCATCAATCAAACGAACTAACCTCCGATCCGACCCCCACTCCGGCATCAACCGAACCCACTACTAACGATGTCTCAAGTCACGACACGCCAATACAATCAGACGCTCCGATAACTACACAGCAAGAAGCTCCCGCTACCACATCGACCCCACCGCCAAAACTAAACCCCTCCGCCACGGAATTCATCTCCCGCTCATCATCCACCGGCCCCGCGGACGGCGGCAAGAACTCCCTCGGATCAAGTCGCCATGCACGTGGATCTCGCCGCGCACGAGGATCCGCCAGACCGGCCACGAACGCCCCGGGGAATCCGGTGGTACTGGCGCAACCCGTGGAAGGTACGGATGTCAACGGGATGACGGGCTTCAAGACGCGGCCCGTGAGGGAACCACGTCCGCCGCGGGGGTACGTTCCCCCCGCTCCGGAACGCAAGGTAAACTTCCCTCTCCCTCTTTTCGCTTCGAAATAAAAAGTGTACTGACGGTGTGCGTAGACGCGCCTGACGGCGGAGGAGCTCGAGGAGAAGATGGCCAAGATGCGGTTGCTCAATGAACGTACGCAGGCGGAGCAGGAGGTACGTCTGGCATCTCGCGATCGCTAGGATCAATGCTCACGGGAGACCGTTCAGGCACGAAATGCCGACGCACAGGCATACGAATCCCAAGTCTCAGCAGAACGCGCTCGCGCCGCTGCCGAACGACAACGCGCTCGCGCGGAAGCCGAGGCCAAGACGCGCCGCACGCAGGCGATGCAGTCTACGATCGACACCCAGCGGGAACAGTTCCGGCTGCGCAAGTTGAAGCTTTTGGAGGCGCAGGGCGGGTTGGAGCCGCCCCGCGGGAGGGCGGACGATGAGCGGGATTCGTTTGCTGGGTTCGGTGGGGGTGGGGCGAGGGATGGGCAGTATGGGGGGTATGGATACCGCGGCGGACGGGATGGGAACGGGAATCACGAGGACGGCGAGAGGAGGTATTCAGGACGAGGGGATTATCGGGGCCGTGGAAGAGGGCAAGCGGCGCGGGGGGGAAGGCAATCGGGGGTGACGCCGGTTGTCAAGCCTCAATCCGTTGTTCCTGACGCCCGGGACGATACGGTTTTCCCGGCGTTGGGAGATGGCAAGGCAAAGGAGGTGCTGGAGGGATCAGTGGAGGCTGAGGAAGGGGAAGGGAAATAGAAGGGTGGCGCGTGATGGAATCTGTTCTGTCACCTGGGGATCCGTGGATCCTTTACGAACGGCATCCTTTCGGCCCAAAAGATGACGGATGAGCTTGACAATGTCATCACAGCGAGTATAAACCCTAGATCCGGAATGCGCATCATGCCTTGTCGAACCCCTATGAGCTCCTATCCCTGAAACCCTGCGGACATGCCACCCCCGTGTCCGGCCTTCTCGAACAATCCCGCGCGTCATCCTTCGTCATCTTCTCACGGGCGCACTCGCCTTCCCGTTTGCTTCCGCGCGGCTCCACGCCCCGGCGCTTCATATATCCCCATCTCGTTGTCCTCGTCGTCGTCTCTCTGGGAAGGGAACCACCTCATACCACATATCATCAGTGAGTTCCCCGCGCACTAGGCCTGGCAGTCCGCTCAACGGCGCTCACACTCCAGTCCTGCCATGCTCGCTTCCTCCGTTCGCCGATTCTCCGCTTCCGCTCGTACAGCAATGGCGTAAGTCCCGATCTCGTCGCGCTGTAGAGGATTAGTGCTGATGAGTACTTGGGTAGCGACTGTTACTTTGACGTTGCGATCAACGGCGCTCCTGCCGGTCGAATCACTTTCAAGTTGTTCGACGATGTCGTCCCCAAGGTGCGTCTTTGTTTCGTAGAAGGGAACGGAATTAGTCGCTGACTCTGGTCGCTCGCTCCGGTTTCCTTGCTTCGCTCGTCATCCCCCTACGCTCCCTTGCCCAGACCGCCGCCAACTTCCGTGCCCTCTGCACCGGCGAAAAGGGCTTCGGCTACGCCAACTCGCCCTTCCACCGAGTCATCCCCAACTTTATGCTCCAGGGCGGTGACTTCACCAACCGCAACGGTACCGGTGGCAAGTCGATCTACGGTAACAAGTTCCAGGACGAGAACTTCCAGCTCAAGCACACCAAGCCGGGATTGTTGAGCATGGCCAATGCCGGACCCAACACGAACGGTTCGCAGTTCTTCATCACGACCGTCAAGACCTCGTGGTTGGAGTGAGTCTGCATTCCTCGCACGAATCCTATCAACCTAACCCCTTGCTTTTCTCAGCGGCAAGCACGTTGTCTTCGGTGAAGTCAAGGACGGCATGGACCTTGTTAAGAAGATTGAATCCTACGGATCCGACTCTGGTCGACCCAAGGCCGACATCATCATCCAGAACTCGGGCACCTTGTAAAGGTCTGCGCGCGTCTTGAGGTGAATGTAGAAGTCGAAAAATCAAAGTAGAGAAATGAAATGAAATATGAATGAGTTGATGGTGTGATGCGTGTTCTGAGGCAGGTCGCAGTGGGAGTTTGCAGGGATGTCTGCCGTGTGCATGTTGACCGTGCCGTGTCCATTGCGTGAATAAGCCTATTCCCCATGTTTCCACGATTTGATTGACCCTGCAGAACACCCGCGGCGCTGGAAGCCTCCTGCTCTCGATTGCTCGAGCGGTCGCGGCCCGCAAGTTGGCGTGGAGATGATTACGTCATCTCAATCCTGGGGCTGTCTTGATTTCGGAGAGCCCACGAGGGTATCAAGCATCCTTACTTGCCATCCAAGGCACACCACACTCGAGATGCCCATCGCCAGCCCACCATGTCCGGCAAAAAATACACCTCTCCCTCCGTGACACACGCTTCCCGCCGCCACGCGCTTACCGACACACACATTCAATACCTCGCCCTCGCGCTGCACGGCGCGCTTATCCTCTACGGGGAATACCAAGACGCCCACGCGATCGTCAAGTATACGGATGTGGATTACCGCGTGTTCGGGGATGCGGTAGGGGCGCTGTGGGGGAGGGGATCAGGCGCGAGAGCGGAAGGGTTGATGGTGAGGTGGATGGGGTGGTGGGTGGGAGAGTGAGTGAGCGGAGACCCGATGACGAGCGAAGCGAGGACGCCGGAAGAGTCGAGGAGCGCAACGACGACGGCGGGAATCTGTGGCTTTCCGAGCGAAGCGACAGATAGACAGAGCCTCATAGGAGAGAGATTTACGAGCACGCCGTAGGGCGCGCGAGCACCACTATCTCGTCGAGCGAAGCGAGGATAGCACCTGTCGTGGGACGGCCGAGCATCAGTCGTCTCGTCAGGCGCCAACGCACACCTTGGTAGACGGGATCGTCCCCTATGGAGTCTAGCTCGACCCCTTCCCCGATAGGAGGCGTTTCAGCAACGGCCCGAGTCTCGCTTCCAATGGACGCGCCAGGGTTCTCCTATCGGGCTTTTGCTGTGATTCTATCCGTGCTGATTGCTTGCCTTGTCTCTTTTCTTGCGCCTACCATATGCGCTACCTCCTCGCCTCGCCTCGCCTCGCCTGCCTTCTCTCGGTAGTCCGTACACGCGAGCAACATACCGCTACACACCGCTCCTCGCCGTCCTCCTTTCTCCCATGCACCTCCCCGCGCCGATCGGCCCGATATCCGGCAAACTCCTCTTCAGCCTTCTCTCCGCGCTGCCCATCCCGCGTCTCCTCCTGCGTCTCGCCCGAAAGGAACGCCCGGGGCCGAACTGGCTCGTACACGCGCTATGGACGCTCAACCCGCTGATCCTCACGATCGCCACCCGTGGCTCCTCCGAGTCCATCCTCGTCCTCCTCGTCCTCGCCTCGCTCGTCGCCCTCCTCGACGGCCGCCTCCGCACATGCGCCATCCTCTGGGGCGCATCCGTCCATTGGAAGATTTACCCGGTCATCTATGCGAGTTCGATTTTCGTAGTGCTGCAGCGGATGGACAACGGGCGGTTCTGGACGTGGAGAAAGGTCGCGTTTGGGCTATGGGCCGGTGGGACGATGTTCGGTCTGTCGCTCGTGTGTTGGCTCATGTAGGTTCCCCCTTCCTCCCCTCGAACGCACAACTTGACGGCGCCCGCAGATGGGGCTACCCATTCATTGAACACGCCTTCCTCTACCACGCAAGCCGCCTCGACCACCGACACAACTTTTCCGCCTACTTTTACCCGATCTACCTCCAAATGTTCCACCGCCCCTCACCACCATCCGCCGGCCTCCCCGCACTGCTCGGCCTCGCGGACCGCATAGCACGCCACCCGCTCGCGGCGTTTGTGCCACAAATGTCGTTGAGCCTTGGCGCGGGGCTCTTACTTCCCGGCGCGGACGTGGCGTTTACATGGTTCGTACAGACCGTCGTCTTTGTCACGTGCAACAAGGTGTGCACGTCGCAGGTGAGTCGCTCGCATTCCACTTTCCCCTTTGAGAAGCTGGGGTGTTTACTGATACCGCCCGCCGGCCGCCGGAAGTACTTTATCTGGTACTTGTTCTTTCTGCCCGTGGTTATCCCCCACCTACGCATATCCCTTGGCAAAGGCGTCCTTCTTCTCGCCGTATGGACGCTCAGCCAGGCAAGTTTCCTCTCCCCCTGGGCCATTCCGCGCGCGCCGGATCTGATGAGAAAAACGGGCTTTTTTTTTTCCGCCAGGCACTCTGGCTCGCGATCGCGTACCGGCTCGAGTTTCAAGCCGCCAACGTCTTCCTGCCGCTGTGGCTCGCGAGTTTGGCGTTCTTGGTCGCGAATTGCTGGTGTCTGGGAGTGGTGGTGGATGGGTATGTGGTGCGGAAGAGGGTCAAGGGGGAGTGATGGATCGGGCTGTATGGAGAGGGGTTTATCGATGAGTTTGCGCGTGTGGCCGCGCGTCGGGTCGTTTGATTGTGGCATGATTGAATCGGAGGTGTACGAGGGTGTTCCTCAGTGCATGTCATGAATGTCGAGTGATACACTATCGCCATTCGCCCTCCCAAGTCTGGTGTGGTGAGCGTGGCGCCTCCGCGCCATCTCGGTCGGCCGGCGCGCTCCCCGACAGCGAGATATCCCTTCCGTGACGGTTCTACTGAATCTTCTCCCCAAGCGGGACGGAATCCGTCTCCCGCTGCTTAAATCTCGAAAGGACAGGCCGAGACCTCTACGAAGTGGGAGCGCAGCGTGCACGACATCCCTGGCCCGGCCCACTTGGCTCGGGCGCGTCTCCGGCGTTGGCGATCGAGGGAGGGACTTACTAACCCTTCGCCGGGGAAACGCCGAAAGCGGGACCTCCACCTGGATTGGAGATCTCGTCCTTTTTGATCGTCAAGGCAGGGTAGACAAGCGACCAGGTGAGAACACGCGCAACGCCATCAGTCCAGACACCCCCGCGCGCTCATCTTCCCAGCACACGGCCGCGGACATCATGTCGTGGATCGCCCTGTACACCAACGTCGTCTGGACAACAGCCACAGCCCTCTCCGACCGACCGCGCGCACACGGGCATCCGCTATGTTACTCGACCGAAGGCTACACGCCCATCTCTCGTCTCCGGGTATTCGACCTCTCGCCATGTTTTGAGGCTCTGGCGGTCGTGCCGGTGCCGTTGCTCGGGCTGCTCGTGTGTGGCGGGATCGATCTGGCGCGGATGAAGAGGAAAGGTCCGAGGCGGGAGAGAGAAGGGTGGAGTAAGCGGAGGATGTGGACGAAAACGGTGAGGGTGTCAGTGTTGACGAGTTTGGGGGCTTTGGCTGACGCTGCTGCGTAGGGCTTGCTCGGGCTCGCGACCGTCTTTGCGCTCGTCAATGTCATTCTGCGGCTCATATCCCTTCCGCACCGATTTACAAACATCTTCCTCCTTCCCGCGCTGCTACACCTCCTCGCCATGCCGCTTCTCCTCGCGCTCTCTCACATCAACCACCAATACTCCCTCCGTTCATCCTCCGTCATCTTGATCTTCTGGCCCCTCTACCTCTTCAGCATCGGCATCGCCCTCCGCACGCTCATCAACATCATCGCCCTCCGGCAACAATCCACAAGCGGCGGATTCGCACGCGACGGTGCTCTCGGATGGACAGCAGAGGGCATGTACCTCGCCAGCATTGGGTGCGGGATCATCGCATGGCTCATCGAATGCTATGGCCCGGAGAACCGCGGGATCGCGTTGCGCGACGAGGTCACGTATGATAAGACGCCCGCCCTTGCCGCCGCCGCCGCCGCCGGGAGGAAACCGAGTCGTCGGAGCCTCGCCCGCGTGCGTTCCTCCAGCACGGGTTCCATCCGTGGGAACGGGCACAAAAACGGGTACGCGCCCGTCTTTGCCGATGAGGGGGATATCCCGCAGGAAGTGGATGAGGATCGCGAGGATGGGGAGCGGATGGAGGACAAGGTCGCGATGGAAGATTCCGAGTCGCCGGTTTTGAGGGCGAATATCTACAATCGGTTGACGTTTGGATGGTTGACGCGTGAGTCTCTCTCCGATGTTCGGTGCGGCTGAGGGATGTTCACTTTGGCTGACGCGCGCGCGACCGCACAGCGCTGATGCGGCTCGGCGCAAAGCGGTATATTGAGGAAGACGACATGTGGCCGCTCCCCTCGACGGATTCCGCCGAGGCGCTCAACGCCCGTCTTGACGCCGCATGGCAAGCCCAGCTCCACCAGTGCGCCACGGGCTCCCGCAAACGCGCGAGCCTGACCCTCGCGCTGATCAAGGCGTATGGCGGGCCGTACATTGTCGCGGGCGGGATGAAGGCCATTTACGATTGCCTTTCCTTTCTCCAGCCGCAACTGTTGCGTCTGTTGCTCGATTTCGTTCAGTCGTACGAGACGACGGATGCGCACGGCGAGGTCAGGAAGCAGGAACCCATCCGTGGGTTTGCGATCGCCACGAGCATGTTCATCGCCGCCAATGCCGCCACGTTCCTCCTGCATCAATACTTTGACCGCTGTTTCGCGACGACGATGCGCATCAGGGGTGGACTCGTGACGTTGATTTACAAGAAGAGTCTCGTGTTGAGTAACGGGGAAAAGGGCGGACGGACGACGGGGGATATTACGAATTTGCAGAGCGTGGATGCGACGCGCGTCGGGGATTTGACGCAGTGTAAGTGGCGGTTCTGGTGCGGATGTGTGGGATCCAGCTGATGAGGAGTTCCAAAGACCTGCATATCGCGTGGAGTGGTCCGTTGCAGATCATCTTGGCGTTCATCTCGCTCTACCGCTTGATCGGGTGGCAGTCGTTCGTCGGTGTCGCCATCATGGTCATCTCGGTAAGATCTCGTTTTCGTTCGGTGGTCAGCAATGATCTTATGATGGTGCCGCGTAGCTTCCCATCAACACGGTCATTTCGAGGTACCTCAAGGACTTGCAGAAGCAGCAGATGAAGAACAAGGATGCGAGGACGCGGTTGATGAATGAGATTTTGACGAATATCAGGTCCATCAAGGTGGGCAATGCAGCGTTCACTCTCCGTCCGTCTCTGTCATGACTAACGAGTACCCTGCAGCTGTATGGCTGGGAAGAGGCATTCAGTCAGAAAGTGTTTGACGGTATGTGACACAGCGGTGCTGTCAGGACAGCGCTCGGGACTTATCCGACACCCTGGCAGTCCGGAACAATCGCGAGCTCAGGATGCTCCGGAAAATCGGAATCTTCAATGCCTTTTCCTTCTTCTTCTGGTCGTCGACCCCGTTCCTGGTCGCCTTTGCCACTTTCAGCACGTTTGCGCTCACGAGCAAGACGCCACTGACGGCCGAAAAGATCTTCCCGGCGATTTCGTTGTTCCAACTGCTGGCGTTCCCTCTTGGAGTTTTCAGTAATATCGTCAGCAGTATCATCGAGGTGAGTGGCGGTGTGGCATCAGTCACAGGGTACTGAGTATCTCGTTCGCAGGCGGTCGTCTCGATTCAGCGTATGGAAGATTTCCTGACCGGCGAGGAACTGCAAAAAGACGCCCGCATCGTGGAGCCGGCAGTGTCGGCCGACTTGTCAGTCGATCATCGGGCGGAAATGGTGACGATTCAGAACGGGGAGTTCCGATGGGTGTCAACGTCTGCGGAGCCGACGTTGCGGGATATTGATTTGTCGGTCAAGAAGGGTGAATTAGTGACGGTGCTCGGTCGAGTGGGAGACGGCAAGGTGGGTGGTTCGGTGTCAGGGTGTACGGCTCAGCTGATGCCTGTCTCGTTTCGCCTCGGTAGACCAGTCTTCTGTCGTGTATCCGTGAGTCGCCATTCTCGCAACGTCCGGCAGAGAGCTGAACAAGTCTTCGTACATGTCCAGTGGGCGAGCTCAACCGTGACAAGGGCTCCGTGGTCGTCCGCGGCACGATAGCGTACTACAACCAGAACCCATTCGTGCTCAGTGATACCATCAGGCAGAATATCCTTTTCGGCCATCGTTACGAGGCAGAGTGCGTAGGGCTTCCGCCGAATCATTGTTGCTAAGACGCGCGGCTAACTCTAACGTTCCAGTTTCTATGAAAAAGTCATCGACGCTTGCGCTCTTAGGCCCGATCTTGCTATTTTCTCGGACGGCGATGCCACGCAAGTTGGGGAAAAGGGTGTTTCGCTGTCGGGTGAGTGGTCTGTCGAGGGTCTTCCCTAATATGCTTACCAGTTTGGCTATCATAGGCGGACAAAGAGCCCGTATCGCCCTTGCGCGAGCTGTTTATGCCCGAGCCGATCTGTATCTTCTCGATGACCCTCTCTCTGCCGTAAGCCTTCTCGAGCGGGTGCCTCGATTTTAGTCTCACGCCTCTGCTTCCGAACTGGGATTACCGGCTGTATCAGGTTGATGTAAGTGCCCAGTCACGCAGCACATCCACGCCATGCTTACTTTAACTCATTCCAGGCACATGTCGGCAAGCACATATTTGACAACGTACTTGGACCTCGGGGTCTTCTTCGATCGAAAGCCCGTATTCTATGCACCAATGCTATTACCTGGCTTGAGCACAGCGATGAGATCATCATGATGCGTCAGGGTTCCATTTTGGCCAGGAGCACTTACGCCTCGGTCAGTTCTTGCGAAAGTCGCGTTGCGTGACACAACTGATTGAACGTTGTCAACCGATCAGGCTATGCGAGACAGCGACAGCGAACTCTATAAACTCATCACAGGTCTTGGCAAGCAGGCGGAGGAATCCAAGGACGAGGCTGAAGAGCAGGAGAAGACCAACGACCTTGATATCAACGAGTCTGCAGATCCCAACGATGAGGAGAGAAAATGCGAGATGAATGACGCGCAGGCGGGTATCCCGTTGGCTAACCGTCGAGCGAGCGTCGCGACTATGCGACGTGCTTCCTTGCTGTAGGCCGAGCTTGTCGAGTGACAGAAACATTCGCTGACAATCTTGCCGACTCACAGCTCCCTCCGGCGCTCCAAGATCGAAGCGGTCAAAGAGCTCAAAGCGGACTCGAAACCAAAAGAACACTCGGAAAAGGGTCAAGTGAAACGTGCTGTCTACTCTGACTACGTCAAAGCTGCTTCAAGAATCGGTGTCGCTGGCTTTTTGCTTTCCATTGTACTGGCGCAGGCCACCTCCATCTGTGAGTCTCTCTTGTCGAAAGGCGTTGGCAATCTGCTGACAATCTCATCGTAGTGGGAAATGTTGTCTTGCGGTAAGACGATTGTGGAAGTTTTGTAGTCTGGACTCATTTTTTGTCTTCCATAGATATTGGGGGAGGCAGAATTCGCACGCGCACCAGAATGTCGCAACAGGTACGTATCAATTACAGCTTGCAAATTTTGATGATCCGTTAATCTGACTTGGCGCATCTCTCAGGCAAATATCTTCTGGCATACGGTGTAAGTCGCCGCATAAAGGCCCTGGTAACCGTCGAAAGACTAATCGTGCGCACGATTCAGGTTGTTGGCATGAGCTCAAGTATTCTGAGCGTTCTGTCAACCGTCCTTTTATGGGTCTACTGCGCCATCCGATGCAGTCGGGAGCTTCATGACAAGAGGTATGTTCGGACGGATCATCGATTACATTCTGTTATTGAAAGAATGCTTCCAGTTTCGCTGCACTTATGCGCTCGCCGATGAGCTTCTTCGAGACTGTACCTATGGTGAGCGTGACGGCACAAACGAGGGTCAAGCTTCCAATTGCTGACAATCAATCTACTGTAGGGGAGAATCCTTAACATCTTCTCAAGAGACATCTTCGTGGTCGATGAGGTTCTCGTCAGGGTCTTCAGGTGCGTCGTTCCGCATGGCCAATAACCCGCTCTCAATAACTCACCTCCCCTGGAATGCAGCGCTTTCTTCCGCACAGTATGCAGCATGTTCCGGCAATCCGTTATACAACCTGACTCACTCTTTGCAGATCGCCTCAGTCATCGGAACGCTCGCGGTCATTGCCTTTGGTGCACCCGTCGTGCTGCTCATGATTATCCCTCTCGGCTTTGCGTATCGGTCCATCATGCGATACTACTTGGCGACATCGCGAGAGCTTAAGCGGCTTGACGCCGTTAGTCGATCACCAGTCTTCACTTGGTTCGGCGAAACCCTGTCCGGTGTCTCTACCATTCGAGCGTACGGACAGCAAGCACGCTTCATCGCCAACAATGAAGCGCGTTTGGACCGCAATATGGCTTGTTATATGCCAGCTCAATCGGTCAACCGATGGCTCGCAGTAGGTCAGGTCCTCAATAGCTATATGACCGGGACTCACCTCAATCGCTCCGCAGGTCCGGCTGGAGTCTTTGGGAGCATGTCTGATGTATGCCGCCGCTTTAACTTCGGTCGTCGCCATGCTCGTCTCCAAGAGGCTGGATGCCGGGTTGGTCGGTTTGACCATGAGTTACGTCATTTCTGTCACCGGAAGCTTGAACTGGGCCGTCCGATCTGCGTCAGAAGTTGAACAGAACATCATTTCGTGAGTTGCGTTAGCTCCCTCGGAGGCGTTCGCTAATAATCGAATCCAGTGTTGAGCGAGTCCTCGGATACACCCACTTGGCCTCGGAAGCGCCGGCTGAAAAGGCGGAAGACAAGAAGATACCTTCAACATGGCCGTCAAAAGGATCCATCGAATTCCAGCACTATTCTGCTCGTTACCGACCGGAGCTAGATCTTTGCCTGAGGGATATCTCAATCAAGATCAATGGCGGCGAAAAGATCGGTGTTCGTACAACCGTCTGCTTGGCTGCTTTCAAGCTAACATCGTCGCTCCAAACAGATTTGCGGTCGAACTGGTGCTGGAAAGTCAAGCACAACTCTGGCGCTTTTCAGGATCATAGAAGCAGCCGAGGGCAAGATTTTGATTGACGGTATCGACATCGCCAAGACCGGTCTGCAAACCCTGCGTAGCAAGCTATCGATCATCCCACAGACGCCGGAACTGTTTGCGGGTTCTTTGAGGATGAACGTCGACCCGCTCGAGGCCCATAGTGACAGCGAGATCTGGTGGGCGCTGGAGAAGTCACACTTGAAGCCATTTGTATCCGAGAAGCTTGTGGGCGGTCTGGATGGCGAGATTGACGAGGGCGGGTCGAACTTGAGTTCCGGGCAACGACAGCTTGTGTGCTTTGCCCGAGCGCTGTTGAGGAAGACCAAGATCCTGATTCTGGATGAAGTGAGTGGCTTGCCGATTCTGCTTCCTTCCTTCTTCATCTGATGCCGATGTTTCATCCAGGCAACAAGCAGCATCGATCTAGAAACAGATGAGGCAGTTCAGGCCATTCTAAGGGGCGAAGACTTTGAAGGCGTCACTACCCTGACCATCGCTCACAGGTATGCAACCCACTCATCCTCGGAATCCCGTACTAATGCCAATGCGCGGCAGAATCAATACCATCATGGACTCTGACAGAGTCCTCGTGCTCGACCAGGGCAAAGTAGCAGAATTCGACTCTCCGGCAAACTTGCTCGGCCGGGCCGACAGTATCTTTGCCAGTCTTGTCAAACAGGCGGGACTTGCGGGGGCAGTTGAGGCGGATTGAAAAGACAAGACCACGGTTGTCATTTTGTTTAGGTCATGGATGAATCATAGATCACATTGATGGGCAATGATAGGAGACTTGCGGCGCTGCGACCATATGTCAAGGGGTTATCGAAGCTGTTATCGAAGCGCGAGGTCGAAGCCGGTCAAGGGGGGCAATTGCATCCGCGCCGTGTCTCAGAACGAATAGGAGCTGTGTTGAACAACCTCGTAAACCGCTCTTTCCTCGTGGATTGCTTTACATCGACATCCTCCTCTGTCCGGGAGTGGCAAGAAGTGCATGGTCGGAACGATCCTATGGTATCGAAATCACGACACGTTTCGGGCGCTGTCATGGCTACAGCGATCGCTCCTTCTCTGGCTGTGCATATCTTTCAGCCCGTGATGTCAAGACGTATGGAGGACAAGGAAAGATCAGCAGACGTTTCGGGCGGTCGCAGATCACAGTACGAACAATACAGGGGATTCTGGATGCAGTGAATCTGGTATGTATGCCTATGCATATGGTACTTCTGATAAGCAGCGCTTCAAGGAATCCGTCGACACGACAAAACGCAAACTGGCTCCGCTCCCGATGAACTACCTACCGGACGAAACGTCCTCTCGAAACAGACGACCATATGCAGAGGTCCCGCCATCAGCCTCGACGCGAAACCCACAACCCGATGCGAAGACAAAGAAACGCCGATCAATGGAAAGGAGGCAGGTAACACGGATCTCCTATTTTGAACAATAACGGATTACAGCCGGACGCATCGGACGACTTTGTTGGGGTGGACAGGGGCAAACGGTCCTCCTGCTCTGGGCTGTAGTGGTAGGTGGCGTCTGTTGCATTCGAAAGGTTCACGGCTGACACCTTCGGTCGGCCAGCGTTGTATCTTTTGCTATACGTGCCATGACATGCCGTCACTGGGGAACAATGCCGACTGACTAGCGTATGGACGATCCCGCATGCAGGACGCGGATCAGCGGAAACCAGCACAACAGCCGCGCGTTCTCCGACCTCCTTTGATACCGACCCGCAAAGCTAGCCTCGGTATCGACTGGTCTTGCCCCCGTTCGGCCCAGAATTCCTCATCTCGAGGATCGCTGGATAGTCAATTCTTAGTTCTTTGGCTTGTCTTTGTTTTACCCTTATCTTGCCCAACGAGGCAATTCTCTCATTTGCGGAACGGCCAAGTCAGCTGGTGATGGCTGCTTAGGGTAATCCGTACCCTGTACCCATACAGGCTCCGGGATTGTTGATCAACAAACCAACCCTGGATACTGCGACGGGACGGGCGAGGGTATTTATGCCATTCAATTCGACATATCCAGGTCATGCTGTGACCTCTTCTCCTTCTTCAAGTGTATACTTCTTCCTGTGTTCAAGGCATACTCAGCTTTCAAACACATCCCCATACCCCTTCCATATACCACCAATACCACCAATACCCTCACAAAGCCGAACCGCTCGCAACAATGTTCGCAATCGTCTTCGCCATCTTCACCATCGCCGCCCTCGTCGCGCGCAAGTCCAACATGCTTTCGAGCAATGCCACCATCTACACCTCGTTGACGCTGGTCGTCGTCGCAGTCATGGTGAACCTGTTCGTTGCGTGGGAATCCGTGGCTTCGCTGGTACGTATCAAGGTCTATACCATTACGGAATGTGGCCCATTAACGTTGCCTGCCTAGGCGTCGCTCGCGATCAAGATCTTGGGGCTTTCTATCGCTCATGCGGTTTCATATGCCGTTCGATGGGTTGTCTCTGGTGTCTCGTGTGTTCTGGTACGTCGCACCATTGACATACTTCGACACCTGCTGATAACTCCCACCCTCTCCAGCTTCAATGCGGTTCAATCCTCATACTGGGCCTTGTCTACGTTGCGACGCTAACCATACGCATCTTGTATGCTCTTAGTGTGAGTAGCATCCTCCCTCGGCGTCGAGCACCAATGACCTCCATCACAGTGCGTATGCCTATCGCTCCTCGTTTCCGCCTTGCCGTCCGGTCTCGCTCCTAGCCTCGCCTATGTACTCCGCGTCATTACGTCGCCAGTGCCTCAGCTCGTCTACGTTGTCCGACACGTCTATCGCCACCCACCAGCTTCTCCTTCGGATCGGAGAATGTGCCTCATCTCAGGAGGCTATCTTTCACTGTTGACGGTGTTGAAGTCCGGAGTGGTGATGACGCTTCCTCGCCACACATGTCGTTACATCGACGTGACCTATCTCTGCTTGTATGCCATCTATTTCGCAAAGGTGAGTCCATGTTTCCCAGTCTTGACGCAATCACTGATCTGTTCCACCCCAGCTCCTCTCTGAGTTCATCGTTCGATTTCAAACGGACTCGCCAAACTGCCGAGTATCTCTGCGCACCGTTGTAAGCGTCCCTGTACAGAACGGGACATCTACGCATCACTGACCTCTCCTCTCCAGCACCGTCTCGCCACATCTTACCTCGCTCTCATGCAATATCTCAAGAACATTATCGTCAGGGTGACGATCCCTGCCTTCCCGGGCAAGTCTGATCTCCTCTCCGATAACGTTCACGGACATGCATCAAGCGCACCTCTCTCCCCTGTCGGCGACCGGTGGACGGTGGATGGCGTGGAGATTTCGGTCGATAGGCGTATCAAGACGCCTTTCGTTCAGCACACAGAAGTGAACGAGGTTACGCCTATCAGGCAGACTTTCAGCGGCATTCCAAGCGTTCCGATACGAAGGATCGACAACGTATTCGTTCAGCAAGAGAAACAATCGAGCATCTTCTCGGGTGTCATCGACTCGGTGGCGCGTCTCCTCGGCCCTTATTCAAACGATGGCTCGGTTAGCCATTGCCGACGGTCTTACAACAGCAGCTACAACAGCGCGATCGCTAGGCATTCTAGTGTCTCGGAATGTCCAGTTGATGCGCTTGTATCCGGCATGCAAGGGATCACATTCGCCGATCCCGACCAGAGCCACTACTCCGGACATCATCACGTATTCCCCGACCGATTTCCCGCGCAGACTTCCACGCTACCGCTCTCGACGTTCAGCCAGCTTTCCTTCCCACAATCCGCGTTTGTCGCGTCGCAAGTAAACGTCGACGTCGAGATGCGCTTCGTCGGCAACGACTCGCCGGTGCGGCACACCTCGGCACCTCGATCCGCCATGAAGGGTGCGCGATTCCGAGACACCTTCTTTGGCTGTCGCTTCAACCCTTACAACAGGGTCAGTTTCAACGAGCGCATTCAAGTGCACCCCGTTGCCTACTGGATTGACGTACAGCGGGATATACAGAAGAGTACGCATATTCCTCTTTCACCCGCTGAAAAGGAACAGTTGGCTGGGGGATGGTCTAAAGAGGAGAGGAGCGCGGCTATGTTTTGAGGAATACCATATACATGAGTAGAGGATGTATTCGGCTTGTCATTACCTATCGCGCACTGGTTGCGGTATTGTATTATCGATTCTGGGTTCGAGTTTTGGGCGTGTGCATGTTGTACTTGAATTATTGATTATGCAACTGTGTCAGACGCTTCTGGACATCGATTATGTCAGAACTTGTGCTGGATATGGGATACCGGTTTCGGCGGTATAGACGTGGCATGCGATCTCTGTTTCAAGAGCAGGAACTTGAGGGGAGAATAAACGTTGCGCTCGTCATGAGCCTTCGTGATGGAAAATCGGGTTCATGTCTTCCGACTAATGATACATCTATCCCAATTGCTTGAGACAGACGAGATAGAGGCCGTGTGATCTTCGCCGATAAATGCAGGATTGTTTCAAGAGCCATCGTGGGAAAGGCAGATAGTTGGTGTCGTTGGGTTTCCGTCAGACAGTTTGTTAGGATGCAAGAATCTATCTTGTCTCGTCCATTACGTTGTATAACACTGGCCTGCCTCGACCCTATGCCATCATCTTGCCCTGGTATACCTTGTCGGAAACCTGAAGTCTCTGTTCCCGAACATCGCGCAACTGCAATTCAAATCACAATAGCCCTCAATCCAGCCTAAGCAAGTATCCCTTCTTCACTCAAGGAAGTAAGTCGGCGAGAAGTTGCCCACCCTGATCATGCCGAAGAGGGTCTGGTAATAGCCTTCACCCCATGACGACGGGATCAGATTCTCCTCCTACGAGACGGCGTTCGAGACGGCGGATGTATTCAACGGCAACGACAGCGGTTGGAATCCTCCATTCCTCTCGAACTGTTTCCCTTGATGAGAGCGTTCTGTGCGGGATCTCTCCAGCTTGAACCTGTCTCAGTGTGTCATTTTGCTGCAAGAATAATATTCACTAAGCGCTCCAACCTTTTCACTTTGCACCCTCACAAGCAACACCACCGCACCTGACTTGCGAAAACCACAAGGAGCTCCAGTATTCGGGAGAACAACCATTGCAGATCGATACAGTCGAATCACATTCCCGCTACTCTCACCCAATCGTTCTCTTCGAGAAATTGTTGTGCCAGCTAGAGCTCTGTACATATGAGGAATTACCTTCAGCACTGGTCGTCCGTATTCCGATAAGTCGTTGCTGTGAGCCATTGATAACTAGGAACATGTTTGTTGCTGCTGATGGAAGGAGAAGCATATCTCAGGGTTACATCCAAGTGCAACAGAGCTGGACAGTAAGCGGCACGTAGGCAGGCATCAACGCATTCTGCGCCCGATCACACTTTGTAACGTTCACTGTGTCTGCACGGAAACCACCAGTATTTTAGCGAACCTCGACAAACCTTCTAGATCAAAACAAGGGAATATGACATGGTTCAGATAGATACAGTCTTCTAGCTATACAGATTCGAATCCGGCCGTCCTGTCGTTTTCAACTCGTCTCGACTTTTACTTTCCCGTCAACTTGTCCACCAACGTCGCCGCCCCAATCTTGGCATTATCGACCAGACTTTCCACATCCGGCCTCACCGACATGACACTCGCGCCAACAACGCCCAACCCCTTCTTGGCGAGATAGGCACCGACGTCCATTCCCATCCTGTCCGCGAGGTTTTCCGTGGACTTGGGATCCGAGGGCGCAGCGGTACGTTGAGTCGCCGGGAAGTCAGTTGCTTGCGGGGCAGCGGAGGGGGTTTCGCGCAAGAGGAGGAAGACGTAGCGGTGCGCGCTGTAATGTGATATCAGCTAGCCGATAGTGGGAAGAAGCATTCTGGTGCGACTTACTGGCCCTGAAAGTTCAAGAATCAAGCAAGAGAGGGCAGTCAGCGAAAGATGTCAGACTTCTGAAAGGTACGCGTTTCTCCCTCCTCTCGGCTGCTGCCCCTCGACGGTGCATGATTGTTAGCCCGTCTTCAAAGCAGTTCGGTCGGCAACGTAGAACTGCCCGGCCGACCTGTGATCGGTTGCCTGCATCATGCAGGAGCTCCGTCTCTTTTCCTTCCATCCATGCATCCTTCTCAATACCAAAATCAGGAGAAAAGGTAACTCACAGGAGGTCCAGGAGCACATTCCAAATACTCCGTCACAGCACTCTCCTTCATTTGTCCGACCCAATCCCCCTCGGTATTCCCTTGCTCCGCGAACGTGATCCCTGGTTGCAGCCAGTGTCGGACATGTCCGGAAAGTCGATCGTTTGGCATCGTCAGGTCAGGGTCAACCATCAAGCTACGATAGAAAAAAGAAGAGACGCATCATATCGATTTGGGAAGGTTCGAAGGGAGTGGAAGAGTCAGACGTACATGCTGTATTTTCCATCATCAGGTCGAACAGATGACCCGTCGAAAGGCTTGAATCGGACCGTAGGGGTATCCTTCGTGACGACCCTCTCCACATACTCCCCAAGCCTAGGAGTGATGGAGTATCAGCGACAGATTCTGGACCAAATAGGTGAACATACTGGACAGCGTGCGTCGGGTAGGCGATGATCAATTGGCCCTGAAGGTCGGGAGCGGAGGGCAGGACGTCGGGAATGACGCGCTGCTCCTTGAGCACCTCGATGATGGGCTGAGCCTGCGTTGATCCGGTGGACATGATGGAGAGTGGTGAAGATAGACAGTCTCAAGTGGACAAGGATGGAGAGGACGAGGATGATCAAGGACAGCGCAATGAGATCATGCATGAAGCAGCGAGTTTATTCGTCATCTCCGGAAGCTCGGCGTAGGTATTTCTCCGAAAGTTGGAGCTAAAAGGCCGGAAAAAGCATCCGTCATCCACTTTGTGGCCTATTTGTGGAAGGGAACTATACGACGACATATCTGAAACGGCCGCTCGCATTCATACAAGATTCCCTCCTGCAAAGACGGTTCGCTCGTCCGTAGTCAACTCCACCTGCAACTGCTGGCACACGCAAGAGCAGCCTGTCAATAGCGACAAATGCACATCTGATACAGTTCGTTACTCCTCGACCATACAGCATGACGTGGCGTCTTCTGGCTCTGGCTCCATTTCACCGAGGCTTGACCGCTCGCTGCGCTCATGCCGTCCCCTTCTTCTCTCTGGCATACTCCACAAACGCATCGATCGTTGCCGGCCACGCAGCTACCATGGTTGGCGTCAGCTCAGTCATTCCCTGACGAGCCTGCTGCGACTCACCTTCCTCGTCATAGTCCTTGAAATCCTTGTCGATACTCCTCACGAAATCGATAAACAGCACCCACGTGTCCCGCGTGACGGCTTTCCCCTTGGCGCGCATGAATTCGCACCACAGATCAAGGTCGGATTTGCTGAATTCCGGAGGTGAAGAGGATGAGGCAGCGTCGGGGCGTGTCGAGGCAAGGGCGGAGGGCGTGGAATCGAGTGCTGGCGGGATGAATGCTTGCCAGTATGATATCGCTGACATACATGCGTCAGCACGGGGAAGCTTTGCAGGCCGCGGGGAGCTCACCAGTGTCAAGCTCGAGCGAACGCGCGCCGGCCTGCAGCAAGCTCAACGAAAACGTATGCGTATACACCTTTTTGAAGTACTCGGGTTCCTGGACGAGCTTCTTCCGCAGGGCAGGGAGCTGCGCCTTCATGCTCGCGATCGAGTCCACCCTGCGCGAACCGTCAGCAAACTGAAAGACGGAAAGCTATATGGGAAACTGACTTTGGACTGATCGCTTTCCATCCCTTGATCCATTCGTCCCTCGGCCACTCGCCCAAACTTTTCGATCCGAGATCCGTCGCGAGGCAGAACATGACAAGGTCCTGCGCGAGCGAACGTCAGCAAATGCCCAACTCAAACGGGACGGGGAACCCACCGCCTGCGGATCAATGTCGAGGTCTTCGCACAGCTTCATGGTTCCGTTGATCGTGATTAGATTGCTGGACTCGTCTGTTCCCGTCGTCAGCGATACCCGCGGCGCGAGAAGAGAGATGTGAACAGACCTTTGTACTGGTCCCAGATCTGCCCGAGCTTCTTGTCATTGTTCGAGGTGCCCTTGCTTGACGCACCGTTCGCGGCGGCTTGTGCTGCGGCATCGTTGTAGAAGAGGTCGATTGCCTGGAAAGGAAAGGAATGGTCAGCGTAAATTCGCGCTGTTTGCTGTAGAGCGAACGCGGGAAGGCAGGTGATTGGAGTGATGGGGGATGTTCATCGCCCTCGCACTCCGCCACACGACCTGTCCCCGAAGCCCTTCCGAGCAGGATCTCAAATCGCCTCCCACATGCGGCCAGCGGCTGAACCGCCTGTTCCGCAAGTCGAAACCACCGCTAGGAGCATGCGAAATGACCTCCTTTCGAACCAAAAACCGCATCCACTCAAGAACCGGTGGTTGTCGGGCCTCTTCTGCATCCCAGTATCGGTCCTGCTCTGCGACAGCGCCGCACATGTGACAACCGATCACGCGGGCGGACCGCAAATGCCCTTCCAGACCAGAAGCTAACCAGGTTCAAAACCGTGCCTCGGCCTTCTGATGATACCCTTGAGCGTTGACGATGTCATCGCTGATTCACTCCGCTCGACGCCTCCTGTTCTGGACGTAGGCCTGCGTCACCTGTCCTTTCGCTGATCGCCTGCCGCCTCCCGCTCGATCCGCGTCTTCGCATCGCACCGCTCTGTTTATGACTCTCCTCCCTCCGTGTCGACTCGTTCCTTGCCCGACTTTGAATGACCTCTGGGATCGTTGCTCCTCTCGATGCCTTTCTCCGCGTCTCCCTTCGCTCCGCGAACGCAGCGTGCCCATCCTCTGATAATCTCGACAACCCCAACCTATGGTGACCCCTATTCCGCGAAAACTTGAATACGCTCGATAGCATCCTTGACGCCTTTCCCTCTTGTTGCTCCGCTCAAACAACGTACGGCGATCCTACGGGGGTCTCGGAAAGATCCATACCAGCAGCATCCCCTATTCTCGCTGAAAATTCCTAAGACGAGGGGATTCCGCTTCGCTCCGCTCGCCATGAGAGATAATATCAACCGTCCTGCGACGGCCTCCACCGTCTCCCCCCCCCCTCCTCCCTGCTCAATAGAATCCCCGACGCCATCGCCCCACCCAAGCTATTTCCTGTTACCACGCCCCGATCACACTCACCCGCTCAACCCCCCAATTTGCCTTCTTCAGAAGCCTCGTCGCATCCGCCTGCCTACCTCTTTTATTCAGCCCGATTCCCCTTCTGGCGGTGAGCGATGAGGGATACTCACGTGGCGCCCGTGATGGCCCGTAACGACGCAATCGCCGACTGCTGTGAGCTCGCTGAGGGGGTTTTGGATTTCTGGAGCGGTTTGTCAGTGAATGGTATGAGAAGGGTGAGAGTTAAGGCTGTGGCAGTGCTTACGAGCATGGCTGGTGGACAGGCGGGGTTGTGTATGTATGGTGGAAGAATGCAGCGGGAAGAGATGAATGCTCAACTCTTGCAGTGCATGGGTGACGAGTCAGGTGCGCCCCTCGCTCCCTGCACCCTCTCGGCCGCCGGTGTCATCCCATCCCGCATTCACATCAACGCCGACGAGGACAGCACTTGACGGCAGCAACAATGGACAGGGGATCCTCTCTGACCATCCTCAAGATCAGTTATATAGGGCAAGCCCTCGGCTCCGTGCTACAACCCTCGTAGAACCCATCCTCCATCGGTTCCTATCGGCTCATCCAACCGCTTTTCGTGACGCTGTGCCGGGCAGTCCTAGTGGTCAGAATACGCCCTCTCTTGCCGACAAAGGCTCGCTGAATGCCTCGAAATGTTTGCTGGCTGGAGGGATGGACGTGGAATTCCCTCCGCCGGAGAAAGGTAGCTTCGGTGGAAAACAACGAAAAGGCGAGATGCCCGTCGTATCAGCATTCGCTCGAGGTTTCTGAGATCTGTCTGAGCGTGAGGCAACTGGAGTTGCCGTGTGAGTAGGCCCTCACTTGATCTCGGTGCACATGTCGATGTCGCCTGAACCGTTGAATGCGCACTTGCCATGCCCAAATATAAGCCCCGAGCGATCGAGCGGGCTTGCCCGAGAGCGATCAGCTTAGGATCGCTTCCACTCTTCGCTTCTTCTTCGTCGTCTGCTGGCAGGTCACCGCCGCATTTCCCCCACACTCGCCGCCATGAGGATTGCGGACCTCATACGCCGTACACCAGCGGGCGAATCTTCACAGGCTATATCGCCACAACCGGGCGCAGCCACAGCTGCTATACCGCTCAACATCATTCTCGAAATAGGAGCCTTCTGCGCCGGCACCTTCAACTTCAAATCCCTCGTCAACCTATCTCTCACTTCCAGGGCTGTTCATGATTCGCTCAAGCCGACGTTGAAGGTGCCAATCCTGGTGTGGGATGCCAATAAACGGCCGGGGAAACGGTTCTTTGATGCGTGTCTGGCAAAGTTCTCCAAAGAAGGGCAGGCAGAGCTGGTTTCTCGGAGGTGGAGGAACGTACGGTGAGTATGTATGGTATCGCATCAGGAAAGCGTCATCTGATCTGGGGTAGGTACCTGGTCGTCAATGATGTTTCCGTTTTTCGGCGGGACATGACGGAGAAGTACCTCGACGGCCTTTTGTTCTGCTTTCCACGCTTGACCGCCATCATATGCCGAGGAGGAAAGACCGAATGGCCCTACGTCGTCAACTGGCAGATTACGCTATGCAGAACCCCGTCGCTCGCTATCCTATCCAGCTTGCTCGAGAACACCCGACGTCTGATCACCGATTTCAACCAAATGGTGCAACCTCCAACTATCCAACTAGCTTTCTCCCGAGACTTCCTGCTCACTACGCCGGGAGACTGTATCCCTTTACCATGGTACAAACCTTTCGCCGTGAGCATGGTCGCCCAAACGCGTTTACCAATACCCGGAATGGAACGGCTTTGTCAACTTTTGGTCCGGTATTCGTCGCTCTGTTACAACCCGCCGGGCAGTCTGACATTGGAACTCGACCCTTCGGAGGATCATAGGCTGGAGGATCAGCAACTTGCAAAGGCGCTGCGGCAGGTGAGCACCGTTACTGCCATTCGAGCGTACGTGCGCTGGATTGACTTTTTAATTTCGCTGTTGCCTACAGTTTCGAGCTGTTTGCTTACTGCATCCCTGCGCAATTGCCATCCACATCCGCCTACCACGTTACGTCGAAATCTCTACCGCACAGATTGACATCCTTGAAAGATTTTATCGCACCCAGAGGCTTAGCCAATACGTCTTCGAGAAGACGCTACTCTTCCACGGCGACGGCAAACACATTGAATATGATCCGGAAAAGGACATGATCAACGTCAGGGGCGGAGGATTCGCAGTACATGCAGCGCGGCAAAGAAAGGGGAATACGAGCAGGCGAAAGATGCCGCCGCCGGGGAAGCAGGAACGTTGGGTTGAGCCGGTGGTGGAGGATAATGGTGGGGATAGCGACGTTGAGTGAGCTAGTTAGGGAGTATGGGAATGGTCATAAGCTGACATTTCGCAGTGATCTTTTGTAGGGCATTACCGCGACGGATCGTTGATTGCTCAAGCAAGGTGACGAAACGGTTGCAAGTGGCTTTCTTCGGCGTATGCGCTGTGCGGTCGACCTCATTGGTACACCGTTGCAGAGCAAGGGGATATACGAGGATATCGTCTTGTATTCGAAGATATTTCCCTTACTGTGCCGAAAGCATCTCACGGGGTGGTTTTGCATTCGGAAGCTACCATATAATCAAGCATCTGTCTAGATAGTACAAGCTTCTAGGGTGGCCTATACATGGCACGAAGTCGTCCTCGTACCGATCATTGCGACTTGACTGGATTGATCAGGTTTGGAAACCTCGCTCGATATGGCTGGACAGCGGTGCAAATTGACGGTCAGATCTACTGAAAGTTCTGGAGTGGTGTATGGCTTTTCGGTGATGATGGCTGATCTTCTCTTTGAAGGCTTAAAATAGAAACTTGCGTAATGCTGAGTGAGATACGACATTCTCGGACCAATCTCTTTAACAGACGCGATCGCTGTCTTCGTTTGCTGTGCAGTTTTCCTCGTGAATCTCGAGTTCACGACATATAGCGTGGAGCATCGATTTCATTTTCGAGAGCCTTCCGCAACAACGTATTCCTCAATATGGTTATCCGTTATGCCACGTCAATCGATGTTTCGAAACAAGTGCTCTTGTATCCGACAGCACTTGAGAGTACCTGCCTTCCATATCGGTGCTCACGGGTTCAAGGTCTTCTGGGTCGCCCTTGGTAATTAGGTCAGTAAGCGGATGGACGGCTGGTTCTTCGTACTTACATCGGCTTTGAATTGAGTTCGCGGCTACGTTATGCCTAATTCTCTTGTCACGTCACGTTGTATCCATCACCGCTACAATTCCTATCGCTACGCCGCCTCCAGCGGCTCAGCCTCCGCATGCTCGATCGTTCGCCGTTTGATGACCGAATGAACCCGCCGGCCAAACATTCCGCTGATAAGGCTTTCCGTCCACATTTCCGCATCGGGCCTGATGTTCGAGCCTTGATCCCATCTAGCGAGATGAATCTCGTCGCGAACCGGATCGAAGTCGATCGACGTGAGGGCCCAGTAGAGCAGAGGTGTCTGCATGATTATTCGTGTGCTCAGCCTTGTTCTGCTAAGGAATTCTGCCATGGTGATCCAGTATGGTGCGACGAGAAGATTGGAGTCGGTGCCGATGGGGTCAATCACGGTGACGAAAGATAGAGGGGAGGATGATTCCTGCATCCATGCTTGAAGCTGGGAGTATCGCAGAGCGAGTCAGCATGGAGAGTGTCCTAAAGGTTGTGGAAAAAGGGAAGCTTACTCGTGTCATGATCGCCTCGATCTCATCGAGATCGATCCCTTCCACAACGAAGAATGACAGTCCCGAGCTTGCCATGCGGGAGAAGCGAGACGCCAATTCACAGAAATTGGGAATCTCCGAAATGTACGCGGATTCTGCAGTACCTCCGCCGAACCAAATGTTGCTTCCGAAGTGGACCGCCACTCGGTCGAATATGATCGTCCTGCTCTGGCGTTCGTAGGAATTCGAGTGACAGCGTCGACAAGCAAGTGCGTGCGAAGCATAGAGGTCGAGCGATTTGTACCGCTTGAGATGGCTGCTGTTAGGGGTATTTGGTGGTCGGAACGCAAAAGTAGCGCTCTGTATGATGCTGGAAAGTAAATTGTCCTCGATACTTCGCCGCAGGGCGACTTCCCATTTTCCCGGCCACGCCGTATCGTGTTGGACCACGGCAACCAGATTCGGAAACAGCGCGTTGATATTCCGGTTAAATTGAGTATCGGACATCATGTCCTGGAGGAGTCTGGTGTCAATGCTGATTATTATCCTGTCCCCAGTACATAAGCTGTCGCTCCGATGGGTTGTTCCAGGCGAAGAAAGACGATGACTTACTGAATTCGTGACCAAGCACTGGTCAATGGACGGAAGGTTTCTCGCCCTGGATGGCTCGATAGGTCGTATTCTGACAAGAACTCCCGCAGTCTCTGCTTCTCCCCGACGACTTTATCGGTCCAGACGAGAATCGGAACGTCCAGGTGCGGCTTGACGGCGTCGTAGATACACTTGCAGGAGAGGGCCAAATGTGCGAGTGTCCCGAAGTCGAAAGCGCCTGCGCAGAATGCGGCGACCTCGATCAGGACGTCGAAGACGAGGTCAGGCATGGTGGCGATTGGATGTGCTCTGCGTTGATCCGAGACTGCGGCGCCGGGAGAGGCATCTGATGATGACTGGACAGGACAGGCGGCGTACCAGAGGGAGCCTGCATGACTCATACCGCACCCTCGACCTCGAGCGTCTTTGCATCCGAGACACTACTGCTCCTCTCGTCACCTCGCTCCTATTGTTCCTTATTTTGTTTGTTCATCAACCCGGTTGGCATATAGATCACACCAGTGCTGCGTCTATCGTTCGCATCCGTGGCGGCTTCTCGTCCGTGCTGTATGGCGCAAGATGGTCTCAGAGAAATCCCTCAACATACAGGTTGGTGCGCGGCGTGTGTGAGCAGTCATGCAACTGACGCTTTGTATAACAGTCCCTTGCCATCACTGACAGTCAAAGCGAGCATGGATCGTCTTGGGGTCTCCCCTTTGACATCGTCCTAGAAGTCGCAGCATTCGCCGCTGGCGCCTTCGACTAAAAAAACAAACGTACCTCAACATCTCCCTTTGCTGTAAAGAGGTTCACAAGTCTCTGAAACCGGTACTCGAAGAGCCCACCTTGATCTGGGACGACAGGACGCAAATCGACGAGGACTTTCCTCGGCATGTATGAAAAACTCACTTGAAGAATATCTGCTCAGTAACAAGGACGGACTGCCCAAGCAGGCGTCTGTGTGGCAGAATGTGCGGTACGCATTCGCTCGAGCCGATGAATTAGTGCCGTGCTGATTCTGTTTTCTACAGATACCTGGTCGTACAACGGATTTGGTGGTTTGATGGACCTTGGCTGTGGAATGTGCAGCAAATGTTTCGCCGCTTCCCCCGATTACGGTGCGCAATTCACTTTGGAAAGCAGGAAGGCTCCTTGGAATTAGAGCTGGTCTTGTTCGACATGGAGTCTATCGGCACGATTGCAAGTCTCGTCAAGGGTGTCACTTCACTCGTCTTTAGAACAGTTCCAGTGCGTCGACGAGATCTGGATGCGCCGGTGACATTCAAGACGCTACATCTCGCGCTGGACAAGATTTTGAGCTCGACGGCGGACCCGCCAACCGAGTCTGGACCCCTGCGACCGGTCTGCGACATCCTGCAAACTGCCGCGAACATGGAGCAACCGCTGGAAGAGTTGCAGCCGCTATGCCCAAATTGTTCCAAGTGGCTTTGTTCTACGCTCCTTTATCGGCAACAGGGCAAACGGATATGCGTTTCAACTATTGGTATAGCCGTGACATCGAGCACTTGCTTCGCCACGTGAGTTCAATCTAAACATGGCGCTAGCGATTCTGGATTGACGACAAGAACTATTACAGTTCCGAAAAGCTTGTCTACAAGTTCCAGAGCTCGCAGAACTGAAGCTGTGTCTGAACCCAGGCCCAGCTTTTCTCGCTTTGACAGGGCCGCCGTTAACAAAATGATCGACTTTTACCGAACACAGAATCTTCGCAAGCACTTTCGCGGAAAGCGCGACTTGCTGGCCGTCATTCATATCGTCATTCAGTATGATCCCGTCAATGATGCCATCCTTATCACCGACGTTGGGCCCGAAGAATATGACGGCTTGTTCTCAACGCCTTTTTTGCTAGAGCCTAAATCCACCATCCTTCCCATGCTCGTGGGACCAAGTCATGGTCCATGGGTCGAGCCCGCTATAGGGACAGTCGGCGAGGCGGTCGCTACCGATTACTTCAGGGAGAGGGGGATGACGTGAATGTTTGGGAGTGGCGAGATGATTTTTCAGAAGGCTTCGGATCCGCAATTGATTCTGAATGAGTTCGTGCGGAAACCGAAATGCAAATGTACGGCCTAACGATTGTGTTAAAAATGATAAACGATGATGTATAACTGCTCAACATTCTTTCGTTTTGCTTGCTCCCCATTTGAGATGAGGAATATCCGATGAGCGGTCGACGAGAGACTGTGCAGTGATGCCGAGTGACTGTGTCCTTTGCTGTTCTCTATCCTCGCTGATAGTCGATATCGCTGGGCCAGGAACTACCGGGGGCGTGCAGCGGCATACAATTTTGGCAGCAGGATGACGTGAAAGATCCAAGTGTACTATGTTTCCAGCGCTCAGATCGTCGCTAGCAAGATCGAGAACGAAGTCGTCGCCTCACCTCAGCCACTGAGTACTTGGACCGCCTTTACCTGGTCTTGCACTTCAACTCTAGCTCATCTACCTTTCATGTGCCTCTCCAAATGTGCAACCAAATGAGTCGCGTCGCGGATCCAAAAGAGAATGGAGGCCCGGGACCGGGAGCGTCATGGGCGGGGTGTAGCAGGCAGTCAGTCACCAGAGAAGACGACGGCTGCTGATTGGTTCCCCGAGGCTTCCATCCGTCCTTCTGCTTTCCAGCAGGCCCGACTCGCTACCCATGTCGTCCGCTTCACCCAGCACACCTCGCCGCGTCCGTGCAGGCCACGTGCGTCGACCCCAGCCACCTGCCATGGCCGTCCCGTCTACTTCCATGGTCGCTACCGCTGTCGCGATGAAGCGGGAAAGTTCGCTCGAGTCGTCTGTCTCGTCGTCGAGGGCACGCGTCACCAAGAGGCTCAAGACCGGCGCACATCTCGATGCTGCATCTGCGAACGTCCACTTGTATCTTCCATACCCTGCTGAAAGTGTCGCCGGAAAACTAGTCCTCGACAACGTTGTATCATCGGCCGCGCAACCCAAGCGAAAGCGGAACGGCCACTTCAAGTCTGAGCCTATCAATACGTCCAAGAACGCCACTCACTCGGATTCTTCAGATGGCGGCAATTCTTCTGGTGATGAAGCAGACGACGAGATCGACGTGGGATCTGTTTCTTCGCGACGAACCCGACGAAGCAGCAGGTCGTCAAACGCCTCCCGCGCAACGCTACTTGAAGATTCCGGCGGAGATATGACTGACATTGACGAGGACGACAGCGAGACGCAGCATGTTGAAATGTCTATTGTCGAGCACGTCGCACCGATGACTCCCGCATCAAGCACGACCGGTGGTTTTCCAGTATCCCACACCTTTCCCTGGTTCGCCTCGGCTCCCGCTACTCCGTCTTCAGCTCGACACGCTCAAGAAACGCCTCTGCGCCAAGTCGAGGATCTACTGTCCGCTGTGCGACAAAGGAATGGGTTCATGTCAAGCAGCAACTCGGACGGCTCGGACTGGGAGTTGACAAGTTATCGTCACGCAAGGGAGAGGGGCAGGGGAGTCGAAAGGGATGAGGATGCATCGGAGATTGAGGAGACGGCAAGTGCCGCATGCGCCGTGTAGTAGAATGATCCTGATGGTCTGTTCAGATGTCGACAGAGTTTGAAGGACGTCAAACGCCCTATCAAGTACAGGATCACTCGCAGGTTGTCCAGCAATACCAAACAACGCAGGGACAGCGAATCTTAAATGCAACCGTCAGCGGGGTAACAGCTGGTCTGCAAGCCTTGGTAAGTCCCTGCTGCAGACCCGCCTCACAACCGCTCCGTGTTTAATGCTTGATCGCCAGTCGCCGTTGCATCGAGTCTTGAAAGAGGCCGGATCCGATGCGGAGATGCGAACGTTTGCAAGCTTGACTGATACGGAGGGGTATGAGACGGATGTGACGATGAATATGGTAGGTGTCAGTTCAAGGCAGTAGACATCGATACTTACCACGTTGCAGACCAAAGGACACGAGTCGGATGTCAACATGGCTTCCGTTTTCATCGATAATGAACCCTTGATGACGCTCGACCAGTTCACCGCATATCGATCCCAGCGCATCAACTCGGCAGGAACCAGGCTCAAATCGCACGAGCTCGTCCAGACGTCCCGCTTTCGCGGCCAGAATATCCAGGAATACCTATCAAGACTGGGCTATACCTTGCCTATACCGCTTGTCCGATCCGTCGCTCGCAAGAAGCGTTGTCTCCGTGAACCTCATACGACCGCCTACAAGCCGGTCACTCGCCTGACAGGCAATCTGCGGGAGGATCTGCTCGTTCGGGGGCTCGCCAAGTATCGACGAGACGTACTGAAGATCTACAACCGCACCTTTGGTCTTACCACCGAACAAGCGGCGCAACTGCTCGGCACGTGGGGAATCGCTCATCAAGACCATGGGTTCGGTGCGGCGGCGGATGTAGTCACGGAATTGCCGGAGGTCACGGAACCGAGCTCGAACGAGTGTCGAGCACTCGTGCCCTACCGTCCGAAGTCGCCTGAAGAGGATGAAACTGGCAATCCTTTCGTCCGTACGCATAGTCAGCGGATCGAATCATACGAACCGCTCTACCCAGAATCTGCCGTGCGATACACTCGCGCTCTCCTCAGCATGCTTCGAGATCGATACCCGGCATGGGACCGCTGGTGGTCGGACGAACGTCGATATGCATCTCATCGTTCATCCTGGGCGGATTACGATGCCGAAACGGTTCGCTTGGAATTCGAAGCGAGACAAGTCCAGGACAGTCTCACCAGGAGGCGCAGAATCACCGTTCGAAATGAAAGGATGGGCAGATTGGGATTCGGCGGTGCTGCTATCACTCAGGGAATGGCGACTCGAATGGACCGTGATGAGCAAGACTTGATCGAGCAAGCGCTCTTGGAGGCCAGAATCCAGCGATTCCGCGCTCTAGTCAATGCGCCTCCCGTCAGAGTTCCCTTGGCCATCACCGTCCCTGCGCAAACTTCGACGGCTGTTATTCCGTCGTCTCCGCCTCCAACATACCATACCCAATCGGTATCACTCGAAGCTCCCATCTCGGAGGCAGCTGTCGTGTCAGCTGGAACAACGACACAAATGCCGATTGCGGTTCCAACGACCGTCGCTTCACCTCCCAGATTGCCCTCGTACCAACCTAGCACATACCGACGAGGAATCTCTCCTCCACCACCCCCTCCCTTCAACGCTCAAACGGATGCGATACCCATTCGTGACATGCCTGAAGCCATCGAGATTTCCACGCGACGCATTTCGGGCGGTAGACGACTTTCATTTCAACGTCGCCCGGACAACATCGCGCTGCCAGGGTCTTTTGCGACCGCTCATATTGTGGAGGACTACAACGAAGCTCTCGAAGCTCCGATAGCCATCCGACCTGGCGCTCACAACGTGTTACTGTCGGAGAGTACCTCTGCTATCCCTGACCCGGTCCAAGCCAGCCCGGCCGTCTTCGATCACGACGATGATGACGAAGTCGAAGAAGGGCTTGAGGCCCTCTTGGATGAAGTGGAGGAGGAGGATGTTCAGGAGCAAGCTCAATCGGTGGAAGGCCGCGGCGGCAGACTGGGCTGCATTATCATGTGAAGGCCTGTCGTGTCCCAAATTATCATGCATCATGTAAGTGGCAAAGCAGCTTGACCGTACGGGAAGATGCGAATCCTGATTGCCACCTTACAGTCTTTTCAATTTCGATTTCTTTACTTATCGTCGCTATCAATGTACCAACATGCAATCCGTCAAGCTCGCTGCTATAACTCACGTGTATTCAAATCCCAAATTTTCTGCGATCTCGCGCTCACTGGCTGAGTGGGACCTCCATCGCTCAGCCCGGTCATCCGGGGCTGATGCGCCTACGATGGCTGGCTGATACGCATCAATGTAATCTTGCTGTAGTGTATCGCCGAGATGTTCGGCGTGTCTTGAATGTATCGTACTGAACGCGAGCATCTTTGTACCTTATTGCATTAAACTATTCATATCAACTAGTTGATAGCTGTCAGTCTGTATTTCCACCCGAATTTTAAGCAGAAATGCGACATGTTTTCTAGCCGAATAGCTGCCGATTTCAGCGGACTGCCGTACATCTTGAGTTTCCGGTAGCGGGAAGCAGCAGAATGACGTTCATGTCACGACGCACTCATGAGCGAGAGGCCTTTGCAAAAGACATATCGTTACTGCTGCTGCAGCGAGAGCGCAAGATTCATTTTCGCTGGAATCTTTGGACCTTGTTGTCAGCCACTTTCGCTTCGAGGTCAGAGAAAAAAGGAACCTCCGATTCTGCATTCTCGATGTAGGCATCTTGTGGTGATCAGCTTCTGCAAAAAATATATACTGGCAATTGTAATGTAAGAGAAGGCTGTGAAGGGATGAGAGGTGTACCAAGGCGAAATAAGAACAGCCGGGAATGAGATCAACGGAACTTTTTGAGCACTCAGTCAAAAAATCATTGTCGCCTCGACTGATGTATCGTTATTCAATTTTGAGATTTCTCGAACTCGTTTGTGTGATTGTTTTCGGGACTTACACGTCAAAGATATTTCGGCAGTTAAGACTCACAACACTGGATTGTTTGGCAAAAATGACTAGCATTTAAGTTATTTCTTATGAGTACCGAGGTTGAGCTATTATCTCAAAGCCGTGTTGGTTGCGCCATTGACTCGAACCCGGCTCTGTGTGCTTCAACGATCAGCCTCAGCCGATGTACGTAAGTACGCAGAACGCAAGACTGCTGCCGGGCCATACTAACTTTCGGCTCCAAGTAGAAGTAGAAGCCCGAACAAAGAATGCCACGCACTTTGGGATCGGAAGGCATTCCACAACGGAATCAATGGACATTGTCCTCTTGCGCCGTTCCATATGATAACGGGTTCCTCACAGCGTTGAGTCATCGAGGATATTGCAGCAAATGAGAGCGTATTTTTCATAGGGGTACGTTGACAATCCAGAGGGGTTGAGGGTGAGGCTTCAAAGTCAATTCCGTGGATGGCTTTATTGCCTTATATGAAGATCTCGGCGAGTTAGAGGATATTGCTTTTACATCTCGTCTACCTTCCACTACCTACTCTGCTGAACATCTTTGAACAGGTCACGTGAGCGTTACACCAAATGAACGATACTTGGCAAGGACAAAGTGCTTCGCAATATTCCTATTTTGAGATATGGATTTTTTTTGTAATCTAGCTTATACGGGTTTTACCTCATATGTTATTGGTCAAGTTTGACTGATTTTGAACAGACATCATGTTGCAGCGATCTTGTTTTTGCGGCAGGGATGCTTCTGTATCTGTTTTGTGGCGACAGGTAAAAGGCGATCAACTTGAATCATGTTGACGAAGTCTCAGACTTTGCGGCTTCCCCGGCACTTATACTAGGATAATGATTTTGAATGACTCCCTTACTTTCAGGCATATCCAGTTCAGCTCGTTTCGTGATTGACACCCCATCATTAGGCAACAACGTGGTCATTCTTTTGCATAAGCACCGACACAACAAAACACCTCAATATCAAACTCGCATCACTCTCCAGACATCTTTCCGGATTCAATGGGTTCCACAGCGACTTTTCTATACACTACGCATCACCTGCGCTGATAATGATGACAGTGTGAGAGAAACATCGCATGAATCGGATTCTGCTCAGAAGAGCTCGGTTTGGCGGTTTTTCTAGTCATATCTTGAGGTCACGTTTCAACACTTCCCACATCTCAAATGAGATCGTTGAGCACCTCACCTTTTTGATTCAAAGATTCTAGCCTTTAGCAGCTCTATAAAACGACCTCCGTAGCTAATGTACTCTCGCTGGTGTCTACCTTGCGTATCTATTTGTCACGTCTCGTCTCGAGACCGGTGTCGCGGGTAGCTAGTCTTGATTTGTCGAAGACCGACTGATCCCGTTGATGAGGGATTAGCACACCTTGGTATTAAATGCAGTCAACTTACTTCCAATGTCGTCTTTCAAACTTTAGCCAAAGGTAGCTAGTACTGGAAAAATTTCTTGCGTCTGAAAATGGTCTCGTAGCTGAAGGTATATCAAAGGGTGAAATGCAAGAGAATCTGACTGAGTACAGGAAGAACTATAGCGATATATATAGTAGTCTGGCGAGTCCAGTCAATGCTACAAACACTAGTCGCTTCGAGAATACCTGCTTCGTCAAAGCAGGGAAGTATGAAACATGCTTCAAGATGGAGTGCCTTGCTGAAGCATGGGGGTTTGAAGCATGAATGAGGCGCAGGCCGAGTGAAGTTGAGTGGTGCGTCAAGATTGGCTTGAGGTGTGAAGCAGGATTCGGGTGTCACTACAGCTCCAGAAAAGCGAAGAAGAGGTGATATGTACAACACTGCCTCGCTGATCGCTTACTCCAATTCGTAGCTATCCGATCTGTTCTATCCATTGACGCATCACAGATGTAAATATAGATATGTTTTTTCACAACTGTGGCGGGCCGCTAGGCTTAGCTAGAAATAATCTGGAGAGCTAACTACGATACAAAATGAAATGTAGCTGTATACACAGACATCTGGCCAGCTTCCGCGTGGCATCGAAAAATGAAGCATTGGATGCTTGAATTACTGAATCTTGAATCCCAGAACCCATGAATCCTCGAAGTAAATGAAGCGTTGAGACAATGAATCCGTGAATTGATTGAACCGCTCAACCGTTGAAGCGGTGATCCAGTGTAGCGGCGGACAAATCCAAAGGTATGTGACTACAACAACGAGAGAGCGAGTAAGATCCTTACGTTTATTCTGACCGGAGATGTATCTTGTGTACAATGATATGATGCTTCAATGCCGACCAAGAGACGCCGCGAATACTCATACCGGAAGTGCATTCCAGCCTGCACGTCCTCAGCATTAGCATGACAATTCGGTTCCTCGTTCTTCCGGTCCAGAATCACGGCTGGTACATGTGATACCGCAGACCTATCGCAATCAGTCTGACTGGGTCTACGATTGATATATGCAGTCATGTCTTCGCTCTACAAATGGCCGACCTATTCTGCGCGACACTCTAGCGCTAGTTATTGAAAGTGGTTGAACCATTTGAAAGCTTAATGCGTATCATAGAAATCACTGCAACGCTGCATGACGTGCAAGATTGCAGATCATGCGATTCGAGGATTAGTAAACCAGGAAGCAGAAAACAACTGTGAAGCATACCTTGCAGGCGTGCAGACCTTTATGCTACACGAAGGAGTGTTTGCAAACTTGGCTCACGGCAACAAAGTGACAATCACATTTGACGATTGTCATGCTCATTTGCCGAAAGAATGGGCAATGAAATCATCAGCAGTATTGAGCGGACCCATCAAATCGTCTTCAAAGATCTGGGCAGAACAATAAGCTTTTACCGAGTTTCCGTGAGAAGCCTGGGAGTGAATAAGCTGATCAGTATGTCGACAATCGTAGGTCTTTAAACGCTGCCCTCGATCGAAATTATCGAGCCCATGAATCTCAGCTACGCCGTGAGTATATTACAACGATAGCGGATAAGTTTATTCGTACTATGCACTGTAAGAGGAAACTCTTTTCAGCTAAGCGCGATCGCCTTAACGCAAACAAGCCAGTGATTTCATTACGCTCAAGCTTTGGCTGGAGCTGTTAGTTTAAATGACACAAAAATCAATCCTGACGAGAAACGAGAACAAGCAAGGACAGGAAAACATGTTGAAAGGGTACTGAACATGAGTTCCTGCTCGAATTAGAACAGAACTTCGCCTAAGGTAGCAGTCTTATCGCATTGATATGTTGTGAAGAAAGCGGGCCTTAGCTCAGCGAGGAGGCCTTGAGTTTGACTCACTTGAGTCGGAAGTTACGCATGACTAAACCCAATGGATATGCAATCATTGGCTTCCAGATGACTTTTCAAAACGTAGTGAGGGTGTTGAACTGGGATCCGGTGTATTTTACCCCATGTTGTATCCATACCCGGTTGCTGAAAAGAGACGAGAGCATTTCGCCTATATCGTGACAACCATCCCAAGTTGAAGCAAGAGTAGCTCATCACTGAAGTTACACGTCAGACGACCACTTTTCAAACGGGAAACCCAACTCATCAATAATAGCAGGGGCGGAACAGATTGAGAGGCCTGTCTGGGGTACGCTGAAGGCAACATGAAAAGGCGATTCTCGAGCATATCAATATAATTGGAGCACGTGGAAGTGTCTCATGACTTGCGATCAGGGAAAAAGCACCGGTCTACGCTCTTCTTAAGCAACGGTTGATATCTGTCGACGAACGAAACAACGAATCCTTCAATAAATGAAGACAAAGATTTTCCCCGGAAATCAGGATCAAGCTGATTGAGCGGATCCGTTTGACGAGCTGTTTGAGGACGAAGTTTGATGTGCTGTACTGTCAGTCATCGCGGGTTCCTGCAGCGCAAAGCTGGTAGCTCATATGATAGAGTCAAATTAGAAGTAGGGGATACGTTGATGCGAGTATGACC
Source organism: Naganishia sp. PG3902-1 (assembly GCA_023628075.1). Taxonomy (NCBI): domain Eukaryota; kingdom Fungi; phylum Basidiomycota; class Tremellomycetes; order Filobasidiales; family Filobasidiaceae; genus Naganishia; species Naganishia sp. PG3902-1. Next base: position 190,231 of record JAMALH010000009.1, read on the forward strand.
CGAAGAGCCCAGACTTGGTCTTGCTCCCATTGGCAAGATGTAACTAGATGTGCACCCTTGGGGAGTCCGCAAACTCGTCCAAGCCGTGTAGAAGCATATCTCGGCGATCGGACGGTACTGTCCCAGAGCCTGCCAGCCCATCACTACGAACACAGTCAAAGGCTTTCTAATTGTTCAATGACGCCATTTGCTTCACAATGGCAGCACGATAGATTTATGGAGTTGCAATGGGATTGCCTAGAATCCTCAAGGCGTTGTCGAAACGCATCGGTGGGGCATTCACAGCTGTTTCATGTTCTGGACATGAAGCCCGGCGGCATATGGCGGCCACCAAGAACGGAAATACTTAGGCAGAGTCTTCGGCGATTTCCTTGGCCATCGAACAACAAATAGCACGCCCGCAAAAGCATCACCCATGGAGTCTTAGCTATCAAAGAACCAGAGAGAGCAGTCTCGCTTACCTCGGCTGACTTGGAGTCACGGGCGGTACGGTCGAGGCCAACGTCACTACCATCGTGCGGACAGCTTCTGGGGCATCGGTAGCATATGACGATGAAGTCTTCACCAAAGTATGCGAAGAATAGACTGACGTAGCTCTTCCTTTAGGAGACCATACAACATGTCTTCTTGCTATCTCCAAGAAACCAAGTCGCGTTAAGGAACGAGAGCGCTGAATTTCTTCTTGAACTACCTGATCTGGATGGCCAGCAGCAATGATGGGTTAAGAACAGTAGGGTGTGTAAGGGAGTTTATTGGAAGAGTGCGTGGAATCGATGGCTCAACGCGAATGCGTACTACGTGCTCTACCTGAAGTGAAGTTTAGTATTTCCCGCTACCTGACTCTTAGTTACTTGTGGCTTTTACGTTCTTGCCGTTCCGCAACAGGCTGAAACCCAAGGTCCGGAGTTCGCACCAGCGAAGATCGTGGTATCTCGCCCAGAGCTTACTGATGGAGCAACCGCGGAACATCCTCAGGTTGAGCGTGATCGATTCAGATGCTTCGTCCTCTACAGAAGCGGTATCCTTCGTTAGGGACGCATGGACTCGTAGTCTGAAGCACTTTCACAGATCTCGGAGACTTAACAGCGGATTCATGATCATCCTCGCCAACAACCTCAGCTTCAACCCACTGATATGACATTGTCGGTCTGCTCGTCACTAGCTATCTAGTCTGTCTTGCTGGCTAACCGCCCAGCATTCATCGAGGCCTAATATCTTAGCGAAACTGTGACACTGCTTGAGTACTGCCTTCTCAAGCAAAATCTCGACAACAAGGGGATAGGAAGCGTCATTGTCCTCCTCTGTCAGATTGAGGTGCCAAGTTGATTATGAGTGTGCCAGACTGATTATGGGTAGGCAACAAACACGAGCCGCGAGGTGGCCATGAGCCTAGCTCACAGCCGTCGACGATGTGACGGATGCTCCCGGAGAGGCGCAGTAATACAGCTCATCTCGTCGCGGATTTGAAAGAGCGATGGAGGGCGAAGAATTTCGGATAGCTGGTTGTACCTCTGAATTAGTGCAGCCACGAATCTGCCATGGGACCAAGAGCTCTGCCTCGAAGTAGGGTTCCTGTCAGGAGTGGAAACGGGCAAGGCAAAGATGCGACTAACTTGGCAAAGCCGAGTCCACCAGAAATGTCAACTGGTATCGGCCTCTCTGCAGCTTCTGAAGGGTGCTAAGCAGAGAGTGGGCTCATCGGTGGTTTTCGCTTTCAGACTAACCGATGTCGCTGCGGTCTGCAGCCCATCCAGCCACTATCTAAACCCAGGGCTTATCCAGAACCAAGGTCCAAGAGCACATTCAATCGGGAAAGAAGCCCAGCTAGAAGCCCTCGCCGCGTCAATCTGGATCCGCGCGCGTCGACTTCTCCGGGGTCAGTCATTGTTCACAAAGTGGGTGATGATGCGATGGTGCATGCTGCAGTCGGTCGTTCGTTGATCCCTGTCTCTGCTCGCTTTCCACACATCATGTATCGTTCCGGCGACCGCGGCAGAGAGCGTTATGACAGGGGTCGGCCCCGTAGCCCGGAACCCGAGCGATACCCTTCGCCATCAAACTACAGATCTCCACGCTCGCGTTCGCCAGACAACTATGGCCCCCGCTCTCACCACCCTCCGAGATCTGGAGGTTATCAGCCAAACGACGCATGTAGTCATCGCGCTAGATCTCGCTCCCAGCCGCGCAGGCGGAGTCCAAGTCGAGGACCGCCGCAGCCTCAGAGGACTCCCAAGGGTCAACGCAATCGCAGCTCATCACGACAGCGGAACGACTCTTCCTCGCACGTAGAGCATCAGCGGACCTACGGTGGACCGAGTAATGCTTCTAATGGTTCTCATGACGCTCCAACGGCGGTGCCGCGCAATCCCGCTACGTTTACGAATACCATCAAAGGATCCGACGTCGCTCGTCCTCGGGGTACCAACGGGAACGCGAACACCTTGACGTAAGCTTTCCTCCTTCCTGCCACTCTCCGCCCAACTGACTAGTGCTCTCGGGGAAGCGCCGGTCCGTCGAACGAAGCCTCTAGCTCCAAGACCTCTATCCTTCCGTCAAAACCCGTTAGTGCGTCATCGCAGGGCTCATCATCTAATGGTCCGGCACAAAAGAAACGGCCACGTTCACCAGGAAGCAGTCCTGAAAAGCGCAATCGACCAGTCAAGGCTCCTGGAGCAGCCTCGAACATCGTTGTACATTCCTCCACGACAGCTCCATCGGGCTCCGCAACACCTGCGTCGTCTGCACTGGTCACCAGCGGAACGAAACCCCCAAAAGAAGTTCCTGTCGCTAGTGCTTTAACGGAGAATCCTCCACCACCCAAGCGGGCCAGGTCAAAATCAGCGGGACCGTCAAACAAGGCCAGAGCTTCGAACTCGGGGATTGAGCAGGATGCGAAGGTTCGGACCAGCGGAAGGACGGGTGGGGGTCAACTCTCAAAGGAGAAGGGAAAGGCTGCAATATACCACTCTCGAGTTGATCCCTACATCCTCCAACTAGTAAAGTGTGTCCTTTCCGATGTCATGCTGGGATTACTAACCCCATATTACCAGGGGCGTCTATGCACTTTATAATGCGGAAGCCAAGGTCGACAAACTCCGGATGGAGACTGCCGAACTCGAGAAAAGTCTCGAAACGCCGCTTCACGAGATGTCGCCGGAAGACCAAGCAGCTGTGAGGGAGCTCGTTAACGAATTCGGACAAAACCGCGATCAGGCCAAGAAAGAGAGAGACCATATGGCCTATGGCTTCATACAAGCCGCTCGGCCGGTACTGAAGCTATTGATGGACGAGGTGTTGCCAGGAGCGCTGGCGCAAACCGGTCCGATAAATGCTAAATCAGAGACCGACAAAACCGCCGTTGACAAACCGGCCATCGAGCAGACTGATGCCGCCAAGGGAAAGCTGTCATCTTCCGCTCCGGTGGAGGACGCGACTATTCAAAATCAGACGGCAGAGGGCGATGCGAGGAAAGCAGAGGAAGTTATCACAGGCGAAGTGACCGAAGACACGCCTGCGAACGCATCTAGCTTGCCTACAAGCGCAGCCGAAGCCGCAGATGCAATCATGGTCGATCAAGCTCTAGGAATGAACCAGGAGCCTGTTCCTATGGAAATTGACAGTGGAAAGCAAGCTGGAGGCGTTCTGCCTCATACTAGCGATACCGTTCGCGAAGATCAGCCAACAACAACATCTGCAAGCTTAATTTTAACGGAATCCGCGCAAGGTCAGCAGCCTCCTGATCACGAACAGCCTTCCTGCGCCATTCCTGGAGCAACAGCTCAGCCAGATGCAGGGTCCGCGGAAAGTCAATCAGAAAGGCGATTGCCGGCGGTCAGGCGATTGCGGAATTTGGAGTCTGGCTTGGAAGCCGTCTCTTCCACCACCGAAGAACTTGTCCGAAAGGTTGAAAAGCTCGAGGAGCAAATGTTATACCAGGAGGAGCAGCTGAACGACTATTTGGATACTAGGGGATTGATGGAAGCTCAAGAGCTGCAAACCGGCAAACCGCTGAATTCGACGACTATTCCCACAACAGGTGCGCCATCCACTCTGCCGTCCAATGCGCCCCCGGTCCCGCCGCCATTCGCATCACGGACCGAAGCCTCAACGGAGGCGGCGCCCGTCCATCCACTGCTCCCTTCGGGACTGGTTGATATGGCAACAGTCGAGGCGGCTCGCGAGGAGGCAAGCCGCACCATAGATGAAAGGTTCGAAGCCCTTGCCAAGGCGCAAAATGCGCGACTTGCAGAACTTGCCCAACTTCAAGAGACACGCCTATTGTCGCTTGGCAACGACATTCGCGGCGAAATTCAAGCCGAAGCCGCTCGCGCAGAAGAGGCGTATGCCGGCGCAGTCGCAGCGGCAGAAGAGAAGGCGGGTCTGCTCGAAGCACAGTTGGCAAAACTTCAAGCCGAGTTGGCACAATACAGGGAGGACCGCAAGATGATCGAGGACGTCGTCAAACGGCAGGGCGACGCTGAGCAACTACTGTCCGCCATCCGCAACAACACGCTCAAATATGGAGTATCGATCCGGCAGCACGACGTCAAAGTCAAAGAGGCTGAGGATCAGTTCAAAACGCACGACACCCTTCTGACAGAGCTCGATAAGCGGCTCAACGAGCAGACGACGCGTTTGGACGAGCATGACCAAAAAATCAGTGTTATGTCGCCATTTGAAGATACGAAGGAAGCATGGCGATCCGATATGATTGACATGAAGAATCACGTCGTCGGTCGGGTCGACTATCTCGAGGATCAAGTGGAGAGCATCAAGCAGCCTTTGGTTGCCGCTAGATTGGCAACACAAATCGGCGAGACGAGCATGACCGCGGCCCAGCGCATGCAATCGCCAGCGCAAACGGCGCAGACCATTCGACAGACACGACCTCTGACTCCCCAGGCCGTAGGTCCTGCGGCTACGTCAATGTCATCTACTCAGGCACCTACTCTTTCTGGGATTTCGATGCCAGCACAAGGATGCGCCAGTCCCGCTGTGGAAGGCATTGCGAATAGGCTTTCTTTGAACCGCATGGCGGGCCTGTCTTCAACAAGCAGTCCAGCGCCTTCGGCGCAGCCTCAGTTTTTACCGGCCGTCACATCAGGGTTCAACAACGCTGCATTTGACCGCCCACAAGCTGCTACAAACGGGGCATTTGCCTCCAACCCGCCGGCATCAAATCCGGCTCGCGCTGCTTGGTCGGCGTCTTCGAATACTCCTTTGCACACACAGCCGCCGTCTCGTATCAATGGATATTCCGTCGAAACAGACGTACCACCGGATTCCGCTTTAGCCAACCGGCTGTACAGCAGTCAACAATCACGTCAAGAGGCCGCACAAAGCTCGTTACCACTACATCTGCGAATGCACAATGGGCCGGGATCGACGACAGGTAACTGGGTGCAAGGTGCTCAGTCTGTGCAGCCGGTCTCTGGATCTTCGGCTACCGCTCGGCAATCGCCTGGGTCTGGTGACGGCGCTGGGCCAAGCCTCCTTGCTAGGATGTACGATCCAGGAGAATCCAAGCCGACTCCTGAATGAGTGGGCGGCGTGGATTTCATTGGCGAAGTATGTGAATCCGCCTGAGGCCATCTCGATGTCGTTTAGTTGTATAAATAGTTCTCTTTACAGCGAGAGCTTAGCATATACGCATGATTGTCTGCATGAGGAATCCCATTCTTAGTCAGACTACGATGCGGACGGAGCTGCTGCTGTTGATGTTGATGTCGGAGTCGCGTTGAGCTTCAGTTGCTTCTCCACCATCTTCGTATGAGAACTGACAAACAGGCGTGAATGAGTACGGGGGCACGGGTTATATCGCCGTACAAAGCACTTACTTCCAGTCCACCATCTTGTCGCATACATCCTTGACCGTGCCATCCTTGCCGATGAAGAAGGTCTCCCGACCTGCGCAGAAATGAGCAGCTGGGACGGAGCAGTGAACGGCACGTACCATCGATCAGGCCGAACGCAGCCTTGCCGACCTGATAGGCTTTCCTCGCCGAGCCGTCCGCATCGCTCAAGATTCGATAGTTGAGCTTGTGCTCGCTGACAAAGCGAGTCTGCTTTTCCACCGCATCTGAGATCTGGGTCAGAAAAGCTACCAAGGGATGGTCTGAGCTTACCTCGGGAAATGCCGATTACCTCGAGCTCGTCCGAACCTGTTCCCTGGAAGGCGATATTGTCCTGCTTGGCATCCCGGAATGCACATGCTTCCTTCGTGCACCCAGTAGTGAACGCTTTCGGAAAGAAGAAGATCGCAATCGGCTTCGGGACAACGCATGAGATCTTCTTCACAACACAGCGGATCCCTGTCAGCTCACCTTTTGGCCGATGGGAACGGTGTACGGGGTTCCATCCGGAGTGGAAGGCAGTGTCAGAGCAGGGGCGGGCTTGCCAATGAGCGGATGAGGCATTGTGATGCTGCTTGTTTGATGGTGATGAATAGAGCGGGACAAGAAGACGATTCTGCACAAGATCAACAACCATGTAAGCATGCATTACATGCATGCTCGAACGATCTGCCTCGAGCGGAAGCAATCGCGAATGACTAATGAAACTACTGATGAGCACATGATCAACAACTGCCTTTCAGCGGTCTTCTGGATGGAATTGCAACCATCGAGTTGTTAGATATTACAGGCTCTTGGCCAAACGTCACACTGAACACATGCAAATATGCAAGACAAGTACAACAACATTGCTCCGCGGTCTGATCCAAGTCCATCTCCCATCTACTAAAACGCCAATCCCCAGATTGTCCATGATCCACAAGAGCCCGTTTCTCATCAGAATATTTTGGTCGCGGGCTTGGGCCCACGGCTGATCACACTAAACCCGGCATTCTGTCCGCCGAGAGACGGTGGACCGGTCGCACTGAATCCCTTGACGAGTCCGGTCTGCTTCGGTCCTCTCTGGCCTTGCATTGGCTCTCGCGGATCGTCGTGTGCGTGCGGGACGTCGGGACCGTCGGTCGGACCACCAAGACCTGGCGAGTGTTGGGGTCTCCGAGCTTTCTCCAAAGCTTGCATCTGAGGAGAATATTAGGTCAAAAGCATAAGCTGGAGAAGACAGACTTACCTCGTGGAAACCCCAGTCCTGCAGCAGACTGGTCTTCTCCCTAAACTTGCTGAAAATGGCGAGCACTTCACATCCAGCGTGCCAGAGCAGCTCTTGCGTATCCCTAGAATTAGTAATCGGCTTTTGTTCTTGCGTGTTCATGAGACGAATGTGGCGAAGTGCACTTTGAACGGGAGTCAGCCGCAACTCGAAGCCAAAGATTACCCCACCTACCCATTGGGAATATCCTTGACAAAGATCCACCTCAGCTTGAAGATACCCTTCCACTTGTCTTGTGCCCAGACCGTAGATGTCTGATTGTAGTCAACTGGCGAGATCATCTGCGCCACTCCGCAGAAGTGCCCACTACCAGCAGGTCAGCGGCGTCCAGCAGCCGATCGACCGGACTCACGATCCGTTAACCGAAAAGAACAAGTACACCGGTCCACGCGCTTCCTGGAACGCCTTGTCGAGACGCTGATTGCCGTACGTCGTGCTTGACCAGATTTCATGCTTGAGCGACTTGTGCACGTCGTCCTCGGTGAATGATTTGATGACGAAGAAGCGGGCCTGGAACAGAGTTAGCATGATTACAACAATCGGGCAGACGACTTGCATTTTCCGGCTCGCAGTGGAAATCCACTGGGTTTAGGTGTCTGCTGGCAATCATCTGATTGACTTCTGCTTCGGCGGCACGAGCAATATGATCGGGAACGACGGGTGGTGCTTGGGCATGGGAATGCGAAGACTGCGAAAGAGACTGCGTGAATGGCACGCCGGTATGATACGGAGCCGGAGTGTTGACAGCTGCTGTGGTCGGGAATGTTGGGAATGGCGTCGGCGGAACGACGGGCGTGTATCCTGGGTATGATAATCCCGCATCGACCAGCGGTCCAAGCGCACGAGGATAACCATAGTCAGCGTCGTAATTCGTCTGACCGTACGTCATCAAGCTGCTCCGATAGACGTCCGCCAGATTGGGAACGGCTGGAACTTCCGATACGACGGCCGGCCCGAGCATTTCATTTCCGAGCTGCATGGCCTGGAACGCTTGCATTAGGGAATCCCTCTGCACTCCGGCCTGATACGGATCTTGCAGCGGCTCGCTAAACTCTCCCGTTGGCGGCGTCCGCGTCTCCCGTCGACCGACTGCGTTCGTGTTGACGGGCGTATGGTTCGCGCGCGCTCGCATCGCCGTATCCACCTGGGCCCATCCGTCGTTTCCTCCCACCCCCGTTCCCGTTCCCCACACATTCCGCGCCGACAAGTCGCTCGTCCGTCTTTCCCTCTCGCCTGATTCCCTATCTGCCCCGTACGTTGTGCGCTGTTCCGGCGGCAAGAGCGCCTGCGATCGCGCGAGTCGTTCCTGTACTTTGGTCGAATGCCCAAATCCCTGCTGCAAGCTCTGATGCCGCCGGACATCCGCTCCCTGTGCCTCGGACTGAATCCTCTGCGTCGCCTGGGAATGATACGTATCGCTCATCCCCACGAGTGGCCCAGGGATCCCCCTCGGCGGTTCTTCCTCCCTCGTCGCCAATCTGGCCATCTGAATCCCATGATTGTCCTCGCTCTTTGCAAATATCGGCGACGCCAGGTGATCCCAATTGAGCGACGCACTCCCTGGGGACCCCCTTCCGCGCGTCAACACGGATCGTGCATATCCTCCTTGAGGCTGCGAATGCCCATGACTCGGCGCGACGCTCGACTGACTTGCCGTCGACCTGAGTGACGCCGACTTGTGCAGCGTCGTCGTCGTCCGCGGCAGATACGCCGTATTCGCAAACGTCGACTCGAGCGGACTCGGCTCTGTCGATCCCGTCAATTGACTCGCGCCGGAATGCGAGCGTGCGTGTCCCTGGCTATGCGCATGCCGGTAATGCTGCCGTGAGGGATCACTTGCGCTCGTCGATACCCCGCGGGAAAGCATCGGCCCGGGCTGCTCGTACCGCCAATCCTCTTCCCTGGCCGGCCTCCACGACTTGCTCCTCCCGAGATTGACATCCCCGTGCACCACCTCTGCGTCCTCCGAGATCGACGGCTGTCCCGCCGGCCGGTGCGACGGCCTCCTCGCGAGCGGCATCGGCGGCGGACCCATGGCCTGCGTTTCGGGCGAGAACGGTCTCCGCGTCGGCAAGCTGGCGTGCCTGTGCAGGTGCGCCGCGTCGGGCTGAACGACGTATCCTGTGGTGGCCCCGGGCGGAAGGCCCTGGCTGGTCTGCTGCTGCTGCTGCTGCTGCTGGCGGAGCAGCACAGCTGCCGAGTTGGTGGCGAACGGCGAGGGCGGGCTCATGGCGAGGCAGGGCAGGAGAGGCAGGCACACGGGCAGAGGAGGCATAGGAGAAGCACACCCGCGCTGAAACACCTTTCCTCTTCCACCTGACCATCCTTTTCGCGCGCTAAAAGTGATCGGCGCGAGGCACTGTACGTACAGAGACGCGACATACTATACGGTACATACACTACGCGCACACGGGTTCCCGACTACAACACCACACAGTCCTTCTTCTTCTTGCGCTTGCCCGCGCCCCCGCTCCCGCCCGCTCCAGCGCCACCCTGGCTCCCCGGCGGCGCAAGCACCGTCTTGATCGCCTCGTCAAACACGTTCTTCAACCCCTGCTGCGTCAAGCTCGACGCCTCGAGGTACTTGACCGCGCCAATCTCGCGCGCGCACGCCGCCCCTTGCTGGTACGTCACGGGCGTGAACCGCCGTTCGCGCATCTTCTGCAACGTGAGCGGGTCGTCGCGCAAGTCGAGTTTGGTGCCGACCAAGATCATCGGCACGCCGGGCGCGTGGTGCGAGATTTCCGGGTACCACTGCAGACTTTAGCGCAAGCCATGATTCGTCTCTGTCGACTCACCTTGGTCTTGACGTTTTCAAAACTAGGCGGGCTCACGATCGAGAAGCAGACGAGGAAAATGTTGGTTTGCGGGTACGATAACGGTCGCAGTCGACTGAAAGGGCCGTTAGCGATGATCGTCGGTTCACCTCGCCCGCACTCACTCGTAATCTTCCTGTCCCCTGTGGCGGATGTTAGCCCAGTGTGAAAACGCCAAGCATCCACTCACGCTGTATCCCACAATCCCAGCGACACCGGCTTTCCATCCACCAAAACCTATTCAGAATCCGTCAATCACCATGCCCTTTCCCCTCTGTACTCGATACACACATTCGCAGAATAGTTATCAAATACCGTGGGAACGTATCTGAACCAAGATCAGCGCACGTTCCACACCCCTCGCCACGAGCGACTCACTCTCCCGGAAATGAATTCGTCGTATACGAAATCAAGAGACACGTCTGTCCCACATGAATCAGTCTCCTTCACGTTCGCCTTATTTAGCTCTGCTGACCTTGCCGACCGCTCCATCGCCCACAACGACACCTAAGAATCAAGGGAGATCAGTCAACCGCATTCCCGCGCAGAAGTCGTTTCCTTGTGCTATGAGAACAGCGGTCATATCCGTGCATGAAGCAGTAATCATCTACCGTGCAGCCCTTCCGGACCTGGTTGCCCACAGTCCGAATCCCAAGCATACCGCTTTCGTTCCAGGCTCACACGACCATCCCGACATCAGCCTTCTTCAACAAAACACCCTGGAAACGCGATCATCCCGTCTGCAAACCCGAACTCACACTTGATGCTCTGCATTTCCCGATTTCTCGTGTTTCCCAAGCAACTCGGATGTCCGCTTGCCAAATCCCAGCCCGGTATCCGGTCGTGTCTACTCGAGAGCACTCACCCCATTCAACGCCGTCTCCCCGCCGGCTACTGTTGTCTCTCCAAACGCACGCGCCTCATCCGCATGTGCCATCTTATTCCGGCCGCCGGACACGCGGGTGGGGTCTGTTTGCGATCGGGCGCGGATGGATGAATGGCGTGGCAATGCAGATGACGATGGACGCATACTTGGGTTGATCCATCGTCGAGCTGAGGCCGCTTGATATCCCCTTCCCATCATTCCACATCATGTCCGAATCAGCAGAGAACATCACCATGTAAGTTCCCTCCCGACCACATGGACTCTCCGCTAACAACCACCCAGCAACGTCAAGGGCCCCTCCGAGCTCAAGCTCTCCCTCACCCTCTCGCCCGCGGAGACCTCCGTCGCCGAACTCAAGTCCCAGATAGAGGAAAAGACGCAGATTGAAAAGGACAGGCAGAGGCTGATCTACAGTGGCAAAGTATTAAAGGATGAGGACAAGCTATCGAATTACAAGATCCAGGTGAGTTTCGCGGAGCCGCAATCGGCCGAGCGCTCATCATTCGCAGAATGGCCACACGCTGCATCTCGTAAAAGGCGCCGCCAAACCCGGTGCCGCACCCGCTCCGTCAACGTCATCCACCCCTGCCTCATCCGCCGCGCGCACAGGCGTCCCCTCCAACCTCTCCGCCGGTATGCAATACACCAACAACCCCATGGCACACCTCGAATCCGTCATGGGTCACGGACTCGGCGGCGAAGGCGGCTTCAACCCCTTTTCCCAAATACCGGGCATGGGTGACCGCAACTTGAACGATCCCGAAGCCATCAACAGCCTCATGCAGGACCCGGAAATGATCTCGCGCACGATGAGCATGATGACGCCCGAAATGATCGACGCTGCCATCGCCGCCAACCCGCAACTTGCCGGTATGGGACCGCAACTGCGTGAGATGATGTCGAGTCCGTTTTTCCGTCAAATGATGAGCAACCCAGACATGATTCGATCGATGATGCAGATGAGAGGCGGCGGCGGTTTGGGTGGCATGCCGGGACTCGGCGGGCTCGGTGGCGCTCCCGGCGGGGGATTCCCCGCACCAGGAAGTTACGAAGGCGAAAACAGAAGCGCCGGGACGCCCTCTACCGCCGGCACACAAGCACCAGCCGCGGCCAACCCCTTTGCAAGTCTCTTCGGTGGAGCCGCGGGAGCCGGAGCTGGAGCGGGAAATCCTTTCGGCATGGATCCGGCCATGATGCAGTCGATGCTCGCAGGAATGGGCGGAGGCTTGGGCGGGGGACTTGGCGCCGCACCTTCGGCACCACAGGATACGCGCCCGCTCGAGGAGCGATACCAGTCTCAGCTATTGCAGCTGAACGAGATGGGACTATGTGATCCCCAGCAGAACATCCGGGCGCTGAGCATGACAGGAGGAAACGTGAATGCCGCCATCGAGTTGATCTTTTCCGGTCGTGAGTCGTTCGTGATTGAACGTCTTCTTCGCTAACTCTGTCCTAGGTGTTCCTCCCTCATCGTGAGCGCGATCTTCGACCGCTTGCATCGCTTAATAGAGACCCGTTGTAAATGCTTAAAATGAGTACAGTCCACGCATCATGACCTTCAGAGTCCAAATTTCTTGGCCAAAGCGACCAGTCCTCCCTCTTCAAGATCGATGAACGCATCGAACCTGCCCTCTGCGGCCTCCCTTGTCAAAGGATCTGACGCGTCCTCGGTCGACCGCTTGATATAGATCGTCTTCATACCGCTGACAAGCAGCATCAGCTTTGTCCTCCTTGAGTAACTTGGCCACTCACTGTGACTTTGCCGCATCGAGGTCGTACGCATGAGCAGCCACCATGGCAACCTTGTCGGCAGGCAGACGCGAGAGGCGGATACCTTGCTTGTACATGGCGGGATCGGGCTTGTACGTCTGGATCGAGTCGCCACTGCACAGCACATCAGAATGAGTCACGACAGCACAGGACTTCGCTCACGTGATGTGGCTATCGACAACGAGTCCCGCTCCTCGACACATGGAGATCATGACCGCGAGATCGCCATTCGTGAGCGAACAACTGGTAATCGTCAGTCCGAGAAGACGGGCGTTCCACTTAAGGCTTACAGGATAAACTTTTCGTGCAGTCTCTTCAGTCCCTCGGCAGAGTCCGACCAGCCTGATCAGAGCATCAGCGACCATGTATCGAAAACTGAAGGGCGACGAACCCTGAAGTTTGTGCCATTCCTTGACGAGCTCTTCTCTCGCATTCTCGTCCCACGCGTCGCTGACTTTCCATTCCTCGAGCAATTTGTCCAGCAGCATGCGATGTCCTTCCTGATAGGGGATCAGAACCAGCGTATAGATCCACGCCGATATACTCACGTCCATTCCACCCTTTTCCCTGTCCCCCTGTCGCTCCCTCGCATTCTTCATGAATCCATTGCGCCATTGCTGGACTCGATCCTGCCACACCTCGTCCTTGGAGTCCGGATTCTTCTCCGCAAGATCTGGCTCCACTCGCTTGCAGACTTTAAGCATGCTCTTAGTCATGTGCGATTTCCCTGTGAGCGGAGAAAGGTCAGTCACCGAAGACGAGGGGGATGCGCCATGATAATTACAATCGACGACAGTGCCAAACACGTCGAAGAAGAGCCATTGCACGTCTTTGAGAGCGTCGATTCCGGACATTTTGCAGTTTTGTCGCAGAGCCGAGGAGGATCGTTGAACAAACTGGACTGTGCTATAGACTCTACCCTCCATGCTTTCATTCGCCGTCAAGGGAGCAATTGAACGTGAACCACTTGAGGACCGGCCGGTTTCCCTGTGGGGACGATGACGTAGGCGGACATACGGGGACATCTCCGCGTCGTCCTTCTCCTGCTGATCACTCTTCTTCATGTCGCCATCCGTCTCACTCTCACTCTCCTTTGCATCCCAAAGATACATCACTACAGTCATGGCTTCACCAACATCCGATGCAGCAAGGGCAAGAGCCTTGCAACTCCAGGCGAGAAAGGAAGATCTCGAGGCAGAAATGGTACGTTCTTTTCCTTCCGGCCCAAGTTTCATGCTCACCACTTCTGACATTTGCAGGACGCATATCAAAGCCAGATAGTAGCCGTGAGTCAATGTCCAGTCGGTCCAAAAACACTTCCTGACTCCTAGATTCTCGCTCAGAACAACTCGACCATGAATTCCCCCCTCGTCGACCCTGAAGGTTTCCCGCGCGCCGACATCGACGTATACACCGTTCGCCTTGCCCGCGCAGCCATCGTTCGCCTACGGAACGACCATCGCGCCGTCGTTGAAGAGATGGGAAGAGTCTTACAGGTCGTCTATGCTCCGGGAGACAGTCAGCCTTTGGTCAATGGGACGAGTACAGCGGGAAGCAACGGAACGAATGGGACGTTGATCGACTCGTCGACGATACAGCCGCCTCTCGCAAAAGTCAACTCGGTGGCTCCGGGAAGTCCAGCTGCGCAAGCTGTAGGTCGTATTGCCCCATCGCAATTGCAGGAGATAACTCAGCTTGGATTTGCAGGGTCTTGAAAAGAACGACTTTATCCTCGAGTTTGGCCACCTCGACGGTGACAACTCTCTGGCCGACGTTGGACAGTTGGTCGCAGGATCCGAGGGTGTAAGTCACTTCTCTTCAATATTTTCTTTCGCTGACGTCGCCACCCTTTCGTCAGATCGAGCTGCGGATAGTCGTCCGCCGAGGGACAGCGGTGATACCGCTCAACCTGACACCTCGACCAGGATGGGGCGGCCGGGGAATGCTTGGGTAGGCATCTTGTCCATCTGATAGCATATCGGAAAGATCGCTCACCTGTCTCTACAGCTGCCATATCCTTCCCGTCTGATCCCGATGTCGTTCACATGTCATTTTCGCCGGCACACTCCGCTTTCACAACAGTTGTACAAACGCACAGCAACAGGAAAACAGCATAATTACGAGCCTTCGAGTGCAAGGTGGACTGCAGAGCTGGGATCGGGGTGGCGCGACTTGTGGTACTATTCGTACTCACCGGCCTTCTTCAGCTTTACAAATCATAGCTCGAAAGCTCCACCTGGCAGGGAGGAGGACGTCAGCTTGCCTTCGCCCCACAATCGTCATCGTCGCATTCTCCGCTGACGGGCCAAAACTGCCAGGGCGAGTTGGGGATCGGCGTCAGGTCGGAAAAGGCGACGTTTTGCAAGACATTCGTGACAGTTGACGCGTAGACGAGAGCTGCTATCGCTTCGCCTCCGTCAGAAAGAACAACGCCAGCGCAAGGGTGAATTGTTATTTTGATCGATGATGTGTTGTATGGTAGAACGCCAAATGGAATCTCTCGTATTGGGCAAGAGCCGCGCATAGAATACCTTCGATGTGTTGATGCGCGAATCACGCACTCTTACCGAAGTGAGGGTCCTCTTTCGTCATAGCAGAACGTCCCTGCGGACCGGAAACTCGACAGCTCGGGAACGATCGCTTGAGACACCTGAGTTCACAAGCAAGAATACCTGGCTCATGGGTACAGGTAATGGTGTCATCGCTAGGTCATGGCATGAAGAATTCCTCAAATTTGGTTGCTTTGAGCGTCTGGGCGTCGACTAAAGTCGATTACAGGAACCTAGTTGGCAACGACCTTGATTCCTGCCGTAGGCTCATGGGGTCTTCCCGCGCGCACGCCTACTCCGGATCACCGCATAATGCATCTTGTCTGCATGGATATGAAACGTCGCACCCACCAAATAGGCGTTGAGCAGCAAAGGTCCGCTGAGTCTCAGATCATCGCCAACTCCCCGACTTGACGTTTCGCTAAGACGCCTCCGAGCGCTTCCTTGAAGATCGATAGAGTACACTTGTGTACGTGTTGAAAATGACACAACCAAATCATAATCGTTCTTGGAGGGGGCGCCGGTCTTCGACAGACAGTACTTAGCAGCTATGTAGGCCCTCCTCCATGTTAGGTCTAGGCTCGTCAAGTCACTCTGAACATTGCGGCGCCTACCCCAATTGCGCCCTGAGCAAATGCCCTCCGAGATGACACATCTGCGAGAACGCCGACTCGGTGACACAGTACTGAAGATTTCTCGGAAGAACACCTCCAAAGGCGCCGTAGCCGATGATATCGCTGACCCGAGATCAGTTTTGAAAGTGTGATGCCTCCATAGGCCGCTCGGCTCGTTCATGTTATCACTTGAGAATCAGCGAAATCAGCCAGATTCAGCTTCCGCGTTTTGCATCCGCCGTGTGCGAGTTCGCGATAGGAGTTATGTTTGCCATCATCGTTGGGTTTATTCTATTCGACATTGTCAGGGGAAAGATGAGGAAAGCGCAGGGCCATATGATCCGGGGAGTTGTGGTTCATATGATGCCCCTCTCGAAACAGCAGGATCGAAAGCTGAATTACAGCAAAGGGAAGCGCGTCGCGACTTTCTCGATTCCTAATTTCCGGAATAGGCATCAGATGCATTGTTTCCTTGCGCCTTGTTTACTTCTAGCCATACCTCCACCCATCCCTCTCAGCCAATCCCGTCTGCGTCCCTTCCTCTCTCCCATCGTTGCATATCATCATGATGCTAAATCGTATCGTAATATTCATATGATACTCCTTCCTCCTTGACGAACTGTTCTCTAGTGCAATTCGCCTTTACGCTGGAATTCAAGTTCCTCTCGCTTCAAGCAACAAAAATACCCCCTATTCCCCAACATACCCCGAGCTGCCACCATGTTTCCCTCAAACCGTCAACGTTTGTCCTTCTGGCTGGTCCAGTTGTCGTACCAGGATTTGCGACGTTTGGCGAAATGCGTAAGTAAAGTGCGTCTGTCGATAGCAGTCAAACGCTAATTTCTCGCTCACAGCTGGCTGTTGCTCTCGAGACTAAGGAAGAGTTCCCAGCTGCATCTCACATCGCTGATTGTCAACATCGAATCTTGATGCCAGGCGCCTACACCGTCGACCCGAGTGACTGGCACTTGCTGCTCGGATGCCGATACGCACCCTTCAACGATGCTTGGCAAGCCCCGATCCTTTCTTTCTGGCCTCGAGCTGCTGCCATCGACATTCCTTCGGCCTACTGCACTTCTGTATCAAGCAACAGTGGCCTTGAAGCTCAAACGATGGAGGAGCTCGACGTTGAAGCATTGTTGGATTTTGACGAGAACGTAGATGACTTGGTCATGCAGTCAGAGGAAGAAGGTGAGATGAGCGATCATGAATTATTGGAGAAGATGGTGAGTCTGGCTTGTGCTTCACTACTCTCAGAGGACTTTCGCTGACCTTTGAACTTTTTGCAGTTGATGGCGAATGCGGAAGGTGAAGACCTCCCCTCCTTCGGTGACGTGGCTCAGAAGGGAGGAGAGATAGCGGATGGGACAATGGATGAAGCGATTGTGAGTTCAACCCATTTCGTACTTGCAACTCCTACTGATTGATCGCTGAATTGATAATCTTGGAATAGACAATGTTGACGGAGCAAGTAGACGAAACGATTGAGTTCACCAGAATGCATACCGTCGCTGATATCATGGTGAGTTTCTCCAATAAAGTACATATTGCCCTCCCATCCGCTGATACATGACATACGTCAGACACAGAAAGAAATGACTGCAATCGACATTTCATCTATGGTGCTACCCAGTGTCGCCCTCGACTCCCCTATCGAGGATCTCCTCACCAAGGTTCCCGTTACTGGCTCCTACGGTCCAACTCGATCCAAAGGCAATCGACCTCGCTCCAGCTGCTACAATTTCAAGGCTGTATCTCAAGCTCACAAGGAGATGGCAATCGAGCAAGAGAAGCGAAGACCTCGAGTTACTCGGTTTGACTTGACGAGAAAGGTTGTTGAAACTCCTGTGATTATGGCGAATCAACTCGAATCGGTTGCACAAAGACCCGTCGCGCACGCTGTCACCACGCTCGAGACTCCGTCTGAGCTGAAAAGCGAGAAGTCCGCCATAGATGCTCTGGAGTACTCGGGGATCACAGGTCCTTTGCAACTGCCATACAGATCGTTTGGCTTACCCGAAGGACTAAAAAAACGCACTCGGCTTGACAAGCCGATCCGTCAAAGCCTCAAGTCAAAGGTACATGCGCGATCAACATCGGCGACTATTGCCAAGACGGTCGATCTTGGTAGCATCCTCTCGAACACCTCCGAGAGTTCCGAATCGACAAACAAAGCAACTATACGCGGCACAACGGTTGAAAGCGGTCCCAGTAAAGGAGTCAGCGACTCTTGCAAATATGCGCAAGGATTTTCTGTCACCGCGGCACCCGTCGCTTTCCTCCAGCGCAACGTAAATCTGGCGCCCTTCTCGAAAACACACGAACGAAATGCTGAAGGTGTCGCTATTCAAATCGAAGTGATGAAGGAGGGTAGGATCCCTATGTCGAAGACCAAAGTCTTAGACTCGCACAGCAGCCAAGATAGAAAGCCAATGTCTCCACAGCGGGACTTTCCAACGCCGAGGATCTGCCCCGACGAAAGTCCAAGATCACTTGCCTCCATGTTGACGACATCGTTGTACGTCAACCCGAAACAAAGTCAGCCAGCGGGAGGTCACGAGGTATCAAACCTCATAACAAAGTTGACCGATCGAGGGTCTTCAGGCTTTGACTTGAAGACACAGTCGAATCCTCGCAACAGACCTGTTAATATCACGCATTCGAAACTGGGACCGGTCAAACAGAATTCGCCCATCAAACTCAAGGAGTCGGATGTCGACCGCGACCGATCTCCACTCGCGCCAAAAGACCTCAACGTAACCGTGGCATCTACCTTCAATAAACATCCTTCAGACAGAGCCCAGAAGGATGCGAGAGCTTCCGAAACTCCGTTCGAGGCACGAGGCTCACGCCTTCCTCACCGAAACCTATCACTAGTCACGCCCTTCGCTTCAAAAGCGACTGACGAACCCGATTCGGAACTCATTAGAACTGTCTTCAGCCTTGTAAGCTATGTCAATGCCCCCACCGCCTTACCTCCGAGTAAATATTGACATAGCTCTTGCTCTTGATAGAAGCGAAAGTGGGATGACGAGCTGATTCCGACTGGTCAACTCGATGCAGTGAAAGAAGTGAGTGCTCTGACTGGAGCTTTCGACTAGAAGTCTGATTTGCGGTGGATGACACAGGGACCTACTTCAAAGAAGTCCAGAAACAACACATCCGATGTAGTCTGCCGATTGGAGACCCTCGAAGTCGCCAACAGGAGTTTGCCCAATCAAGAAAAGAGCCGTTCCAGCAAGAAGTTCAGTCGAAAGGCTGATGAACGACCCAAATCCGCGCCCTGCACAATGATCCTGCAAGCCTCCCCAGCACCCGCTATCGATACTTTCGACTTCCAAGAAATTCCCGGGCAAGGTCTCTTGATCACACAGTCTGAGCAGCAACACAACAATGAAACAAAGTCGACCCTTACCCTAACAACGTACGAAGATGTCCCTTCAATCTCGCAGAAAAGCCTGCCGGGTTCGAGCCAAACTATCTGTGGGCTTCACGTGAACGGAAATGAAGGTGGAAATTTTGCTGGAGCCCCTGTGCCCTCGGAAGTTGGACATCACACAGAGCAGATCGATGACAGAGAACTGCCAGAAGCCGACCTTCTAAAGGCGGAGTATACTGAGATCAAAGAGGTACGTATACAAGTGTTTGCGTCGGCTATGCGCAGCGGTGTTGATCATTTTCTCGTATTCAGCGCTGCTTAAATTTGCCCATCAAGGGACGCTCCTTGTCAAAAACAAAGGTCGCAGTAGGAACTGCCCGTCGTGACAAGGTGAGTTTCGAGTACTCGATCGGGTGTCGTAACGGTATCAGGCTGATCAGCGACTCACTCCTCAGCGAGCGAGAGCGACTCTCGCGCTCAAGAAAAGAGACAAGACGCCTCTCCGCAAAGCGATCCCTGAGAAGCGAGACAGCTACGTGTTTGAGGGAGGAGAGCCCGGAAAGATTTCGGATAATGACGTGAGTGAATGAGTGCAGAACACTGAAAGCTAAAGCTGATTTTCGAATTGCGCTGTTCTTTAGTTTTTCTATATGGCTGATGTCATCACACGGGTTCCATGGCAAGCCTGTACCGGCAACTTCTTGCCGCCACTCAACTCGATGGTCCGTGATGACCAAAAGACTCCAGCTGCTGGTGAAGAGCCTCGGATCACCGTCTCGAACTATATCAATCGTCTCGACCGGTGGCTTGCCCTGCCGGAAGAAGAAGTTGTCTCCGCATCCATTGCTGCTGCTTCAATCGTTGGGCAACTTCCAGTCGAGCCCGAAACGGTTGCTCACAGAAACAACGCTCAGGAACAAGAGCTTCCAGGGGGCATTACAAGCCCAACAGTAGCGACGCAATTCGACGAAGCCACAAAGCTTGTCGTCGAGCCTTTCCAAGACCAGGCAAGCTCCTCTACAGCTATCGCAGGGCATATGTTTATGGAGACGGAAGGCCTCCGTGCAGACGCATCAAAATCCGAGGCGGATGAAGGAATGGACACTGACGACTTTGAAATCCAGATGGACACAATGTCAGGAGAGTCCGGACCCATGGACGTGGACGAGGGTTCCGATGTTTCACAGCTAGAGAAAGAATGGAGAAACGGTGTAGCCAGCCATTTCGTAGCCCACTATACCGGGATGGTAAGTCCATACTATCACTGCAGACATTAGCGTACTCATTGCTAACCTTCGATGCCCCGGCAGTACCGCTCTGGCAGCTTCACCCCAGCCAAACTCGAATTGCGCAACGAGGTCACGACCCGGAACGCCATTCACTTTGTCGAGGAATACTGCCAGCACGCCTTGAAGAATGGCATGTGAACGACTCCAGCATACTCGATCACTTCTCTATAACACCATACACACTCGTTGAACTTTGGAAAATCAAACTATCGCTCCGTCGGAACGACTACTCACTCTCGTTTGGCTGAGGCAACGTACATTCGTACGATCAAGGGCAAGGAGAAACCAGGAGAAAACCAGCAGAAAAACAAAAGCAGAAAAGAATTTTGGCTTCCACACCCTACCGGCTGGTAAAATACGCACAAACTACCCGTCCGCATACGAGCGCTTGCTCGGAACGCTCTTTCGAGGAAAACTATCTTTCAAATTCCAACTTGATCCTTACGCTAACATGGACATCACCATCGACGACACAGCGCCTCCTCAAACAGTACCATCTCGATAACGTTGGTATGATGAAGCCATGGAAAGCTCTCAGGCTTACCAAGCGCCTTCCACTCTGATATTTGGGGACGGCAATAACAGAACCTTCATCAGTACCAACACGCGCAAGCTCAGTTGGAAACATGTCATCATCATGGCGATCACCTTCCTTCGTAAACACTATCTTTGCTCGATTGTTGAAAGCGTAATCTCAATCATCCTTCCCGCTCACATGGGAACGACAGGAGCGCACCGCTACCACAATACTATAACTGCAAGCTTCATTGCACATACGGGAACAACTCGACAATCCACCTTCGTTCGCGATCGCCCTCTTTGCAACACTCGCTTGAAGATTCGAAGGAAATCGTCCTTTTCTCATGTCGACAACGCTGTCGACGAATCACCGCCTTATCAGGCATCACACTCGTTTCGATGGAAGCGCCGCTATCCAATCCATCGTTTGCTCTTTACGAGGTCTATTCTCAACTATGCAAGCGATAATCACCCACGCTCTGTTGGACAACGATCTTCGCTAGCTTGCGCACCGCCACGGCAACGGCATAACTTTATGATATTTGTCCTCATCAACGCGCATCTGGCGCACAGCACTACCTCCACAAGCAACACTGCTTCACGAGGGGGCACGATTTTCACTGGCAACATGGTCCTGACACCAAAATGACTTATCGATCCCGTGATCAACCCTCAAAGAATACCAGCAAGCGCAACCTGATCGTACGAAAAAAGCACCATATGGACAAGAAGTCGTATACCAATATGATACTCGCGCCATCCACCAGGTCTGGAGCTCTTGGTAATGAACCGAGTATAGGGTCAATAACAGATATTACACAAGCATGGACGCCGGGGAGATTTGATCAGACATTCGCCTCGATCGGTTCAGCGGAGGAAGATACCACAGGGTATTCCCGGTGACATGATGGATACCCAGGAGGTATCATTGACAGGCAATATCAGTCATAACAGCACAAGTAAACATAAACAGCATAAAGGTCAATGATTAGCGTAAGACCTAAAGATAGATGATGTATAGCTAGCAGAATGGGCGATCGAAATAATGCGCGAACAGCATTATCGTCCAGACGATGAGCAGAGTCGTATTACATCTGGCATGTATTTTGCTGCCTTGCTGCAAAGACTAGTCGCGATATAGGCTGACAGTACACCGGCCACGCAGTGTACGAATCCACCGCAAACAGCGGTTCTTGCTGACTTGCCGTCGGAGATCGGAGCATGGAGAGTGACAGGAAGCGTTGTCAATGTTCAGCGGTGGAGTCAGCTTGTGTTTCAGGCGTACATGACCGCTCGGCGTAGGATAAGATGAATGACCGCAGTACTCACAACCCGTCCAGAGGTTCACCGCCGGCGAAAGGCTCTCGTACCAAGGTCGCTTCTACCAAACTGCGAGATCGACGCTTTAGCATAGCGTCTTCAGCTCATTCCAGCGAGGTATCATGGTCTCATACCTCTTCAGCTGGCTTTCAACACAAGCTCTTCCAACTACTCCTCGTCCGTTCTGAACGTACCCCGAGTACCGCCTCTGACTTGATATTAGACATTGCTCCCGATGAATAGAGATTGCCGGGAGTTGGGTAAGGTTCGCGAACGCGTCAGGGCAGATCAAGAGAGGCGGATGAACCGAACTGACCGTTAGAGCTCTGCGTCTGTTTCTGGCTGTCGGCCATGTCGAAGCGATGAACGACCAATCGTGCGCGCAGGATAGCGGTCATCTAGAAATGACGGTCTTTCAACAACGAGATCCTTCTTTGTTTCAGGATACTTTCACTCCTCGCCCTTGACCTCCTGCCTAAGAATGCGACTTGTCGACGATAGGATGGCCCTGACAAATTTTATATTCCCGGCGTAGCGTTGCGTAAAGCCGAAATGGATTAGTGGCGAAGGTATGAATAGATTCCATATCTTTCACGTTTTCGAGCGAGCTCTCATGATCATGCGATACTTTCACTATATCTTTCATTGCCAAAGGATTGTAGACTCAATAGACGTATTCCAGAACGCTTGAGAATCTAGATTGCAGATCGCTCGTGAGCTAATCGACTCGGCTGAGCGTGATATAGTGTCAAGTTGCGGATATGGTAGAGTCACCTCCCGACGCGCAATTTGTCTCGGCTACGCCGCCCGACCCACGAGCTGGGCGAAAGGCAAGCCGGACAGGTGAGTCTCAAGGTAGAGTGATGATGCATTGACTCCTCTTGTCTCTACAGATGCCTCAACCGCGGGTTCTTGGCCTGTGTCGGACGCCCCTTCATGATCAGCCTCGCTAGCATCACCGAGGTCAACGCTGACAACGAGAGCCTGGACCGCCAGGTCAACCGGAGGAAAGCGGTACTGGGTCGGACGGACGTACCATGTGGCGGCGTATGTTGCGTGCATATTCCGCAGTTCGACGACTGGTGGACGCCCAACGGGGATGCCCTGCGCCATGAGCATTCCGGGGACTTGTTTTCCGTCTACGAAAAATCAGTGATGGATTGGCGCGCATGCGCGACGTGGCACATACCAAAGATCTCGTCAATAATGACGGGCTGCATCCGCTTGCCATCCGCGCCCGCCACATGCGTCATCTCGTCCAGGTCCATCCAGTACCATTCATTGCTGGCGACCTTGTTGTCAGGCGTAAACATTCCCTTGCCCTCTGGAGTTTTTAGCATTCCCTCAATAACGATCTCCTCCCCCTCTCGCTTGCCCAATGGTGGCGGCACCTTTTCGGATCCCTGGCGGATGGCCTGTGCGCGGGTACTGGTGATGAAGCCCCGATTGACCAGAACTGTAGTGGGCTGGGAAGCAGGTGACGAAGGCGATCGGACAAAGGGCTGGATGAGGTTGACGCCGGGTGCGCCTTCGTACACTCGCGGGCCGAGGAGGATGGGCGGATCGGCAAAGTGGCCTTTAAGGAGGACGCGGCGGAATTGGTAGTCGGGGAGGGCGTCGGTGCTGCCGAGGACATGAATCAGCAAAGGCGTACGAGGAAAGCCTAAAGGGTTACGCGGCCGGGGCAAGTGCAAGAGCTTCTTTGGTTCGTCTGCTGGAAGGCCCAGCAGGGCCCTTATTAGGAAACGCCTCCAATTCTTGGTCCCGCGGCGCAAGCGGTTTATCAAGCCAGAGTTTTCTGTTCTGGCAAACTGCGACGCGAGTATTGCTCGGCGCCGTCAGTTAGCGGATTGCGAATTCGCCTTGCGCGCGTCGTCGCTCTTCACCTGAGCGTCGACTGGTTCTGGCATTCTCAAGGAGTCTACAGCCTGAAGAGTTGCCCTCGCTGCGCTCGATAGTTCTTGGCGATCCATAGGCGGCTCGAGGGAGGTTTCCCACGCGCGCGACCATTCTCGCTCCGGTCCACGAGGGCATTAATTCTCGGCCAAGTCCTATGACGACAGCCGCGGGGCATCCTTGCCTGCGGCATTCGCGCTGCGCCCGACGAAAGCAATGCTCGGCCGTCCTACGACGGCCTCGAGCGATCCTGGCCTGCGGCGCGGGTACTCTCGCTGCGCTCGGAGAATCTGGCCTGCGGCGCTCTTATTCTCGCTTCGCTCGACGAGACAGGTATTCTCGCTCCCTGCGGTCGCTCGGGGTATTCTCGCGCGCCCTACGGCGCGCTCGAGGGATCCTTGCCTGCGGCGCTGGAATCTCGCTTCGCTCGACGAGGCAGGTAGTCTCGCTTCGCTCGACGAGGCAGGTAGTCTCGCTTCGCTCGACGAGACAGGTATTCTCGCTCGCTTCGCTCGCTCGGGGGTATTCTCGCTCCCTACGGTCGCTCGGGGGTATTCTCGCTCCCTACGGTCGCTCGGGGTAGTCTCGCTCCCTACGGTCGCTCGGTCGCTCGCTCGCTCACTTGATCTCATCCGGCAACACCATCGCCTCCTTCGCCACCGCCTCATCCACCTCTTGGATCAACCCCACCTTCCACTGCAGCCGCTGCAGCTGCCATACCCCCAAAACCCCCGTCAACACCGGCACAAAACACAGAACGGCGGTGGTGGGCGTGAGGCGAAAGTTGCGGGAGGACGTCGTGTACTGGGTCGAGGCGTGGCGGATGGCGATCGGCGCGCGGCCAAGGGGACGCGCTGTGCGGAAGCAAGGACGGATCAAGGACTGCATGGTGGCGTGGCCGATCAGATGGACTAGCCCGCGCCCTGACTGAACGGATTTCCATCAACTGGACCGTTCCACTGCCTGAAACGACCGCTCGCCGGATCGATCGCCCCTCGCGGAAGCAAATGCCCGCGGGTGAGCCTGAGTCAGCAGTGTCCCACAAGAAGCACAAGGAAGGACCGCTTGCCCGCTTGCCCGCTTCTTCAGGCACACGCGGCCCACGATGGACGACTGGCAGCCGATCGGCAGGACACCGAACCAGGTCATCCTCTACCACCCGCCTTCCCACGCCCTCGCCGTGCGCGCCTCCCCCGCGGATCCCATCAGCATCCGCAGCATCCCCGGCACGCCCGATGCGGGGCCGTCCCGCACGGCGAGCAGCGTCAACTTGCCCGTGCTCGCGGCGCGGAATACATCCAGCGGCGTCGTCCTCGGCCGTCGTCGACCGAGCGCCGTCATCCGACGCTCCGGCCCTCCCGTTCAAGTCCCATCCTCGTCCGATCTCTGTCCGTACTGCTACCGTCCCCTGTCCAAGGATCCGGATGCCTCCGCCTTTCCCGCCGCGCCCACCCCCTCGGCACACGTCTCCCCCGTCTACACCTCGGACCCCTCAACCACCCTGATCCGGCCCGAATACTCGACCCCGACGGACCCCGCACCACCACCGCTCCATCACATCGAGCCCTACTTTCAGATTCTCGAGCAGTCCGTCGATGGATCGCGAGCGTCGACGCCTGTACAGGAGGTGGATGACGACGGGCGCTTCGTCAGGGAGAGTGAGACGCCCGCCAGGGGCAGCACCGAGAGGCGCAGTGTGGAGGGATACTATAGTCGCTTCTTTGTCGAGGAGAAGCGCCTCGGGATCGGCGCCGAGGGCACGGTGTATCTTTGTCAGGTGAGTTCGTTTGCCCCGTCGTTCCAACAGTCTCTTTGCTGATCGCCTCCGGTAGCACGTGTTGGATGGCAACTACCTCGGACACTACGCGATCAAAAAAGTCGCCATCGGGAATTCCAAGCCGTATCTGTACAAGATCCTCCAGGAAGTCCGCTTGCTCGAACAGCTAAGGCATCCCAACATTATTCCGTATCACCACGTATGGATCGAGGATGCCCAGTTCTCAAGGTAAGCACGAAAGCTCCTCTGCGAGACAAAAGTGCTGAAACCGCCATAGCTTTGCGCCACCCATCGCCACCCTCCAGTAAGCCTTCCCCTCCGGCAACCCCCAACCACCTAACCCAATCCAACTTCTTCGCCCTTTAGCGTCCTCATGTCCTACGCAAACGCAGGCAACCTAGACACCTACATCGCCTCCCGCCATTCCTCCAGCCCCTCCCTCTCCCTCCATCCGCTCGAGCACCCATCCGACGACGAGCCGAGTCCGGAAGAACTCAAGCGACGGCTACGGGAACGGCGAAAGTCGCGTTCGGCCGGTGGCGGTGGTGGCCCGGCGCAGGCGGGTGGACCGAGAGGAGGGGACGCACGGGCGGTCATGTTGCTTGGGCTCGAGGAAGTCGCGAGTCTATTCGGGGATATCGTCCATGGGTTGCATTTCCTCGTGAGTTCCCATCGGTGCGCGGTGTGGGGCTTCGAGCTGAATGGAGCGTCGTCGCACGGTAGCATTCGAATGGGATCTTGCATCTGGATTTAAAGTGCTCGAATGTGTTGCTGCATAGCCAAGAAGGGGATCTGATGTACGTTTGCTCGGACGGGCCATCATCGGGTTTTACTGACAGACCGCTCCCCAGCCCACGCGCGATGATCTCGGATTTTGGAACGTCCGAGGAGATGCTGCATCGGAAACGCGATCGAACGGGTCATACGGGCACAATGGAGTAAGTCGGCGTCGGCTATAGGACGTGTCGAACGAACCGAGCTGATGATGAGGTGCAGGTATATGGTATGCCTTCATACCGGCTCGGCGAACGATGGCTGATCCTCGTAGGCGCCAGAGACGATCGCTCCGGATGAGAACGGCCGGTGGAGGGAATGGGACACAAAGGCTGATATCTGGTCGCTTGGTACGCTGTGCGGTCCGGTGGCAAGGCATGCTGCTGACTGATCCCTTGCAGGTCTCATCTTGCACAAGCTGTTGTTTTTCAAGTTGCCGTACGGCGAGACTGAAAGCTATGATGAACTCGCAGCGCGAATTCATGGGTATCAGGGGTACGTTTTCCCCCTTTCTTCCTCCGCTCACCCCCCGAGATCCCACTAAGCCCGCTGCAGCTTCAAGGCATCTCGGGAAATGAAAAAGGCGTGCAAGAAGCGCGGACTGCCGCCGGGGCTTTTGACGCTGCTCGAGGAGATGACGGATGTCGTCCCTGCAAAACGGCCGAGCATTCAAAAGGTCGTGCAAAAGTCGACGAGTCTCTATGTGAGTCATCCAATGTCAGGCACCTGGGTGCTGCTGCTGATGCCCGCTCAAGACGCAAGCTGGGAATGGCACGGACGAGGTGATCGCGCCGAGCTCGCTGGTCAAGACCTTGACTCCATGGCGAAAGCAAGCCAAGCTGTCACAGCAGATTCAAACTCTTTCTCGGGAAGCGGTCGAGGAGCCCAGTCGTCTCGAAGAGCTCCGTGCGCGATACTTGGCGACAGCTTTGGCGCTGCTCAAGGTACGCAGAACCCCTATCAGCGCCGACGGAGCTGACGTCTTTCCAGCTTTGCAGCCTCCTCCCGCCCTTCCGCGCGACGCTGCCACCGACAGCAGCGCTCTACGTACTGCTCGTTCTCGCGATCGTGGATCTCCAAGCGGGGAACGTGCTCGTGTCGTGGGCGGCGAACGTATGCCATGTGGCGGGACTGGTGTGGCTTGCGAGGGGTTAGAAATTGTAAACATGCGTAGACGCGTCCATGACGTCAGCTTTGATCGAGATAAACCCACCCATCTTGACAAAATGGCGAATCCCATCATCCTCCCATGCATCGCCCCACGCCACCACCATGTCCCGTCCAAGCCACATCAAGCTGCCCCCGCAGCCAGCCCCGGACGACGTCTTTTCCCGCCCGCACAACTCGGCCCTCGATACCGCTCCGACGCCATCAGATGCGGATTCACCCGCACCGTCCCCGGGACCCAAGGGCAAACGATCCATCTACGGGAAACGACAGTCCGTTCCATCGTCAGATGCCTATCGATCACGCAGGATGAGCAAGGCCTCAACGCTCGCGCGGTCTGTCTTGCTGAGTCCTGGGATCGAAGAGGAAGGGAAACCTGCCATTCCGAACTTGTTGCCGAATATTCGTCCGGCGTATGCTACACCGCTGCCGGTGCTTCCGATGGCCGTTCTGTGTATCGTGAGTCTTACTGTCGACACAGGCAAGAAGCTTCTGACGGAATTGCAGGCCATGATGTCCGAATTCGTCGCTGCCAATGTGTCTACCCCATTCCTACTCCAAATGGTTGAAGGTGCGTCATCTCTCGCCGTGTCGACCTTCAGTGCTCATCCTGAAACCCAACATCTGCAGGGTTCTTCCGCACCGGCCGGGCTCCTCCAAGTGACCTCGAAGCACAAGTTGGCCTCTGGACAGGCAACCTTGTCAGCGTCTTCTTCGTCACTCAGTTCCTCACGTCCGTCCTCTGGAGTCAAGTAGCGGACAAATACGGCCGACGCGCCGTCCTCATTTCAAGTCTCCTCGGCGGAGCAGCATGTCTGCTCCTGTTCGGCGTGTCCAAGACGCTGGCCGTTGCCATCCTCGTCAGACTCGCTCAAGGCGTGTTTGGCGGAGCGGTGGGCGTGTATCGGGGTTCGATTCGGGATATCACGGATTCCACAAACGAGAGTACGGCGTATAGTTTGATGGGATTCGCATGGGGTTTCGGTGAGCATCTCGGCACTCCTGCAGGGCTACCACTAACTCTTCAAAGGTGGCGTCGTCGGTCCGGTCATTGGCGGTGGGTTCGAAAGTCCCGCCCGCAACTATCCGACATCTATCTTTGCAAAGATCAAACTATTCGAGGACTTTCCATACCTCTTGCCATGTCTTATTGCCGCCATCTTCCTCGCTACCGGTGCCATTCTCTCAACCGGCTTATCCTGGGACGGAGGACCCAAGCGTAAACGTCTCGCCCTCCCCATCGCAAAAGATGAAGCGCTCCAGCCGACAGCAAGTCCGCAAGCCACGGTTCCCGCCCCGCGTGCTGTCTCGTCTGCGGATCCGGAAGCACAGGATCGGAGAACGAACAGAATGTCGGTTGGAGGTGCTCATGGGTATGGCGCGATTCGTCGGAAGCGGGAATCGATGGCGGCGCGTGCGAGTCGACGTGAGTCGATGGCGACGGTGCGGATCAACGAAGATGGAGCGGTAGAGGATGTAGAAGAGGCACATGTGTCTCTTGCGCGAAAGCTTTTGCTGGGTGAGTCAATGAGCATCGAAATCGGGTTTCGCATGCTGAACCCACGCAGCCAATGAGGAAAACACGTTCAACATCAACGACCTCTGGGTGTCTGCCGCCATCGCGGCAGAAACAGCTGTCTTTGACGATGATGAGACGGGGGACGAAGAGATCTCTGCGCCACCGTCGCAACTACACACTCCGAGTCACCTTTCACCCTCCGAATCTCCCTTCCGGGTCGACAGACTGGATGTTCCCAGCACAAGCGCCAAGCCATCTCCCAGCCGCCCCCGAGAATCCTTTGCGGCGCCACGGAACCAGGCTCTGCAGCGCGTCTCGGGCAGCCATGCCGCCAGACGATTCAGCACGGCTTCTACCGCCATGCCTGCCATCTTCACGAACACGGGTCTACAGACGCCACCTGCGATAGCTGCAGCGTACGAGGATCCGCTTGAAGCGCCCTTGTCTCCTGGGAATCGAGGATTGAGCGCGATTGAGGAGGATACGGTCAAGGACATGGACGTGGTCGAGGAGGAAAAGGGATGGAGGGCGTTGCCAAAGTTGATCATCATGCAGGTATGTGCGTGCTATCTGAGGTGACGCGGCTCATCCGTTTTAGTACGCATTGCTGGCTCTCCATGATACAGGTCAGTGTATCAAGCCGTCCGTCTTTTGTTCGGTGCTCATCCCTCTTTCAGTGCATGGACAGGTCTTCCTGTCGTTCCTGGTCTCGTAGGTCAAGCTAGGCGGATGTTGTGCCAAACTGACAAGACAGGCCTTACCCGACTGGCGGTCTCGGCCTCTTGCCGTCGAGCTTTTCCATTTTGATCGCTCTGATGTGCCTTTTCCAGATATGGTATCAAGTGAGTCTCTCGCACGGGTTTTGAATAGGACAGTTCTCGCGGACTGACACGGCGCAGTTTTTCTTGTATCCCAATCTTGGGTGAGTCGGACGACCGCCGAAAAGCATTCCTTGTCTGACCCCGCACATCAGACCACCTCGAGGCCGATTCAGCCATCTCTCAATGTTCCGCCTCGGAAGCTTCCTCTTCATTCCGGCATACCTGACCCTGCCTTTAATCCGGATATTTGCGTCTTCAGAAAAGCACGGCGGCCCGGTGGTGATGACACGTGAGTAGGACGGCGGATCCACTTTTCTCGTTCTGACGTTCTTTTCAGTGGTAACCATCAACATGTAGGTTGGGTATGACGATAACCGCATCGTGCTGACCCGATGCAGGGCATGTCGGTATGCCGGAGGTACATTCAGCTATACGTCCATCATGATTCTTCTTGTGAGTTTTCAGCGCATAGTCCGAGTAAGCTGTGGCTGACCCCGTAACAGAATGCCAGTAAGTCGGCACCATGCCGTTCGAAAACTCGTCTAACAGTTTGCAGTGTCACCGCCAAGCGCTGTCAGTCTCGCCAACGGACTCGCCCAGTCGCTCGTCTCGCTCGGCCGATTTGTCGGCCCTGTCGTGGGTGGTTTCCTCTGGAGTCAATCCATCAACGGCAATCCGGAAGGCTATGCGCATGGATTCTACATGTAAGTCGAAAATGGATTCGATTCATCGAGGAGCGCTGATTCCCGTGCAGTTGTGCCATCCTCTGCGGAGCCCAATTCGCGCTTTCGTACTTGATCAAGTGATCTATATAGAGCTAATACTGCATGTACGTTTCTAGTTGTCTGTCATTCAATATATGTACCTTGTCTTCTTCTACCATGTCAATCCCGCTGATCTGCGACGCGTATTGATGCCCTAACAACCGCTTTGAGCCTTGCTGAGGGCTGTAATCCTGTACGGGCTGGGCATCCCATATTGACCATGCTCGGATTTTCTGGTCTGAGCCGGCTGCCATGATGTGCGTGTGCGAAGGATTAATGGCCAGGCCCTGGAAAAAATCAGATTAGCTCGGATTGATAGATAACGCGAAGCGGCAACTCACGAGACCGCTCCGATAATCGTTCACGTGGTCTTGATACCTCTGTACCGGGCCCGCTTTCGGAAACCGTAGATCAAACAACGCAAGCTACCAGTCATCAGCGCCATTCCGCAATCCTGATATACGGCGCGTCTCACCTGATGCGTATACCCCGAAGCAATAAAGCTGCGTCCGCCCGCGTGGCCCCCATCGAGCGCCTTGATTCCGCATACCGATTTGCCGAGCTCGAGTTGCGATACAGCTGCAGACTCGTTGGGAAGGCGGAAGTCGTAGTGCACGATTGCGGATGATCGGAGACCGACGAGAGCTTCGTTCTAATCATACCATCAATGGGAAGCTGGTAACGGGAAAAGGAGGAAGACGTACGACGTTCATCTGACACACGCTCAGCGCATCCGACCTGCCCGGCGTCTGAACCGTGCGAAACTCGGGATTCACCACATCCTTTGCATACACGATCCGCTGATTTCCTCCGACGACGATCGTATTCCCGGCGCAGTCCATGCTCCAGACGTCCTGCATCTTCTTGAGTTCCCAGAGGACGGTGGGCTTTTCTTCGCCAAAGGAGGGAAAGGGCGCAGTCTCGGGTATGAAGGCGGCGAGCATGGCGGGGATCTGAGAGACGACGATGCGCGGGCGCGGACCAAACGTTGTTGCTCTGAAAGTGCGGGATATATTAGTCGTCTTCGTGACGAGATTGAGATTGAAAGAGTACGAACATGTACATGTAATGCTCCCTCGTTGCGCGAATGCCCGTTATCTACGCCTCATCAGCGTACATCCCTCATCCAGAACACGCACCGACATACCCGTTTTCCGAGATTGATCTCATGCCACAACCATCGTCTATACTTGGGCACCTGTCTCTCCCTCTCCGATATCGGCTGTTCTCCGTGCGAAAGCTCCCAATCTGGTACATCGTATTCCATCTTGACAGCGTGGATGGAGCCCATTGCGTCTCCCAGAAGGATGGAGGATGGCTGGTCTGGGATTGTCTGCGCAAGGTATCAGCGGGGATTGGGCAAGAGGCAGAGTGTGAACGCTTACAGTCATAACCGTTAGAGACGCGGGAAACGTCGGTTCGTCGCCTGCCGTGACGCAGGACATCCTGGAGTATCCTGACCCACGTTCGCGTCTGGGAAGAGTCAGCCAAGGTAACGGTGAAGCGGAAGGGGAAAAGACCTACCTCATTCGCCGTTGGGCCTCCGCCGAGGTAGGTCCAGAGAAACGGTCATAGCCCAACTGAAGCCCCGTCGCACGAAGCAACGTCCTATCAACTCTTGTACACTGCTGGAGCTCCTGCACTGGCTTCCTCAATCCCTCCCTTCTCTCGAAAAGTTCCTTCTTCCTGCGACGTTCCTCTGGCGCCTTCTTGCGACTCTCCAACCGCTGGCGAATGGTCTCTGGCTTCGCGTTTGGTTTCGGTGCCGGGTCCTGGTCGGCACCGATGGGGAAGTATTTCTTCTTGATCGGGTGCCATACCAGTCCCGGGAGATCGCCCAGAGGTCCTCCCGCGGCCATCGCTTGTCGCGGTCTTCGCCTTGCCTTTCCGTCCGTCACCTCCACCCGTTGGCAAAATATGGAAACCTGGCAAGCTATATAGCGTCGGGCTTGGCCGTTTGCTTCCGCCCCTTTCACGGCCGCCGATTTCTTGCTTTTCTGGCACATGAAGGAGCAGCAGGGCGCGCTAGCGAGGCGCGTCAGGGAGTGAACACCAGGCAAGCCGTTCGGACCATTCATCATCCGTGTCCTCGGTTCGCCATTCACCATACCCTCGGCCATTCGTGTCAACTCTTGGCCATGTCACGCGTCGCATCCACTTCTGCCGTCACCGGTAACGAAAACATTGAAATGGTCAACCTCACCGGCGACTCGCCTGTCGCGCAGACTAATGCCAGGGGGAATGGGGCCAAGGCTGCCGATGCCGAGTCGGTCGACGATGATGATGAAGACGATGAAGAATATGAGATTGAGGATATCTTGGGGCATGAGTTGAAGAACGTGAGTTTGGCCGGATTGCGGAGCGGTGGGTGCTGATAGCGTTTCTCTTGCCAGGGCCAGTTCCGATGTACGTTGCCGATAGTACAGGATTGGATGGCTACTGATCCCTTGTAGACCTCGTATCATGGGTCGGTTACGGCCCGGAACACAACAGCTGGACTCTGGAACGCGACTTGTACGTTTTCCCTTTCCCTCTACGCCCTTCGCCCTATTGACCCCTATCCCCCTCTGAAAGCGGCTCGACAGAAATCATTGACGAATACTGGAACAAACAAGGTGGCCGCCCGGCGCCTTCTTCGGCTTCAAAATCCAAGAAGCGCGCCGCCTCGGCCTCACAATCCAACAATTCGAAACGCAGGGGCACGTCCAAGACGCCGCAGACCAAGAAGGGCGATTATCAAGATGGACAGGGGGAGGAGCCTGATCTGGATGCTTTTGCCAAGGAGCATCAGGATCCCGTGCTGCAGTACAAGGATTTGGCGAGCTGGGAGGATTCCGTGGAGAAGATTTCGACGGTGGAGAGGGGGCAGAACAATCGATTACTCGTATACATGATCATGTGAGTATCTCTGGTGCTCTCTGCGTTCCAGGGCTGACAGGTAGGGTGATTGGCAGGAAGGACGGCTCCAAGACGGCGCAAGACTCGTCGGTTGCAAATGCGCGATGCCCGCAAAAGGTCCGTCATTTCGTATGCGAATCCACCTCATCCCGACTGATTTGCTCTGCAGATGCTCGAATTCTACGAGAGCCATCTCAAATGGCGCCACGTCAAGAACTAGAACTCATCTTTGCGCGAGAGCAGCAGAACAGGGGTCATTCGCGGGAGGATGTAGTGGGAAAAGAAGGTTTGCGGTCTTTGATTGCTTGTAATGGGACAAAGTAGCGTTTGCGTGGCGGATGCCGGGGAGCGCCGTCGATGTGACCGTTGCTGTACGATTCACAATATTCTGTTTCGGCGATTGTGACGTGACCTCTTGTCGAGGTTGTGGAAGCGTGGACCTCCTCAACGAGCTGACCGGCGCGCCGATGAGTCATAAGCCCCGATCGCGAACGCGTTTCTGAGCGACACAGGTGTGTCGACATGCCCCTCAATATGTTCGGGCGTCCGTTCTTGCTCTGTATCATTCTGGCCCTCGTCTATTACCTGCCGCTCAACATGGGATTCAGCAAATTTCTCGACAAGCTCAAGGGGAATGACCAGCCTCCGCAGACAACGCCGCATCCTGGAGGACAGAGCCAGGCGATGTATCAGCCGCAGATGCAGCAACCACATCATCAACAGCAGCAGATGCAGCAGTCATATCAGCCTACACAGGGGAAAAGAATGGTCGGCTACTTTGTAAGTCGTCTTTGAAGCGACGATCGCAAAGAAGCTGATCTATCTACAGACCAACTGGTAAGCTGCCCAGACGGAGCGGCATGCCTCGCCGCGCAGCTCATCACCTCTCGCAGGGGAATCTACGGTCCCAAGTACTTCCCATCCATGATTCCCGCCGCACACCTCACACATCTCATGTACGCCTTCGCCAATGTCAAGCCTGACACCGGTACAGTTCACCTCACGGATTCATGGGCCGACGTCGAGATCCATTATGAAGGTGATAGCTGGAACGATCCGGGAACGAACCTGTATGGGAATTTTAAAGCGCTGTATAAGCTGAAGCAAGCGAATCGAGGGTTGAAAGTCATGTTGTCGATCGGGGGCTGGTCATATCGTGAGGCGAGTCATAGGCATAGGAGCGTTGGATGTGGCTAACGTCGAGCAGAACTTCCGTTCCCTCGTGAATCCTGAATGCCGAGCAGAGTTTGCGAGGAGTGCAGCAGCGATAGTGGAGGACGTAGGGCTCGACGGGTGGGTCCCCTCATCCATCATTCTTCCCTGAATACACTTCGCTGACTCTCCCATAGTCTGGATGTAAGCCCTCTCTGGCTGTTTGTATGACCCTTTCTGATCCTCGCAGATCGACTGGGAGTACCCAGACAGCGACGCAGAGCAGCACGCGCTCGTGGATTTGCTGAGACTGTGTCGAGAGGCTCTGGATGACCTGGCACGGCGGAAGAACAGTCCACAGCGATATGAACTTTCTGTACGTTTGTCGATCTGGACGGTGCCGATGATGATGGTACTGATGCTTCGCAGATCGCGGCGCCGTGCGGTGCGCATGTGTATGAAACATTACGCATACAAGAGCTCGATCGCCATCTCGATTTCTGGAATTTGATGGTCAGTCGTTCAAGTGATGAATAAATTAGTACAAGCTAATGTCCTTTGCAGGCCTACGACGTAAGCTGATCTTTTTATGATGAGCAAATCCGCTCACTACCTCGTAGCTCTCGGGATCCTGGTCTCAAACTGCAGGGCATCAAGCACCGCTATATCCGCCCAACCCGGGAACTCCATGCGTCGACCAGGCTGTCAGCTTCTACCGCAGCCGAGGGGTATCTCCGCAGAAGATCGTACTCGGTAAGTTCACTTCTGCTTGTCTGACTTTGCTGATATCTTCCAGGGATACCGGCGTACGGACGTCGCTTCCTAAATACCGGAGGCATCGGACATCCGTTCCATGGCGTAGGAGCAGAAGAGGGCCTGGTACCGTATCGGTCGCTTCAGACACATGGTTGTCAGGTGATCGAAGATACCCAACTCGGTGCATCGTTCACATACAATCCGTAAGTCCGGAGCTCCCGATACCTCTCACCGCTGACTCCCGCACAGCCAAACCAAGGAACTAGTCAGCTATGACTCGCCAGCCATCATCATCGCCAAGGCAAACTACATCAACCGCAATCACCTCGGGGGCGCCATGTTTTGGTCTCTTGAACTCGATTTGCGTCCGGGAGAGGATACCCAGGCCCCCGCTCTGGTTCCGCTGATGGCACAGCATATGGAGGGTGGGCTGATGCGTGGGCAAAATGAGCTGGTGTACCCCTTCAGTAGTAAGTGGTTTGACATCGCCTCAAGGATTTTCTGACGAGATGCGCAGAATACGATAATCTACGGTCTGGACGAGTTTGATTCTCGCCACATAGCCTCCTGACCCGAACCGTGGCTAGACGTCGGTAGTAGTATGAAGCTGAATTGAGTACGCAGCAATGATGGACATCATATTATGCGATCGTCCATTCGTAAATCATTCTGCTGTATTCTGCTTTATACATGATCGATTTGCGGCTTACTTTGCTGATCGTCGGTCTTCACGTTGTACACTTTGCTGGTAAATTTATAGCTGGAATCGCCTCAACCGTTCTTCATAGCTGCTTGGGCAGCCGGCTGCTCTTGTGTTATCGTCCCCCGTCATGGCGGCAACCTTGAGCCTATGTGCCGGGGTCGCTGCAATTCCCTGTGCCGGATAACCTTCACAATACTCGATGCTCTTTCCAGTCATTGTCGGGCGGTATTCCTTACGCTTGATATCGAACTAAATCTTAGAAGTACTGGCATCTCTGAAAGACCTGAATGAGCGACGTGCTTGCAGAATTCCTCGACAAAGCTGATGGCGTTCCGAGTAATGACCTCGTTGCGCATCTCAAGGTGGGTTGCATTCACGTTGCCAGAGCAGTACTGGAGGATGCTCTAGAGATCAGCATGAGAGTAATCTGTTGATGCTGATGATTCATCGATTCACCATTCCGATATAGCGATCTACGAAACGGCCGGCTACACCCTCTCCACTCTTTCTCCAACTGCGGAACATCGGAATCTTTGACGGAGTCCATTCGAGCGGAACCTTCAAACATCGCTCCCAGCCTTTGTATAATCTTCTCGGCGCGCAAGTCTCCATGTGAGCTGAGAAATTAGGTAGGGGAGAGCTCAAAGTCACCATGGTATCTCTGTCGACGATACTAGTATCGAATTCCGCGCATCGGCGTTGGAATCTGATTTTGAACGCGGAAAGTCCGTCTATAGGGTCCTTTGGCGAGATAGATAGGGTGCTTTGTGGGAATAGAGATCCTTGGAGACTATCTCTGGCGATTTGTCAGAGTTCTCATCGTCTCATGTCATCATTGACTCCTTCGTGCACGATAAACAGAGGTAGGTCTACATTGAATCTGTCTAGCGATTGAGATGTCAGACTGTGGTAATATTTAGCATCCGCGTGTCAAACAATCGATAGGAGAACGCGCGGGGGTGGCGACGCTTGTGAGGGATGTTGTCCGTTCACTCCAGTCCAGAGACCTTACTTTGCTGTGATAGTGGGTCAAATTGCAATGTTGCCTCAGAAGGCGATTCAAGCCATCGTCCAGTCTAACGAAATACTCAGGTATCGTAGAGGAATAAACGCAAATAGTATTTTCGCACAAATTCTGTGATGCAGTCCCTAGCGCGATTGATGCGAATGACAAGACTTGGAACTCTTTGTGCTGCGCCTCGAGATCTAGGCGCGCCGTGCGCCTAGCTTCCGTTTCCGTTTGTTGTCTCCCTGTCACCGCTTTGCCTCGCCGTTACCCCCGGCGACGTCCATCTTGCAGTTTCAGGGGTCTCCCCTCTGTAGATGTTCGGAGGAAACTCCCTTCGAGCGAGCTGATCTACCTTTCAACTCGTGATCTTCCATCCGAATTTCGAGTATTCCCATCGGGTACCCTCGAACTACCGCAAACAACGACACAGCAATCCATCACCCGGCAAAGAATACCAGCATGTCCGACGATGACCCCGATAGTCTTCGGGCTCGTCTCGAGGTCCTTCCGTACCATGTCCTTCGATATATGGGTGAAGCGGTAAGTCGGCTCCAATGCCCCTATATCGGTCGTCGTTTGATAATGACCGGCGATCTAGGCGGGAATCGATCTCGGTCCGAGGCAAGAACATCCTACTGCAGAACATCTGCTGGAGTGCCGGAACCGGATCCTAGCCGTTGGTGGTATACCCGCTCAGGCTGCGCCCGCGCAAGACGTTCCGGTGCCGATAGCATCGTCGCCTCCATCACCGATTCTACCGAGGGCTCTCTTGTCCAGCCCCAGGAACCAGCTAATCGAGTCCTCCGGACCGCAAGCTCGGCTTCCTCGCTCAGACACTCTTTCGCCGGTCGTCGACAAACAGGCGCACGCTGAGGGTGGTTCAGTCCCTGATCAGAAAAGTCTCAATTCTCGCTCCTCTCCGCCATGCCTCAAAATCTTCTTGCTTGTCCGTTGCTACCTTCTGGGATGGTTCCGCAATCCAGCCAAAGACGCCAAAGATCTACGGGACTGGCTTCATCAACTCGAGTACGACGATCTCCGACTTTTGGGCAAAAAGGCGAGTCTATTGGCGTTCTAATCAGCGTTGGATCACAGCTCATCTCATACCTTGCCACAGTTCGAAGTCCAACTTCCTGCACGACAGTGGTTCTACAGCTCGGCACATCGCCACGAATGTGAAACGCGACTTCTCACCACTACCGCCGAGGAGGAATACGTCTCTCCCGCGGTATGGCACAAGCTTCTTGACCATCGATACCCACCTGCCAAGATCGAAAATCTCTCCAAAACTTGCAGGAAGCGGCAACTCCGTCGCTCTCGTCGATCTCGAATCGTGCGATACCTTCGAAAGTCGCTGCGTGACTTAATGTTTCACCTTGTGAACTCCCTTTTCGTTGTTCTGACGGTAATCATCGTCGTCACTCTGCTGGAATCGTTCTTGATCATGGGTCCGCTTGTTTGGTATCCCCAAATGGCTACTCCAAAGGAAAGAATGCCGGCAGAGTGGAAGACGATGAATGAAGAAGGAACGGAAGGAGAAGAGGAGGGAGAGTCTGACCTGGAGGATGCAAACTCGGAGGAGGACGAATCCAGCGTGAGAACCCTGATCGGTCCAAAATCTTATCAAGACTGATCCAGGTAAAGGCGCCTTCTTCCCCTACGCGGGAAGCTGCGATTCGATCCGCACAGCGTCACCGGGTAACAATTGCGTGTGTCGTAGCCTTAGTAAGTTCGGGTAGCTCGGACACTCCAGAGAACTCGCCAACTTTTCTTTCAGTTCAACACATGGAACTCTCCGTCTCCCTGGAGACTTTTTGGACGAGGTGCACTCGGTGCTAGACTCGAGGGACCCTCAACGCCCCACCATCAGATCTCTAGGCTGCAAGGCGTTCCAACCGCTCCTAACATGCCCGCACATGAGCTGGAGAAATTGGTCCTCAGTCGACACGTCTCGGAGGATAGGGATGTGATGTCAGCTATGAACCGACGACTTGCTGCTCTGGAACTTGCAG
This sequence comes from Naganishia sp. PG3902-1, assembly GCA_023628075.1. Classification (NCBI taxonomy): domain Eukaryota; kingdom Fungi; phylum Basidiomycota; class Tremellomycetes; order Filobasidiales; family Filobasidiaceae; genus Naganishia; species Naganishia sp. PG3902-1. The sequence continues at coordinate 229,740 of JAMALH010000009.1, forward strand.
ACAACCATCCTAGAGGAAGCAGACAGGCATCACAGCGGCCTCGAGCAAACCTTTCAGCTGCTTCTGTCCAGTCCGGTAATCAAAATGGTAATGTAAGTCAACCTAACTCCCTGAGATCAGGTCACTGACGTGGACTCTTACGTGCTTCAGGGCTCCTACGGCCAGAACTCCGACGTAATATCCTCGGTTGGCAGACCGGTCTGGCACACAGGGTCCCCGGTGCGTCCCGGTAAACACCCTTTCTTGCATCTTACGCTGATTTCTGGGACACGTTCAGCCATCTTCGCCTCTTTATCAGCCTCAACTGTCTCCTCTCATCGTCCAACCTCACGCGTCACCACGTCGCCCAAACCCTGAGACGTCGGATGTGTATGGGCCAATCTTTCTCGTCAGGGTAAGTCCCTCTACAGGCTGTGCGAGCCGGCTGACCTGAAGGGATTTGCAGAAGCGAAAGCGTAATGCAAGCGCTGCTGGTATGGAAGAGAGGGGTATCAAGGTGAGAGCGTAGGCTCCCCCTTGTAGTACACCCGCTGACCCTGTCTTTGCCTTTTACCCCTTTACGTCGATACAGAAGAAGACAAAGATCGGCCCCGTAGAAGATGTCGTCGTTCCTGTTCATCCTCGGAAGCGAAAAGCGGACTATACCGGAGATAATGAGCGACCTGCGGTAAGCTTCAGTCATGGTATACAAGCCATATGTAACTGATACATGTATCAATCGCTATCGAATGTAGAAACGGCCAAAGCTATCAGAGGGCGAAGCGTTGGTTCGCGCGCTGTACGATGCCGGGAAGCGGCCCATTCGTGTGGTGGTATGTTCTAAGTATATCCCACATCGACTTTGCGCTTAGTGCCATTGGAAAGTTCAATGAACGACCTGACGTGATTCGAACTAGCCCGATTCGGCGAATAGCAGGTCGTTCGGTGCGTCTGACTCCATGCATAATGGACAAGGAGCCTGAGTATTTCTCTTCTCTCACTTTCACGAAGACTATCGAGAGCGGCTTGTCCTCCCACTGGTCGGTTGACTAGTCGAATACTGCGCCGAGCCCGACGGCACCTGAAAGGGACCCGAGTGCCCACTTGATTCCCCAAAATACCTGTCTTTCCATTCAGTCTCCGGACTTTCGACTCAAACCGACAAATCGTTTTGAAACCTTATACCACTTAGAGCCTTCGGAGATCGACTACGGCCCTTTTCATAACACCTTGCAAGCTGTCGACAAGCGACACCAGCTACTCACATAACACATATCAAGCTTTCGCCAATCGATTGCACTCGACTTTGTACTTCATCCTATAAACCGGGAGCTTTTAGGCACGAGATCACGTTCACGGGAGGCTTCTCGGCTTAGGGGATTAGCGTTAGTCTATGGCGTCCTCTTCGTAGAGCGAAGTGGCACGCCGCTATAGCGAACTCCGGCCGACCTCAGTCTAGTTGCTCTCCGCTTAGAATGCATCACACGATGGCGACATCTTACGCTTCCGTCATAAGTCCGGTTCCGACATCTAGTTGACGGCACACCTTTTTTCAACCCAGCTTCCGTCTCTTATATCTCTTGGGGACGGATCAACGTTCCTTATCTGTGCACATGGACTTCTTTCCGCCAAATAGTCATTGATTGACAAGATTTAATCAATGGTTTAGAGACAGATATAAATAATGGTCCAAAGATCGTAAAACTCTTACAATGATTTCGATAATGATTCGACAACCTGTATAATATCACTTCACAATGCATTAGAATGATTCGCAAAATTTTCTGCTCTGTAAGATGGCACTCCGAAACCACTGGTTTGTTTCAAGTCCAGCTGCGCTTAAGATGTGCCGGGATTCTGAAGTTGAATATGTAAAATCACATTCTGCATACGTATTTGTTCAGCTCATGTGGAAAGGAGTAGAATCGATTGTCAGAGCTGGCTCCGGTGAGATACACTGACTCTTGGAGTCAGAAACGTGGATCATAATTTGCTGCAACCCTGAGGGAACATATCTGTGTCGATTTCATCCCTCTCATTAGGCAAAAATGTCGACTGGTTCTGGTCCGAAAACGGCAGCATCAGGGTCCTTTGGCCTATTGTGCGCCCTCATTGATCTTTTGAGGTCACCTTGTAACACTCCCTGCGGTACTCGAGCTCGTATGACATGATCAGGAAGGCCTCCGGGAGAGCTGGAACCATAGAAAGTCACTCGGTATGGATCTTCGGTGCCATTTCAGTCGCAAAGGATTGAAGTATTTTGCATCCGGGGTTCAAAACCGATAGGAGGTTCTGGTATCTCGAACAGATACGCTCTCGAGTATGTTCGTCAACATCCACAGACTGCCCTTGTCTGCCCCTTGAGACCTATTGATCCTGTGAAGGCTATATGCCACTGAAAGCCGGAAAACGGTGAAGAAGGACTCGATAAAACCATATTCGAAAAGCTTGTCTTTCGCATCAAATTCCGTGATTCAGCCCAATGCGAACCAGCTGAATGAGCAGACTCTGGACAGATCCGCCTCACGTCACGCCTAGGCGGAGCTGGAGTCTGTCCTGTCCCCCTTTCCTCTCCCTCTCTCTCCCCCGACGAGGGATATCTTTGCGTTTCAGGGCTCCCCTTACCGTTGACGGCAGAAGAAGGTCCTTCTCGACGTGTCGATATACCTTCGCCCCGTATTCTTGCCGGAATTCCCGTATTCCCTAAGCATACCAGAACATTCCCGTACACTGCACAAGGCTCAGCACTGCCTAATTCACCCAGAATATCCAACATGCCCCGGCGCCAGCCACAAGGCATACATGCCTGGCTGGCCCGCCTCACATACCAGGATCTACGATCGCTAGCAGACACAGTGAGCTTTAATGGGTCCGCAATGATAGGAGTAGTTCGCTAATCCAAAGTCTGCGATCAGTTGCATGTCCAACTTCCGAATCCTCCTAATCCCGGAACACCTTCATTTTCCCACGTCTACGAGTGTCAAATCCGACTCCTCCGTCAAGCCAATGGGGCCTTTCGCTTCAATCGATGGCACATCCTCCTTGACCACCAATACCCGCCCATCGACCCCAAGCAATCAGCACCTCCTATCAGCCATGAAAATTCCGTTCGACTTGTTTCCGCGTCGTCGGCTCCAGCTTTCGCCCCTCCGCAACACCGCCACCCGCCTCTTGCCGAACAGGAAAGACCCTCACGGATCACAGCGAACCAGGGTACTTCTCATGTCGAAGAGGAACGGTCTGTGTCCGACTGCGAGTATACTTTGATGGACGATGCCACGCCTATTCTGCAGCAGTATGAAGTCCCGGAAGACGAATTGGCGGACTACGAGTCCTCTGGAGGTGGACCGACGGAAAACGAGCCTTCAACCGATGAAATAGTTGAACAGCTTGAGGCGGATGACGAAGTCGAAGTCGAGGTCACCGGAAACCAGCTCGAAGCAAACACTACGGCTCAATAACCAATGTTCGAGCAGGAAAACAACACTCATCAGGACTCTATGATCTTTATTCCGAGTGGCAACAACGCAGAAGCTATCGCTCCAGCTCTCCCTGCTGGCGGTCTAACGGTTACCGATGGAATCACCTCCTCACTTGCTTCCTTCCGATGTACCAACGGAGGTGGGTCACCGAAGGGCATGGTCGCTCCGCCCAGCATCGTCGACTCTCACGCGGTTCAGGCTGAAGCGACTCCAAGTCGAAGTAGGGGAGCGGGAGCCGGCATTGTTGCTGGTGACTATGGAACCTCGAGTGACGAGCTGACAAAAGGTGGAATGGAGAAGCGCGGAAAAGAGGGTGAGGGAATGAATGAAAGCGAAGCTGATGGAGACGAAACCTTGATTGAGAATGACGACATGAACGACACCGCAGGAGGCGATCAGAGGCTTGTCAACGACACCGCTGAAACTCGAAAGCAAGACAGAGATACGAAGCAGAATGAGACCGTGCAAGTCGACGAAAACTTTACCGGGAGTCAGCCTGACGTGCGAGTGGTCGGGGCTCCGACTTCATTGTGCCCAGTCTCACCTAGTTCGTCCAGTCAGGGAAGCGAGAAGATTGACGTGAGTCGTGCGATGTTGCCGAGAAGCCGGAGAGCTCATTGCCACATTGCTAAACTCTTGACAACTGTTCTTCCAATTTCAGGCCGGACAAGCGCCAGGGATCGTAGTCTCTGGAGAATGCTCTGGAGAATGCTCGGAACCACCTTCAGGCTCACCTTTAACAACTCCCGCAAAGACTGCCGAAAGGCATACCAGTAAAGTAGAAGCGCGACAAGCCATGGCAAACGCATCTGAGAGGAACACGTTTCGGAATGGAAGCACGCGCAGCGCGATAGCTCACGGTAACGCAGAGGCCGGTGACTCCAGAATTTCCGCCCCGTCGACGAAAACCTGTGGGCCTTTATCCCCGACACTCGGCATGCTGGCCGACATGTTGGTGAAAGCGCATGCGAATAGGAAAAAGACAGTCAAAAGGTACCACCATTACAAGCTATCGGGATGGCTTTCCGGATCCGCCTTGGAAATCTTTGATTCTGAAGATTGGAGGCTGCTGCCTGGGAAAACACCCAGAAGCCAACGAGGCAGAACGCAGTCCAGTACCAGATAGTACGCCAACGCTTCTTCGACCGCCGCAAACACCACAGTCGAGGACACGCCGGATATTGTCAAGAATCCTTCTCCTTCGCTTGTCCACGATACTCAAAGCCAGATTCTTTCACACCCTGCGTTGAAGTCGCTACTAGCTCAAGCAACACGAAGACCTATCATCTCAATTATGCAGAAACGAAAATCAGGTCAAGACATTCTTGTGCTCCGCAAACCATCGGGACCTGGCGTCAGGAGACGAAGCAAACCTCTCAAGCAAGCTCTTTCACCCAAATCCAACAAGCTTCGAGATGCTCCTTCTGCACTGGTGCTCAGAGAGATGGAAGAGGTTCTGGCTCGGAGGCGGCGATCATCAATCCTAATCGTGTCGCGAAAAGGAATTGCCAGTGGATCTGTGAGTTGACCCGAGTCACGATGGGCTTGCAATCCTGATTCATTCCAGCATCACCCGGGAGCTACTTCATGGCAATCGTCGACGCAGGTAGTCCAAACGCAAGAGGTCAGATGAAGCGGTAACAACTGCAAGCCTTTCTGACTGATTTGTATTCCCTTCGGGAAATTTTTTAGCCGAGCCAATCTTCCCCAAGTCAGCCTGTGTCGACGCACGTACCACCCAAAGCGTCGGCTTCTACTGCAACCGCAACAGTCCAGGAACCTTTCAAGTTCGAGGCTCATGGCTCTGTAATATGTCCTATGGTATGTCAAACGTCACTCGAGGTGGCACTCTTACTAACGCGATGCAATACAGAAACGAAAGCGGGTGCGCAACGGAAAGCATCAAGAGGATGCACCGCCTCCCGTACGTCTGGTCTCACATACCAACCAGTCTTCGGGCTGATCATCACCTTGGATCATGATGTAGAAGCGTGGAAAGATAACGCACGCGCGATCCGAAAACCACAGGGCAACGTCCATTACCAGGAACCGAAAGGTGAGCTCAGAGTCATCCAACTGGTAAGCTCTTCTGACTGTCTTCCAAAAGCGCAAGCGAGGAGCAACGCTGGACGAAAATTGCGAGGGAAAACGAATTGTAAGTCGGCATCAGACTGACTGTGGACAAATACTGATGTTCCTTATACAGAAGAGACGAAAGCACGAATACCTTGCGGAGTACACGCCTGATGCAACCTCAGCCGGACAGGTGAGCTCTGAAAGCTATTGGAAGGCGAGACACCAAACACTGACCGTTCCACCTGGAATCTGTCGGCAGACGTTGCTCGAAGCCGCTGCTGGCCTTGTTGGTAACATCGTCGATGCGGGAGTCGAGTCACGAGGTCAACAGTCAAAAGTAAGTGATTTGCGGCTCTGGAGGACTAAGACTGATCTTCTCTACTAGCTGTCATCTCCTCAAATATCGCCAGTCGCTTCACCCGAAACGTCCGACGATGGGCCAGAGATGGGACGGAGTCGAGCCAGAGAAGGCGCGCCCGAACCCGAGGAGAGCGACGTCGAAGAAGCTCAGGACTCTTTGCACCCTCTTCCCTTGGTAAATTTGTTCGGCTGCAAGGTGCACCAAGGCTGACGAATTTTGGCACAGGCCAGGCGAGAACGTGAAAAGGAAATCGATAACAATGTCGACAAAGGCGCTTTGTGCACTGTATGTTGGGTAGGCGCTTGCGCTTGACGGGGTCTTCGCTGATCGTCTTATGCCTAGCCTCGTCACAACGATGACCTAGAGTCCCACTTCGTCGCCGCAAATTCTCCTGAAGCGAATCGAGCCGCAGGAGAATCCTGCGAGATTTCTTTGGCCGACAACGCGGCTGGTCTGGGCGAAAAGCGAATTTCGGACACGTCGCCTGGCCTGCGGGACGCGAGCTCAGACGAGTCTCTGGCTTCTGAGGATCTCATGCACAGGCTTATCTCGCCTTCAGCCGTTGTTGACATGACCGTTCCTTCCTACCCGGGTTTCCTTTCTGCTGTTAAAGAGGGAGAAGCAGTCGCCGGAGGCGATGACCTGGATTTGCAGACATTCGACGAACGATACAATCTCTTGATGAGTAACGACGCTTCTGACGAGGACAATGTCGTTACAGGCGTCGCATCGGCGGAAAGAGCCCGCTTTCCGACCGAATACGTAACCGACTCTCATTTCGACTTTAATTCTAGCTCCGACGTCACAATGGTAACGAGCTCCACAAATATGTCTCCATCCGCTACAGCTATGCCCCTTGATCCCCGTCGAACCCCGACAGCATACCTAGCCGCCGCATTCGAAGCAATTTGTCATGTATGTAGCACACCTTCTTTCACCGAGACAAAATGCTGATATCTTATGCAGAAAAAGCCCGAGCTCAAAAAGTATCCCAAAGGCGCGTGGGAGAACGCGCATCCGCCGCGGAAGTCGGTCAGTTCAATGTCTATTGGATGGGTCATCCATATTGACAGCTTCATTGCAGAAGAAGCCTAAGTCACCGCCAAAGCCCCAGGGATCTCCTCTGAGGAAGGTTCTTACACTCGAGGATCTTATCGCGGCATCGGAGCTGGAATCCAACGATGAAGAGGAACTGGACGGGTACTCTAGATCAGAATCGGAATGGGATTCGCAAACGGAATCAGAATCCGAGACGATGGATGGTCAAGAGGAAGGGTGCTCGTGGCCTTCGTCACGGCCAGGCGCTTCAAACACCAACGCCTCCAGCACCTCTACCATGGAAAGGACCCGATCGACCTGGGAACCCTTCTTACCTCCTCTGGAAACTGTGGTGGGTGATGTCGAAGAGTACATGCACGTAATGGATCAATACTTGGCGATTCCCGACGATGATCTTGTGGCAGCGTCCCGGCCCGTTCGCAATGCCACTGCTCCGACACCTACTCTTGATGAGGGCATGGACGCTACAGATTCTCACGAAGTCCAAGATCTGATCATAGCAGCCATCCTCTCGTCTATCGTCAATGAAGAGTTGAATGCCGCAGTCGGACAAGAGACAGAGGGCTTCTATGGCGATGACTTTGGCTGTTCTTTGGCACTCCAACCCGGCGAAGGGAATGCCTTGCAACTCGACGGCATGATCCCTGCAGAGCAGCAAGTCGTAGGAACTCGAGAAGCTTTTGCAGTCCCCTGGACGCAAGGCGCCACTCGGGTCGACTCGACGGAGTTGCTCTGCCATTCCGAAATTGGCGAAGGGGATGCCTTGCTTGACGGTCTTGTGAGTCTTCCAGCATCCGTCCTAGTGGCCAGCCAGAGCTGAAAATTTGTCAACAGGATTGGCCCGAGTTGGAGGCTGCTCAGGCACTCACGGCTCTGTCTACCCAAATCACTTTCTCTCCGGACTCCGATTCCCCTCGCAACGCCGAGGGATCCGAATCTCTTTCGTACTCCGAATAGAGAATGCTACATCTTGTTTTCGCTTTCGACAAACTTCACCACACCACGTCGAGCAATGAGTTGTTATGTCGCTGTGGAATCCACCGACAACGTCTGCTAGCTCGACCGCGTAACGAACGATGTCGCCACTGCATTGCGCAGTCACCTCGCTTCGCAATCGGTAACCTCGACGTTTCAGACCAAGGATGCCTTGGCGCCTAATCGCTTTTGCGGTACTATAAGTGATCGGCTACGACGATCATACTAATTGTGTATCCATTTATATACTGCAATAACTGCATAAGAATGGGAATATAAAAAATTGCTATACTACGAGAAACAAATCATCGCGCCTCGGAGCTGAACTCCTGGAGCGGGGCCGTGAAGTCCACGTCAAAGATATTCGACAAGGTCTGAGGAATGGCTGAAGGCCCAGAGCTTGGGCGGCAAGCTTCCATGAGCGCGCAGGGTTACTCACGGTCACAATTACTCCTTAGTATGCCACTGGTCAGACACAGCTACATGATGACTCATGTCCGCGGCTCTCCATCGATTACAGCGCAAAGAAATTCCTGTTAATACCCCCGTGGCCTCTAGAGCCGTAGTCTATGTCCGGGCGGATAACGTTCTTGCCGAGTCCCCAGAGAAAACCCCTCTGTGACAGCGAGGTTCATTCGATACACGCCGGGTTCTCGCGAGTCCGCGAGATGTGCGTTGCGTAAGCCGGATGCGGTGGACTCTTCGAGTCGACGCGAGCAGCCTGTAAGGACGAAACGCATGCTATGGAGAATGCTGCCTTTTGGTCGAAATACGTACAGTCAGGAACGCAAGAGTCACCCTAGGCCGCAATCCGATCTACCAGTCTCGAGAACGCTGGATCCTCGAGTATCGAATGGTCGAGCGGCGTCCGCAGGCGTTTATAATCGGTCCAGAAGTCATGAATCCCTCTCTCGGCGGAATTACCACCCGAAGGATGAAGTCTGGCGATCGAACGGGAGTCTGCGGGCAGTGGCATGAGCTGATGCAACCTCGGGCTATCACAATCGAGATCTCACGTAATTTGCATCCGCACCCTGGCTGACTGCCGGCCATGTCCGTCAATAACGCTGTCGTCGTCGTCGTCGTCTTCAGGCCGAGTATGGGTCCATCCCCTTCACCGACCCTTTCCTGAGCGCTCATGATGATGTCGTCACAGGACCTATACAAGCTGCCGATAGTATCGAGACCAGCACATCCAACACCGCTGCTGAATCGGCTGTTGTTTTACCCCGTCTTTGTAGCCGGCGCTCTGGTCATTCTCAGCATCCAGGCGGCCTTCCTCCCGCTCGCCGTCGCAAGTCGGATATGGATCGCGTTGAATAGTGCGCTCGGGCTCAAAAGGAGGACAGGATGGATGGAGCAGGGGTATGAGTGGGGCGTTCGTCGCACAAAGCAGTTGTTTGGCATGTTGCGTGAGTGTTGCTCCTCCGTAGCGCATTCGCGAGCTGACGACGTGCAGTGATCGTGCTGATCTCGGTGTTTGCGCCGACGACAATTACACTCACGTCCGATGATTCGATACCACTACAAAGTATCCTCGTTCGGCCAGACCCTAAGCGAACGACTACGTACCTCGCTCTGCCATCCGACCTCGTCATCATGTCCAATCATCAAGCGTACCTGGACTGGATCTTTATCTGGATCCTCGGACATCTCTCCGTTACGCCGGACGCAAAAGAGGAGAACAGGAAAAAGGAGTGGCATCATGGATCCAGGAGTCTAATCATTCTGCTCAAGAAAAGCCTGAAATGGCTGCCACTCGTCGGATGGGGAATGTGAGTCCGCCGTTGGTCTTCCTTGCCAAATGCTGAGTCCACTTCAGGCAAGTATACCGCTTCATCTTCCTCGCGCGTTCATGGGCGCAAGATCAAGGCAACCTTTCCAAGGCTCTTCGCGATCTAGGGGCACGCGCGAAAACCAAGGCGCTTGGCGGGCTTTGGGTGTTAATCTTCCCGGAAGGAACGATCACGAGTGATGATGAGCGTGCAAAGAGTGTGCGGTATGCGCAAAAGGAAGGCGTGGTATGTCTTTTCATCTTGCACGCGACCTTAGCTGACTCGCGTATAGCCCGACTTTGTCAATGTGCTGCACCCACGATCTACGGGCTTGCTGTTCATCTTGCGGACATTGACACCTCAAATACCAACGCTGCGTTTACTCGATATCACGATCGGATACCCAGGTGTCACGCGTGGTGGATACGCGCAGGAGTGGTACGGCCTGACGAGCGTGTTCATCAAGGGCATCCCACCGCCCACTATACACATACACCTTCGGATGATTGATCTGCCCAACGAGGATATTCCGGGCGTCACGGAACCCGCGTCGGTTGCGCGCAAGGGAGAGCGAGAGCAAGTCTCGGATACGACCCCGCTGCTTGTGGATCAACCGACGGCGGGACCGGCGCATCCGACGTCGATCCCGGGACTGGCGACGGAGCAGGAGGCAAAGGCGTTCAACGGCTGGCTGCGGAAGAGGTGGGGGGATAAGGAGGCGTTGTTGGATCGCTTTACGAGGACGGGTGGATTTTCGGTTGCGCCTGCGGGAGAGGCGGATGAGGTCGAGCAGAGGGGACTGGTCAGTGCTGGGGCTGTGGAAGTGCCCATTGCGTTGTGGTAAATGCCGACGAGCAAGGTTCTTGTGATCAACGTATATCAGAGCACGTGGACCTAGCGAGAGTTACCTCGCAGGTCACTTTTTCCGGCTTCAAATTCTTACGTGACAATCATCTGCTTATTCAATCGTGAATGAGCTTCCTATGCCGCCTGACCCAACTCCTTGCCGTAAGATGCACAAGCTTAGCATTGTTTGCCTCGATGGTCCAAGGGAGCACCGATGGAATTTACCGGCCGGGCAAGACACGATTGCAGATTCAGGACGATTGAGTTATCCAGATTCAGAGTATCATTGTCAGAAGCCCGTTGTACTCAAAAGTTCTGCTGTTCACGTACACCCCCGAGATGAATCGTCTGCCAGTCTCTGAGCAGAACTAATGTGATTCGCTTGGGGCTCATTCAGATCCATCCGTATCCAATGCTCTTCAGTTTTTGCTTCGTAAGGCGCTGATCCCTTGTCAAAAAACACGCAAGATCAGATATAAACGATACGCATGGCGAATTCAGAACTTGAATGAAACACATAGGTGGAACCAATCTCGCTTGTTGTCAGGCATGGTTGCCAGACGAAGCGAAGTTTCGTATATTGCTTTGGTAGACTGAAACGCTCTGGTCAGTGTATATGCTCTGCTTTTGAGATCCGAAAGGCAAGCTGTTTCACTTAGCACTGGCAGTGTCATCGACGAGATACTCGCCCAGAGAGTCGCATTGGAGGCTGATCAAATTATCAAATAGTCAGCTTACTTCTGTTGCAGCGAGGATTGCCAAGTTCCACATTAGATACATCTTTCACCAGTGAAGCAGGAAAAGGAGGATTTCGACTCGTCGTTTCTCAGCTCTTACAGGTGATGCGATCCTCTCCCTTCTCGACTTAGCGTTATCCGAGCAATTGCAAACCTCACAGATAGCCCAATCCGGGGATGTTTCATTATCTCTTCCGAGAAGGCTTATCTACAACGCTACCATGTCCAGTTGAACTCCACAAGCCTCATCCCTTTCTCCCCTTCATTGTTGGACTGTTTACTCCCTTCAGTGTTTCTTGGCAGGTCGTCTGATGGCGAAATCAGCCGACGCCAGTTGTAGACTCTTTCGGCTCATGCCCCCCGTTTCTTTCGAAGAGAAACGCCAGCTCAAATCCAACTCAGCGGAAATTCGATGGCATCCCCAGTTCTATCCGCGGAGAGCAAAGGCTCCGCTTCCGAAAGAGTGTCACAATAACGAGTTTACTCCAGTGAATCCGTAGGCGCAAAGATCCGTTCGGACGGAAACCTATCGCAACGAGGGCCAGACCTCCTTGGGATTTGGGACTGCCTACCCTACAGAGGTCTCCATCTAGTCAGACTTCAGTGGCGTGGCTGCTTTGCGCCCTTCACAATATCCCAATCAGGAGATCTACTACAAAAATGGGGTTCTCCCGAACGCGTGTCGAAAAGAGTAATTTCGCACTCAACAGCACACAAATTGCCCAATTGGGGAGGGCTGGATAGCCCCTATGACAAAGCACCCCCGTATCGGTTTCTGTGTGTCATGCACCGTCGATTTGAGAGAACGAATCAGTGCGTCTGACTGAGCGACTGGCCCAACGTCCGAGGGAGTTGAACCTGAGGAGACGAGTTACAATGTTCCGGACGCACCCCAACCTTGCCATCTGAGTCGCGTTCCGGCGGCTTCGTGCTGGCTTCGTCGAGTTATCACAGCTTGTCGGATCAGCTAGCCGATCGGTCCGAGAACATATATATTATATCTCTGAAGTCTGATGTCTTCAAGTTTTCATCCATGGTGACCAGTAATCGCAACAAACCGTCCTCAGCTAACAAAGCATTTACGACCCGGAACAACTGTCTACAAAACGTGCTATCGTTCAGCATGCCACGCAAACCGTTATTCAGTACCGATGAAGTCAGGCCTTGGGACGTCAAGTACTCTTCAGGAGGGAACGAAGACGACGCCTCTTCACTGCGATCCCTCTTCAAACGCTTTGAAGATATGCAAATCATGGAGGTCCACCTTCACCTGAACGACTTTCAAGACGTCGAGCAGTGGCACTTCCAGATGGGAGACCTTGTGCGCCGGCTTGAGAGATTGGAATATGATGATCTGCGCTTCTTGGCCAATAGGGTAAGCTCAAGTAATCCGCATCGATGGAACCAAAATGCTAATCATAATTGGTTGCGTCAGTTGCATATCGCTCTCGAAGAGCCACGGGTCATCACCAGAGAGCACCTTTTGCAATGCTATGATCGCTTCATCCTCTACGCCCACGGATACATTCACCCTCGATTCTGGGACAGACTCCTCGACGAAAGATACCAGCCGACCGAATGGAGCTTTCATCCTGCGCAATTCCTGCCCGAGCCGCCGCTTCCTATTCCTGCGACAGCCATCTTTCGCAACACCTTAATCTTCGTTGCGTCGTTGCTGTTGATCCTTCCGACAACCTACTTGGTCATCTCGGTTGTTTCGTTTCTCTTCTTCGAAGGCTCCTTCACGCTGGCATTGTCGAATCCCATAATTGGCGTCCTCCTTTTTTGGATTATCTTTCGCCACCGACTGCGCAAAATCATTTCCACATCGATCTCGAGAACTGCGTCTATCGCAACTTCAACATGGCTCATGCTCCGAGTCCATCCTGACCCAACAACGGACCCGGAACCCTTGCAACAGGACGAAGACAGCTCGGAAATCGAGCTAGCAGAGAATAGAGAAGATCCAGTGGTCGATGGAGTGAGCTCGGACCCTGACAAAACCCTGATAGAAGAGACAGATTGGGTAAGTTGCTTGAAAGAATTATGGAGAAGTCTCATAATCTCACCTCAAAGCAGTCCTTCGCATCCCTTGGCTCAAGTTATAGATCTGCAGCTGGAAATAGATTCTCTGAGAAATCCGCCGCCTCCGGAGTGAGTAATCTATCTGTCTCAAGGAGTAGGGCGTTAACGTTTCTTGCATCTAGTCTTCGCCATCTTGGAATCCCGTGGGTGTGCATGGATCTGAGGGCTCCCTTGATCCCCTACCCAGACAGCCCATGAGCACCGAGCAAGCCCCCTCAGAGCACCAGGCCGACGGGACCATCCCCGTCCAGAATATGTCAGCGGCTCCAACTCCGCGCTTGATTCATCGACAAAGTTGTTCGAGACACTCCGACGCCGCCATATCAGGGGATGTAAATCCTGCCACGCAAACAGGATGTCAGGTAAGTCTCCCAAAGCAGCGGCGCCATGGGATACTAATGTTCTTCATCAAGCTACTCCAACCGAAGTCAGCTACCTCAGCACGAAAACCATCAGGCAGTAATTCGGTACAACTCGGGGACGTCCCGAGAAGCGAAGTAAGCCGAACGTACTTAGTTCGCGCCGCAGGATATTGACTAAAACTATTACCAGAAATCTCATGGAGAGAAACTCGTATCCATATTCAGTAACAAGGTCAAGACGACATCAGTCGACACCAGTCCGGCTCCTGCCCTGCGGGAAGAACTTGTTGAAAGTGCTCAGCCAGTCACCCCTCTGGTAAGCTCCCATGACCCCTGTTTAATACCTTTCTGACCAGAATTTTCATCACAGAAACGAAAACGCGGAGCGGGGTCTCCTTCTCACTGGCTGGAGCCAACTACTGTGAGTCCCACGCGGCTTTGCGAAGGGATCCTTGAGGATGTTCTGAACTTGTTCTCTCTTGATAAAGAAGAGACCAAAGATCAGGGTCGCCACGGGTGCAAAGGCAAGTACCTTCAAAAAGGAGCGTGTAACCCGGTCTGACTCCCACCTCACAGAGAAAACGCGAGGAAGTTGACGACGAGGAGGTATACCGCTTGAATGTCAGTTACAAGCCGTATCAGTCCGACCGAGGCTGATCCGACCCTTGTGCTGCGTTTCACAACCATATAAGCGACGAAGAGTGGATCCTGAGGACTTTGACGAGGTACTGAGTGAAACTATGATGCACATTCTACGTTGCGAGGTTAGTGAAGTTACATCTCTGCTTCTATTTTCCGACTCACTAAATCTTCAAAGCCAAGGAGACGGGGCGGCTTCACCTCCTTGAAAAGAAAGATCCACTTGGTAGGTCAAATGCTCATGTCTGGGGATCATCAGCTGATTGATTATCCCTTCAATCTTGCCATAGACGCCCGAAGGCGTTTCGTTTTCCAATGAGTCAGCGGCTCACTTGACCAACACCAGCGAAGGCTCGCGCCGGACCTTCTACGACCCAGAAGATGATGTCACTATGGACGTTTCAAGCCGGGTGGAGTGTTCGGGGAATGGACAGGAAACACCGTCATGCCCACTGAAGAGGACGCTTCGCACCTCATCCGGGACTACTTCCAGTCTTTGCTTGGCCAGATTGTAAGTCGTATCGCAGCGAGCCCCAGCAGGAGCTGATGCGGTGCGTATCTTCATCTCAGCAAGATCATTCATCTAAAAGCCAAGCGTCGTTGGCTTCCATAAATTGGACTGTTTCAAGAACTTAAGCGGACCGGCATACACTGCCATCTCCGTCACCGAATCTCGTCGATACTACCGACGAGCATACAATGCCACCATGGATCTCGTTGCGGATCTTTTCAGGCCGGCCTAGTCATCATTTTTCTTCCGAAGATACAATTCTTGAGTTGTATCGCTACCGTCCTACATAGCCCACGATAAAGATAGATGGATAAAAAGCGAAGGAAGAACCCTTCTATACTCCAAGGTACACCTCACGACGAGGAGAGACAGCAGCGATTAGCCAATGTTTGCTGACCTCGCCGACTGCTGTGCTGTTATCTACGGCTTGATGGCGTAACGGATGGTGCGTACAAGGACCTCGATACGGTTGACAAAGTTGTACATCAAAGACGCGGATCAGTGATTCGAGGTGCGGAGGGAGAACGGAAGAATCGGTTCTGACCAGTTTTTGACCCCAAGTCCGGAAGCGCGCGTTCGCTCGTCGGGCTCTGTGAGTTGTTGCAATACTTTGTGAAGAACTCCATACTTGAGCTTCGGTTACCGAAGGACTGTATTGTGCGAGAACAGTGTTTGTATACGGCACCAAGTGGTTGAGATGGTCATCGTCTTGAACTTCCTGGAAGCACAGAGTAGCATGCACAATAGCATGGACGATGAGTTGGGCGAGAGCGACCGACGCGAGGGACGGGCTTATCCGATGTACAATGGTCGCTGCCCAGCCCGACAGCCAACCGACGAATCATGGTGTTGTACCGTCCATTTTCTTCTTCTGTGGTGCGCCTTCCACCCAGAGGCTTCTTCAAGAGGATTGAAGATCGCCCTCACGAGATATTAGGAGCATGGGGCCACCAGACGCAAGACTGCTTGGCCGGGATATAACGCTGCCTCTACGGCCCATGCTCGGTGTCAGAGCAACACATGGGGTAAACGCAAGGAAGCGGCCCCTTGTCCGAATCAGTATTTCGGTCGCATGAGCTCTGGGGCTGCAGCTCCCCTGTGGAAAGCACAGCGTTGGAAGCAGTGGAACACATAAGGGAACGCTGGGACCGGTGATCGCTGCCTGGAAGCTAGTGTCTCAGATTCATTTGACGTTGATCGATGTGGCAGGAGGTCTCCTGGACGAAGCACCCTTGACAGCTACTTCGAAGGAATTTTCAGGCCTGTATGGCCCTTTATCATTCCTCTCGATATCCCTTGTCATCATCGAACCCCCTCAACCGATAGAAAACCCGCCGATCGCCTCATCAAACCGTCGTGATGCGCTGTTCTCCTAGAACAATCAAACGTTTCAACACCGCTTCGTCTTTTCCCATTGTTCTCCCCGCCAAGTACGACAATAGAACATGGATCAACCATCAGAAAAGGCCTCCTTTCCTGGCGTGGGCGATTTATCCTCTCCGAGGGATATATACAATCATTCGATGATGAGCGCTTTTATCCCCTTCGTCATTCGCACTTCAAGGTCATCACATTTCAAGAACATCATACCGTAGGGCCACCGCCGGCTGGTGATCAGCTCGATCCCACATTCCTTCATCACATTCCTCAGGTGATCGCGATGTACCTCTTCACTCCAGCCACTCTCTTGCTTTTTGCTGCCTCCGCCCTCGCTCAACCTCTCGCCTCAACCAACAACACCGTCGCCGTTTCCGCAAACCAGGGTCTCCCCGCCAACTTCGGATCAAGCTGGAACAGACGAGCGAACAGACGTCCATCAAAGCG
This sequence comes from Naganishia sp. PG3902-1, assembly GCA_023628075.1. NCBI lineage: Eukaryota > Fungi > Basidiomycota > Tremellomycetes > Filobasidiales > Filobasidiaceae > Naganishia > Naganishia sp. PG3902-1. The sequence continues at coordinate 246,451 of JAMALH010000009.1, forward strand.
AGCGCACCATGATCATGTAGACAAGAAACGTTACTGGAAAGTTACCTCAGTCTGGATCGGTGAGTTGACCATTCTTTTTCTGATGCGTACCCGCTGACTCGGCACAGACGACGAGGAGGAAAGCAGGGCGAGTAATCTTCATCGGGCGACAACGACGATCACCGTGACGATAGATGCTACGAAATATGTCGCACCAACACCTACAGACGCCATCTCTTCCAGCGCTACAACAACAGTAACGCCCGTCAACGCTACCCAAGCTCCGGCGACACCAACTCTGTTCACTGCATCCACCTCCATATCCCTCGCACCCGTCGCAACCGGTACACCCAATGGAAAACTCGTCTTTGCGCATTTCATGGTCGGCATTGTCTCCACATATGCGATCAAGGACTGGGAATACGACATGACGCTCGCAAAATCGTACGGGATTGATGGATTCGCGTTGAATATCGGCAAGGATCCCTATACGGATGCACAGCTCGCGCTTGCGTATCAAGCTGCGCAAGGGCTGGGCTTCAAGGTGTTCATTAGCTTTGACGTAAGCTCAGTAGCTTCCTCATACGTACCACTGCATTGAACCATCTGTCATAGTTCAACTGGTTTTCCATCAGCGACATCCAAGCCGTCGCCGACCTCATTAACAAATACGTCCCTCACCCCTCCCAATTCCGCCTTCCCGGCACCGACTCGGCCTACGTCTCGACATTTGCAGGCGACGGCTTCGACTGGTCCGCCGTCCGTGCGCAAACGGGTAAAGACATCTACGTCGTGCCCAACTGGCAAGCCACGGAGGATAACGCGGCCAATAGCGGTGTGCAGGGATTGTTCAGCTGGCATGCGTGGCCGTCGGAGAATAATCGACCGGTCAACAAGGCTATGAGTATTGAAGTTGATGAGAGGTATATGGATGTCACGGCCGACAAGCAAAAAGTGTACATGGCGCCCGTGTCGCCTTGGTGTGAGTCTAGGGCGGTGCGTAAAGTGGACTTGAGGCTGACCCGGAGCAGTCTTTACCCATTTCGGAAAAGAGGTCTCGTACTCGAAGAATTGGATCTTCTTGAGCGAGACGCTGTGGTATGATCGATGGCAGCAGATCCTGCAGATACAAGAAGACTTGGAATACGTGGAGATCGTGACATGGAACGAGTAAGTCCACGGACGCACCTGTTGATGTGTCCTGATCATCTCGTCCCAGCTACGGAGAATCTCACCATGGTAAGCTTCATGCCCTCTGTCCTCTTCGACGCTAACCCCTTGCAGTCGGACCGTACGATACCCCGCATACCGACGACGGATCTTCCAAATGGGCCAAAGACATGCCACACGACGCCATGCTCGAATTCGCCAAACCTTACATTGCCGCCTTCAAGACTGGCTCGCCGACGCCGATCATCGAGCGCGATATGTTGGTGTACTGGCATCGTCCGACGCTCAAGAATGTGGAATGCGATGCGACGGATAACTGCGGCGCCAAGCCTGAGGGATGGGAGGTGAGAGCGTACCCCCCTTCTCCCGCGCAGTCCCAGACTGATACCTCGTAGATGCTACATGACGAGGTCTTTGTTGCGGCGTTTACGCGTACTCCCGGCAAGGTCCAAGTGACATCCGGCAGCAATGCCGTCTTCTCGCAAGATGTACCGGCAGGCGTAACGATGATGCGAGTTCCCATGTCGCCTGGCGAGCAAGATTTCCACTTTACTACCGAGGCCGGGACCGATGTTCAGGGGAGAAGTCCGCAGGCTGTGCGAGCGAGCTGCATCGTGAGTCCTCCGCACGCACAATCGAGTGGACTCGGCTGACACCCTTGCAGAATGGCATCTATAACTATAACTTTGTGAGCGGGCTGTTATCGCCCCCGTTCAAGTGAAACCACGAAGGCTTCTTGTATACCCCTTTGTATCAGTGGTCATGTAGGCAGGTCCAAGGATCCGATATCTATAATGTGTCCATGTAGCGCGCGAAGCAATGTGAGCTCTCGTCGACTACAACATCTCGGCTGTGGGAAATCAGCACGGGTTGTCAAACAACCAACGCTAACTCACCTTCATTCGTCTGCACGCTCTTGTCCATACGCGTCGCAAACAACTTTTTGTAGACGAAGCCCTGATCGTATTCACGCATGACCTCGGCATTGAGCGACATTCTATCCTTGACGAGCCATTGATATTGGCTGATCAGCAGTGTCAAGTGCGCCGTCAACGCCGCGAGTACGAGCGGGACCAGAATGTAATGGTCGGGGTAGAACAGCTGCGCGAGGATGACATGAAGAGGAGAAAAGTAGCTGCAAAGACGTTAGCAGACGAAGACACCATGAGATTCCCGCTTACCTGAAAAACACAACGCTGAAGTCGCTTGGATCCCAGATATTTAGCACCTGCATCGTATCCCCTCGTTTCCGCCCGGTGCGCGATCCCGGCTCGCTCTCCAGGTGTTGACCATTGACGAACTTCCAGATGACCGTCGGCGAGAGGTAGTACCTGTGCGGGTGTTAGCGGCGTTCTGAAGCGAGGTCGAAAGACTCACCTCGCGAACGCCAGGATCTTGCTTCGGCGGGACTCGATCACTTCCTTGTCTTCGAGTTCAGGCTTTGGGACGGTCTTGGCATTCGGCGAGTCCACAGGTGACTATAAGATGTTCAGCGCAAGCCCTCTTGCTTTCCAGATACGTACCGTTCGAAATCTCATGTCATATCGCCTGTATGACGTGAACATGTACCATGCATTCGCTCCAGCGATCCCGAGGGCGATGAGGAAGAATATCCAGCTCTATTCACATCAGCGCCCGAGCAATCAAAGTTCCAGCGTACTCACTCCTGACGATCCAACCACTCCACGGCGTACCAACTCAGGCCTCTCAAACCGTTCCAGGTTCCCTCGCCTGATCTCTTCGGGAGTCTTGAATATGTCGTCCACTTCTCCCTTGCCGTGCCTTCTCTTTGGTTCCAAGAACAACGGCGCGCGGGACAGGAAGTGAAGCGCGTGAAGCACGAGCGCCAGTGGTAACGCGGCGTGCGTCGGAAGGGTGAAGGTGTCAGGTAGCCAGCGATCTGCCATGTCTGAGGGAAAGTGCGATAGTCTGTTATCGGTCAGCGGTATTCTGTACGACGAGATCCGACATACCGATCCCAGATTGAGCGCTTTCTCACCACGCCTCGACGCTTGACGGGTGTCACCGGCGCCGGCGAACTGATCATCCTCGCGAGTCTCCCCCTCATCTTGGCCATTGGCGTCTGCGGTCCTTGCACGACGACGACAACTCCATCATCAGGTTCCTTGGTTTCCCGTCGCTCCGCTGCTGCTCTTCTGCTGGCCTCTGCATCAAAAGGGATGATCGTGCTGCGTGAGATTTGGGATGGCGAGTCCGGAGAGTAGTATGGTGAGCCCGGCGTAGCGATGGATAGACGAGAGCGAGAACGCGCGATTGGTGTTGTGGTCTGGACATTAGGGCTCTGTGGAGGTGTTGTCTGGGTTCCTGCTGTTGCGTACGAGTGCACCGTCGCTCTTGGCAATCGCTTCTTCAACGGTGTCACTTCGGGCTCATCATTGAACGTTGTGCTCTGGGATAAAGACGACTTGCCGTGCAGCGGTGTCGGGGTGCCGAGTCGTGCCGGGGATTCACCGGATGCCGGCAAGGACTGGCGTGGACGAGCAAACGGCTTGAGCGGCATCGTTGCTATCGGTATGCATTACGCCGATGGGAGCAAGTAGATAATCGTTCAACTAGCTGCTCGCACTTGACTGTCATCTCCGCGCGCTTCTGCGATCGCGCTTCATCCAAGACATCGACTTCCGGACGGTCCCCTTGATCCTAATCATCACCTCCTTGTATCTCAACCATGGCATCCAGTCCCGCACTCACGCCCACCACAAGCCAAGTCAACTTTGCCGACCTCCAGTCCCAACCGCCGCCGCCACAAGACCCGCAAGCCCAGCTTCGCCGAGATGTCGAGCGGAAACTGCTCGAGACGTGTCATTTGCTGTTCGAGATGGAGATCACGGCGGGCAATGTCGTGCCGGGTCGGGAAGATGCCATGATTGAGATTGCGTGAGTTGCTTGGTACGGTGTATGACGATGACTGACTTCTCGTAGAGATCAGCTGACGGCGCGGTATGCGGAGTTATCGGCCCTGAGTGCCCAATCAACGGATCAAGTCCTCGGTGAAGCCCTGGTGTACGTCGAGAGCGTCCTGTAAAGAGCTTTGCTGACCCCGCTGAAGGGAGATCGACGCAACACGCAACCCCCATTTCGTTACACGCAAGTACCTCAACGCGGCACTCGGCACCAATCAGTTCCACAACGCCAAGTACGAAGCCTTGTCGGTATGTTTCTGGGCTTCTGGATATTCACCGCTGACTCCCTGCAGACGTATCATGACATGCTTTCGACGGCTCTCAGTGACGCCTTTCCCGATATGGCAGAGGAGCTCTCAACGCTTCGCCCAATACGACAAGTCAAGCCGGAGAAAGAGGAACAAGCGGAACCGCAGACGCAGCCCGTCAAGACGGAAGAATAGCCATGGACATTTCGTTGTATAATCCGTTGTATCTACCGCGCCCATGGTGCCTTCGTTGCCTCCCCGTCCGTCCGCCTTTCGTCGCTTGTCCTCACGGGAGGCATCCCGACGGCTAGATCAGGGCCCCACGTAATCTCGCTCAGGTATAAGTGCTGTACAACCACCCGCTTCCCCAGCACCTCTTCCGCATACATCTTGACCAGTCCTTTGTGGATCTTTCTAAAATTTGGCATTGTCGTTGACAGCGAATTGAGAAGCGGCTAGGATGGGTGTTAGCGCTGCCTTGTGCACCCAGGCAGACATACTGAATGCTCGAAAAAGGGTCCCGTCTTGAACTCGAATACCCGTTGTAACGATAGCGTCCACAGATCCTTGACGGCCACATTCGACCCCGCTGCTGCCCTCCGTGCATTCTCCAACGCCTGCGTTGGTGTAATATCCATCCCTAACGAAATCGTCAGCTCTGCCGCGATATCGACCCCATGCTCACCTAGCATCTGCGCAGATCCCCAGAGATACGGTAGGAAGCAGTAGTCGTCTAGCCCCCATACGCCATGTGATCCTGCAGGCTCCAAGCGATACTTTTTCTGTAACGCGGTCACCAAGGATAGGTATCTGCGTTCCATTCTCGTCAGCTACATTCCGTTAGAGACACGAAAGACATACCTCGGAAAAACGCGCAACACGAGATCGTCCTCTTCCTCCTCTCCATCTCCTCCAAAGTATCCCATCTGAACACAGACGAACAGGGCAAGCGCAAAGCTCAGCTCGTGGCCTGATCCGTAATCGAGTCGAACGGGGTGTCCGAACGCGTGAGAACGCAAGAGGAGGGGAAGTAGTTGTGCTGTTACCTCTGGTGGAGTTGGTAGTTCTGTCGGAAGACGCTGTGTGGAGTCAGTCGAGGTGTTCCAACGCGAGGAAGCGTGGAGCAACCTACCTCTTCAACGAGGGAGATATATGTCCGGAATGCACGATTGCCAAAACGTTGCGTCTCGGGTATCAGCGCTACCTCGTCCGACCACCGTTCCATTGTATCAAGTAGACGGAGTACCTTGCGTATCCTCTATATGATCAAGGGTCAACAGAGTATCAGAACGCTTATTAGAACTCACCTCGCTGCATCCCTGTTCAGCGGCATCACCTACCACGATCTCCTTACCAACGATTCGCTCCGCGCGCCGTTGAATCCAGCCGACGAATGAACGATACCCTGGGGACTGCTTCCATGCGAGGATGTCTTCTTCTGTCTGGATACGTTGCATGTTGTGCAGAAACGAGGTGGATATGGATGCCAGAAGTGGAATGACCACGATGAAATGAACATGGAAAGCAATCGACGCGTTTCAGCTCCTATGTGTTTCACTTTGGTTGATGATGACTAAGCACAACCCATCCGTCATATTAGTACTTTGCCTTCCTCGGGGGCCACGCACAGAGGTTGGACAGAGGTGGACAGCCGCTGGCACACCAAGCGCGCCAGAACAACACCCGCCTCGATTCTCCGGACGACATCCGGCCCCGGACCGCTGCTGCTTAAAGACACTCATCATCTAGACATTCGATGGACGAGAGCTTACGCAGTATGGCTAGAGCGGTCCGTCGGGCACACATCGAATGCGACTGTCTGTATCGCCAGAGACGAAGTGATAGCAGGCGGAAAGAGCTCCTGAAAAGATGGCGCCACTATTCTAGCGTAAAACTAGCGGAAGTGACCAGCATGGAAGTTGTTGGAAGCTCAAGCCATAGGCAGTCGCGCATAAACGTGACCGGTCTGGCCTTCGTCGCTTGTCGGTCATCCTTTGTGCCTTTGTATGTAATCCATACAGCTATTCCCGCATACGCGGTGTGCAAGTTCCGCGAGGTACGACCATGGGCAGTACGAGTTGTGGCCAGCGTGGCAAAGATTCATATAGGTCCCGCACATCTGTGCAAAGCTGTCTATAATTAGCACATCGCAGCAAAACCAGAAAGCTATCCGGAAAGTCACCTGAAGAGCATCAAGGCTCGAGCCACCAGTACAGAAGTCGGGATATCCTGTGCGAAACAGCATTGAGCCAGGGCAAGGAGTGAGGATGCCGCTTGCCAGTTGCCTGTACGAGAGAATTGCATGAGGTACCAGCGCAGCGTGTCCGGAGCACCGGGACGCGGTATAACGCTAGGCGGGCCTTCGACCCGGCGGGTCTCTGATGCCTCCTGATTAGACTCACCTGGACGGTAAGAGCTGATTAGATAGCGGCCGTCGTGTAGAACCAGGTACGTAATAGCGGCACTAGCGGTCTAGCGGTCTACATGCGCAACAACTCTCGATCTCGCACAACGATGCATTGCACAAGCCCCATACGGATTACGGTTCTAACTCCAAGTAACCGGTGGTGGCATCCCTCACCTGTCGCGAATGCTGTCTGAACTATTGTTGGAGGATGTTCGCGAAAGATCACATGGTATATATGTGTACAACGAAGATCAACTTACTCTTCTCCCTCTCATATTCTCAACCCAGAATTCGAAAGCATTCATCCTGTTCCTTAACATGGTTGCCATTCAAGCTCTCGCCTCCCTATTTCTGACTTTGATCAGTGCATCGACCGCATCACCAATCGAGCATACCAATCAGCCCTTGAAGCGATGTACCGCAACAATTTCGTCCTACAGTGACGTCGCCACTGCCGTTGCGTCCAAGTGCTCAACGGTCGGTAAGCATCAATTGTTCCCAACATACAAAATCCGCTGACCATCGCTTTCTGCCGGCACCAGTCGTCAATTCTTTCGTGAGTCTTCCCATGATGTAGCAGTAATGCAGGAGCTTACACATACCCTTCAGACTGTTCCCGCCGGCAAACCCTTCGACCTGAGCGGCCTCACTACAGGAACGACCGTCAGCGTTGCGGGAGATGTCACATTCGCTTCAGCCCAATGGGATGGGCCCTTGTTCATCATCGATGGTGAAAGCATCACTTTCCAGGGAAACGGTCACACCTTTGATGGTCAAGGACAAGGCGTTTGGGACACGAAGGGCTCTAACGGTGGGACGACCAAGGTAAGCTTTTGTGTTTCGTCGCGTGCTCGTACGCGCTGACCGATCTCCTCCCAGCCTCAATTCCTCAAACTAAAGCACTCGGGAACCTTCAGCAATCTAAAGGTCATTAACTCGCCTCGACAGGTCTTCTCCATTGGCTCCAACTCTGCACTCTTGACCGTAGACGGCGTCCAGATCGACAATTCTGCTGGAAACAAATTGTCAGGCGGAAAGCCTCTGGCACACAATACCGACTGTTTTGACGTCTCGGCCTCCAATGTCATCATCAAGAACTCGCGCTGCATCAACCAAGATGATTGCCTAGCCCAGAATGCTGGATCAGGTCTTCAGTTTTTGAACAACTACTGCTCCGGTACGTGATCTCATCGGGAGGAGGTCAAGCACTCCCGATTGGCTGATTTGGATGCCTTTCAGGCGGCCACGGCATAAGCATTGGTTCCATTCAGACCGGAAAGACTGTGTATGTTCATCTGGATAAGCTCAATATCACCAGCTCTTCTCAAACTTGTTTACGAAAACAGGACTGGAACGATCATCAGCGGGAACACCATCGTCAATAGTGACAATGGTCTGCGCATCAAGTACGCACATTATCGTGGTGAAGCCAGGATATTCCCTAATTATCTTCGCCTAATTCAGAACCGTCTCCGGTGCTACGTCCGCCTCCGTTTCCGATATTACCTACACCGGCAACACCGTTACAGGCGCCGCCAAGTACGGTGTGGTCATCCAGCAAGACTACTTGAACGGTGGACCTACCGGCAACCCAACAAACGGTGTCACAATCTCAAACATCCAGTTCACTGGCACGAACACCGTCTCCGTCGCTTCAGGAGCACAGGAAGTCTATGTCCTATGTGGTCAGTGCTCAGATCCCGGTGGCACCGCTGGAAGCTGATGCGACTTTTGAACAGGAAGCGGATCTTGTAAGGGTACTTGGGATTGGGCTGGCTTGAAAGTCAGCGGAGGATCCAAGGGCAGCATCACTGGTCAGTCATTCACCTCTGTGGGGGAAGGGATATGCCTGAAGTCACTTCTGCACTCCAGGTAACCCTCCGATCAAAAACTTTGCTTTATGAAGACGTCAGAATGGCCTCTAAGCGATGTTGGGCACCAGTTCGAGAGAGCAATGGGCTGCACGATGTATACTTGAATGACTTACTATAACAGATAGAAATGACAATGCAGTGTATTTCGCAGCAACGCAGATAGGCGCAAATTGCGAGAGCTCCTACAATGACTGTCCCCAATGCGTACTGGGCACTATTTGACTCATTATCATTGACTCATGGGCTACGAGAAAGAAACTAAGTGTCGCAAATTGCCTGCCATACCAGATTGATTGATAATGTTAGCAAGATCTTCCTTTGGAGATTCACATAGGACGTGATTCTCCAGTGGGCTTCCCTTCAACATGGGCATAGAGTGCTTGATAACGCGCTGTCAGTCAGCGTCAGCCTCCTTTCAGGGCTGAGTAAGCAGAAGTCGGGAAATTTACTGAGTTTGGCAAATGCTATGTAGCGTTGTAGTCGCATATGTAGAGTCCATTCTTTGATACTCAATTCAGAGCGATATCCCCTCCAGCTAGACGTTCAAAATGCCTCGTCGCCCAAAGCAAGATGCCAATTCGTCAACCAGTCAGCCCAGCTCCCCGCGGGCGAATTTCGAAGGGAGAAGTCTCCTGCTGTCGGAAGACGAAGATGATAGAGAGGAAAGCGTTCGCCACAGGTTCTCAGGAGACTTTCTGCCGGAGAATTCAGGGAGCGCCAATCCTTCCGGCTCCCGGGGGAGTCAGATAATCATCTCTATCCCGGTCCTTGGAGTGAATTTCGGGCAGAAACTCCGAGCGACGGCTATTCTCCGACAACTTGGTATGAACATGAGATCGATATTTATACTCCAGTTCTTCCCCCGAATCGTCCCCTCGAGCCTCAACATACCCGTCATCACTCTAGGAGACGTCGAGGTGGTGGTCGAAATACCTTAGCCATCCGAGACACTACGAGAGAACCCGTCGGCCCAGTCAGCGATATAGGTGCAAACTCTCGACTCAGCCGAACATCGGTAATGTCAGAGGACGGTTCTGAGAGTCGTTTTCCTCATACGGAGGCTGATTATCAAGAAGCGTTGCGTGAAATGCGACGCGGGGAATCTCGGCATAGCGAGAGCACTGGAGGGCATACCCAGGGATGGGGGATTGAGGACGACCCTCCCGATCGACGCCGTCGCCGCCCCTCCGCTGCCCATACTTATGCATCCCGCGTCAGCACCCTTGTCGAGTATGACCCGGAAAATGATCCTGCATATCAAGATGTTTACCACTTGGCTAGAAATGCGCTGGCGGAAAGGGGGGGATACACGGAGCGCTGGGATATCGATCCTAGCTAGCTGATTCGCTTTGACCTCTGAGCGGGGGTGTCCTGTGAAAACCGAGCCCTAGGTGTTCACCCTCACTAGCCATGCCAAATCCTCAAATTGTAACGAAATTGCAATCAGTGCTCCTCTGTATTTATGAATTCTAGTTGCTTCACCGGGTTATATCGCTTACGCGCTTCAAACTCGCTGCACTTGAACAGCATTCATGCTCGGAATCTAGATTCAGGTTCAATCCCCTATGAAGCCCTCAGCGGGAGATAAGCAAGGTTCGGGATTAGTCTGCGGATTTCGACAAGCGCGGCGTTGCCCATCTAATGGTGGCGGCAACACACAACGAATCATGTTTGCCGCACCGCATGTTCATCTGACCTTTTCCCTACACATAGGCGGAGTTCGCGTGAAGTTCGACTTCCTGAAGATTTGAGGTATTGCGTAGGCATTGCCCTGGTACCTGACTTTGATATCCTGGAGCGGCTGCACATCGCCAATTAGCCGATTCCAGTATATGAGTCTGCCTTATAGCCTTCGGGCAGCCTTCGGCCATCATGCGCCTTTCGATTCCAATCCCTATGGCCCCCTCGTACGGAACAGCTATATGGCACTGACTCGGAGGAAATGTCTGAGACGTGAGACGCGGAGGCGAATGTTCACAGGGATATCACCCCAATATTGAATCCATGCTTTCCCCTCAGATCCCTATCGTGACTCTTTCGAGGCTGTGAATCGTGAATGCTTGGCTCGGACCGAATATGGCATCCCGGGCTGCGGAAGCTAAAAGCGAAACGCGAGCTGTGCAACTCATTGACGAAGACATGCTCCTGATCTGTACTGAATCATATACTCTTGCCCCTGATCAGGAACCTTAAGCGTCTGCTATACCAGTGGACTCCCTCCGGCCATCAAAGGTGCGGCTCGTTCGAGACGCCTGACGCGTACATCAAGACCACATTACGCTTGAACCAGGTCGAGGAGCTCATGGAAGCCGACATCGGACACACCCGCAGCATCCTTGGCGTAGAATATGCGGATTCGGAACGCTGCTGCGTTCACAAACCCAACCCCTTCTGCCGAGTCGCTGCGGATCCAAGTACATAGCACAAGAGCCTGGCAGCAGACATCATTTGTGAGATTAACACAGCACAAAAGGGACTCGCTCGTCATGTGCTTAATGATTGAGATGATGTGCGCGACCGCAAGAACGTATAAAGGAGAGGTCAGGTGACACCTTTGTTTAATCTGCAAAAGTTCGACAACGCCACCATTACCAGAGATCAAAGCCGTTAATCTTCAATTCGCTTCACCGGCCAGCCTCAACACTATCCGAACCTATTCACCGAAATGTGGGCAGGCATTGCGTTCCCTGGGTTCTTCCTCACACGTGAGTCTTCTTCATCCCTTCTGCCTGTCTCCGTTGACCCCGCTTCAGTCGCAGCGTTGGTATTGCTGGTACTCACTACTGTCTCAACGCCCGTCGTCAAAGACCTCTACTTTCTCCAAGTCGAAACAAGCGGCAGCGCAACCTCTCTCGCCAGTACTCTCCGCCTCGGTACACTCGGATACTGTCTGACAGGCGTCGCTTCAAACGCTCTGTCATCCGTTACCGATGAAGAACTCACGAACGGATGTACCGCCGCCAAGTTGGGATACGCACTCGACTCCACCCTCGTCACAGACGGACGAGTTTTCGGTCTCAATATTGGGAATCTCAGTGACAGTGTTGTGAAGGGCTTGACGTACCTGCTGGTCTTGCAGCCAATCGGTGAGTCTCCCGGAGCACTTCTGTTACTCGGACTGACTCTTCTCTCAAAGCTGGAGGCTTCGCCCTTTTGACTCTGGTCTTTGCCTTCTTCGCATGGTGCTGCAGCAGCCGATTCATGGAGATCATCGCATTCCTGCTCAGCCTCGTCGCCTCCCTCGTCGCCTGGGTTGCATGGGCGATCGCGTTGGCGCTCTTCATTATCGCCAGGAACAGGATCGAGAGTGCCTCGAACGGCGATCTGCAGGCGAAATTGGGAAACTGTCTATGGCTGGGATTGGGCGCTGCTGTAGGTCTATCCGTATAACTACACTAGTGGGTACTAATCGGTACTTCAGATCGCTCTCTCCATAGCCATGTGCTCGACGTGCGTCGGAACGTTTGGCAGCTACAGCTCCAAACATCGCGGCTCATCAAGGTCGAGGAAGCGAGAGTCTGAGGCGTATCCGCACGCCTACCAGCAAACGCGAAGCGTGGAGCCGGTGTATCCTGTCACCTCGCCATATGGACAGCGCGTATGATCCATTCTGAGTGCCACATAGTGTCGGAAATTCTTCAAAGTTGTATCGTCATATACCCGGGTGTCACCCGTCGTCTCATCGTTTCACAGTATTCATATTCATCCGCTGAAAGACCGAGTTATACCCTGTTACCCGTACATGAGCTATGACCGGCTTAAAACTCAGTAGGAACTGATGCAATTCGTCATTGCAGCACGAGAGCAACGGTGGCGTAGCGATATATTGCGAACATCCCGAGGGCCAGAAAACCGGAGGGAGGCGCAGAGAAGCTGGTCGAACGTGCGGAGCAGATTGCACTCGAACCGGTCCCGGTGAGAGCTGACTCGCAGGTCTACCTGAAACTAGTATGTCAGATGTTAGCACATCTAGAATGAGAACAACATGCGGTGCACAGTTTAGCGATACAATCTCTTGGAGCCCCTGCGACAGGTTCAGTCGCATATCTCAAAGGTTGCACGGCGAGGAGAACAGAAGACGCAAAAGTTTTTACCGCTGTCAGTGTTTGATCTATTTCGCCTTTTTCAGCTTACTTTTCTCTAGCGCGCTGACTTTCTTCGCGCTTCTATCGTGAGATCGAGGGCGGTTCCCCTGGGCGGACACGCCGCATCTCCCGGGCGTCGTCGATTCTGGCCGTTGCGGAGGTGGTGACCGATTGGCGGGCACCGAGCGGTGAAGACTCGGCAGCAGACGACGCCGCAGAATTCGCACGCGCACAAGACGCCTATACCCCCGCGAACGTCAAGACAGACTCCCCCACCCAAAAAATCCATCTACGGCCAGGACCTTTGTTTCGGTAGGAGGATATTTTCAAAGGTGATTATCGGCATTCGGCATCGCGGTTGGTCGTCCTGGAACTTGGGAGAAAGGGTGGTAGGATGTGAGGATTGAGAAGGGAAAGGAGGGGAGGGAGATTGAAGTTGCACGGAGGCTTGATCAGGTCGGTCGAACGTGAAGGAATACGGGAACAGAGAAGAAGGGAGAAGGACCGGGACGGCCAGACTGGTGCAGTTGATCGAGCCAAAGACAGGAGTGCTGATCATTTCCCATTTCTCCCTCCGCCTTCTCACTCGCTCCATCAATCATCTTGGTATCACGCTGGAATCATCATTGGGAAACACCATTGGGAAACACCACGCTCAGTCAAAATGGTTCGATACGCCGCCAACCAGCTCACCGCCGCCAACCCGGACAAGTTCGCCATGTCCCGGGGCGAGTACTTGCCTACCCATTTCAAGAACATGCGAGAAGTCGCCGCTGCCTTGACGGGTATGCCGCTGCAAAAGGCCTTCACCTACTTGGCCGACGTCAAGGACCACAAGCAGGTCATTCCTTTCCGACGATTCGCTGGTGGTATCGGCCGAGCCTCGCAGGCTAAGCAGTTCAAGTTCACCAAGGGTGCGTTATTGTGGGACAGACGGTATTCAGCGGGATCAGAGAAGGATCTGAGAAGTAGACGGAGGAGGAGATTTCACGAGGAGATGAAGGATGGAAGCCCGCCGGATATCGTCTGGTGCAGGTCCGGGCCAATGCTGACCTTCTCCTTCAGGTCGATGGCCCGAAAAGTCCGTCCGACACATCTTGAACCTGTTGAAGAACGCCGAGTCCAACGCTGACGCCAAGGACCTCGACAAGGAAGAGTTGATCATCAAGAACATCAACGTCAACCAGGCTCCTGTAAGACAACTGCACTGCATTGACAGACCTCATCTAATCCTTGCCTCATAGAAAACCCGACGAAGGACCTACCGAGCCCACGGTCGAATCAACCCTTACCAGGGTCACCCGTGCCACGTCGAAGTTGTCCTCTCCACTCCTTCTGCTGAAGTCCCGCGCGCCAAGGACATGGACGGAGATGTCGCCATGACCTCGACCAGGAAGTCGAAGAGGACCGCCCGAATCGAGGCTTAAACACATCCTTTCGACGACTAAAGCGGAGAATGGATGGATGGAGCAGGAACGAGAGCCTCGTTGGACAGCCGGAAAAGAGGACTGGCAGCGGGGGGATCGGAATGCTTTGGTTTGAGCATGCAGCGGGGGGCAGCACATTTGTGATGCGCATCCTTGTATCTTGGATACTGCCTGTGGAGATTATGATCTTCGAGTATGAGGATGCGGATTGCGAGACTCAACCATATATGCAAGATTCTGGCATATTCTAGTGGATCAAACCGGAGGCTTCCAGACGGCTGGGCTCGAACTACCTTCAGGACGAGATGTACCACCGTTGTCATTGAAGCGGTCGTCGAAGACCGCGATGAGGCGTGAAGCGTAGCATCTGATGTGTACAGTCGCACAATGGGCTGCTCACTCTTTCCCGCCTAACGTGCGAATACCAAAGAAGTCGATCCCGAAGCGATAAGATAGCTGATAAGATGCTGGGAAGTCGAACGAATTGTGGATAGTCTGTACAGCTGATTCGAAGGGAATATGCGAGCGTCGGGAACTCTGTCGGGATAACATGATGAATGCGGCCCGAAAGAGCTTCCGAAAGCCGTCCGATCGCCCGAGACGCAACAGATTGCAAGACACGAAGCAGATAATGACGATTCACGTTGCAGTATTCCCTCTCTCCCTTGACTGCTTGACTCCTTACCACGACATCACAAGTCGTTCACCCGCACGATACGACTTCTCAGCATCGTCCTCAGAGTGCCAAGCACGGGCTCTTCGGGGACGTTATCACCCACAGTCCAAAGCTTCGGAATCCGAATGCGCTTTGGCAATTCAGTCCACTCATCAGTATGGCCCATGTCTCTCCCGGACAACCCTCTTCCGGATTGGTCGATACCAATGAATATGGGCAGGCCGAAGCTTACGAGCTCTTCGAGGTGGAACATGAACAAGACCATACGAGGAAACCTGAAGCTCAAGCACTGTTGAGTGACGTCGAATCAAAGACGTCTTTGGAGGATGAGGTGCTCCAGGCTTCGGCGGTCCCACAGGCGGACGATTTTTCAATGAATGAAATGGTTGCCAGAGTAAGTATCTCTGAGCTTTCGGTCACCGTCGCTAATATGCAGCCAGACTGCTCCAAATACGGACGACCCGTCTCTCCCGTCATTGACATTCAGGGCGGTCTTGCTAGGGACTCTCTTCTGCATTCTAGGCGCAGCGGCGAGTCAGGTGAGCCCGGCGAATACGTCCATACACCGTCGACTGACGGTAGTCATTGAAGGTATTCTACTTTAGTAA
Source organism: Naganishia sp. PG3902-1 (assembly GCA_023628075.1). Taxonomy (NCBI): domain Eukaryota; kingdom Fungi; phylum Basidiomycota; class Tremellomycetes; order Filobasidiales; family Filobasidiaceae; genus Naganishia; species Naganishia sp. PG3902-1. The sequence continues at coordinate 261,849 of JAMALH010000009.1, forward strand.
GTCTGTTTGGCCGTTTCTGTTACCCAAGAGATTGACAAAGTGCCACGTTTCCGCACAGAATCGAAGTGAGTCGACGTTTCTGCGCGTCGAGATGGGCTCGTAACATAGCTAGTCCAGTGCTCCAAGCTTCTCCATCTACTTCGTCCTTTTGACCACCTTTCCCCTGGGTCACTTGATGGCGACATACATTCCCGCCGGGCGGGTATGTGGCGTCGAGCTCAATCCAGGACCATTGTGAGTCGCGCGGATGTGTACGTGAATATCTTTGACCGAGCTCCCATAGCTCAATCAAGGAACACGTCCTTATTGGCATCATAGCCTCGTCAGGTGGTACTTCCGCCTATGCCAGTGATATCGGTGAGTTATGCGGTTGAGATCGTCAGTCGGCGACTGATAACGGATTCCAGTGATCATCCTCAGACTATATTATCACAGAACAATGAGCGCAGTCAGCAGCATCGTCCTCCTGATCGTCACACAATGCACCGGTTTCGGTCTTGCGGGTATGTGGTCCCTTTCTCTTGTAAGGGATCTCGACTCACAGCCAATAGGGATGTTACAGGATATCCTCATTAAACCGACGGCCATGCACTGGCCCGCGACTCTCGTGACAGTCCAGCTTTTTACCACCCTGCATGATACTCACTCCCGGATGACGCAAAAGAGACTTCAGCTGTTCATGCTTGTCGGATCCGCGGTCTTCTTCTACCAAGTAAGTTCAGTCAGGCCGAAACGAGCAGTGCTAACCCACCTCAGTTCCTGCCTAGCGTCTTCTTTCCCACCCTGACCTCCATCGCCACCCTTTGCTACATCAATAACAAGTCCTGGCTGATGCGCACTCTCGGTTCCGGATACAACGGGCTCGGAATGTTCAACTTCAGCCTCGACTGGAGCACTGTTGGCAGCAATGGACCGTTGTACACGCCATGGTGGGCCCAGATCAACTACTTTGCTGGGTTGATGGGAATGATCTGGGTCGGCGTACCGTTATTGCTGGCAACCAACTTTTGGTACGTCGGTCGTCTTTCCTTAGGTACCCAGCTTACAATAGTTCAGGAACGCCCGAGAGTTTCCCGCTCCCACGAGCGCAGGTCTTTACAACAGCACATATCAACACTTTGACGTCTTGAGCGTGTTGAACCCAGACCTCTCACTGAATGATGAGGCATGGGAAAAAGCTAAACCGCTCCTGCTTACGCCCTATTTGTGAGTCTGACGCACCGGGCCATGGCAGAAGCTGAGAACTGTACAGCGCAGTATCGTATGGTTTGAACTTTGCCGCGCTCTCTGCGGTCCTGGTGCATGTGTACATATGGCACCGTCATGATATATATCGAGGTGCGTTGCCGCAACGTAGTACATGGAGAAAGTAGTCTAATCCCTTCATAGCAATCATGAAGCGCCATGTGCACGAAGACATCCACAACAAGCTCATGCAAGCATACGACATTGTGCCCACCTCATGGTATTTGGGGACGCTCGTGGTCAATATCGTTGCAGGAAGTGCGTACAAGTGGTGGTCGAAGATAACCTGCTGACTTTACTGCAGTCATTCTCGTCAAGACCGCAGATCTACAGACACCAATCTGGCTGCTTCTCCTCGCTGTGGCCATTGCGGCTATATTTCTCGTGCCAATAGGCTGCATCACTGCCATCAGCAACACCACCCCCGGGCTCAATGTACTCACCGAATGGATTGCGGGTATGCTGCTTCCCGGCCAGCCTGTCGCCAAGTAGGTGCATCTTGGTGTTGAAGTACGTCTGCTGATTTCTCTGCAGCGTCACCTTTAAGTGGTAAGATACATATGGCCAAGACATCGGTTGAATGCTTACCCGGAGCAGTATGGGCTACATGACCATGGTACAAGCCCTCAACCTACTGGGCGATTTCAAGCTGGGTCATTACAGTAGGTCATTTTCTATCCTGAAGATTACCGCTGACTCTTCCCATGCAGTGCATGTGAATCCGAGGCATGTAAGTATCCTCTTGATTCCGATTATCTTGCACTTAGCGTCGTTCCAGGTCTTCATCGCCCAAACATTGGGATCCATTATCGGTTGCTTCGTCAATTATGCCGTTCTCGACCAAGTCATTGACGCCAAGCGGCCTTACCTGGACGGGAGTCTGATCGACCCGACAGGACAGGTAAGCTCTCCCGCATTTCGTGGCGAATTCGAATCTCAGTCTGGACTTGAACAGTGGGACGGCCGGAAGCCTTTTATCTTTATGAACGCTTCCGTGATCTGGGGCCTAATCGCTCCAAGCAGATTCTTTTCCGGCAAATACAAGGCAAGTTGGCATGCAGCGCATCAGAGCCAGTCCTGACGGTGAGACCAGCTACTGTACCTTGGCTTTCCTCTCGGAGCTGCCGTACCGGTCGCATGCTGGTATCTGCACAAACGCTATCCGCGTTCGCGTATTGACTTTAGCAAAGTCAACTTTGCCATCATCTGCGAGGGGGCGACAACGGTACCGCAATCGCAAGTATCTCGGTGACAACGGCGTCGCGTTTCTGAAATAGTACCTTAGACCAGCAAACGTGATAGCTACGTCTTTCATCGTAGCTTATGCTGCAAATGTCGTCTTAGTGAAGCGATATCCCGAGTTCTTCAAGAACTTCATCTACGTCGTCAGGTATGTTGCGGACGATCATCATTGCACGGCTGACACTGTCTCAAGCTCCGCACTTGATGCAGCAGCCTCACTGAACGCTCTAACAGCCTACGCATTCTTCAACATACTCTTCACAGGCCTCAGCGCACCGGAATGGTGGGGATCATCATCAATCGACAGCGAGCATTGTATACCGGGGTCTTGATTGCATGAATTCGTCTATCCATTCGCCTGTGATTCATAATGACACGCGCTCGCGTGTCCGACATTCTGACGTATCGCCAAGAAAAGTAAGCCTCATATACAACTGTTGTCCTCTGAAACTCCGACGTCAAATCCTATCCGCCACTCAAGAAAGCACCTCCGCGTTGTCGACGCCATTGCGTGCATCGGCGTGTCCGTGCCCATTCACGTCCCCATTCAGCGCTTCGTACAGCGCTTTGCGCCTCTCCGCCCGCCGATCTATCTCGGCCTGTATAATCTTCTCCAACGTCTGCCTTCGTTTGATGTTCTCCGGCTTGTTCCATGCGATGGTGTTCGCGAGGGCTTTGCGGTAGGCCGCCAGATCCTCTGCCATCTGGGTTTGTTCGTCGCGTTCGTCTCGAGGGAAGAGTTGATGCCTGTGATACGATGTCAGCGGCCTCATCCAAGGTGACTAGGAAAATCTCACCTCTCACGCGGACGCCTGTCCTCGCGCGTGGTTGCCGGTATTGACTTGCCATCTTTGCTCTTCCGGGAACCGCTGCTTTTCCGGGAACCATTGCTTCTCTGGGAACCCGTTTCGTGCCTATCCTGATCGATATCCCTGTCATTTGCCGAGTCGTGCGAGTCATTCCGGTCTGAAGCGACGTCAGCCCAGAAAACTCGCAAAGAGGGTACACTCACCACCCCGAGAATCTCGTCTGGACGCCAGCACAGGCGCCGCGCGTCCCGGACGTCCACGAGACGCATGACCACCCCTAGTAGCGGTCGCTGGTTTCCGTGAATTGGCCTGCGCACGTTTCGAAAAGGGCTGGTCAACTGGCATGTCGTGCTGTACCGGCAGAGTGTCGTCCATGATCGGCATCACGGGGAACCGAGGATCGAACGATGTCGATGCCTGGTTGTCGAGGGTAAAGCTGCTGTATGGCGTCGGTGCATACGCGGGGAAGGCATTGAATGGTGTAGCACTGCCGAGGGAGTACGGCGTGGCATTGCCCATCCCTGGAAATGGCGTGGCGTTGCCGGCCGGCGGGAATGGCGTGGCGTTACCCATTGGCGGCGGCGGTGGCTGGTGCGACATGACGGGATTCCTATGTAGCTCCCACGCCTGCGGATTATGCACTGCATGCGGTATGTGTTTAAGTTCTGTCTCGTATCGGTTCTTCATATAATTCTTGAGTTCCTGAATAGCGGCATAAGGCATGTATCCGGTCTACGAAACAATCAGAGCTTGCACTCGTCGGAAACATGCGTACTTACCAACGGCTTTTCCACAAACGCATCCGGTGGTTTCCCCGATGACCCCCACAAGGCGTAGCATGGCGCACTCGTCGAGATGCCTTGAAGTTCATACGGAACGCCTGGAGCAGTCGACCAATCAAAGTTGCGAATCTCTTCCGCTATTCCCGGCAAGGTTGACCTGACATAGCATTCGCAGCCCTCAGGCCGAACTTTGAACCGAGTATCGAAAACCTTGCCAAACCTTTTCGTAATGTACTCGACCGCCTGGTCAAACAGCTGTCGGCCGCCACTCGGGATCCCCTTGATTCGAACATTAGTAGGGTCAACCCAGTTCCGGAGATTCTGTATATGCGGAAGGAACGCCTCGAGGTACGTCTCGATTGAGAAGAACTTGACGTAGACAGTCATCGTTTGTTCGTGAGGCTGCCGTTCACCGATTCTGATGGTGTGAATGGCGCCTCCGCTGATAAAATGATATGATAATGTATCGAAGATGATGTCTGGCTGCATGGACGGTCAGCAGCAATGCGGATGATCGTCTCCCTCACGAACAGTGTATCGGTCTCTGACGTGCCGGATCTCCAGCTCCGGAGTACGCATCGGTACTTCAGCGTTGTGGGAGAGGGACTTGACTTCGACATTATAAAGCGTGACGGCATGGTTGGAATCGTATGCACTTTGCGTGGCCAGCATTTTAAGCACTGCGAAAGTCTGTAAGCATAGAGTAGGTGTCAATGAGAGTTTTACTTACGGAAATAGGGTTCCCTCAGCCATACATGGCTGCTCATGCTGATACCCTTTACTTCCATGCTGTATCATCGCAACTCATCAGCGAAAGACTCCTCTCATACGATGCCACATACTAGTAGTCCGTAGTATCACACTTTGCCAAGATCTCCACGAAATTCTTCCAGTCCTGATCCGTATACGTCTTCCCCCTCTGCTTCACCACCATGTACGCCCACAGGCGGTCGTCAAAGCCCAGTTCCATCGGCGGGAGCTTTGTCGGCGCATAAGGAGGTATCGGCGGCTGCATCTGCTGCATCTGGTGCATCTGCTGCAACTGATGCATTTGCTGCATTTGCTGCACCTGCATGAGATCCATGGGCGGAGGAGCAAAGCCTCCGTAGTAGCCGTTCATGATGGTGGTACAGAAATCATACGAGAGCGTTGCCGTCCGCTGTCCGTGTCAAGATGTGCGCGGCACTCGTGGGGAGGCTTTCAGCTTGTCGGCGGTAGTTGTCGGCAGGGCGGGATGGGCTTCTTGCGCTGCGTCAGGTGGACACGGGACACAACATCACCAGTTGATCGTCCATCCGACTGCAATCGACTTGCATTGTCCTTTTGATTCCGCGGTTGTAGTAGCGAAACTTGGAACGCATCTTCCGACTGCTTCATGTGGACTGCACGACCACAGCGAATGAAGCTAGTATCTTCTACTCGCTCCTCTGCTCCAATCTTGACCTCCAATACATCCGAGACTCGCCCGCACAACACTCTTCTCGCGAAATCCTTCTCGCGAAATCCATTCCTTGATTACCACACGGCAAACGACGCTTAGAATCATGTCCTGGTGTCGACGTTCCGCCATCACCTCGATCTGCAATCGCACAACACCATTACTCCCCCTCCAACACTCATTCTCCACCACGGCAGCAGCGCACAAAAAGTTCAAGCCACAAGAGCTCTACCTCCTGCCCGGCCAAGCAAAAGTTCGGAAATCCAAGGTTCCCAAAAAGGTTTTAGCATGGCGGGCGCGGCGTGAAGGACTATCCGAGGCGCGAGAAGACGAGTCGGAACCGGTAGCGATATTCGCGGAGGAGACAGAGCTTGGTCGGCCCACGTTCAGACAGCACGAGGGGTTGCCGTTCGGATTGAAGAAGTCCCGGATGAGCCGTACGGCTCCGTGGCATGATGATTATCGTGGATCCGCGGGAGGTTCGTTCGGGCTTGAACGTCGGACGTCAGGCAGGGATGGGAAAGAGCGGTCCGCATCGGGGGAAACAAACATGGCGCAAAGGATCCGCGAAACAAGAGCAGGACTCGTCGATCTGAGCGCTCCATCCAGCACTTCATCAACTTTACCAAACGAGCAATCTCCACCACCACCCCATCCCGATACGGTCATTCCATCTTGGAAGATCCCAACGCCGACAGAATACGAGCGAATGGCCTATCGACGCGCAAAGCACCAGTCGAAATTGCACAAGGAGGACCTGAAGAAACGGCCCAGAGGGCATCGCGGTGCCGAATCACCGTATGGCCAGTCGGGAGCGACCAGTCTTTCGAGTGCGCTGCGTCCGCAGCTGGAGAGGAATAATCGTTCGGACGATGTCAAGGACGATGCGGAACGGGAGTGGTCCGATTCGAGGCAACCCGAAGCGGCATCTCAGGATGCCTTCAAGCCATTAGCGGAGCGGCCTTCTGGACGATGGGAACCGACGAAGAAGCTGTCAATACCGACAATGAAAGGCCTCCGGGCACTTCACCAGTCGGATCCCAAGACGTTCAGCCATGCGGTGCTTAGCGAAAAGTTCGGGGTGTCGCGGGAGGCGGTTGCGCGCATCATCAGGAGTAAATTCAGGGATGAGCAGCGGTGATGGGGTGATGGGTTGTATCTAGGCTCTTACATCCATCGATCGCTTTCCTGTGATCGCTTTTAATGGTCGTCCTGTACAACTCCACATTTCCGAAGGGCCGAATGTGGAGATGATACCACAGACTGGTGCCATTGCCCATCAAAAGACTTGATGGAAAAGCGACCGGGGCAACGCCGTATACACAAGTACTCGTTACGTGCCTCATACATCCAAACCACACCCAACTTGCTCAGTGTCCTTGTATGTCTTCGTCAGTCCGCTTGAACGTCTTCGTACCAGCAAGTTTCTCTTACTGAGACGAGAAGTGATGAACGTTCCAACCCTTTCGCACCAGCACGAAGGTCAGATACTTTAGGGCATGGAACGATCGCAAGAAGCTCTATCCTGTATGTCCCATATAGCTACAACGACAACCTAGATGACTATGGATACAATCTATATGCATTTTACCCTACGACGCCTTCTCCACCGATCCCTCCATCTCATTCCCATGCTTCTTTTCCTGTCGTCCCTTCTTGCTATGCTTGACAGCCCACGCCTTGCCTTGCTCCTTCAACGCCTTGTCATCCTCCCTATTCAGACTATGTGCCTTGATGCAGAGCACGCTGACGATGAAGGCGACTCCCGTGGAAGGTGTCATGAAGTAGTAGATGTTGCGTATGCCTTTCGCTGCGCCCAACTGTTAGCTGAGTAACACGGTGCGAGCCAGACACTTACAGTAGGCCTCTAGAGCAGCGTCCTGAACGCTGACAGACAATCCGATATTATCGAGTTGCGTAGGATCCAACAGGATTCGGCTGATGACATCTTGGCCGATACCGAGGCTCTTCAAGGAAGATCTACGGATATGCGATCAGCGTCGCCCGGTTAACCGCGAGATGAATCTTACTTGACGCTATTGTTCAGAATGGCAGAGCTTACGGCCAGCGCGATCGTTCCACCTGTAGCCAGCCATCAGCGTTTAGGTCACTGTTGAATACAGTCACGTACCCAACATTCGGATAAAGTTACGCGCCCCCGTCGCTACCGCCATCTCGGAACGCGCAACAGTCGCTTGGATCGCCCTGAATAGGACCAATGATGAGAAACGGCTTCCCAATCGGCTTGGTAAGACTTACACCAAGGTTGTCTGAAACGTCTGGCCCGCTCCAACACCACTCAGGATCTGGAAACCGACCAGTTTGCCGAGTGATGTGTCTCTACCGATCGTGGACAGCAGTCCCTGTCCAATAGTCCAAATCGCGAACCCAAGATAGATGTTGATCTGACAGGCTCTTTAGCTATGCGAAAAGAACAATCGCGCTTAGACTCACTCGGTAGTCGCCGGTCTTACTGACAATCATTCCCGAGGTGAATGACATGACGGTTTGCACCAGAATCAAGGGCAGAAGCAGCACGCCGGACCGTATGGCGCTGGCTCTCCAGACGACTTGGAAGAATTGTGGCAACTATGCAAGAAGTCAGAGATACGATGCGTGCGACACCCAGATGGGCTACTTGCGAAGTATAGGTTGACGAAAAAGACCATGCCCGACAGGAGGGTTGCGACCATGGCTCCTGCTACGGTGATGTCTTTGAATATGTGCACTGCAGATACTGATCATCAGTATGGTGGCGGCATTGACCACTGCAGGCACGCACTCGGTATTCTGTAACAAGATCAGCATTATTCCGAGTAAGAACAGGGCTGAACTCACACTGGCAACACGGCAACTTTCCATTCATACAAGATGAACGCCACCAGCAGCACCGCGCCAATGACAAGTGGCGCGATAACGGCAGCAGAGTCCCATTCGTATTGCGTTCCACCCCTGCAAACGATGTCATGAGCACGATTCCTGGAACTGTCTTCCTCGTATCGTGTACTGACCAACTCAAGGGCAAGAGGATCAATACAGCCCAGGCAAGCGTCAAAAGCGATCCTCCGTAATCAATCTTCTTCAGTTTGCTCTTGATGTCGCCTTTGACCGCTTTCAAGGGCAACGCAAACACGCAGACGATCATTCCGATGGCAATCATGGGAAGATTGATGTACTGCCCGGAAGAAGTCAGTTACACTCTCGCCGACACGCTAGGCAGCAACGTACAAAGCACCACCGCCCTTATAAAGAAAGCATAAGCACGTGTGGGATGCAGCTACCAGCGCGAACTCACAAGAAGCCTTGTCCACAAAAATACCGCCAAGGACGGGGCCCAACGAATTGCTCAAGCTGTGCAGGCCAATTCTCTGAGCTCTATCCAAGCGCCTCCGGATGTTACTTACGCCACAACACCTCCCAAAATTCCTTGGTATTTGCCCCTATCCTTGAGACTGACGACGTCGGAAACGCAAACCATGACTGCCGCGATACTCAGCTCGGGGGTTCGGCTGTTCTTGCTGAACCCAAACTTACCCATTGTCAAGATCCCGCCTCCTCCGACACCCGCCAGTGCACCTGCGAAGGAGAAGTCAAATGACACATAGCAGTCCATGGGCAGACGGGACTCACGGAAGACGATGAGCTGTATCATGCTGTTCGCAAGGGCGCACGCCAAACTCCCCACCCAAAAGATTGCCAGAGACAACAGCAGAATTACCTTTCGCCCAAAGATGTCGCTCAGCCGCGAATATATTGGTTGAAAGGCCGTGCTTGTCAGGAGATAAGCCGTTCCCACCCAACTGACGATATCGGCGCGCTGGAATACCCTTCCCAGCTCCGGTAAAGCGGTGGATACGATGGTTTGGTCCAACAATGACACAAAGAGCGCCGCGCTCAATCCAGCGAATACGACAATTACTTGCCTGACAGGTAAGAGGTTCGTTTGATCTTGCAGTTCAACTTCTTTGCGACTCTTCCTCCCGCCCGACGAGTTTTCTTCATCTTGCGCCTCCAGATCATGAAGGTCGTGTGAAGCTTGTCCCGATTGTCTTCTGACTGCGCTTCCGTCTCCTTCAGCCTCCTCTTCCGTGAGCGAAGGACTTGATTCGAATCTGCGACCAGTTGCCGCTTCAATGCCCTCCTCCAACGCGTCCTCCGCCTCGTGCTCGACGCGCTTCGTTAATGGCTCCCCTTTCCTGGCTCGTCCATGTCGTTGCGAGTGATGCGCCTTTGGATCTGATTCACTATCGGCCTCCTCTGTATCTTCGTCGTGCGTATGGGGTATCTCTGTCGCCTCGTGGGACGCCATTCGGGCGAGAGAAAACCGCAAATGCCGCTCTGAATTCGACCGTAATGAAGAGAGAGAATTTGACCGCGCCGTTCGAGGCGATACGGTATTAGGTAGAGCCGACATGTAGAGCGTGGACCTGGTTTTTGAGTACCGATTATGATGCTATGTTGGTGGTCGTGTGCAGCCTGCCTTCGAAGTGGGAATTTGGGCGCTCGTCCGGTACCTCCGATGAGCGCTCAGTCGTCAACGGGCAAAGTTGTCAGGGTATATTAGGTGTTGGCAGAGCCACTCTACCAGCAGCGAGTTCAGGCGGTGATGTGGAATGAGCGATCTCTCTTTCTCCACGTGAATTGGCCACCAAGTCCAGCTATAGCTCAGCTCCAGTTCCTTATGACTGGCTGGCGGCTCTGACCGTCGATTGCGAAGAGCTTTGCGAAGTCGGCGACTCAAAAAAGGATTACGGACATCGCCGATGCGAGAGATGCAAGAGAAGGGTCGGCAGTATATCGGCTTCAGCTAATCCGTAAAATGCCGATACGCGTCAAGAATGGTGCTTCGCATAGATCGCAGCTGATGCCGCTTTGAGCGTAGAGAGCTGCGTAGAGTTTAGGAACTGCTGTAGAGCAAGACATGCTCTGCGAAGTTCGTCCTGCCCTCGTAAGAGTCCATCAGGCCAGTTGCGCGAGGTTTGGAGCAGGTAGCATAATGTCGAGCAATGTCGATCGGTGCAGGAAGCTTTAACGAATAGCCCATGATTCTGGTGGGTCATGTACCAAGTCAATGCTCGTGTCAACGCCGTTGAATTGGCCAAAGCCGTAGAAAGGCGAAAGATTGGTATGCCTGGCCGGTTGCATTATGCACATTGGCAGGCAGACTGCTCGAGTGTGTAGTGCCATAAGTAGCTAATATGTCCAGCTTTATGTGCAGATGGTGACCTAGATGTTCATGACTGCGACAGGCAGCTTGTAGACCCGTAGGTCCCAGTACTTTCGTTTGATGCCCTTCCAGGTGGCTTCTGCGATTGTTTCGTCCACAATCACATCGTGCCATTCCGTCTGCGCGACGCGAGTCGGATCAGTCCTGGTGAGGCGCGAGAGCGGAGTAAAACTCACCTGCATGCCCACATCATCCAGATGAAGTGCGGCGAGGTTTGAAGCGACGTCGTAAATCGTTGGGTCTAAGGGCAGACACCATCAACTCAGGCGCTTCCACAGTCCAGCACCACTTACTGGTAGCTCCCAGACCGTTCCAGAAAGAGAAGACGCTTTCGGGACCTGCCAGGATATTTGGCAGGACGTCGAAGAAATCCTTGAGCTCTGGATAGCGATCTGTGTTAGTGTACTAGATCATGAAGGAATCCGGACATACCTTCATAGCCCTCGGCGAAAGTGTCGATAAATACAATATCGAATCCCCCGCCGTTCTCCTCTGTGGCCTTCAGAAGTTCCTCTAGCCTGTCTTCTTTGCACCAGTCCTGCCACCTGCCATCTAGGATCTTCACTCCCGGTTTCTGATCAAAGCCCCGTTTCTTGATATGCTCCAATACTTGCGGGTGCGCCTCGATGACGGTATGCGACGCAGGCGGCGGCGTGAGATTCTGGAACATATCGTCGATCTGGGAGGGCGAAAAAGTGAGCTTTTTGTTGGAGTCGCTGAAAGAGTACGTACGATGCCAAGACCGTAGCCGATGTTAAGAATGTTCAGGCCCTCTCCTGCCTTTGTCTTCGGATGTGCGTCACACATCAACCTCACATGCTCCTTCATCAACGGCTCCTCCCAGCCCATCATCACTCTGACGCATGAGGTGATCAATGATATCCCATAAACATCGGAGCATCCGACTTACCCATTTCCATCCGCGTCGCATACTCTCTCCTTTCCGTCATCTCCCATCTCCCAAACCAGCTTACTACGGAGATACTCGAGGTTATCACCGGCCGACGTCTTGTCTTCATGCCGAAGCGTCATGCCCGTCGACGTCATTTGCGCGGTTGAAGATTCGCCCGGAGTAGCGGTCTCCTTTTCCGCTTCCATCGGTTCGCCGTCTTCCTGTTCTTCCTCCTCGACCAAGGTCGCAGCCTTCGCTGTCTTCAAGGCATAATGAAGCATTTCTAGGAGTCCGATATGACTACACTGACAGACGAAGGCATTGGGTGATTATGTACGTACCAGTCCTCAAGCCTTCATTCCTTATCATCACGTACGACTTTTCGTCGTTGATTGACAGCGAAATGTCTCCAGGAGTCCGTCCGAGAAAGTCAACTGCAGGAGAGCGCTTTAGCTCTTGGACATATCGAAGGATCCTAATTCCTACCTGCGTTCCACACGGCTCCAGCTCCGAGACAAGCCTTGACGATATCCGCATCTCCTCTCTCCGCCGCAAAATGCAGACAATTCCATCCCATCGACTCTTCCTGATACCATGTCGGGGCACCCTCCTTCAACAAACGCTTGACTTCAGCCAATGGGGAGTACGTCACAGCTTGGATGAGCTTGCTTGCGGCCGTAACGAGCGCATCGTGTTCCTCTTGCGCGATCTGCTCGGCGGTCTTTGCTGGAGCGGCAGCTTTGGCGGCGGCTTTGGTCGAGTTGGCCTTCTTGGCATGGACGAGCTCTGCTGCACGGCGTTTCGAGGCGGGCATAGTGATGGTAGGCGGGTAACCCAAGAAGTTCAGGAGACAGGTGAACTTGTGCAAAGAGCTCTTCACATGAATTATCTCCCAGGCTTGTCTCCGAGAATCTCAAATCGTAAACAAAGCCAAACTGGCTCAGAGTTGGCTCATCCACCTCGGCGGCCGAAATCTGCTATCTAGCTCGATGACGTCAGTGCGGTCAGCCCTTGCTCGAAATAGACAGGCTGTATATATGTTCGCTCTCTGGATAAGGTCGCAGTTGATCCAGTACCTCTATCGCTTTCTCCATCTCCTAAACGCAAATAAACATTATTAACATAATGCAAGCTCCTGGAACTACCACCGCAACCACTGGAGGCGCCGGCGGAGCTGCGACCGGCACCGGAGCAACCGGACAGCAGGACGCTTTGGACAAGGTATGTCCAGTCTTTCGACTTAGTGATTACGTGAACTGACTCGCTTTCCTATTTCATCAGGGCGTCGATGCCGGATTGAAGCGATTTGGACACGGTCAGAACGCCAGTACCACCGAAAAGATCAGGTGAGTGTCCATATGTAGTCTATCGAACCGCCTGCTGATTTGGGCTTCCTGAAACAGTGACGGTATCCGATCCGGCTTCAAGAAGATGACCGGAAAGGACGTTCCTATCGCCGACAAGCAGTAGAGATATCGTCCTTTGAAACGTGACTTTTGGTTCGTTGTTGTACGCTTGAAATAGCAAGAGAAAGCCTGACAGGCAATATACTATACATGAACTCTCGGTTGACCTTTCTTCACGTCCCTTTAAGTTGCTGGGCGCGTCATATTTGGGTAGTTTCAAGAACACACTGCGTCTGTGAAAGGGGAAGACACTCCTTTCCCGAGGATATCTTGCTCTACTGTCATGTAAGGGTAGATATGTGGAGTTTCGTCGTCCTCATCGCCGTTGCCGTTATCGAATCGGTACCTACTCGCGTCCTCGGAATCATCGAAGCGTTCGATAGCATTCCCACGACTCTTTGAAACATTGGAAGAACCAAAGCAAATGCCTCAAGCTTCGCCACCCATGCCTTACGTTCCGGCCTGGCAAAGATGTCTCGTGGTCTCCCGGCTTCACATCCGTGCAGCGACCGAATACGTGAGTTTCAATCTCTCCTGCCTCTTAGGTTTTCTCATCGTCGTATCCAGGTTCTACGATCTGAAGCCTTTGGGACCTTTCATCGGACAGCATGCCCTACAAACGTTGAGCCACCAGACCTCCTCCTCTGTATTGGGATCGTTGCCGCTGGCTTCCTCATCATTGATCCATTCGGCGTCAACGGGTCACTGCTCCATGTACTACTCTGGCTCGTACCGGCAATTATCACCTGGCACGCTTCACGCGGTCAATATGTTACGGCACTGCAAGTCGAGGAGGATTCCCTTATTGCTCCGGCCTTCATTAAGAAAGTCCTGACATCGAAGTGGTCAGATTACTGGCTCACTGCCCTAGGGATACGGCTTCTCGCGTTCCTTTTCAAGTATGTCCAACGGTTGTTACTGGGCGGACAAGAAGCCAAGGGGATATCAATGTTCATCCTGCAATCAGGTCTTCTTCTGTGGTGGATCACTTGCAATGATACCGCCTCATGCACTTTTCCAAGTCCGGACCCGCCGACCGAGGAGGGAGAGGCCTGCGACGGGGCACCGCAAGTCAAGATGGCTCTAACAAGCGTGAACTCTGTCAAAGACCTGGGGTCCGGTTCGAACGCGACTATTCCGGAACCTCACTCTCAAGTTTCTAGTAACCTCCTTGACAGCTTGTCGAATGAATTCTCAATATACGGGAAGGCTGAGTGCTCCTCGCGGCCAATACCCTCTGCGGTGATCCAGCCCGCTTCAAGTTCCCCAGCTGATCCACAGAAGACCGACGTTACAGTGATAAACAGCAAGACTCAACTGGGGGCAGTTCCCTTTGCTGGAAGGTCGCCTTTATCGGATAGCAGCGAAGGAACGATTCCACACGATGGTGAATATGTGTATTCGAGCGAATCCAACTATGAAACAGACGCGTCTGCGACCTGGCCTTCTCGAACTCCGCCGACAGGCACTGAAGGCCTGGCGGCTTCAATCCGACCCAAGTCCAACGCAATCCCCGCCTCATGCCCAACAGAGGAAAAAGAACCGTCTCATCTGGCTATCAGTGACAACGCCGTAACGATCCAGCAAAAGGCACCATATGCAGACAATCTTCTCTCATCCAAGCCGAGCGCCCCGGCAGTCTCGAAGGAGAGCTACGTTGCAGGCCCTGGACGCGGTCAATATGCGATGGAAGTGCCACCGAGGACAAGTAGATTTCTGGCGCAGCTAGATGATCTCCTGGTGACCGAAATGGAAGCAGTATCTCCGCACAGCCTCAAAGCGAATTCTTCAACCAACTCGCGGTCAGATACGTTGCCACCTGAGACTCCTCTCGAGGTCAGACGCTTGGTCCTGCGGGCTGATCAAAAGCTGTTACCGGGCAAAGAGAACCATACGACAGTGGCGGCAAAGGTCATGGGAGAGAAGCAAGCGACAGCATCAAGGCTGAAGAAGGTGAGCCTGATCGCGAAACACTTCGACCAAAGAACTGACATTCCTGGGCGCAGCGGGAGGTGATCCGGAAAACAGAAGTCGACCGGCAGCTGGATGAGCTTTTAAAGACCAGGATGAGCGACCTTTTTAGCACATCGGTCGCGTCCAGAGTCCAGGTTGACAATATGGAAGAAGAGCGACTGGTAGGCCTTGATCGTGCAGAGTTCGAGCGTATGAAACTGCGAAACCGTGACACGATAGAGCCGTGACTGTGAGGTATGCTATGTGACGAAGGCAGCCCAAGGCCATAACAAAACATGCATACAGCCATTTGCTTCACTGAAGAGTCCAGACGATCTGTTCATTAACTTAGGCGAAGCATTGCGTTGGAAATTCTTGGCATTTTCATCAAGGTTCCACTACTGAAGGATAGGCTTTGTCAACGCTCCTTCGTCAGATCAATTGCAATGAGAGGATCCGAGCCCGAGCGCTGGCACCTACACAGGCTTAAGGCAATAAGCCTTTGTGCTTCAAAGAGATTTCTCGCCACATCTCGATCGCAACCGAATCCCAGCTCGGGCCCTCCTGATATTCCGCTCATTCAGAGACCAGCAAATGCCATCGTAATGCTGTTTGAAGATACCTGTAACCTGGTATACATATCTTGATTTAATACAGGATGAGCCCGCAAAAGCTTTTCGGTTATCCTACAATGTACTATAGAATTCGCTCCGCTAGTCTTTGACGGCGTCTAGTATATCCAATATCTGTTTGAGCATGATTAATGGTTCCCTCCGCTTGTCTAGTGGAGACCTGTTCTCCTGCACTCCGTCCGCCAGGCTCCTAGCAATCGAGCTACACTTTTGAATTCGGTCCTGGCTGTCTTGCACGGCCAACTTGCGGGCTTTGTGATCCAAAGCACAGAAAGCGTCGAATAATCGTTGTCGCCGGTAGTATGGTTCGATATAAATGTTCGCGGGCTCCTCCGCAAAAAGCTCGCCCGAGCTGGACTGGCACTCGGTCCTCAGTTGTTCTAAAAAGCAAGACAATTCAATCTCAAGTAAGCAACGAATCTCGGCGTACTCACCGATTTCCTGTTCCCGGATGAGCTTCTCCAGCAACTGGAGGGCGAATTCGCCCGAGGTTTTGAAACGCGAGATCGTCATCTCCCATAAGACTGTCATAGCTTTTTCTGGACTAGGAGGATATCCCATTTGGAAAGCGATACCAACGCACTCCGCGGCCAATGTTCTGACCTCTGCATTGTCATCTTGTAGCAACAGATCCGCGACAACGAAATGGCCCTGTGTCATCGCTTGTCCGGATCGAGGCGCGACTTCTCGCAAGGACATTACGGCTGCTTTTCGCGACTCCTCCGACTAGACGCCAAGCTTAGTCTCACCACAAGCAGCATGTCTATCAAACTCACTTGATATTCCTGAGCCGCTGTCTCTATTAGTTTGAGGAGATTTGTCATTCTGGTAGACGAGGTGTTCGCCTAAAGGGAGGGTAAATGAGCGACGTTTGCGACAGCCTCTATGTACTTACACTAAAGCGACCCAAAACGGGCAACAGCTCATTTCTAAGGGGCTGGTTCGTAGTGGAGACATATGTCTGGTACAGGCGATCCCATAGCGAATCGCTTTGTTCAGAATTCGCGTCGGTCATCTGCGAGCAACAAGCACGCATCACATCGGCCTGCATGAAAGATTGCCCTGATGGAGACTGGTTGATGCCTGCGACGCCTGCGAACTCGCTCAGTTCTTTCTGGCTAGACACTTCGAGCGATCTTTCCATTGATGATACCAAAGAGCGGAGCCCACCAGTGATCAAGGCAGGCCATCTTGTCTGTCTTGAAGCTTGCAGTATTCGATTCTGTAACGGTTTTAGGACACCTGGCGCTTCGCGCGCGAGTTGTAGCTTGAATAAGAATGCTTCGAGAACCAATACACGACCGTGAACTGCATTCAGATGTCGGAGGTGATCTGCCTCCAGAGTACCGCATAGATCCTCCGCCAGGACAACGATTTCGGCGGTGCTCGAAAGATTCGCAATGGCTTGCGCAGCGAGTTGTCGAGCCTATTCGGAGCGAGGAGTCAGAACTTGGTGATCAGCCGAGATGGAAGACGGCCACATACCTTGATCTCGCGTTTCGCCAATAGGGGTATCAGTGTATCAAGCAGAGATTTGGGCACACTCGCCCAATCGGCGGTATCCAAGCTCCGCAAAATCAAGAGAACAATGAATGCGGCGGGCTCCAATTCGTTAACATTCTGCATGGAATTGGAATGAGCACTGTTGGGATATCGTTGTTGTATTTATCTAACATACCCTGGAAGCCTCCAGGACTTTTTCGAAGTAAGGAATAGTCAACGGGTAGAGCTGAACCCATTCCCGAAGCGTCGGTCTTCTGGCACTCCTATAGCTCAAATCGTTTAGCGGCTTGCCGATGGCACGAATGGTGATATTGGCCGAGAGCAGCAACGCAGCGTTTCTGACACTCCAGCTATAGTCGCAGCGTTAGAGTGGGTTTTTCCGATAGCAGACGTGTCACCTACTTTTGCGTGTGATATGCATCCAACGCCAGGATCATGCTCTTCTCGAAATAAGCCTTGAAAAACTGGCTATGTCTCGCATCGAGCAGCATGATACGGATGGAATGCATCGCATGAATTCTCGCTGGATCGCTTGGAGAGTCCTTGACGATGTTGGCGAGTCTTTCAAAGGCGGCGTCGAAGAGCTCGCGGTCTCGATGTACGAGGGCAAGTACGGCATACGGTAACGCACCCGATCGCCGCGTCGTTGCAGCATCACCAGTTGAAATGAAGTCCATTTGTTGCTACGACCGGTCAGAGGTCAACTGGTACGCAATGACATCCGGCAAACATACCTCTAACCAGTTTGTGCGCAAATCGCGCGATACGGCTGGGCTTTCGAGAAACTTTTCAAATGCCACAGCCAAGCTCGAGAATGTGCCTCTATGCCGGATATGTCTCAGCCAGCGCATATATAGGTCTCCGAATGATATCGCCACTTCGGACGTGACATGAGTCGGGGACACGCGCTCAGAGAGAACAGCCATCAGATCGCTAAATGGCAACACCAATCAGCTCAGGTGGTTTTGCAATCATATTTCGTTTTTACCTCGCCTCTTTGATGGCTCGCCAGCAATTTGAGAGGATGGTAATATGGACGTCATCCTGGTCGTCTCCGTCCGCGGCCGCTTCCCCTTCGCCGTCATCTCCATTGCCGTCCAATACGTCAAAGGCTCCAGAGATCTCGTGCTTGTGATTGTCGCCTTGCTGCGTTGAAATGATGGGCCGGCAGAGTTCCCAGATTTTTTCAACAGAAACAGATATACGCTTGATCACGTCAGGGTGATTGATAAGCTCGTCTGATATTTGCCAGCTGGATGCGATTCGGCTGAGAAGGATATAAGCCAACAAGTCAACCAGCACATATTTCTACTCACCTGAGGGCTAACAAGAGACCGTGCAGAGGCTCCACTGACAGAGTCGAGGGGTTGTCCATGCGGTCGAGGCGCTTCTCCAGTCGTTCCAATATTGACGAGAAGAGCTGGTTTTGCGATTCTTGAAGCGGTTGAGCGGAATCCTTCCCACGGCTCTGGGAGCTATGAAACAGGATCTGCATCAGCAGACCTCCTGCCTCCGCATCAGTATTACGTGCGCCGTTCAATCTGTCGAGGGCAGTTTCGAGTAACGTCTCGCGATAAGACGGAACTCTGAAGGTGGGAAGATCAGGCGCATTCTGTAATCTGCATGCATGATCAGCAAGTTTTCACTCAAGCCAAGATAAGGCTATCACTGACAATTCTGTCGACTGCAGCCTCACATCTGCAAAATTACTGCCCAGACAGGCGAGGAGGCATTCGACTCGCTTGTCTGTAAAGAGTATTGGCCAGATGACTTGATTTCTGCCAGCCTTTTTCGAAACGTTCCTTCCGCCAAGATGCTCTTCCAGATTGGATAACATTGATAATCCAGTGATAATCCTAGCATGATACGTCGACATCGGCAAGAAGATACTCCTGTCTACGAAATGTTCAAGGAGATGCTCGACGAAGCGGACGACGTGACCTGCATACTCGATGCAAACCACTTTCTGTCGTTCATGCGAGGTTTCAGCCTCGGCATTCCCTTTGTTTGCCTGTGCGAGCGGCTTTTGACTTTGTCGCATGGCAGCATTGGCGGATGAGTACAGTCTCTCGGCGAATTTGCCGAAAGAAGCCACGAAGTCATTACGGAATCTATAACGGGACAGTCAGCACTGCCAGGGCATCTTTCACCGATTACTGACTCCAGACTGGGCACTGCCATGTTATTGGACAGACAACGCGAAAGGAGACCATTCTGGCCCAAAGCGATGCGCTCTATCGGATCGGTTGCACTTTGACACTGGCTTACTATGAACCAGGCACCCAAACGGATGTCATCGTCTCCATGGTTGATCGCGCAATCGAGACTAGCAGGATCCAAATCCGCAAGCTTCAATCCGGAAGAGACGATGCCGACACGAGCTACTGCTGTCCATGCTGGTAAGTAGGCGTTATTGGCGTTCTCCTCTAGATCGGCTGTCGCCAGGATTTGCAACACGTCTTTCGCCAGTGCGGGTCGCTTCTCCAGTAGTAACGGGAGCAGATGAGTGGACATCGCTGTGAGATCCGATCTCGCAAGCCATCCAGGGGCGTACCAGTCTTTGAGTAGCGAAGCAACTGCTTCTTCGGAAGTCTGGAATCCGATTTTTGATATATAAGTCGGGTTGCGGAGAAGTGCTGATATGAGTCGACTCCGATACGCAGACTCTCCCGGTACATCGATTCCCTCGAGCACGTCGGCGATCAAGCTTCGAGGTAGATACTCTGCGTGGACATAACTTTGCATAGACCATAGGACCATAATTGACGACTTGACACCTGCTACTCGTAGCGAGTTGGTCGAACCGTTTTCGATGACTTGGTTGACCATAGCCGTGGCAATGACTTGCGCCAAGTCGTGTTGCTGTATAGACGCCAGCGCGCTGCAAAGTGAAGATGAAGCCTGAAGAAGATCTTGCGCCTTGGTAGCCATGTTCTTGTCGACTCGACTTGATAATCCTTCAACCACGGCGTGTGCGATAGCGGCAGTCGTGGTTCCGTTCAGGATGGCGTTGAGGAACCCGACTGCTGCCTGTTGATCCAGCGGTCCTCCGTTGTTGATGAGAGATGCGATTCTTTTCACAGCGGCTATTGTGACTTCAAGGCTACCGCTTTTACCGGTGTTGACTTCCAAGTTTTCAATCGAGAAGGCTTCATCCAGAAGGCTGGGGGATTACAACATGGGTTTACGATTTGACAAGCTAATATCAAGGTCGGACTCACCCAGACGTCCATATATCTGCAGCAGGCGTCTTTGCTAGTGCTTGCCGTCTGGCATTGATTGTACTCGGTGTAGGCGACATGATGGACGCGGAGGCACAGCGTGTGCTGGTCGCACTATATATCGATCCTCCGCGTGCTGTCGAAGCGATAGTATCACCTGAAGTGATGTATTCCTGTCGCCGTTGTGACGAAGTCTGGCGGTATTATGATAAGGGTAGTGGAATTGCTAGGTTGAAGATCTTGAAGAGCTGGTAGGGAAACATAGGATGTCGGGATTCACCGCGCAGGTGAATCTATACAAAATCTGCTTCCGCAAACGCTCGATCGCGCACGGTACGTATCGACCGAAATGAAGACTGTACATCGAAAATGTGACGAAAGACTTACGAGTATGTCTGATATCGATGACCTTACGTACAGGTGCAGCAGATAGCAAGCGTCCACTTCGCAGGCAGAATTGTCTCACGCACGACCCTTTCCCCTCGAAAATGCCCGAAAAGCTGCCCGAGAGCGGCTCCTCAGCGATACAAAGTACAACAGATCCATGTATCTATTTCGTGTTGGCAAGAGCGCTACTCAATTCAGTTACAACTTGGCTGCGGGTCGCGAACGCTCATGCAGCAGAGATTGTGTGTCGCGGTCGGCACGCTGTGGTGGGTATCAACTTTCACACTCTCGAAGACGCCTGGTCCCTGGATCGTATCCCTACAGAGCCCTTTCGAATTGCCCCAGCCGTTCGGGAAGCCCGTCCCGGAATCGCTGATGCATTATAGCCTGAAGCTTTGCGTGATCTTGCCACTTCCCGATATCGACACTGAGCACGCTTTGGAGGAGATGCAAGTCCTGCTCGGCCAGGAGACCCGCCTGCCGAACTTCTGGCTGGTCGGAGCTGCGCAATCGTTGCACCTCCTGGCTCAGAAAATTGGCAACAGCGGTGATGTTCATGGGAACCCAGATGTCTGAAACACGGATGCGAGCGAAGCAATGAGCGACGCGCGTTTCCGAGGGCCCGGTTATGACTTACGCAAGTTTGCATAGGTCTCCTCCGATAGGCTCTTCACAAGATCGACAATCTTTCTTGCTGATGCTACCGCCTGTTCGTGCATCGTCGGCTTATACACTGCATATTCCCTGAAAAAGAACATTTCGGCGGTCGCTAGGTTGGCGCGCGTGCAGATCCACCATTGATTGGGAGCCCACCCGGGGGGTATTTGATTGACGGATGGCATATCCATTGATTTGAAGGCTTCGAGCGATGTTTGCAGATCTGCTAGAGCTTGAGCAGTCATCGGCAATGGCATTCGACTGTAACCAGGCAAGAGTGGTTCTCGCTGAGCGCTGTAAAGCACTGCCGGTTGATGTGGCAGATCCGACAATCTGCAGCTTCGATATGAGTAATCAGTAGCAGATGGTGCTCAATGATGCTCACCGGGATGCCCGATATGCCAAACAGAGACTCATCAACGCCAAAACCCGGGGAGACTGTATCTGTGGCAAGATGGTCCGAGATCTTGGTTGAATCAATTCGCAGATGCCCCCAAGCAAGCGCTCCTCGACGGTGCCTTTCTCGTACTCGATTCTCGATTGTGGCCAAGGCGTTTGTATTTCCCCGTCGTGAATGCCGGCTGTCCAGCCGAAATGCGTCGACATACCCCAGTCCAGCTCTTTCACAGCCCAGAATAGCTCGATGCGCTCCCATACTTCGAGGTCATCGCCGGGTGGCGGGATAATCACAAGATTTGATGCTTGTGAAAGTGGACGCTCTGTCGGGCGCTGGGGAGGGACCGAGAGCGAGGTATCGCCGAATGCCTGCCAGGAGGATTCTAACAGGTCAGACTGTCGTCCCTTTGGCGAGCGATCGTACATCCGTCCATAGTCTGCCGAAAGAGTATTCGAGTCGCGCCAACCTAGATTTGATCCTGAATTGATTGACGGCTCCCTTATTGATGTAGGCGGTCGGATCACAGGTGACGTGATTCTATGGAGTCCGCAAGCAACGACCAAGCGCAAACAAGGGGAATGCCAAGCCTCAATCGATCTACCACGAGCAACGAGATAGCGACAAATGAGAGTACTAGCTTTGAGGAGGTCGAGAGGCCGATCGAGTAGTTCAAGACCGTCCCGCAGGCATTTCTGCGCCCTCTCGAAAAACGGTTCCTGAAGATCTTTGGCGTATTGAAGCAAGCTGATGTCGGGTTCCGAGTGGGGGTCCAATACGTTGTTGGATCCAAATGGCATTGGCGTTTGTTTGATGAGGATACGAGACGCTTCGGCAAATAGGATGTACAGTAGTGCGGCATGAGGCCGCGTGCCCGCGGAAAGCGCCAAGGAGTCTAGAAACCGGCGGGGATCAAGCGCGACACATAAATGCTCCATGTGCGGTAAGGCGAGATACAACCTGACAAGAGGCCAACAGGTGAGCACACGTTCCTGTTGTTCATTCTTCGTCACTTACAACGCATATTCCATCGGACTTCCCTGGGCAATGTCGACCTGCCCATCTCTGAAAGTCAGCCCTCGCGAAGACAAGAAAGTAGTGAGCTCTATGGCCTTCATCACATCGTTGCCATATTTGCTCATGATGTGGGCGGGGATCTCTGGATTGTAGGCATTGCCAGATTGCTGCTTCATAGTTGCAGTTTCGGCGAGCAAAGACGCCAATGAGGAGGATGTCGGGTTGATCCCATGAGGATGGAAGGGTAGCTGCCCATTACGTGACCCCGACGTCGCCGTGGGGTATTCCGCCACATAGCTTTGTTGCGGCATGAAGCCCTCGTTAGCCTGACTCGTGAAAGCCGGCTGCCTGTATGACGGAGGGACTTGCGTGACATCGCTGCTGATAGGGTATGCGATATGATCTATCGGTCGAAACGATCCTGACTGATACGGCGGCGTCGCCCCGACCTGCGTAGATGAACGTGCGCCATACGTCATGGGGACGTTGGAGCTCGCTGAAGAACTGTTCGCAGACGAGAATGGCGGAACATCGAGGAGCGGTGCAGGTCTAATTGATGTTGACATCGCATGAGGCATATTTCCCATGGACATTCCCGAAAGTGAGGTGACAAATGCGCCACCTGCATGGTATCAGTTTGATCATCCCACTTGCGAATATATATGAAGTGGCTCACCATTCATTCTCGCTGCTTGTAAGGCCTCTAATTCTTGCGTCCGCTCCTCTATTTGTGCTTCAATTTGCTGTAATCGTGTTTGACGACGTTGGATTTTGGGAACTTTTTTGGGCGGTTCTTCGTATACACACGTCGCCGGTTTCTTGCTGTTGGCACAGACAGAGCACGTGGGACGTTCTCCGGTACACTTGAGCTTTTTTGATCGACAGCGGACGCAGGCTGTCCCACGACGGAGCGACTGCCGTTTTCTGCGATTCTCCAAAGTCATCGTCGAATCGCCTTCCATATTTCCCTCTTGAGGCATAGCTGACATATCGTCTGCGCCGAGCGACTCTCTCCGCATGTCGTCATCTCCCTCCATCGGATCGCCGCCAGCACTCTCGTCGTCGGATCCCGGATGATCGCGGTCCAATTCGCCATCAGTCGCTGGCGCAGAACGGACAGCCCGTTCAAGCCTTCCGTGATCTAGCGGCCATGCGTTCGACGGAGTTGTCGGACGGTACCAATCGTTGCGTTGTAGATCTCTAGAAGTCCGCGGAGTATTGAGCAGGGGTCGCTGGAAGATACCAGAGACACGGCTGCGAACATCGCTCACGTTGTGACCTGTAGGCTTGTCCCCATCACCAAGCGCATCACCCTCACCATGATGAATAGCGCTAGTCTGCAGCGAGCTCACAGAAGGCTGGCCCAATCGATCTCGAGGCGTTCCAGATTCATCGTTGTCGGATGCTGCACCGTGCATGGTGTTCACCCAATGATGATGAGATTGCCCGATATCGCCGAAATGACTGGTTTGATGGTATCTGATGGTATCTCGGCGGATCCGGGAAATTACCGCTACGTTGGTGTAGCCAAACAACCGGATTGGCGTGCTAATGTCCCGGACCTATGTACCAGGATGGCATGAGCACATGAGAGCTGAAAGGTTGTCTTCCGCAGCGCGATGCGTATCATGGGGCCCTGTGCCATATCTGGACCAAACAGTGCGCATGTGTCGCTCGCTGATGAACTTACACTTCGCCCCGATACGCCGCCGCGACGAGATGTGTAATCGACCACTGACCAGACGAAATTCGGGAGTGACCGCCGAGGTCGAGGGTTTTTTCGGGGACCTCGTCAATACGTCGGAATGCCTGATGGCCCGTCCCTCTTAAGATTGCAGCTGCTCCGACTTCGGAGTCACTGGGAGTCCCCTGCACCTGTCGTCAATGTCACTGCAAGCGTGAACTCTGATTGTCCATTGTGAATCGATCATCATGCCCATGTACAACTGCCTTGTTGGTTTTCTGTGAGGGCGACAGTGGCAAGCGGCCGTACGATAGACGCCGCGTCCATCCGTGTCCATCCACGGCATTTTCCAGAGGTCGGACAATCGTACACTGGAGTCGGCCGTCTTGTGTGGCATTCGAGCCAATATCTTGCCTCCTCGGGCATCAAGGGTTTCATGCTGACCGAAAAACCGCTGGTTTGCTTCACGCTTAGTCATTTGCTGGTCATTTGCGCCCAATATGACACGTACGGACGCCACTATATAAACATCGTTCAGCTTCTCACCGTCATTGGTTGCAAATAGCTCGGATCTTGCCAGAACTTGAAATCAACAGTGATCTTCGCCTTGAGTGTTATCCATCCTCTTTTCGATTTCACCGTGTAGCTGGCTATTTCCCCGTGACATTTCAAGGTGGCTGATTCTTGCGGATGAAGAGTTGGATGAAGCATCATGGCACGGACCGCGCCGAGTATCCGAAGTATCCGCAGGAACTGCCCCGAAAGCTGCCGCGAGCAAGCGAATTAGAGCAATCCAAACGGGCTCACTAGCTACTCGTATGAGCTCTCGTATGTAAGAAGCAGTTTTGGCATGGATGTCAAATAATCATGAACGATACGAGGGTTCAGCGCTGTGCGGCTCTTGCTGACTCTCTGCTCTACTCTGCACTCTCTTACTCAATCCAGTCTTTGCGCGGTGCTTAAGAGCTCGTTCAAATTCTTGCCTCTGGCTCTCGAGCTTCCAGCACCTGTTCGAGCGCGCCAATTTCCGCAATTTTCGGCGCTCTCAAAACAACGCGTCGCCTCGGGGTCCGGACTTTACCGCCGCGATCGACTGTCTGTCGGTAGCTGCGACAGCTGCTGTAGGGGGGTAGGGGGGCGGAGCGGCTAGGCTAGACGTGTGGCGAAACGCATACGGGATTCTCAGCTGGATGCCCTCTCTTCCAGACTTCTCCGTCATCTCCGCCGACTCTTCGACCGGCTGGAGTCGGCTGGTACAGTCGCTGGAGCTGCCGCTGGTAGCTGGTAATCCCCAGCGCTGACGCTGGTCCGCAAAACAGCCAAGAGAAGCTCAAATAGGTGGGTCGACTGGAGAGGATCTCGGAGAATGCACGGCCAGAACCGCCAGAGATCAATCAGCTGAGCAACACCACCGGTGGGTGGAATGGGCCTCGAGATCATCGGAAGCTTGCGGTCAGACAGTCGCTATCCATCAAGAAGTAAGGACTTCGAAGCGATCCGGGACCTGTACAATCTCTGTCAGATCAGAACATTCGAGTGTCCGTCCGCTTGACAGATCACGGGGAACGAAGCCAAGTGCGGGTTGGCACCCAAAGACCAGTTCAGTCCAGCTCGTCGCAGGTTCCACATGTTGTGGACATATTCCAAAGGCAAAGGCAATTCGACCTGTTTACACCATTTTGCGAAGCAGCAGATCTAGGGTATCTTTAAACCCATAGCCAATTGCCAAGCCTAGAACCAGCAGGGAGGCCCAAATGTACAGATCCGCTTGCCCGTTGGACTGCATTCGTCTCCGTTCCCGCATGACGATCCCCTTGACTTCCTCCGGAGTGTACGAAGCTTTGGGGCTGGATAGCCGGCCATGAACCAGGGTCGGCAAAGGCGTCGCATCACCGTTTTCGAAACGTCCGTACGGTTCGGGTGTATTTGATCCAGACGTTGGAGCGAGGTTGATTAGTGCTGGTAGTCCATCGAGACTCATACTGTTCTTAAAATCCCAGTACTGCCGCAAGCCACCCTTTCCCTCTGTTGGCATTGGCGTTTTCAACAGGTCGTCCATCGCCGCTTGTCTCTGAGATATTGAATTGCCGGTATCGAGGATCTGTTGTTCTTCGTCCACTGAGTCATCATAAGGGATCTCGAGGTCCAAACACTCGCGCTTCCGAGCCCAGACATCCAAGGTCGGCCGTTCTTTGATGTACTGGAAGAAGGGAATGGAGTATCCGCATGACTGAGGGAATTCATATCAGCGAGATGTGCCGGTCACATCTTGTCGATGTCCGACTTACGCTCGCAACGCATTCGACTGTATAGAATGTACGATCAGCATGTGGTAAGAGCATTGTAGTGACGGCAACAACATACCCTTCAACTCTATTATAGCGCGACAGCCCGATTTGATTCTAGGATCGCCGTGAGGCAAGATCTTCAAGAAGTCACGTTAATACGACAGTCATGGCGATGCATGGACGACTCACCGCCTCAAATTCGGGACTCGTACGCTCGAGCACGGTGCCTGATACGATGGATCAGAGAATGCGGTCAACGAAATGAATCGACCAGGCTTACCGGTTCCAAAGAGTCTACAAACTCTCGGCGCTCCCTCGAGGGCAACGAACATGATTGTGAGCTTTCCGTTCCCCGGTTCCCGGAGGTGAGCGATTGTTTCCACACCTGGACAGATGTATCAGCGAATATGAGCAGAATAGCGCGACTCGCTAGGCGGCCGAGCTTACCGCTTCCAGTCAGGTCTTGATCTGTAAAGGTTTAAGCAGGTGACTGGCTCCCAGATGATGATGAACTCACATCTCACGGTGTTCTTGTCTACTATCTCGAACAGAGCCATCTCTTTCGGGCTCACGTTCACATATCCCCACTCATCCACTCTTCGCCCAGCAGCGTTCCGACGGTTATCCGGAGCCCGCTCTTCCGGCTTTGATCGCAGGGCAGCCGTGGCCACGAAAAAGATCTTTTGCTTTGGTATCCATTCGAGAATGTTGGGAGGAATCTCATCGTAAAAGCTGTTCGGAGAAGACAGGCAGGATCTTCAGAATGAGTGGTACGCTTTCCCGCAGACAAGCCAAACTTACGCGCCCATACTAAGAACTGGAAAGAGGGGTCGATACCGGAATTGACGAGGGATGATGCTTCGCACGGCCTTATACCCTTGGCTTGCACGATCCAAGATATAGCACAAAGAACGTGCGGACCAGTACAGGACCAGACCAGTCATAGTGAAAAACCAGTCAAGCAAACAACCGTCCATTCGCACCGGCGCGGCGAGCGAGGAAGGCCGCACGGAAGCAGCTGTCGGTCAAGTCCGGCTCCATTTGCGCAACAACCGGACATTCTTCGGCAAAAAGTCAACATCCTAGACGTGCGACCGACGGGACATGCGACATCTCGCCGCCGTCGTCGACGCTTCTCAACATAGTCCCACTATTTATCCTTCAGCAAAGAACCCGACTGTGATTCAAGCGATTCGGCAAGCTCGAAACGGGCTCTCGAACGGTCAAATTGGCCCTTTCCGGTACCTCGAGTACAACGTACACAATGAACGATCCCTCTCCATTTTGCAATTTAATGCTCATACCCGGGAATAACAACACATCTTACAACCCGTCCATAAGGGAGTATGTAAAAGTTAAAAAGGAAAAACGTGTTTGCCGTCCCGTCTCCACTATCACCATGCCCACGATACCCGACGGGGCCACCTGTACTCAACGAAAAATGTTTTCGGGTACCCGTGTCAGGCGTTGTTTATCGAGACATATGAGGCGAAAGTAGAAAGGAGATGGCGAGGACGTGAGGGCGGCCGAAACCCTCGGGATTTGCGTGGTGTTGTTGTGAAAGGGGGTAGAGGAGCAGGAAGCCAGAAAACCAGGTCGGAAAAAAGAAGTCCAGAAAACGGGAAAAAAATGTGTGCGGTGTGTCTTGTTCGTCGTTTCGTGTCGTTACGTCAGGATTGCAGTGACTAATGTCAAACGCGGTGCTGAGAGTGTTGCGTTCAGAAGGTGCCGAGTGGGAAGTCAAATGCAGGAGAGCCGGTGGTATCCAAGCCATCTTTCGCTTATTGCTCCTCCATGGGCAGCTCCTCGTCCTCGTACATGATATCCTCCTCGGCCGACGCGTTCTGGTACTGCTCGTACTCGGACACCAAGTCTTGCAAGTTGGACTCGGCCTCGGTGAACTCGAGCTCGTCCATACCTTCGCCGGTATACCAGTGCAAGAAAGCCTTTCGCCTGAACATGGCCGAGAATTGATCGGCGACTCGCTTGAACAAGACCTGGATGGCGGTCGAGTTTCCGACGAAAGTGGCCGACATCTTAAGACCTCGAGGAGGAATGTCACAGTGGGCGGACTGGATGTTGTTGGGAATCCATTCGACAAAGTACTGCGAGTTCTTGGTCTGCATGGTGTACATGGCCTCGTCGACTTCCTTCATCGAGACCTTTCCTCGCCAGTAAGCGGCGACGGTGAGGTATCGACCCTGTCGGGGATCGGTCGCGGCCATCATGTTCTTGGCGTCGAAGAGCTGACCCACGAGTTCGGGAACGCTGACGGGTCGGTACTGCTGCGACTGTCGGGCGGTCAGGGGCGCGAAGCCGGCCATGAAGAAGTGGAGACGAGGGAAGGGGACCATGTTGACGGCCAACTTTCGCAGATCCTGCAAGCGACAGAGTCAGGGGTTGGTTTATGGCGGGTCGCAGGCCAACTTACCGAGTTCAAAGAACCGGGGAATCGGAGAGAGGTGGTGACACCGCTCATGACGACGGAGACCAAGTGATTCAAGTCACCGAAAGTAGGCTGGTTGATCTTCAGAGTCTTCATGCAGATATCGTACAAAGCTTCGTTGTCGATACAGAAGGTCTCGTCCGAGTTCTCGACAAGCTGGTGGATGGAGAGGGTAGCGTTGTAAGGCTCAACAACGGTGTCAGAAACCTAAAGAGATGCATCAGCATCAAGTCGCTCTGCGCACGACGGTGACCGACCTTGGTGGAAGGAACGACGGAGAAAGTGCACATCATTCGGTCGGGGAACTCCTCTCGGATCTTGGAAATCAAGAGCGTACCCATACCGGAACCGGTACCACCTCCGAGCGAGTGGGTAATCTGGAAACCTTGCAGGCAGTCGACGGCCTCGGCTTCCTTTCGGACAACGTCGAGAACCGAGTCGACAAGCTCGGCACCTTCGGTGTAGTGGCCCTTGGCCCAGTTGTTACCAGCACCAGATTGACCAAAGACGCTGTAGGGCAGCGGTTTCAACAAGGTCCCCATTCTCCTGTGATGAACATAACTCACAAGTTGTCGGGCCTGAAAAGGTTACCGAGAGGACCAGCCTTGATGCTGTCCATCGTTCCGGGCTCCAAATCCACCAAGACGGCTCGCGGGACATACTTCTGACCGGCGGCTTCGTTGAAGTAGACGTTGATTCGTTCCAACTGCTGGTCGGACGTTCCCTTCCAGCTTCCATCGGCTTGGATACCGTGTTCATCTGACAGGACCTCCCAGAACTTGGCACCGATCTGGTTACCACATTGACCGGTTTGAAGGTGGACGATTTCTCTCATCTGAGGACAAAGGATGAGCTATTTAACAGGAAGAAACAACGTCGCGCAAACCTACTGTGACTGTTTATGCAAAAGTTAAGCGATTGACGACGGACGGGATTTATTTGGCGACGTTGCGGGGATCCTTACCGAATGAAAGACCGACGTAACGACAGGACACGGGAAAAGACGACGGGGAGGGGCAGGCGAGGAAAGGGGATCAAGGTCTGATGGGCGAGTGATGGCGAGACAGCGTTTTGGAGGAAGAGGAAGCGGAGCATGCAGGCAGGATCGCGGGTTGTTTGGAAACACGCTAGCTGGGCGCGACGCGTTTTGGTTGAGTGTTGTTCTATTTTCTCACGCGGGCAGCTGACTCAGCGAGGTGATCGTCCTTCTGCTCCCGCTCATACACTTGACGTCACCCAACGGCGAGGTTGACAACGACAAGTGCAATTATCTCCCGTGTCCTCTACAAGGAGGGCTCGCACACAGCAAGACCGACAGATACAATCGGTCCTCACCGTCCACCATGTCGTCTTACGATCCTCCAGCCGATGTCACCGGCATCATCACCGAGGGCGAGATGCGACGGAGCATGCAGCTCGTCAGGCTGCAGATCGCCACGCCGCTCAGTCTGCTCATGACCATCGGTGCCAACCTCGTTTGTGCATTGGCGATCAAGCCAGGGTTGGGTGAGTCCCTATAGCGATACAAAAGGTCATACGCTGATAGTCGCTTTTAGCTGATATCAACAAGATGTACCCGACATGTGAGCGGCGCCGCATGCATCCCGCATTTCCGCGCTGACCTGCACACACAGTACTGTCGCCGAATCCGATCATGATCGGAATCTTCTGGATTTTGCTCTACTCGCTGCAAATTGGATTATGCTTGATTCTGGTGATGGCTAGGAAAGACGAGACCAAGGTAAGTTGAGTCTTCCCTTTTGAGACTGTCAATCAGGTGAAAACCGACAGGACCCCCGCTAATGTTTCTCTCATCTAGGCGACTCTCGTTCACGGCGTTGGATTGCGATTCGCGATTGCCAATTGGCTTCAAGCAGGATGGGCGGTGGCATGGGTGAGCGGCATCCGCAGGCACGCTCCAGAGTAATGGCTGACATTTCATCGCACCTAGACCCTGAAATGGTTCAAGGTTTCCGAGATCATTATCCTCCTCAATGTGATCAACCTGTATGTCCCATATTGTCATCTTTAAAGCCAGCTCATCTCATCCCCCAATTCCAGCGCAAGCACCCAAATTACCCTCCTCTCCCACCGACAATCCAAACGCCGGCCTCTCGACTCCATCTTCATTCACGCACCTATGACCATGTTCTTCGTCGTCCTCTTCGGCATCGATTGGCTCCACAACGGCTTCATTGCCCTCAACTGGCTCTCTCTCATGGACCAATCCAACCCCTACCAACACTGGTGGAAGGCCGTCCTCGCGCTCTTTGGCGTCAACTTGCTGTTGGCCGTATGGATTGTTGTTCGACTGGACGTATACGCGTGTCTCGCCGCCGAGTGGATCTTGCTCAGTGTGTTGCTGAGTAGGCAGACGAAGCCGACGGCGGAGACGGTGACAATCGTCATTTTGCTCGTCGTTCACCCTGTTGCGCTCATCGGAGCCCTCGCGTGGGCGAAGACAAAGGAGAGGGAAGGTAGGATTCGGTTGGAGGAGGAGGCCGAAGGGGGTGGGGCCTTGATCGAGGGTAGAGATTAGGAGTGAGATTGTGCGTGCGTTCGATGGGCTTTTACACCGTTGTCATATGGTACGTACAGGTATCATCTTGTAACCCTTTCATTGTCATAATATCACGATATAACATATAAGATAAACTCAGACTTCGGAGTGCTCGCTCGACACGACTTTGCATGTCATCGAGACCTCCGCAGCCTGACCCGCATGGACCGAAGTGCATTACGCTCATACGATCCGCAGAATTTTGAACACTTGTTCCGTTATTTGCTATGAACCCTACCTCGTCTGCATTCCAAGAATCCGGAAATGCAAGGGTTGTTTCGCGAACGCGAATGACCGTCCAGATAGCTTTCTCGTAGCATTGCGCGGCCCATGGTGGTCTGTCCAGCTTGCGCCTGGAGTTTGGGCAGCATCGAGGAGCTCGTACAGCAGCGAGTCGGCACGACAGCTGGTCCGACGTCAACGAGTGTCGATATCGTAGACGTCGGCTGTTCATCCCGAGATCCCGTGGTACTTGGACTATCCTGTGTGGCTTCTGCAAGCATATGCGGCAGAGAAGTAAGCGAGAGTACGTCAGTGGTGACTGCGTCACATCAAGGAATGCGGGAAAGTTCAGAGCTTCCTGTTAGCTTTTCCGTTGATGTCATGCCAAGTAGAGGAAACGTGAAGGGAATTCGGATCTATCACCCTATGTCTACAGCTGAAACGGATACTCTGCTCCTACGAACCGCTGTAACTAGCTTTGTAGCTGATAGCTCACAGGATTCGTCAATTGCCCGAACAACTTGCCGATTCCACGCGACCCATCCGCCTCCGTTGCCGCTCTACATTCTTGCTCTTCATACTGCCTCCCTGCCATACGTTTCTGGCCTTCTTCTCTATCTCTGAACAGCTTTCTGGCCTCCGGACAGCTGTCCAGGCAGTAGCACTTTGTAATCTACACGCATCGGAGAAACACCTGACGGCTCATCTGACATGCTGATCTGTGATTGCTTGCAAGAGTAGATCCACTATATGACAAAACTTTTGATTACTAGAGGACATTATTGGCAGGTGGCGCTCATTCGTAGAACATCGGTTGAGTCCTCAGTATACGATGCACAGGCCGCAGGAAACATTTGCAACCATACAAACACTACTCCTCCTTCACGACTCGCAGCTCGACTTGCGCCAAAGAAGCTGGCGGATAGGTGGCGGATTCAAGGCGGCGGACTAACATAACGGTGGAGGAGCCGGTGTGGGAGAAGGAGGAAGCTGCTAATGAGAAAGCTGACGAGAAAGATGAGAAGAGGTTTCTGTTGAGAAAGGAAAGATCAGCTGAAAGATCTTGGTCAAAGAGCAGCTGAGGAGATTCGTGAACCCGGCTGAACAGCTGGCTGAACAGCTGGCCGAAACGCTGCCGGAACCTACTGTCAACAGCTTTGTCAACCGACTGAGGAACCGCTGCGCCGATTGAGCGGACTCGTGCGACGGTTGTCTCACTGCACAAACTAGCTCCACGCTACCGGAGGGGCAACACAGCGGCTGGGATGGAGTAGGCCGTCCCTCAGCAATTTCCGCTGTAACCTAAACAAGGTCGCCTCACTTTTTTTCAAGCGGATGCAACGATTGGATTCTTACCGTAAAGATGACAAGGCTGGAACAAGCTGCTGAGGATCGTGCAGTGTGCGGTTGGTGCTCTTTTTTCTCCAACCAACCCTTTGCATGCCATTGCCATTGGCCAGTTGCCACGGTCAGACAGCTGGTCAGACGATGATGAAGCAGTGAAGAACCTGTTCCCATCACTATTCCACTCCAAGCATCTGCGTCGTCGCGTTGTATCGGTGATTATCCTGTGTAAAATTCCGGCAAACCGAAAAAGACCTTGGTGTCTGCGCTATCTCTTTTCGCCATCTCAACCCCGCTCAAAAGCACGATATCTTCGTTTGACGGCAGCCGCTAGGGAACCGCGCCACTGGAGTTACTCGTGCACGCTATCCATACCCAGGTCACCCGTCTCTCAACGGCATACGCAGCGGCTCCCCTAGGGATCAACCATCCACAAGCCAGCTTCCCCCACCAACCTCTCGACGTGATTAATATACCCTGCGGTCTTCGATCTCTGTTACCATCACCCCGCCTGCCCCACAACTTACGACGATCGCCTCTTCGAGCATCAACCTAATACAAAACTCGAAAGGAGCCTAGACAGCGAAGGCATCACCCGTCATCGCTTGATCGAAACTCAGACCACGCAAATCCCGGCAAGTCCCTCTCGGTCCAGACTTTTCCGCCTTTGGCAATCTCGCATTGTCCTTGGCCAACGACTCCTATCTCGCCTCGCCTCATATCGACCACCGCGAAGGCCCTCATCAACTAAAAGACTGTCTAGTCGACCGACAAGTCCTTCTCGACACTCAACGGGCGACCGCAATGTCTTCAGCACTCCCAATTCGTACATTCGATCAGTCGTCGCGACCTGCGGGGACGGGCAACGTCAAGCAACCAAGCGCTCTCCGTCAGTCCTTCTCGCGACCATCTATCTATCCATTGTCGCCGCCTTCGTCATCAACGGGATTCGCCATCTCGATCCAAAAGTCAAGCGCCGACTATGATCACAACTTTAGCTCGACGGGATCCTATATCGGTCCTGTTCCTGGCATGGGCAACGGTAGTCCCATGTCACTCGGAATGAGTTTTGGAGCCAACGGCGACCTTATGCGTTCATTTAAGGGAATGAGCTACCGCCCGGGAAACGGTGGCTTCGGCAGTTTCAGGGGCGGTGGCATGGGAAGTTTCATCAGTTCCAGAATCCCGAAGGATGAGTGAGTTGGCTTCGGACTACGGTCCCCTTCATCCGGCTAACGCTTCGTTTTAGATCCAATGATCCTTTCCTCAACAGCGAAAGTATGAGCGGTTCTCCCATGTCTTTCTCGTCCATGCGTGGCCTCAACAACTCCTTCCGGTCGCCGAGCGCACTTGGTCGACCCGTGGCTCTTAGCTCTAGTCATCGAGCCTTCTCGCATTGGGCAAAGGAGCAATTTGGAGTTGACAAAAAAGAAGCCGAATTCGTGAGTATGTTCGTTTCGCAGTCGATATCAAGTACCAATATCGCATCCCCCTGCAGATGAAGAACTTTACATGCTGCGGCGTTACGCATCAAAGTCTGCACGAACTTTTGGAACACGTGAGTCCGATTAAAAACATCAAGTTGTCCAGCTCTGACCCCTGCGTCAGTATGAGGAGGAACATGTCATGGTCGTTGGCAACGGCGAGGGCGACCGTGGTTTCCCCGTGGTCGCAGACTTCGATGACAACGATGTAGAGATGGACTCCTTCGATGACGAAGAGCCCTCATCTTCATCCGCTGCTTCGACGAGCACCAACTCGACGCAAACATCGCCTGCCTTGAACCACGCTCTGCCCGGCATGCTACCCACCTTCACGCGGGGCAACGGCGTCAATGCCGGAATGAAGTCGCTTGGATTGACAGATGTCCATCGTCCGATTCTGCCCACCCCGCCTGTCACTATCGCCAGCCCTCGTGAGGAGAAGGAGTCGGCATTCGACACATTCTTGATCACTTCCCCTCCTGGATCGTCATTCAACAGCAAGGAGGGCGTGTCTACGAGCTTTACGACAAAATCCGGCCTCGACGGAAAGAAGGCGACTTTGACCTACACAAAACGTACTTTGCCAACCGCTTCGCGGGCAAAGGCCAACGCGCAGCTCTCGAATGCGTTTGGCGCCAATGTCCGTACCGTAGAGGGCAAACCGTCCACCAAAGGCGAATTGGCAGTTCCTCCTTCCGTGCTGGAATTGCGCAGCAACAAGACGGGTCAGGTTATCGTGCCGCTCGTTCTCGACCCGAAAGGCAATGTCATTCAGCCTTCGCCTTCCGAGTTGCAAAAGGCGGCTTTGAATGCGCCGGCTCCTGCTCAAGAAGAGGAAGAAGAGGAGCACGAGGTCGTCGGTGAACCGGCCGAAGCCGCTCTTGCCCCTTCACAGTTCTCCGACTATCGACCGTACCGATGCAACAAGCCAGGGTGCACCAAGGCGTACAAGCAGGCTAATGGATTGAAATACCATCAGTCCAAGGGTCAATGCAACTTTGAGGAGAACTACGCCATCGCTATGGACGGTTTGACGCTGGAGGAAGCCGAGGAGAAGCTCAAGCCTTTCCCATGTGTTGTCGGTGATGGTTGCAAGAAGAGATACAAGCAGATGAACGGGCTCAAGGTGAGTTTTATCCTTCATTTCGTTAGTGAGACAAGGTCCTTATGTATGCGCCATAGTACCACTACTTGACTACCGGCGATCACGGAGCGATCGGTCTTGCCATGCTCAACAACGGCACTCACCCGGGGCCCGTCAATGTACCCCAGGCGACACGGCCTCGACCCACCCACCCTGCAGCATCCCGCGCCGCCGCTATCGCCGCTGGGGCACGACCGGGCGGATGGCTCGACGATGCTATGCGAGCGCACGGCGGACGACCGATCGGTCTGCCGAGGGGCGGCAACGAAATGCGAGGTCAGACGGGCGGCAATGCCGTCTTGTTCTCGACTGCCGACGAGTTTTTCCATACCGGCGGTGCTGCGCGACGACAGTAAATCGTCGGTCGTTGGTCCTTCGTAACAATCGAGTGCGCCTCGCTTCGTCGCTTTCGACTTTTTCGCCTCAACAAAAGGAACGATGTTCTACCTTTTCACGATCACGACTTTTAATTGCTTGCCAATCGCCTCTTCGGTCTTCTTGTTTCTACAGTCATTTTGGATATGGCATATTGCCCTTCTTCTTGGTGTTCCATCGATATCTCTTGTAAACCGTCTCTTCCAGACACAGGTGTTGGCTTTTGTATTCGGTGTTTATTTTTCTACTTCCATTATACGATACTTTCAGGAAGAGTATCATGTACGATCTTATGGCTATGCTATGCATTTCTTGAAGTTGGAACCTTGTGTCTAGCTGTTGCCCAGTCCTCGACAGCAAGTATCGATTCAGCCTACATGTTGATTTCCCGGAGTGTTTAGCAATCGCTGGACCCCAGGAGCACGACTGTGAAATGCATCTTGCGTGCGTGCGAGAAACAAAGGACTCTCTGACGAACGACTTTGACGATAGGTGTCGAGTTTGCCTCCAGGAATCATGCATAGAATCGCGAGTCATGCCGTAAATCGTGCAGCATGCCTCATTTTTAGGCCTGTTGTATGGGCCTGACTTGATTGGGGAAAGGAGTGACGTATAAACGCTGTATGTTGTACCGTTTTGTGATTTCCTTGGACGAGTGTCAATGGGGATTTAGCGGGCTCATGGACACAGGTGACCAAAGAAGCGCCTTGTCCGTGCTTTACAGCTTTTTATCGATAGGATGATCATATCTGCTCTACATTGCTCTATAGTGACTTGCCGCTAATTGATTATCTGGGAAGCCCCGATGCCTGCCTCCATATCAGAGGACGACAAACCAGCCTGTGGGACAAGATGTTGACTGAACATCTATGGCCCAAGCCATATTCCGGAAGCGCCGCGCTTTCTACGTCATAAGCGCGGATCAGGTAACGGAGGTGCCCAGAGCGGGGGAGTTTGTCGTCTGCCATCAATGGACTGCCTGGCCTGACGACAAGACTGACTGCTGCTCACTGTTGCTCAGACATCCCGGCACAAGATGCAACCATCATATGCCGGGATGTCTGAGCATATACTGCAGTGGGAGGACGACTCGACTTCAGAGCACGTGCCAGGTGAGTTGCTTCTTCCCTGGTTGATGATGGTTTGCTTCTGGCGTGATCTCGGACGTGGACGGGGGGAAGAGGCGTCTGGCGTGATGGGATTTGTCCATAGTACCTAGAGGTGAGTATTCTACCAGTATACCGCGTTGACCGGTTTGCATCTTGCCATCACAGTCACGACGACCTCGGCGATGTCCTGTGAATCATACCGTATTACTTCGACTTCGCCCACATCGCATTCGTTTGTGGTCGTCCGGGTCCTCATGCCATTGGGGTGGTAGGGCGGGGCATGAGGGCGACTAACCTATATACCTTGCGCCCTTTCTAGCGAAGCTGGTGATGACCCTCCCCGCCCCCTTCCTCTTGCGCCCCTTCTAGCATCTTGCACGGCCTATGCATTGCGGCTGTTAACTGTGGTTGTATCCGGCTTTGCATTGCGGCCGAGGCGATATGATCGTAGGTAGTTGCTGTAGACCTGTAGTTGATAGCGAGGGAGGAGGAAAGGCAGAAGAGATGGTGGCTGGAATGGAGGGATGGAAATGCTAGGAAGGCAGGAAAGCGAGGGAAGCATGACGGATGGCTGGATGAGGAAGACGGAAGGTGCTCAGTCTCATGGTCTTGTCCTCCTGACTTCTGCTGATCTTTCCGCTTGTCGTCATCCTGTCACCATCAAAGCGGGTAAGTCCTCTTGTCTCTCTCGTGTACGTGCATCAATCTCACTTACACCTTCTTGCAACGGAAGACTTGGCCTATCGAAATACCTTGATCGAGACGGTACCCATCAACTTTTACTTTTCAACGAACCCGGCCGAGGTATCAAGCTGCCCTACGCTCGCTGCTAAACGCAGAACGAAGTAACCGACGTACGCGCATACAGATGAGTATCTGCAGGTGGTCATCTGTTCGTCAATCCCGCAGGGAACCCAGTGATGATAGCCAATGCGCATTCTGAGGGAACAACTTCCTTCAAAGCTGCGATGCGCTGACGCCTTTCTTTCTTGCGTTCGTGTTGATAGGGTCTTGAGTGCTGCTGATAGGGTCTTGAGTGAACCAGCAGCACTCAAGACCCTATCAACACGAACGCAAGAACAGAAAGGCATCGGCACACCGCAGCTTTGAAGGAAGTTGATATACAGTCAGCAGCACTCGAGATTCGTGCCTCGAGTAGCCGGTTTCTGTTACGACGCTTTGAAGGGTTGGCTGACGATTGCGCATTTTTCTTTCCAGCTTCTGAACAGAGAAGTGTGTCCGCCGAATGCTCAAGCAAGGGATACAATCCCGTCCAGACGACAATGCTCAGCTTTGGGAAGCCTTCGCCATGTAAGTCCGTTCACGGGGAGTTTCTGGCACGAGCACTGATTCATCGCAAATCCACGTTCACGTCCAGGTGTTGCACTGATATTTCTGCACGACCTCATTGGCATGTTGTGGATACGGATAGTAGCCCATTTGTGATCTCTAGAATTGTATCTCTGCTGAGCGACGCTATAGACAAATGCATTCAGTTGTGCTGCTCGTCAACTTAGACTCACCACTCAGTTTGAGTCCTCTCGCCGGATCAGCCCTGCTTGACCAGCTGCTCAACCTCGGACTCGCTCGTCTTTTGTACTTGCGGCGTGGTTGTACCTTGTATGACCAGTGAAGATCCAGAGGCTGTGATCTGTATTTTGGTTTCTGCCCTGGTGACGGCTTCCTCTTCCTCCTTCGACCGGGGGAAAGCTCTCGGACAGACACAACTTAGCGCTGGATGGAGTAGCTGACAATGGATCTCGTTGGCGGTCCCTTTGTTTGGCGACCATGACGTTTTCCTGATAACTCGGTTGACGGTCGGGATCCAACCCTGACGCTGGATCTGTAAAAAATGCAAGAGGGAGACTGCCAGGATTCTATCCTCAACGGAATTGTTGGAGTCGAGGGCTGAGTAGCGACGCAGACGTGAAGTGAACTGAAAGATGCAGTATTCAACTGCTTCAGCCGCTCAACAATAGCCAATAGGAGCGATTGCTTGTCTCATGTTGATCATCCCGCCCAAGAAGCGCTACTTAAGTTGATCGATATCGCTATTGAACTAAACTTCCTAATTCATGACGTGGCAGCACGTCTGTTAGTATATCGCCGAGGGGACTTGCGACTCAGCTCTGCATGTGTTCCTACGTCCTGCACACACGCCGCGTGAAACCGCAATGGTAGTGCCGACCGTATTGGCCAGAGTCCTGGATAACAGTCGTTGTTTAGTGGACCCCTTGCTCACTTATAAACAGTCACGTCCGACATCGTCAAGTGAGTACCTAATGGATAAGAGACAGAACCCACTGGAGCTTGGGCAAAGGGGATGGCAATAACCTTCTACTCGAGCTGGACACACTCCGAATGCCGATGCAGAGATATTATAATACATGTTTCGTCTTCTGAGGGCTATAAACAAACTGTCTAGCACCTGAACCTGCAAGCACGAACGGAAGCTCGAACAGAAGCGGACCTAGCTCTCAGGCGTCTACCGTGCGAGATAGATGCCGAGGTAACTTTGCATGTGGATGATATGTGCACCGAGCGCACGGAGTCCCACTTATCCCTCGAATGGAGACACGCTAATCGGTATCGACAGGAGGCATCGCCTAATTTGGCCATACTATATATAATGCCAGTCTAACGTCTATCACCATCATACACCAACGATGCCAGGCCGTACCTGATCGTAAGAGCTACTACGCTACCGGCTACCTGAAGCGCGATAACGCATAACGTCAAGGTTGGTTCCCTTAGAGGCCCTAACCGGACGAGGATCAGGGTCGGAAGCGTTAAGTTGGTCGCAGACTTGATAGTTCCCGTCCTTGGGTCGAGGTCGAGACGTGTTAAGCCTAACATGGAGAGGAGTCGCAGCATCAGGCGTGTGCGAAGCGGTGGCGGTACCGGGAAGGGGACGATCGAGGGGGACAGGGTATCCGTCTCGGCGTCGTACCTATGGGTTCTCGTCAGCTCTGTTCTAACCAAGAGCGCTGAGACTCACGTCGGGACCCGATGTCTCGGACACGGTACGAATCCGAATAGCTGAGGACAGCTGAGCAAGAAGTTGAAGATTTGGGGTATGAAGAAGAGGAGAAGCGTCTTCGAATAGTGGCCTTGAATGGCAACGACAGCGAGGGCCATGCCTGTAAAGTAACATAGGGTGTCTCCCGGGAAGGCTCGAGCAGGATACCTAGATCCGATGGCGTCAGCGGGAATGAATAACGATGGAGCAAAACATGCGTACCAGTTGTGGAAGATGAAACCTGCACAGACGCCAATCAAGGGTCCCATAAAGTAAAGGCTCAAGAGATGCCGTTGAATCACTTCCTGACTGCCTCTTTGTAGAATCGCTCCTCCTTCCAGTAATACCCATTCGCCGAACGCAATTCTGGGCCAAACGGGGATGTAGAGCAGATCGTTCACCATCACGCTGAGGGCGATAACCAACGCCTGCGCGACCTCGAGTCCATTGACGCCAGCGAGAATATTGATACTATTGGTGGAGAAAGTACTGAGAAGTGCCATGTACGCGTAGTACATCCATCCGAGATCGACCGTGAGGCCCGTATACGCGCGAACGGGTTTCGGCATGACGACGGTCGTCAATCCGGATTCGGCATAATAGACCAGGAGGAGTGGAATGGAGGCGATGAGAGGGATGGGTAATTTGTGGCGCCAACGGATATCGAAGATGTCGTCGAGGAAGCCGAGCATCGTCGCGGTAAGAAGCGAAAGGATGGCGGAGAGGTAGAGGGTGAGCTGAACAGGTGTAAGCGAGCGAGCTTCTGAAATATCACGTCCGGCCTACTTCTTGATGCGGGAATGTCCGTGTACCGACGGATTCTCCGAGTCTACCATCGATTATTCCTGATCCCTTGCCATCACTCGAGAGCGATGCCTCGCAGTAGTGCGAGAAAGGGAAGGGAATGAAGACCATCAGACAGCCGA
This sequence comes from Naganishia sp. PG3902-1, assembly GCA_023628075.1. NCBI lineage: Eukaryota > Fungi > Basidiomycota > Tremellomycetes > Filobasidiales > Filobasidiaceae > Naganishia > Naganishia sp. PG3902-1. The sequence goes on from JAMALH010000009.1 coordinate 303,255, forward strand.
GGTAAATGGCGGCACAGGGAAGTCCCATGCTTTCCGGACTGAGAGAGGGCAGCTGTCAGTATCACACATCTCACTCCCGCGGATAGGAGACTCACATGAACTTCCCCTTTTTACCCTTCAACAGGTCCCTCCCCTTCAACCCCTTCTCCATAAATGCCTCGCCTAACGCCGGGATCGAATAAACGGACGCCAGAAAAGCAAGAATTGAGAACCCTAGACACGCCTCGAGTGCTGGGAAAGCAGTGGCTTCTGGTATTGGCACATGTCGTAGTCCTGGAATCGACAGTGTAGGTGACTTGCGTGCAGCGGAGAGTAGGGGATGGAGGATGAGGGAAGTTGCGAGTGGGAGGGAGGCCAAGGGGATGATGACCGGTAGCCTGCGTGGAGGAAGTTGGACGTCCAATGCGTCTTTTATGGCGGCGGAGGCCATCGTAGCTGATCAGCCGAATCCTCGTCTCAACGAGCAAGAGGAAGCGATGATTTGTGCATTGTCGACGCCATGACGGTCCTCAGAATTCTGTTCCACGTTCGCTGACTTCGGCCCGATCTGATCCGTTAGAAACCGGCGGCCGAGTTTGCGGGGATCCTCATTCCCGACCGGCCATGCGCGATGCAACCGATTCGATGTCGTGCTCGTGCTCGGGCTTGCAGAATGAAGCATGATCGTGGATTGGTCCGCGTCGGGTTGAAGGATCAAACGATAGCGACAATAAGAGATCTTGCACCCGATCGGACTATCCACTTTCTCAAAACAGCGTCAAACAGCATGGCCGGAATCTTCCCCACTTCCCGACTCTTCAACAAGACCGCCCTCATCACCGGAGCCTCAGGCGGCATCGGCGCGGCAACCGCAATCCTCTTCGCTCGAGCCGGAGCGAACGTGATCATCTCGGCGCGAAGGAAGGAACAACTCGCCAAGGTTGCGGAACAGGCGAGGCAGGCGAACAAGGAGGGACAAACGGGCCAGGGCGGAAAGGTGTTTGAGTTGGTGTTGGACGTCTCCGACAGGCGGAGTGCAGACAGTAAGTCGGCGGGTGATAATGTCGTTCTATACATTTGGCCAGATACTCATTGGAGAATTCTCTATCGACTCAGATATCTTCGACAAGCTCCCCGCCGACTTTAAGAAAGTTGATATCCTTGTCAACAATGCCGGACTCGTGTACGGAACCGACCACGTCGGCGACATGTGAGTATCGTGGTCGCATTCCGCCACACCGATGCTCACAGTATGCTTTTTGCAGTAACGAAAGCGAAGCCGATACCATGTTCAACACCAACGTAATGGGCATGATTCATCTCGTGGGTATCCTGGTCGTGACCATAAGAATTCCGTTCTAACGGCCAGATTCGCGAGATAGACACAAATCTTCGTTCGGCGTATGTACCATCTCTCTGCCCTTCCACGAAACCGCTAATCTCCTTTGAACGTAGACTTCAAGCAGAACAACGCGGGTCACGTCATTCAACTCGGCTCCGTCGCTGGACGAGAAGGCTACGCCGGAGGTTCCATCTATTGCGCGACTGTACGGCTTGCCTTCCTGGAACGTTCATTACAGGAGCTGATTGAACTGATTTTGCTATGCTATCAGAAACACGCCTTGAGAGGGTTCACCGTGGCTTTGATGAAGGAACTCGTCAATACCCCGATCCGAGTGACTGAAGTCCAGCCAGGTTAGTCGCATCCGCTTCTTTTCACGACAATACAATCTGATGATGGCACCTAATTTACAGGCATGGTCGAAACGTGTATGTCGGCTTTCCTTCTTTGACTTTCCTCCCTACTAACCTTGCCGACCTGAAAGCCTTCTCCGTTACCCGTTTCCGAGGTGACGAGGACAAGGCGAAGAACGTCTACAAGGGGATTCAGCCTCTCGTTGCGGAGGACATCGCCGAAGACATCGTGTGGGCTGCCAGCAGGAAAGATCACATGTCAGTACCAATCGTCAAGGCGGAAGACGCGCGAGCTGAGATGATTGCATTTGGGACAGAAACGTTGCAGAGATCTTCGTGATGCCAGTCAACCAGGCTTCCCCGAACATCGCTTACCGGGCCGGTCAATAAGCCTCGCGAACTGGTAAATGTCAAGGAAGGCTCCCGAAACAGATCTTGAGCATGCTTCTAGGTGGCTTTCATTGTCCAGGCCTGTATCGGGCGCATGTTACGCTCAGGGCGCTGTGTCGGTCCTTCTCTTTGGATGTAAAGTAACGTCAAATTCAAATTCAAATGTGTTCACAATCGTAAGCTCTGGCCAGAAGGAAGATTCTGGCAGCGCGTGGTCGAATAGATGAACACGATGACTAGCTATAGGCTGCCCGTTCGCCTTGAACCTGGAAGCAGAGTGAGATGGATTGTTCCGGTTACTACGGCTAGTAAGCTGGCTGGTACGATTCAGAGTGAATCGCGGCATCTCGAATACGACGACACCGGAGTGAAGACTGTGCCATCATCGGTAACTCCTTAGGGTGGTAACTCGTATATTTGTCACATCATGCTGATCTTCCTGGATTTTCACCTATCATTCCATATACTGCTTTACCAGTAAGTTTCTACGATCAGTAGCTGTATTATGGGCGGTTTGTAGCGGTTTATGCCACACGCGCGTTATATACTTCTGACAAGACAGGTCAAACATATCGGCCAAATGGGAGAGTGGTCTAATCCGCCACGTTCAGGTTACAGTTGATGTACCTCGTGGTGTCGCAAGACGCGTGCGTTCGAACCGCACTTTGGTCAATATTCCTTTTTGGCTTTTTCGTACAGCTGTTTCGCTATCCCGTGGCCACACGGTACAATCATGGGTTGGAAAGACTCGGGACGCAATCTGAACAGCGCGCGCTCGACGTTGGGAAGAATGGACCTCTTGCTAAATGGCGTCGGAAGAGCAAACACTCTTGTCACGTGGAGAACACAACAGGAAAGGTCGGATACCTGCATTTGCGGACAGCTTTTGAGATGTGGGAAGTCGAGAATACATACCCATCTGATGGCAAGCCCTCGATTGTCCGCGCCTGATCCTGGAAGGTATGACAGAGAGCCTGTTTTAAAATCCGTGATCTATAGCTGATGCGCATTATCCCCCATACAACCCATTATGAAGTCCCAGTAAATGACCACACCTACGAGTTAAAGATCCTCGTATGCTGGAAGTCATGCCGGTTCATTAGCGTCTCCCCTAACGGCCAAGTCATCGTCGGTCCCCAGCCTGCTATTTCCCCTGTCTCCATCGATCCTGTTATTTCCTCTTCGGTGCGCCTCGCCCATGCCCATACATCATCGTCATCCTCTACCACATCCTCGTTCAGACATCCCGTCCGTGCGGTGTCGCACGCCTGTACTTGGTCATCCAGGCATCCGGAGAGACGCGTATAGAGGACGTGTGTCGCGGCATAGGGTCCGATAATGTTGAGACGAACGGCGGATGAAAGGATGGCACGGATGTGTAGGAAGAGGTGTAGATGGGTTGTTCGTTCTTCGGGTATGTAATATCAGCTTACAAGCCTGAGATCTTTTAGATAAAAGCGCTCACCTAGAGATAGTCCCGCAGAGCTCGTGAGCAGCCCCCAGCAAATCGGCAAGTGTCCTGGCGTCTTGCCCAATCGCACCAGCCTCTTAAATCGGTCAATCACTAGTTTCCCGCGTATCCTTTTCTGTTCGCCCTCGATATCATCATTCGGCGTTGCGTCAGCAAAGGCTTTTGAGAAGAGCGTCAAGAGTGCGATGCCTTGTGCTGTTGATGACCGTCGTGTGACGTGGTTGAGCGTCATGGCATCGTAGATGGCGTCCAGGCGCAGAACATCGTTCACAACTGGATCCACGTTATCATCGTCATTCGATCGTTTTGGCTGATGCCCCACAAGTCTCCAGGTGTCACGAACGAATCCTCCGGTGCTGGCGGCGTAGTTCCGGACGCTTTCCTGTACAAACTTTACGAGTCCTTCGATGGATCCTGCGTTCGATGTCGCGCCGAGGAAGCCATGTTTTGTATACGATTCAAGGCCCGAGGACGCGACGAAACCACCGGTAGGAAGGTTCGAGTCGAGGAGGATGTAGAGAAGATGGGTTTCGGCGGACGATGATGCATCCATCATTGGTCTTGGTCCGAAGCAGGATGAGTGGAACGTCAATGAACCCAAGGGTCAGGGAGATAACGGAGAGATGGTGCGCCCTGTCCCGCTTCCGGATGTCGAGGTGCGAGGTTGCCGGCAGCTGGAATAGACCTTCTTGGGTCGACTTTGTATTTCGTCATCGCAACTGCATGGATCGGATTGGTATAAGAAGACCATTGTCCTCGTCAGGATGCTATCCACAACCTCGGGCTCCCCATTCTCCAACACCCGCAGACCCACAATTCAGCGGCCACAGCGCATACCAAACAACCCAGCAAATTGGCACCCTGCCGCTCTCAATCCCTCGAGAGTCCAAGCCATCCCACATTACTCGGCGTCCAACGAACGGTGCGCGCAAGAGCAAGGTTGGATCGAAGAGTTCCAATCACGGACGAACTCCACTTCGCAACCAAGAAGACACCCGTCGCAAACGTACCGTTACCCTCCGCCACCACGCATAAATCCACACCATACGTATCATCCCGCTTCCATGTCGCAAAGCCGCAGAGCCGACGATGATGCAGGAAACATTGGGAACGTGACAGGAGCCGAGGAAGTCGCCGTTGGAGGCACGGGAAACAAGATGGGAAAGAGAGAAGGTCAGGGAAAGGGCACGCAGAAGGATGACGATCTGGAGAAGGGTGGATTTGGGGCGGTTACTGGCGCGGAGGAAGTGAAGGCAAAGTTGTGAAAGCTATTGTGAAGCACGAGCAGTGCAATGTATCGAACGTGTGACTTGTATCCATCAAGCAGTTGACCGCCTCACGGCAAAGAAAGTACAACCATAGCATGGTTCTCGTCTACCAGTCTACGCATTGCGCCGACCTCGTGTCAATTTCCACCTTAACCGGTCCTCAAAATGAGATGGACACCGGAGCTAGTGTCCACGATATCGCTCATCTGTCCAACCTTCAACGCGAACGACGCATCCTACTCCCCCCGCGATCAATACTATTCTCCGAAACAGCACAGCCAAAACTCACCTCGAACGGCTTCTGCATCTGCTTCCTTGCGAACCATCCCAGGTCCCCACCCTTGGCATAACTCGAGCAGTCACTTTCCCGTGAAGCCAGCTCTGCAAACGCCCGCTGGAACTCTTGTGGCGGAACGGCGAGTAGGTGGGCTTGCATGGCGCGCAAACGCGTGATCGCTTCTTCCCTCGTCATTGTGATGTTGGGCTATTGCGGTTGACGCCATCAGAGCGAGATCGGACGTTGAAAGAGAAGTGAGAGCACGTACATTCTTCCAGCTGGCCGGCCTTCGACTGTCTTTATGCTTGATCAACAGATGACTCGCCCGAACCTTCTCCTCTCCACCAGCACCATCTTGCGGAGCGCCCGTCTGGGCCTGCGCTGCAAGCTGCTGCTGCTGCCTCTCGTAACTCTCTTTGGCGCCTGGAAGAGCGAACACTTGCTCCGGCGTCATCCCCTGCGGGGCTTCCCATCGAGATTCGTCAGTTGAAGTATTGTAGAAGTACGGGAGGGATTTGGAGTTTGACCAGCGGACTTGCCAGGTTGAGGACGACTACAAGACGGGGTGTGAGCGAATGGGTCACGAACGGGATGTAATGCTTACCATGTTTGTAGTTGTAATGAAAGGTCTCAGCGTAAGCGATCCGATTATTGTCCATCAGAGGACCGATGAAGCTGATGGAGTGGCTGGAAGAACCGCGAACATATATATGGGCGGAAGCGGATGACGCTAGAGTCGGTCTCACATGCCTCGAGGTTCGCGTCGTTTGGCGCGTTTCAAGTCGATCAGGGCACCATGCATGCTGTGAAATATGTATGGGCGGAGACCGGTAACTGACGAGACGCTCCTCGTCGCACGCACCGCTCGCAATGCACATGCCAGACTACTCGGCGCTTGTCCCGCTGGACTACACCTATGTCCTCTGTACGCACTCCGGCTCCGGAACCCTATTCCCTACTCAAGTTCTACCCCACACCAGACGACCCCGCCTCGCATCCCGTCGGGCCACTTCTAGCTCTTCTCACGCTCTCGCCATTCTTCCTCTTTTCGTCATACGCCACCATCATTCTCATCAATAGGCCATTGTCCGGCTTCAACATCCTTCTAGGACAGCTTGGCAATGAAGCGCTAAATGGGATACTGAAAAGGCGGTTGAAAGGTGCTCGTCCGGGAAAGTTAGGTGACGGTTATGGGATGCCGAGTAGCCATTCTCAGGTGGATATTCTGCTTCAACGCACACATACAACCATGTTGACGAGGTCAAACCTTTCTAGTTCCTCGGCTACAGCTCGACCTTCCTCATCGTTCACCTACTGCTCATTCATCAACGAGAACAAGGTACCGGACGAGCGCTTGCAATCCGAAATACGATGACTGCAAAAGTTACGCGATACGGCCTCATTGTCGGCCTCATCACCTGGAGCCTGTTGACGGGATACAGTCGGGTGTACCTGCATTACCACACCGCAGGACAGGTCATGTGAGTTTACAGTCTCCAAGATCATTGCAACCCACTCATGCGTTCATTCTAGTCTCGGACTCTCTATTGGAAGCTTTACAGGCCTTTCTCATGCACTCTTGACCGAAGTCTTGCCATTCTACTACCCCACGAGCCTTCCGGGGCGGATACGGAGCGCTGTCGCAAGACTGTGGACGCGATGGCCGATTGAGGGGTTCGGGGGTTTCGGACCTGGCAGTCGAAGAATAGAGAGCAAAGGCGACAAGACAGCCTAGCTAAAACATATGCATGGTTTGTACACATTCACAAAATACAACACGAAGCTATTTGCGGCGCTAGTTTCTGAACAGGAACTGACACGTAAACGCTGAACGAGACAGCAAAGTTAGAACAGCGTTCTTCACGGCCTACGCACACTCTCGATCAACTCACTCTTGGTATCCGGATCCCAAAACTGCCACGTGCTCTCCGGATCCTCCTCCTCATCTACAATCTCCCTCGCCGGAATCGCAAACGCGATCGTCTCGTACGGCTCGGCCGCCACCATGAAGTACTGAATCGACCGGTTGATCGGCTCCTTGCGTTGTTCAAACGAAGACATGAATCGCTTGATTGGTTTGACATTTGGCGCAATCTCGGGCAGCTGGATTTGGAACAGCAGACCAAGCCGGTTCGTGTTTGGATCCCGAATTTTCTTGATATTGTATCCCGGTCGACCGATTTTGATGAACTGCTTCTTGGGAACACCCATAGGTCCACCGCCTTGCGGATGCGTGATCATGAGTTGCTGCTCCTTGTTCTCCTTCGCTGCTCGACGCGCAAGGTTGGTCTTTCCAAGCAGGCAGACATCAGCTTACATAAAGGCGGGACAGGGATATTCGAGACTCACTTGATGCTTCTTTCCCTGTGTATGGGCCAGATAACTTCCCTCATTCGTATGCAACGTGAGACATAGTCGACACTCGAGCGTTCCCAAATGCGTTCGCAAGATATACGGATCCTATGCGGTGCAAGGACGATATTCCGTGAGTAAGGTGCAGGCCACTAGAAAGGTGAATTCTTCAGCCTACCTTTGCAAGATCAATTGTCTCCAACGCCAACTTCCTCAGCCGTTCTCTTCTGTCCACATTCGTCTCTGATGCGCCGGCTGAGTTTCGAATCATCAGCACAAGTCGCCTTTCCAAGTTCAACTGATACATACCGACACCACCGCCTCCATGACGACTGCCTACCCGATTCTGTTGTAGAGACCCAGTTAGTAACACGTCATGACAGAGCGCCAACCAGATGCCTACTTGATAATCTAAGGCGAATAAGACGTCAATTAGTGAGCAGACGGAGTAGCGGATGATAGCACTCACCCATTGTTCAGTGGTTCTCGCGATTGCCGATCAATACCCAAAATCCCTCGTTTCGTGGCTTGACGCGGCGTGAATCAGGACGTCAACGGTGATATGCGTCTCAAATACGAACGGAACGATTGTCTGATAGCACCTGCGAACAGCATGGCAAGTAGAATCACTCTCCCCTTCCGCCAAAGTGTCAGTCAGGGGTTCTCAGCTGCACGCATGGCGATCGGACGTCGTCCAGCGTTCCGGCGGCCATTCTGGGCGTTTCACGTGCACGTGACTAGCGTGATCAGCTGTACGCTAGGCAGCTGCTTGCACCGACTCTGCGTGGCCGCTGAGCTGCTGATCAGCTGCAGCATTGGCAAAGACTTCGTTCACTCGCCGCTCAACCCAGAGCGTTCTGGAGCTCATACAGCCAGGAGGAAATCATGTAGGTGCGAAGAGGTCTGAAATACACATAACGTTTTCAGTAGAGAATGAGCGAAGCATCAGAACCTCCAGCAGTAATTGTATGTACACATAAGCAGCTACATAAGCACTCCATCAAGCACATGAGACGCGAGCGCGCGATCGAAGACAGCCTATTGACAGACAAAATAAACAATGCGAGAGTGACATCCATTATCCATGTCCTCAATCTTCGTGTTGATCCGATAATACCTCTCCAAACATTTCTTGGTCCGAACCATTCCCCTCAGGAGCTCGGCAGAGCATGGTCAGTCACCAAACATTCAGCGATGCCCCGTACACCGCCGCAGATATAACGCCGGTCACGCATTCCGCCTCGGTCCGGTCCGAACTTGACCAGAATGACTGGCGGATCATCCAGAAGATTATCGATGCGGTCCCGGAGGGTGAGACGGGTATAGGAAGCCTTGATGACGCGTATGTGCAAGTGATGGACGAGACGTAAGCACCGTGCGAGGGAACTGCGAAGGTGATCCGCAATTGACCCGTCTGAGACAGCGGCGTGCAGGATCGACATGACGTTGCCAGTATCTATCATGCTCTTCTCAAAATCCATGAGATCAGAGCGCCCACTCTGCAAGCTCGGCTCGAGCGTTATCGAGCTGGACTGCAATCCGATCACTCAAGTCACGGCCAGAGTCAGAGGGATGTAGATCGTGTTGCCGGTTTGGTGAATTTCACAAACACCGTCGGAGAAATAGAGGACTTGTTGACTGCCGACGAGGGAGAGGTATCTGAAGAGGGACAGACAATCAGAGGGACAGGGTGAGTCTCCAATCCAGACGAGTAACAGTGTGCTCACGTCTCTCCAGGTCGCTCAAGAATGCGTCCCACGATATCAAATCTCGCGTACCGTTTCTGGCAGACGCCGACTCAGACATGGGGGAAGATCCAGGCGGACACGAAGAGGGGGCTGCCTTCAGTCGCCAAGGACGCACGAGTATCCTACCGCGGTACTCAAGGCATGACAGAGACGTCAGGCTGGAAGCGGGAGATCCGGTCGAGGATCTGAATTTGACCTATGGGGACCAGAAATATCAAGCTCCTTCCGTAAGAACTCAATCAAGGGCACCTGTTCTCGCAGACCCTGCTCTTTTCGATCCTCCTTCGTTTGCGACTGGCTTGGACATGTCTACGCCGATTCGTCCCACAAGTCGAATGCGAAACACACATGCGGTCCGAGATCCTTGCGTACCGGCCACATATGGCGGCATTGTTTACGCTTCGACTGTCAACTCTGGAAGCGAGTCTCGCAAAGCGTACGATGACACAGCACTGATGGAATTGCAAGACGAGTCTTTCAACAATACCATTTCTAGCGTTCCGTCTCCACCGCCTCGCGTGTTGGCTTTACCTTCCGGACCTGCCAAGTCTCAACGAGGATATCGCCCTTCGGTTGAGAGCACCACGAACGCCTTGATTTCATTACACTTGCGGACGGCAGAACCCATAACATCAGGCCTGTTGGAGATGCATCAGCTCGAGCAAGAAGCCGAAGCGATGGAGAAGGCGTTCCTCTACACTGCCGGCGGTCGGGGAAAGCAAGAATTGAGGATCATGCGGAAAAAGGCGGAGTCATTCTGGGAGTTCGGACTTACACTGCGAACCTTTCGGCACTGGTTACAGTCGTATGAACACGAACGGGTACGTGTAAAACAAGTGCAAACGACTTGGCGCTGACTGACAATTGCATTAGGTGGATCAAATCCAACTCATCCGCGAAATCGATCATTTGAAGATGGCGCGCACATTTTCGCGATGGCGAGACCTCAAGACTCGGCATGAGCGAACAGCTCGTCATGCGACAGCGATCTCTGTCGAATCCGCACAGCGCAGGTTCTTGGCTCAGTGGCGGGATGCCTCGCGCCGGCGCCGACAGGAACATTTGGCGCTGGCTATGACCGATCACAAGGAAAAGGAGCTGTTGAGAACGGCATGGAGGAATTGGAAGACAAAGCGGCTTGGGAGGAGGACGGATCGGTGGAAGGAGTCGATGCGTGAGAAGGAGGTGATTGTGATTGAGGCAAGGCAGAAGAGGGTTACGGCCAAAGCTTTCGAAGTAAGTCATGATATCCCTTCCCAGGCTAAAACTCATGTTCTGCCGTAGAACTGGAGAATGGCCACCGCTCAGCACCGAGCTGTGAGCTTCAACGCCGCCTTTCTTGTGGCGACCTCGTTCCATCGCTGGGCGAACGCAACCAATATAGCTGTACGACTCAGGAGAGTGGAGGAGACGCGCCAAGCGGTCGCCGACAGGAATCGACTAAAGAATGCGCTGGCGACTTGGAAGCGCAACATCCGCCTCCGACTGGCCATGGAGGACATGCGCGATGTTATCGCTGATTATCTTGAGGTCACAGCGTGGCGACTCTGGAAAGCAAGATTGTAGGAGTTGGCTTTTTCCAGAGGTTCTGTTCAAGGCTAAACAAGTCGCGAATCCGTTCTAGCGCGGAACGGCAACAGACGAATGCTTTCGATGACGAACGAGTGGCTCGTAGTGCACTCGCACGCTGGAAAGCACGAATGGTTCAGCTGAAAGTGAGTGACGATTCAGCTTTGATGGAACAGTTTCTGATCGTAGGCTGGCAGAGCTTGGCTAAACGAGCGCATGCGATCGTGGTTGACCGCGATGCCAATATACAGCGTCTTGCTTTCAACGCATGGCTAGCCAGTCACAACAGCAAAGTCGTTGTTGAAGTCCGAAAAGAGCGTCAACTGCGCTCGATGCTCGATACGTGGAAGAACCGCATGGATAGTATAGTGGAACAGCACCGTACGTTCCTTATAAAGATTCGACAGCACTCGCTCACGGCCTGCTCGCCACAGGCAAAGCACTGGCATTTGATGATTCACACATCGTGAATGCGGCTCGTCTCGCCCTTGAGAAATGGCGTAATCGCAATGCGCAGCGCCTCATCTTGCAGCGACAGACCACCTTGTTCTCGGAACGCGTACTGCAAGAACGCATGCTGCGCAAGTGGCAGAGTCGAATCTCTGCGCGCAAGACATCCTTTATACAAGCAGCGGGAACAAGAAAATATTTCTTGATGAAGCGGGGTTGGGACAAGTGGCGAATGCGTCACCAGCAGAAACAGCAGGAGCTGTTCCTGGAGGCGCGAAAGAAGGAGGAAATGAGAGTCGTATTCAAGTGTATGTACCTTTCCCCAAATTTTGGCCTTGACTGACACTCGTTCGATGGCTCATGTAGCTTGGTTTGCTGAGGCGAAGAAGACTAAGAACCTGAGATTGCGCGGTGAGGAGTATGCAAAGACGCACAATCGAGTGAGTGAGCTTGACCACGTGGTGTGTGTACCCTCTGACGCTCGGTTGCGTGAAGAAACACGAGAAGGTTACGTTCGATCACTGGATGAATCGTCTTATTCTGCTGAAGTCGAGGGCACTCGATGTTGCCCAAAAGGCAGACAGGGCGCTTCTAAGGTATGACAAACGTTCTTGTACCGAAGAATGTCACTAACTAAGCATTCTTAACGTAGCGATGCGTTCCAGATCTGGACTCGAGCTACCATGAAGCAAGGAGAGGCATTGCGGCTCATGCAGAGTTTCCGCTTTGTCAGGCAGCAAGGTATGGCTTTGAATCCCTGAATGCGGAAGAAAGCCTGACTAACGTGGCCTTGGTCAGAACGCCTGCACAAAATATTCCATCATTGGCACTTTGCTTTCAAGGAGCACAAGGCGCGACGTCAACTTCTGGAAAACAAGCTTGAAGAAAACAGGCTGTCCACAATATCCGGCGCTTTCGAGCAATGGCGATACCGCATCCGTGAACTCGAACTCGCCCCAATGGCCGAGGATCTTCGTCAGAAATTTGACGATGGGCTCGCATACGCCGCGCTGTCTACGTGGAAACGGACAAGCAAACGGTTACCGGCAATCGAGTTTTTCGGAAGATCGCTGAAAAGACAGGCGTGGCGAAAATGGCGCGAGGCATTGCCAGAGGCGAGGAAGTTGCGCAGGGCAGCTCGCGCTGGTGATGAAAGGATGATGAGTGAGTGGAGCTTCAAACCTCGCTACTCATATCGCTGAGAGAGGTGTTGCAGGTGACATGCTATTCAAATGGAAACTCGCTTACAGAGCCAGAGTCGCTCGACGGGTCGCTGCGTGAGTTGCTTTTTGAACATCATCTCTTGGAGAAGCGCTGAATGACTGTTCTTCCTAGACGATCTCGTGGAGGTGCCGGTCTGCTGCGCATGCGGCCGAGCGGAGACATCCTGCAGACACCTAGCAGGACACCGTCACCTGTCCAGAGTGCCAGAGCGTCACGGCGGAGAGCTCTATTCAGGCTCGAGGGCAATGATGTGAATGCTTGATCCATGCTCCTGATCGCATGCTTGAATATCATAATATAGTTACATCAGCATCGTCTCTGGCATGGTCGACGTCCTCTAGAACTCCTGTCGATATTGTCCCGGTGCTTGCGCTAGAAAGGTCCCGATCGCTTCCGAGTCGCGATCAGCCAACGTTGAAAGGTTCATGACGAATCGATGCTTCACCTGACTATGAACGGGTGTCGCTTTATATACGGCATCACACCGCTAGATATCTCGGATATCTCATCATGGACGACGAACAGGGGCCTTCGACCCTGTACCGGGCTCGATTTGCCCATACGCCGGATGGGCTTCCCGCGTTCTCGACCTTTGCAACTAGCGGTGAGGCTCAGGACACGGAGCCGCTCTTCAAGGACGAGGTGAAGGAGAGGGAAGAACAGGCGAAGGAAAGGGAGAAGGACAACCTATAGTGAGTGAAACATTCGGATTGCAGCTTCGTTGTCGCTTTCAGCGGTGTTTTAACTGACATGCAACGCAGTGCTTTGCTCAATCTTCCAAAATCGGCTACACCCACTCAGATCAGAGATCGATATCGAACTCTGGCGATCACCTTTCACCCAGATAAGCATCGCCATAACGGTGCAGATGGGAAAGACCCTTCATCGTCTGTTTCAGCGGAAACCCACTTCAATGCCATTCAGAGAGCGTACGAAATTCTTATGGATCCCCAGAAGCGGGCCGTTTATGATCTTCTCGGGGAAGAAGGCCTTCGGGAATTGGGACAGGACGAGCAGGGAGACCAAGAAGATGACGGAACGAATGCCAGACGGAGACGACAGAAATGGCAGATCGGACGCCGGCTAAAGACACCCGAGGAGATTCGCCGCCATTATCAGCGAGTTGTTTACGAAAGACGACTAAATTCGATTGATGCGATGGTCAAGTCCAAGGGTGATATCAACGTCAACGTTGACGCTCGGGCCGTCTTCCTGCCAATATCGTTCTTCAAGAATCCCGACGTTGTCCAGCATGATGTCGTCTCCAGGCTGATGCGGACGAGGATGACGGGAATGGGCATGAAACATTCCTTCGAAACACCAATCAGTAATCAGACGTCGATCGTGTGGGCTGGGCAGATGATGGCAAGGAATGGTGCCGGCGGCGGAAACGTCGTTGGCACAGTCCGACATTCCTTTGGTCCGCGTTTCTGGGTCGAAGCTGGCTCCAGTATTCTTAACCCTCGAATTGCAACCGCAAAGGCAACGTACGCTCACGACATGGAGACCTTTGCGACCGTCAATGCTGTTCAACAGACATACAAAGCGCCACCAGCGGTAGCACTCACTGTCGGAAGGAAGGTCTTCGACAAAACAACGGGTTTCGTCACCGTTCGGTCTGGATTCTGGGAATTGGGTCCATGGGGCAGAGGTCTAGCCGAAACATTGGGCCGCACGGATCGTCCAGCGGTGTCCTTTGGGCTCACAAGCATCGGACATACCGGCACAGGGTGGACCGCAGAGGCAACAGGTGGATTCATCGATAATCACTTGTCTGGAGATTATACTTTGGATATCCTCAACGGGTTCAAGGTCAAGGTCGGATCTGCTGTCGGTACCGCCACCGGTGTCAGCGCATTCGTCAACACCGAAAGGCAGATTACGGATAACACCAAGGTCGGGCTGGGCGTGACGGCTTCTCTGCCTGGCGGTATCACAATGAAGATCCGGTGAGTTGAAGATGCATGCTTACGCTATATTCGAGGCTGATGGATTATACTTCAGGCTATGGCGACTCGGCCAGAGGGTGTCCATTCCTATCATGCTTTCCCAGAACGTCGACCCGAAGGTGCTGTTCTTCTCGACTGTGGTCCCCGCCACTTCCGTCTTCGCACTGCATCATCTATATCTTGAACCTAGGCGAAGGCAACGCACTCTCAAGTAGGTTGAATCCGACCTTTCTTTGTCGATATCCGGCTAATACTCACCTTTCCAGCACAATTGCCGAGTTGCAATCTGAGAATGCAGAATATCTGGCGCAGAAGAAAGCCGAAGCATTAGATGCTATGGCTATGCTTGAAGAGACGGTCCAGCGTAAGCTTGAGCAGGAAAGGACGAATGAAGGCAAGTCGCCTCCACCTCTAACGGTATGCGCTGAACTGGAATATACCCTCAGCCGGCCTCATCATTGTTTCTGCACATTACGGCCTCGCATCTGCCTTCACGCCGATGGGCACGCGTGAGGTCGAAGGCGAGGAGGATAAAGTTGCGGATGTCACGATAGCGGTGCAGGCACTGGTGCAGAATGGACACCTTCACATTCCAGCTGGGAGACCAAAGGTACGCAGACTCCCACGGACAGACTTCAGGCACGGCTGATCTTTGCTGTGCCAAACTCCTGTAGTACAACATCCTCGGCTTCTACGTACGTCCTCTTGTCATCATGTTATGTGCTTGTGCTGACATTTTGCGTTGCTCAGGATCCCTGCATGGGAGAAGCTAAACGCCTTAGGATCCAGTATCTATTCAGGGACAAGCTGCATGAGGTCACAGTCGACGATATGGACGCTGTGCGCGCTCCGCTGAGAACGCATGTCGTAGATGATCGTAGAAACGGAAATTGGGAGGCCTAATGATACGTACACATGACTCTGCGCTGTCGTAAGGACATGGTTCTGATGACAATGACATCGGTCTCGCGATAAATATATGTCTGATTAAGTACAAATAAAGGACATTGGAAAGCGGTCTCGTTCTTCATCAGATCATGGATCCGTCCGATGAATCGCTGGAGCGTTGGATGACCATCGGCTCCAGTTGAGCTCCTTTCTGCCGCAAGATGTACCGCTTGAACCAGTAAGGCACGACCTGCCTGTTCTGATATCGAATGTAAACCTTGGTGGGGACTTCGAATACGGCGTCGAGTTCTTCCAATGAAAGGGCTTTGGCTACGAATACGAGACAATGCTTGGGGTCAGCTATGTCATTCTACTTCTGTTGGCAGTGCTGTACGCACTCTCGGGACAACACAAATAGATAAGTACGAACGCCTTCAAGGAAACAGCTATCAGTATCAATACGGCGGGAACCATCTCGAAGAGAGGGAAAGCAGACTGACCACAGCATTCAAGCCAGCCTGCGAAGATCTCGATATTAGCGTGATACTCCAAGACAGCTTGAACGAACTTACGTAGAACCCAAAGGCACCCACGGGACCAGCATCACGCAACAAAGAGGGGAAAGTGAGCGATAGCACTGCACTCCAGAAGAAGCAAGTGGCGACAGCCCAGGCTATACATAGAGGCAGTTAGTGGAGACTTTTCGTGAGAACTCCTTCTGCACATACCCATGCCGACCTCTCGATGCTGAAGATCGAAACACTCCGCTGAGTATGTGAATGGGACTGGTCCCTCTCCCACGGAGTAAATGGCGGCAAAGAGGAAGATGAAGAAGGCAATCTACGAGAATAAAGAGAGTCGTCAATCCCGTTCGAGTAGACAGGCTCAAAGGGCCATAACATACCATGCCGATATGAGCTTTGGAGTCCTCGGGAATGAGGAAACTGAGTCCAGCGCCTACGTGGGAGGGCATGATCAGACTTGCGTTCTCAACACCAGTACATTAGCCGAGGATAGCTACCCAGTAATGTAAGACACATGAGGGGGAAAGTCGAGAGCAGCAGATTCCTCCTTCCGACTGATGGTACGTTCGGTAAGCACTCGTGCGCCACCCACATGACACCGAGCACTCACAGGTGTCGATGGTGAAGACCGCGGGCTAGTAGGGAAGCGCTTGAGAAAATAGCTACCAGTACATTGAGGGAAAGACTCACCCAAGCGAACAAGAAACTGGTAGGCAAAGCATCGATCAAGTTCAGCTTAGATTTCTAGCAAGCGCAGCAAACTGTACTAACTTGACAGCACTGATTAGTTGGATGACCGGTCAGCGGGCAGATCTTTTTCCGTCATCATTCCAAAAACTTACCCAAACCCTAAAGAAGCATAAAGCGCCTCCCTCTCCGAGTAATTTGCCTCAACGAAAATCGTAGACGAGTAGAAGGCGATGACTACAACCGCGACATACTGGTGAGACCCGATATCAGAACAGACCTCTCTTCATTACTCACTGTTGATTCCACCTGCGTTCGTGAAAACAGATATAATAACGTAAGTCAGTCGTTCGCTGGAGGCGGTTTCCCGGAATGAGTGGCGAAGCCGATTGACATACACATTTGTTGAGCGATCCTGAAACGTATACGATGAGCTCGGGAACTGAAATCGTTTCAGAACGACTTACATGACTACGAAGGATGCTAACGTAGCGCGGCGAGTCCTGCAGAACATCCCGCACGGGATACTCAGTCACTGAAATGGCAGGCGACACAGTCTACTTACCGAGGTTTGGTAAATAATTCGGTGAAACGGTGCACAAACGTTTCGCCTCCTATGATTTTCATCTCTTCGGTAAGCTGTGCGCTGATGTAGTACATATCGCGCGCAGCCTGCAGTCTCGTATGTCGCAGGCGCAAAAGCGATCGCATCGCCTGTGGGTACCGGTTCTTCTTCATCAGCCATCGAGGAGATTCCTGGCGTTAAAGGCGGGGATCAGAATAGATACAGTGTTGTGGTAGAGCCGCATGAACGTACAGGACAGAAGTATACTCCCAAAGCCAGCGGTACGGCCTAAGGAGCGTACATCAGACGCGGTAACTTTTCGAGAGGAATTAGTTGCTTACGGGAATGAAAGCCGATCCAAGCTGAAGCCTCCATGCGATTGATCCAGTGTCAATTACGACCACATTGGCTGCAAACCCGAGGAAAATACCGAAAGCAGTCCATAGCTGCCAAGACATGACTATCGTGCCGGCATTGACCTTAGCCGACTGCTTTATCTTGTCGAGACAGACGTACCGAGAGCACCTCTGATGCTCGTAGGAGCGTTCTCCGCAGCGAAAATGGGAACAGTGGATCCTTTCGCGCCCATGCCGAGTCCCATCACCAGGCTGTGTAAGGCGCAGCCGTCAGCAGATTTCGTGATACATGTTGACCAAGAATTACCGTGCAATGAAGAGACCTTGCCAATTCTTGGTGAACCCGGAAGCGATAGGCGTTGCGATGAGGCACAAGGCTGTAATGAAGATTGCTCCGCGTCGACCGAAGTAGTCTGGACGTAACAGGTCAGAGAAGCGTTTCGATCTGCGACGCGAGCAAAAGCTTACTGTTGAGCGGATCACTCAACCAACAGCCCAATAGTGAACTTCCAAGGTATGGGCCAGCGTTGACCATACCGACCAGCCATTCGTCAGAGTTGCTTCCCGAGGCGATGCCGAACTCGGCCGGGAAGGACAAATTGGCGCCATTAGAGCCCTGTGATCATGATGCCGGATCAGCCCAGACTGCGCCGACAAGACCTTGTTCGAGGACTCACTGTTTGATCCCATCCTTGTACACATGCACCTGCAAAGATAGAATATGTCAGCGAGACCGCCAACCGGGGAAAATCGTCCGAACGGAAGCGTCCGAAATGCCCTATATGCGCAGTTTCAGGGGCTGAAACGCCACCACGCAAGTCTTGCTTCCGCTATTCCAGGTGAACGCTCGCACGACACCAGCAAGATCGGTGACTTGCCAGCTATATGTCGGGAACACGACGCAGGGAACCTAGACTTACCAGTTGAGCATATGATAATCGTCAACCACAGCCACAACGGGTGACTCCATTTGTGTTCCTTCTCGTATCGAATTGCTGCCCGCTCTTCTTCCGTCAACTCCGCAATCTCGTCAAAGTCGTCAGGTCGCTGTGCTAGCAGTGCCCCTTTCTCCAGGTCCGGCAAGTATTCCTCGAGTCCCCTCTGAGTGGCAAAGGTTCGGACATCGCTCAGGAGATCCTCTTTGCTGAGATGAGCAAGAATGTTTTGCGGTTTATTGTTTCCATTTCGAGGGGTCGACGGGATGACGAGGACCGGTGATTTCTCGTCCTCAGCAGTCTCTCGAACGGCAGGGCTGCCTTCCAAATGGGCGGTTTCGCTCAAAAGTATCTTCTTGTCAACCGACATCGCGTGTGGTGTTTGGGTATGGGGGCAAAGGTTCTTAAAACCTGTACGATCCCTGTTGCATATATATCTGGCGTTTTCTCTGTGGCAAGTAGCGCTCCGCATTCCCCTGTTTTTCGGAGGCCCAACAATGCAACTGTCTTCCCCGATGGGGAAAACGCCTGATCAGCTACCTGATCCCCGGGGCACCCGGGGCTACTTTTCGGTTAGGGGGTATGGTTGGCTATGGAGAAAACCCACTCAGCAATTCACTTAGCTGACTACTGCCGAAACAGTTAGCGAATGAGCGGCATAAGCTCAACTGGGAAGGATGATGCGCGAGAGAAGCGGCAAAGGAATTAATAGTGGAGACGCTAGAGTGGCAGTGAGGGTCCTGAATGTGGAGCATCTGCCAAAACGCCTGACATCTCGCGCGGTGATGTAACATCGAATTACTTGGCATATCCTGTTTTATATGCGTGGAGAGCTGCGTGGAGACTGCCGACGGTAACAGTCCAAGAAGGCACATGCTTACCTGCTGTGTGCTGTGTGCCCTACCAGCTGACCTATCAGTGCGCTTCGATATCGACTACGAGACTCTGGTAGCGGGGGGAGCTGCGGTAAGGAGATTCGAAGGGATACGCAATTGAATGCGCGTTCCAATGAAGTATTCAAAGTGATCGCGAAGGACACTGCCAAGCACGATGACGGATGACGGCGAAGCTGACGGGGTCCCCATATTCGAAGCGATATTTCCCGAGATTACAATAAGCGATCGGCGGATACAATAAATTCATCATAATCGGACCGATACCGCCTGGCAGCTGGAATGGGAGCTTTCGTAACTTGACTTGGGAAAGCTTGCAGGAGGCGGATGAGATGGAATCAGAGCAGCAGGCTGGGCTTGGTTGTGACCGATCAACAACTTCAGCCAGATTTGAAGTGCGATTGAAACACACAAGCTTGGGCAGCAGCAGCAGAGTGCTCAGCAAGTGGATCGCGAAAGTCCGGCGCATTTCCGAAGAGCTCGAAAAGCTGCTCAAAAGAGCGACGATCCCTTCTGTTGTTCCTGACAGCTTCCCTGACTAGCTTCCTGACTCATTGAAGCAGCTCTTGAAGCTGCCCTACCTGCTGCCCTGATGACTTCCTCCGCAAGCCAAGAATGCACTAATCCGAGGCTATATTTCATGTCGCTTGGCATAAACAGCTGCATAAACCCTGTTTGTTGTCAGGACATGTGCTCGGGAATTTTGCCCAAATGACTTTCTTGAACATCAGTAACGAGATGATGACGGAGGATGAGCTTTGCCTTCGCCTATGCCTGAACAATCTTTCCTAGCCTATCGCCAACACTCTATTCTCCGCCGCATGATTGCCTGCGCCTGCTCTTGCGATGTTTCCTTCAAATCGAGGTACTCCTTGAGACGCTCGTATTCGCTGCCAAACACGAGAGCCATGGCCTGCGAAAACGTAGTGGTTTTTTCCGGCGTGAGATCTCGCGGTAGTGCAAGGATCTGTGCAGCTTCATATAGTTGCGACCATGCCAGTTCCGGATGCCGGATGATATCTGACCCCTCTAAGCCGTGTCGAGAAGCCTCGATCCAAGCCTCGACCTCGCTGAGCAGCTCGCGTCCCCCCACAGCGGTGAATTTGGACCACCCGGCAAAAACTGCGCGCTGCATGATGTGATTCGAGATGTGAGAAACGATTGACCGGTAGAGCCTTCTTGTAGTTGACGAGGAAAGAATCCTTGCGAGATGTGCCAGTTGAGCGGAATACGTAGTGAGGGGTGCCACCAGTGCCGCATCGAGACGAAGCTCTTCCTGCGCTTCTGCAGTGTCCCATCGGCTTGGATAGCATGATTCATTAGTCTCGTTACACTAGAAAGAAACAAGTTGAATGACTCACCGAGTCAAATGTTGTTTGAGATCTTTCTCGACCTCGTGCGTGATGTGTTTGATAATAAGATCTTCCGCTCGAGAGATGAGCAAGTTGAATTCTTGCAGGCGGCGGTCATAGACATTCCGTTCCAGAGATGTCGATGCAATGATGTCGTCCTCTACTGCCCTTCTTAAATACTCCGCATCTGCTTGAATGTCTGCAGTGATCTGCAGGTAGAGCTGGAAAACAGGGCAGGAGATCTTTTAATATACACTTCGGCGCCGGGCCTTCAGAGACTCACAATCTCGTCTTGCCACGCGACGATGGCATCACGAACCCAGGCAGCACTGATCCAAGCCTTTGCAAGGCGCTGTAGACCGTTGACTCCGCGTGTCATTCTTGCGGGATCATTCACATTGTTGCTGTGGCCGGTCAGTGCGCCTGGAACGGCCCGAACGAATGCGGAGGACAGAGTTTCGAAAGCATCTAGCGATCCTGATATTCGACCGAGGTATGACTTTAGTAGTGGAATTTGTATGCTAGCCAGGAATGGGTAGCGATGCTTGAGCGTGGGAAGTGATGCGTAGCGGTCTAGAGCGTGGTCGTTTTGTTCGTCAGAATGTGATGGGTGGATCCTGAAAAAGCAACCTACCGGCGACCTGCTCTATCAGCGCTTTGACCTTTCTAGCGCCCATAGTTGGTCTGTACTCTGCTTCGAGGGCCTCGTTGCTTCCAACACCCTCTCCGATAGTCTCTGGTTCCACAATCGTCCATGCTTCGTCCGAAGATACTATATCGCTGAATTGTTCGTCGGCGACTTAAGGTGAAATATGGCTTAATATAGTCCAATTGCATGGAGAGCCGAAGACTTACATTTCTTCTCCCCGGACAGCCAGCGTTCGAACCAATCGTCGGTGCCCAAAACCTCCTCTGTCAAACCGATCCATTCTCCATCTGCTATTTCTTCAGAAGTAGATGTATCATCGAGATGCTGCCTGGCGTGGAAAGAATTCCACGTGCGGGCGTAATTAAAGCCATTCTGCCTGACCGAGTCATCAAAGACAACCGTTTGGTATACGGTATGAGCAAGCAGTGCCGAATGGTCCAGCAAGTAAGGGAAGCGATGCCGCAGTAAGGCAAGAGGCAATGGCAAGAGTTGCGCGATCATCTCGGACTGATATCAAGTTGATTAGCGATGAAGAGGAGGTGATGGAGTGGCTCCCTGCACGTACTGTTGCGTCAACACGTCCAAAGCCACTTCTGGCTAATAACGGCTGCAAGTAGCCCTCTGCAAAACTGCGCTGCTCAAAGATGAGATCCAGAATATGACTGAATGCCCATTCGGGCTGATGTCCCAACAGACTGCAATCAGAACGGTCAACTCTATTCACAGTTGCAAGGACTCACCTTGTCAAGTCTGTTCGTCCCGCGGTCTCCCTCAAAGTGGAATCGGAACCGTAATGCTACAGGCCTTGCCATTATGACGAAAGGATAAAGAGCGCGGACCGATATTGGATCGACCACAGACTTCGTCGGATCTTGGTGGTATAGCTTCTCGCCTCTAGACCATGGCGTCCAAAGTCAGTGATGACTTTTCTCGTATTCCTCACACCGACTCTTGAAAACATACTCGTTTTGAAATTGAAGCAACTCGCGGAAAGCACGCTCGAAATTCTTCCGTATCTCAGCCGAGAGAGAGGGATAGTTGACCTTGCGCGGCCACCCGATAGCCTCGAGTGCATTTGACAGGTTTCTGATGATACCAGCATTCAATCAGCCCCAAAAGGGATGAGCGGGCGAAAGAAAGCTTCAACTTACCCGCTCAACCGGTCCTTCAAGACCTTCCATGTCTGACGCCTTATCTCCTGGGACACCTTGAGCAGATTCATGGATTCTGGCAAAGTCCGCTGCATGTCCGACACAAGTTTATAGAGGATCTTGTATTTTGGGAGTACTGTTAGAGGGGATGGAGATTGGCTGACTATATCTTGCAATGGGTGTAAAGTTTCCTGGCTGAAGGTCGTAGAGAGCTAATCAGCATGTTTCGTCCCGAATGAAGACAGCCCGGGACGGACCTGAGCGTAGCTACTCGCTCCAGTACTGCAATCCACCTAAGCGAACGTGCCAGTTCGTTCATCTTCGCTTGCACTCCCTCCAGCCTGCGAAGTACGCTCAAGGCTTCTCCATCCGATGGATCCTGTTCTTCCTCCCCTTCCTGAACTGCGTCTTTCGGGTTGACCTTTCCTCCTAGAAGCTCCCGTTCGAGGCGTCCAAGGGTATCGATCAGCTCATACCGCGACAAAGATAGAACTTGGGCATTCTGTAATAGACTCTGGATCTGGGTTCGTGCTTTTGCTGTTATGCCGTGTATCCGGGCTTCAACCAGTCCCAGCTGGAAGTCGCAAACAGGTTAAATGGCATCTCTGCAGTATACATGTATTCCTTACCTCCGCTTCGCTGTCGGCTTGCACCTTGCGGCACTTCTCGATTTCATTCTCCAGTCTTGTTGTCGAAGTATCACCGTCTTGCGGGGCGACGAGGTCATCCCATGACGTGAACTGCTTGTCGATGATTTCGATGATTTGATCATTGCTTCCCGCTTCTTCTGCATTTGCGATCGCTTCCCGCAGGGTGGCGATTTCGCGAGACAGAGAGGCCATGTTACTGGCGGAGCTCCGGCAACGTAGGAGGTGATCTCTGCTTTACACAGCACACTAGGTTATACCAGAAGGCAGCAGGTCCATCCACTTTCCATAGCCATTCGTCATAGTCGACCTGCACTGGTCCGGTGGTTTCGCTCACTTTGGTTCCGCGCACTCGATCAATCAATCGACGTGAACTCTATACCGGCTTGTCCGAGAATCAACTTGAGCTCCCCTTGAGAACGCACTTCCGCTTGTCGGAACGCTTCAAATGCCGCGGGTGGCGGCATGCCGGCCGACCGGCGTTGGCTATTGTACCCATAACAGAGGAGGCGGAAAGCGATGTGGTCGTGAAACGGACTTCAAGCCAGATGGTGAGGAACGGTATTCAGTAAGCAAGCTCGACGTCTTTGCCTTTTGGTATTCGCTAAGTATCTCGACGTGTGGTAGGAATGTCCGGTGCACAGAGCAAGGGGCATGGAAAAGTCTCGGAGGAGAAGAGAAGCTGCGGGAAAGGTGCCTCGTAGACGAAGACTTGAAGCGGCAACTGTCGGAAATGGGATGACGATAGGATCGGAAAATCAGAGCGAGCAGAATCGTGCTCTTTGGGGATCTCAAGGTGCCTCGGCATCTATGCTCATCGCATCGTCGAACGGTTTCGGTGGACGTAAGTGATGGTGAATCTGCTCCGATCAATCAGGCTAAGTCTGTCGATCGTTGCAGCGGTACCTTTGGGAATTCCACTACAAGTGCCAATACCACAGACTATCAACCCATCCATAAATGGCTTCTCAACGGTGCCAGGAACAGGCGTCACCGATACTTCACTTACTGCCGGATCTAACTCCGCGAGTCAACCAGAACCGTTCGCGAATACCGAAACATCCGACGATCATTTCATGCCCGACCCTATCCCGCGCGAACCATCACAACCCGAATCGCAACGGTTTGAGCCACCGCCTGATCCTGTGGCAATAGAAGCAGACAATCGGGCAGCCATGTGGTCAGAACATAGCGATACAATGAAACAGATCAAGGACGACGTGGATTCCATGCTGGCAACGCTGTGGGCCCGGGATACGGATCCTGGCGATTTGCGGGATATGTTTGCTACGATGAAGGAGGAAGTGAAACAAACGAGAATGCGGTTGTTGCCATAGAGTATAATTTGGCTTGCGTAGGATTGCTGCCAGCCTACGACATTACGACATTACTCCAAGTGGATTCACTCAAAATCCGATTCCGATGTCTAAAACGCTACTTCGATTATGACCAGACCGTTATACAGGTCAGCTCACCGACCACATCCATCGAGAGTCAGCCAAGGCATCTCGGTTCCCATGTATCCGTTGAGGAACGGTGGTACCGCCTCAAGCACGCCGCCTATCGGAACGAGTCTCGATCAATCGCCCTTGCCTTCAAACTGCACACCATCGGGCGTGGCCCTATCGCGGGAGATCAACCATCGGTCTGCGTTGGCATCATACGTTCGCATGCGCTACCGCAATCACCCGATAAGATATGTTGCTCCGCATCTGCAAGGTTCTGTTTTATGCATAGAGTTCTTGATACAAGTATCCGTGGAAG
Source organism: Naganishia sp. PG3902-1 (assembly GCA_023628075.1). NCBI lineage: Eukaryota > Fungi > Basidiomycota > Tremellomycetes > Filobasidiales > Filobasidiaceae > Naganishia > Naganishia sp. PG3902-1. Next base: position 328,038 of record JAMALH010000009.1, read on the forward strand.
CGGTTCTCGGCGAAGACGCCATTCGGTCCTATTCCCGAGCTTTCCGACGCGATGCGACGATGACCTCCCGCTCAAATTTATTGTAGCTTTCCGTCAAACGGCCCACTGAGTCCAAACCACTTCCGTAGTCCCTGCAGCCGCTCCTCTTCGTTCTGGAAAGTGCACAGCACCTCCTTTTCTCCATCGTCAAATGCACTCAGCTCCATGTTCGTCAAACTCAGCCTGGCGAGTCTTGCAGAATAATCAATCGGCGGCATGATGCTCGACTCTTGCGGATACTCCGCACCGGTGATGCCTGGCTGGTATGTTCGAGCGACCGCGAAGTATTCCCTGAACTTGTGGGTGACGCCCTTGTCGCCAATACAGACGTGCCAAGAGAGCTTTTCGTAGGCTTCCAGCTCCTCGGTCTGGGTAGTGATCGCGTACAGCATATCCCAGGGCGCTTGGTCAGCCGTTTGGCCTTTTCGAAGAGAGCGATGTTTGAGAATGTATGTCGGGTTGACCAGCTTCCTATCCGAATCTTCCGGCAGGGCCAGCGTATTGAGATCCGCAACAGTGATGTGCCATGATTCGGACGGGAGGACTGGAGATCCTACAAAGGGTCCGGCTTCACCGGGGTTCTTGGTCCTCGGCAGCGGAACAGGCGTGACAGGCCCTCGTCTGGCGAATCCGCAATCCACAAGGTAGGTCGTCCCGTCCAATTCCAAGAGGACGCAGCAATGTGTCGGTCTTTTCGGCAAGATCACGCGATCGGAACCATCATCTGACGGAGGCCCCTCTCGGACGTACGCCGAAACCGGTCGACAGGAGTAGCCGAGCCCGAGCAGGATCTGGCAAAGCTCGAGGCCGTGGAAGTAGCAGTACCCTCCTAGATGACGAACAACGAGACGGGAGTGAATGGACGCTGGATCCAGAGGGGGCGACGTTACTTTGTCCACGCCTAGAGGCACGGATGAGCCCATGTCGTTTTCTGCAACGATGCCATCACCTACAATGCCTGATTGTAATGAGAATCAGCGAGGAAATAGAGCAGCTGATGCAAGTCCTTCTCACATGAATGTGTTCTCGAAGGGTATGAATAGGTTGTGCCCAATCATCAATTCTTTCAAAACCCTCAATGGTTCCCGTTTGACATCCGATTTAAGGGCGGCAATATCACTGGCAAGCGGATGATGCACGCGCTGAAGGTAGGATTGGATATCGCTGTCCGTGGCGGCTCGAGTGGGCGGTGTCATTGCGGAATGAGCAGCAATTTGGAGTACGCCGCGGGCTAAACGGGGTCTCTACACACCATAATGGAATTCACGACCAAGCACGCAAAGAATAAACACGCGAATCAAGTGACGAATCTGCGGAAGCAAAGTGGACCGGGGAGCCGGACTTCAGATGTGCATATATGCGGTGGCGGTCAGCTTCCAACGCTCTCGCAACCCATCACCGCCGCAGCTTAACGGATTCTGCATCGTCGCGACATCGCCGTATTCACGCGCGACGAATCAGAACGATTCCTTGATCGTGATTGCGAGGGGAGGATCGATTGCTACTGCTGATCGTTGGATTTGCGCTCGAATGAACGGGCCAGTGAGTGAGTCGGTGATAGGAGACCGAAGAGGAGCAAGGTGACCGCTCCTATCAAAACCTGACTGATGGAAGTCTCTCTCACGCCTAATCTTCACAGCTAAGGTAGTCCCAACCTTTTCTGAGAACCGCGCTCGAAAGACGGTCAAATCCCATCAAACTCCGCCAAATATGTCTTCGTCTCCAGATCCTATTGCATTACAGGACTCGGGAACCATCCGAGGTTCACATCATCGACAAAAAGGGGGAAGCGAAAAAACGGGATCCAACCTCGACGGACTCAATCTTGGCTGCGACAACCGTATGATATCACCGGGAAGCAAAGCCGGAAAGACCATTCGCTATCGACCGTACTCTCCACCTGGCTTCTTCACAGACATGAATCATGACAAAGGGCTACCATACGGGATTCGATATGATAGCCTGATCAAAGCTGGGAAGATTACTGAACCCGCTCCTATTCCCCGAGTGTCATCAGATGTCCAAGAGGAATGGGAACTAGCCCGAGACATATCGTTTGGTACCTTTTGCGCGCAGGAAGACGACTTCGTGACTGCCATTGCATCACCGGAAAGATCGACTGCAGCCATCGGAGGTCGAAAGCAGCGGCCGGCGGGCAGCGACGAAAGGCAAATGTCTTCGTTCGATCAGCTCCGTCTTCAGCATCCCTTCTCTGACGGTTCTTGGCGTAACAGCGGACTTGCTTTGGAATATGGACAGCCTTTCAGTGACGGGGAGGATTACAGCTCGAGCTCATCCGTTCCGGAACAAGTCGGGAAGCCAGGTCGACTTATCGCACGAAACCGGAAACCATCTGTCAAAGAGTCGCTTAAAACGTCAAGCTCTATCATTACCCAGGAGGGCGATGCTGAAGATGAATCACGAGGATCTCGGTCAGGATCACGATCATACATCAGAGACAGGTCATCGGAAAGTGCCTCCTCGATCGACAGTTTCTCGGTAGAGTATCCTCGCTCGAAAGTGTCGTACCGACACTATCCGTCCTCGTCGCCGTGCGAACCTGAAGCTGACAGTCTCACTGCCAATGAAATCTCTGCAACGAGGTCTTTTTCTGTCGATCCTGCATATCAGAGCGGTAATGCCATCGGTGGATTGAATGGGATATCTCAGCCAGGCTGCAGATCGCCCATCATCGAGACACAGTCGAGTGCAACAAAATCAACTCCTTTGACGCAATATGCAGCAAGTCAGACGACCGGGAAAGCGATGGACGATTCTTCCACCTTACAAGGCAGATGTACAGTACAGGAATTTGCCCAGAAGGTAGCCTCTCAAACGGACACGACTAGGTCAGCGCGAACCTTCTCCGGCATTGGCGGTAGCTCGACGCCTTTGACAGCGTATCAGGTCACGCAGCAGACAACATCATCCAGGGCATCCTTGTATCTCAAGAGGGCTTCCTCGACGCCTCTTTCGAATTATGCAGCGGATCGAGTGTCAAGTGGCGCAGCTACAGAGCGACGAACGGGTTGCATCGGATTGGCCGCGTCATATAGATCCTCAGCGGTCGAGGGGTTGAGGTCGTTGTCGGATGAGGCGAGTGTGGAACATCTGAGGCAGCCCCCCAGTGCGCATGCAGATGAATTTATGCTGAACGACGCCACAGAACTAGCGGGTGATCTCGAACATGCTTCAAGCTCTGCAAGTTCCAAACAAATCCAAGCTTCTCTGTCTGACAGCGGAAGTGAAGTGCATTCTCCGCAATCGCCCACCAGGCATTTGTATGTCTCATTCCGACGACCCGACCCGCTTATCGATAACGTGGGCCGCCAAGATCCCCCTGAACCGGTCATCCCCACCGCATTGCACCCGGTTCGGGGGCGCTTTCCGCGATCCAGACAGGAACCCACGGCGAGGGAGCTGATGAGACTTACAGCACACGCAGATGAAGCTACTGTGAGCCTCAAGCACATTGGCTCTCGTCAAGCCAAGCTGACACATCTCAGTGCTTCTTGAGACCGTGGGGTTTGATGGAGAACTGGGAAGAGATTGACAAGTTCGAGCTGTCTGTCGAATATGTCGTTTAAGAACGCTCGTCAATTGAAAGGCGATGACCACTTCCAGCAGGCGGCGTTCTGTAGATGGAAGCACGGCGTCCTGATAGAGCTGCCGAATACTGTAGCTTCGGGCTCTGACCAGCAGCGTTATCAGCCGGTGCATATGCAGCATGCAACGACCGATCGATCTCTGGCTGGGAGCGTCATGTCGGAATGGCGCTTAGGGTTGACCATCCAGGTTCTCGTAGTCCTCTCGCGCTTGTGTAAACGTTCGCTAAGGATCGATCTATAGAACATTGCGTATCGACTCACTGATAAGCCAAATCCAAGGCCATGCTGCCATTCCTTTTATCTTTTACCAGGTCAGATGCACGGTAAGCATCACTCGACATTGAAATCCGAGGCTGGACGATTTCACATTCAAGCAGGGAAGCGGTATGGACCTTGCATTGCTGTGGGCGCAGATCGAAGAGAATCATCCATATGCCCCAAAAGTCGAGCAGTGATCAACATGAAGGTAGATATATATACCCAGGCTAGGTCCGGGCTAGCAGGCACTCGTGACATATAAAAGATTAAAAATTGCTGGACATCAATGGCCAAATGGGAGAGTGGTCTAATCCGCCACGTTCAGGTTTCACTCGCAGTGTACCTCGTGGTGTCGCAAGACGCGTGCGTTCGAACCGCACTTTGGTCATAACATTTTTGTCCCCTGCAGCATATGCCCGCTGCTGCAAAAGGTCTATAGTCAACGACATCCTCCGTGCAATGAGAAGTTTACCTCTTTTGGTATTGACTTCGCCAGCTGAAGAGAGGAGGGCTCTTCATTTTCCATGCCTTCAGGAATTCCTGGCCGCTAGCTTATTGCATAACGCTCACAATCGCTTTACGTCATTCAACTGGACATAGGTAATAACTGTATTCTGGCATCAGCTACGTTCTTCGTTCCTGCTGAACAGGCGCAATTATCATATGGAGTTCTGATCCTCACCAGCGCACCAGCAACATCTTGCTCGCGCGCAGGGGTGCTAAGTAGTTCAGCCTACCCTGAAGACATCCCGCGCCCTGGCCAGCCTTGAAATCCGCGGCGGACCGAGAAATGACGATGCGATGTGTCGGTGATCCAGTTTTTCTCATTCTGTGCACACCTCGTTGACGATCGCGATAAAATGAATGGATATTCAATTCCGAGCAGGTAAAGGACAATCATGCCTGCGAGACCCTGGCAGCACAATGATTCTGAGGGTGGACTGCCTATGCCGACACAGATCCTCCTGTAAATTGCACAGGACCCACCGGACATCGCTGGTGACCGTTGACTACATGAGATACCCTGAGACAAAGCCCCTTGACCCTCACTTCTTTGCCCGAAACACCATGACCGCATCTCGCCCTACGATTTCAGTCCGGACATGCTCATGCATACTCTCAGGCACCTTTTCGCCCGGTATTGATCGCACCGAGTATCCGTCAGGTACGAACACCGGTGCAACAGTGACGATCAGCCGATCGACCAGCGGACGTGATTTCGCCACTATCCGACACTGATTTGGTTCGAAGCTTCGAATATCATCAGGTATCCGATACCCGGCGAATTGACGAATGATGTCTGCGCCCCCTTCAACCATGAGGCTCTTGATTTCCAATTTCTCGAGTAATTCGGGAAGCGTACGAAGGTCCAGACGGTCTTTGAGTGCAAACATATGAGCTTGAATTGGTTCGAAAGCAGGATGAGATACGCACTATCGACGCCCATGCTAACCTCAACCAAGCGTGCTCCAGCGTCGACAAGTGCTTTCCTCCGCTTCTCAAGATCTGTATTGTCACCCAAGGGATTATTTTCAAAGTCGTCCTGCCGACAGATGATCCACGGTGCCTTTGCATGTGGCGTTTCTGGGTCTTTCAGCGTTGCGAAGAGGCGGGCTGTCGTCGGAAGACGACATGACGGATCAAGGATGATCGGCTGTGGTGTGCGGTGGTGCTCTTCTTTGGGCAGGAGGCGGACTGTATGAATAGGATAGGTGACTCAGCATGATAGGAAAGCTTGTAACATGTGAGGCTATGGTCGGTGGACTGAAATACAAGATGCGGAAACGATCGGGCATGAGTTTACTGCTCGACAGACTCTCGTCCTGTGCCCAAGCGATGACGAACGAGACCCATTCAGAGAGTGTTCCGCTCAGAATACTCTAACTAGCAGTCAGGAGTTCAAACATCCGTCCTCCGCGTGATGCGCATCCCTGGAAGCTCGCCCTCAAACTCACCATTCAGCCTCGGATCGTCCGCAATCGCCGTGCCCACGCCCACCAATATTCCATCATGCATCGTCCTCATCCTTTCGGATACATCATTAGCTCGAGTTCTCATCGTCACAACAAGAGCAACTCACCAGTGCGTCATGAGCATGCTTTCCTCCCCGCTGAGCCGTATCTGCTCTCGATTGTGTCCCGCAATACTGGCGTCAAGGGATTGGGCGTAGGTGAGGGTGATGAGAGGGTGCGAGTCATCATGGGCGAGGGCGTCGATCAAGAAGGCCGGCGGCGGCATATTGGGATAGCTGCGGATGGCGACAGAGCAGATGGGAACATGGTAATGGGCTGCAGACCATCGAATATGGTTGGATACCCCGTGCGGACGAATCCGAGACATCTTCAAAGTACGTCGGATTTACAAATTTGTGGGCTTTCAGCTACGTTTGCGCTCTTTTTCGCGGCAGTGAAGGGGAGCTAGAAGGTCAGTTAAGGACGGTTCTAAGTTTATGGTCATACAGTCATTGTATCGAGCGAGGGCATGAATGGTCGATAATAATACGTGACTGTCCGTGCCGCTTTCATGCGTCAGGCAGGATTCCCTGCAACAGCGTCCATCGGCGTCCTTATACGAAGACTCTTGATCGCCAACAGTTCCCCATATATACTCTATCGTGCTTTATACCGTCACATCTCATACATGCTTTAACGACAATGACGACATCTACTTTGCCGGCTTGTCCGGCAGGATTTTGATAAGATTCCTCACGGCCGGCGGTAACCGGTCCGCTTCAACCCTGCTCATCGGGCGAAGTTCATGCACGGGGACATTCTTGGCGAGACCGAGCTGTTGAGAGAAGGAGTCAGAAACACGCGGCATCGACACGGTGTAGCGGCAGAAAACTCACGAGGTTCAAGCGGATTTCTTTGATCTTTTGCAGGTCCTCCCCGTCCAGGTCACCGGACCCTCCGCGCTCGCGAGCCTTCTCCACTAGACGCTTGGATTCACGCACGATCTGGTCACCGGTAAACCGCAGGGAATCCGTAAACCACTTTGCGCGTTCCGCCGGCGTACTCGGCGGGCCGCCGTTGGGGCCCGTGGCAGAAAAGTCTTGGATTTGCTGCAGGAGCGCAGCGAGCTCGAGACCATCCTTGCGAGCCGCCCATTCCAAGACTTCTTGCCGTATAGGAATTTTTGCTGAGATCTCTTGCACGAGCGCCTTCATGATGACGAGTTCCATATCCTCGACCTTGACCAACGAAGGGGCCGCCTTGGCCTTTTTTGAATCCGGCGCGTGGGTTTCCGCTTGCAAGAGCTTGTACGCCTTCGTGGCGAGATCGATCGTCCGTTGCGTCTTGCGATTGAACAACCCCCCGCGCCAGTCCGTCGCCATGTATTGATTCAATGATTTGCCCAATCCCAAGTCCTCTTGGTCCCCTCCTTTCAGATTTTCCTCCACCTTGACCTTTTTCCTTGATCCCTCCTCCTCGCGCATGAAATCCCAATTCCTTTTGGCGCTCTCCTCAGCCCCGCGCACAAACTTCTCGACAGAGTTCAAATACGCCTCGCCAACGACATCCTCGCCCGTACTGACCACCTTGAGGTATCGTAACGGATCCTCCTCTGGCCTCAACCACGACGCATACTGCGCGCCCGGCGGACCCAGTTCAGGTGGTCGAAGATCCAGCTTGACCTTGTCGACAAACTCTCTGCGATCCAGTCCGACTGGTCGAGTCGCACTCCAGCCATACGCCTCGGGCAACGACTGATACCTGCCAAAATCCCAGTGATCCACCGGCCGCAGCGGTATCTTCGGGGCGCGTTCCTCGTGCTCGAAGCCCGTATATGTCGGCTGTGGCTGCCAGACATCGTGCGAGCGCATCGCCTCGTCGGACCAGTCGATCGTACGCGGCACCGCGAGTGTCTCGCCGCGCGACTCAGAATCAAACCCACGCTCGAACAGGTCGAACAGGTCATCGGCTTCACGTAGATTGCGGTCGCCGGTCGTATACCATTCTCGCCACTGTCCGTCCCATTTCTCCTTGGCGCGTTGTTCCTTTCTACTGCGGAGCCGTTTACCACCCGTGAGATACCATCCGACGGTCCACGCAATGTCCGTGTTGGGCGGGTAATCTAGCATCTGTTCGGGGACGAGCTGATGTGGCGGTAAATCATCAATGGCTCCGCGCTTGGACGTGCCGTCTGCTTCTGCCTCGGGTGATACCGATCGACCGTTCGAGAGCGGCGTGCCCTCGAACGGCGTCGATCCACCAAGACCAGATGACATCCGTGACATCGCGCCCGCTCGACGTCCGACCGGCTCCGGCTCCGGCGATGGTGTCCGAATCAACGGTCGGTTCTTGGCAATATGCTTCTCGGCTAGTGTCTTGATCTTTTCCGCCTCGCGATGTACGAGCGAATCGTCGGGATTGAATGTCTGAGCCGCGCGTATCATCTTTTCGACATCGCCCTGAGACCCTTTCCTGTCAGTCTGAGCAGATCCCAAGCGATACCAATCGACCCACCTCGAATTGCTCGACGGTCCGGTACCGCCCAGCCTCGAGCTTCTCATTCATCGTAGCGAGGTCCATCGCGTTACCCGGCCCGCCAATCATATCCAAATACCCCGGAAACTCCTCCTGATCGACCGGCTCCAGAAACAGTCCATACTGGAGATCTCATCAGCATTGTGAACCGCTCGTTGCGAGCTCTTTATCACTTACCGAATCCTTGCGCTTGATATCCGCCAACACCTTGCGCAGCACATCCCTTAGCGGCTTCTTGGTACGCAAATACGGCCTGCCCTTGCCCATAAACAACACCCGCCCCGACGCCGCCGCATCCGCCAGCATCGCCTCGGTCGGCTCGTCCATTCCGCCCGTGGGTGTGCCCGTCTCCGAAGCCGTCGTCATCGGTGCGGAACCCTCCGGCGCGGGGTTTCCAGAAGCCGACATGACGGATACGGATCGACGTGGGAGCGTTAGCGGGGCGATGGTGGGTGTCGGGAATTGGGATGTTGTGTTGGCGGACGGGCTGGGTGCCGGAGATAGTTCAGGTGAGGGGATGGCGAATGTAACGGATGTTATGGGCGCTGTGGGCGGTGGTGCTCGAGCGACAGCAGGAGTGGCGGGACGTTCAATCGGCAGTTCAGTTGCAGCGACGGTCGTCGCAGGTTCAGCGCTAGGCTTGTCTGCTTGTATGCTTGTCGGCTGTGGAGCACTCTGGGGATCTTGCTTTATCGAGGGCTGCATCACTGTAGCAGACGCGATAACAGGCTTGCCTTCAGCCCGATCCTCCGGCACCTGATCAACATCCATGAGCCCATCATTCGTCTCCAGCCCATCAGCTTCATCGCCAACATTCCTCTCAGCAGCAACAGCCACCTTCCCCCTTCCCCTTCCGCTCCCTCTTGGCCTCCCCCGACCGCGTCCACGCGTCCCCCTCGAGGCCCCTCGTTTGCCTCGAGCCGCTGCTCCGCGACCTCGTTTCGCTGGGGTGTCCGTATCGTTTGCTGAATTGACCTTGCCGTTGTCTCCCATCACTTGCTCTTCATGTTTGATGGTGTCCAAAGCATTCGGAGCGGTCTGAGATGTCGAGTCGGCAGCCGACGCATGATTCGCGAGTTTACCGATATTCAACTTGATCTTGGTCGTCGGCTGTCCCGGCTCGAGTGGAGCTTCCCCCACGGCATCATCCCATTCGGCATTGTCCTCCGCCTCCTGTGCCTGTCCATGACCGCTCCCTAACGTCGGCTTGATCCCCGTTGCACCCAAACTCAACTTCAATTTGACTCCGCTTCCCGCTGGCGTCGCTGGATCGCTGCTCGGTGGTGGATCGGCCGGTGCAGAGGACGGTAGCTTGAGCTTGAGCTTGAGGCCGTGTGGCTGGGACATGGCGTGTGAAGGGGGCGCTCGGGAGTCGGACGCCTCGGCAGGTCGATCGCGCATGGCTCTGCTTTGTTCAGCCCGCCGTACGCTCGGGCCTGTCCAGGGGGAATTGCAACGGGCGCACCTGCCGCGGTCCGGCTGAGGTCCATGCGAGTTGATGCAACTACTGGTCATAGACTGTGCGTCGGATACTTTGCTGCCTCGACCCGTCAGGTTGCCACAGGCAAGCATTATACGAACGGCCTCAGTACACACACACATAAGTCCACTTCCACATTCCCGCCGTGTGGGGCTTCCCTCCCACCCGGCCTGCAGTCCATCCAGAACGCATGCATGTACAATTTCCAGAGGATGTAACGGGATCGATAGCGTACAACCGCCCTACTACATATGCTGCCGCGAGAAAGTCATTCCATGCATCCGTCCCAGATAGCCTGTAGCCGCTCTTTTTTGAGGCGACTCGCTTATTCCGACTGGACGGGGAACTCGAAGTGGACGTCCTTGCCTGAGAGGTGATGACATATCAGCGGTGGACAGGAGCAACGGGACATGGCGACGACGTACCGGTCAAGTTCCTGTAGACGGACGAGAAGGTGTCGAGCTTGTATTCGAGCAGGTTCTTGTCCTTGGAGTCGAGGTAACTAAATATCGCCATCTGTCAGCATACCTTCCGCCGCTGGCGAACCTGGTTCCACTCACGCTCGGATGAGCTTGCCACCGTCAACACCGACACGAGTCCTCTTGCCAACAATCTCGGACGGGAAGACGAGGTCCTCGAGGATCTTCTCGTGGACGGCGGTCAATGTTCGCGATCGAGGTCGCTTCTGGCCGAGCTTTTGCTTTCGGGATTCCTTTCGGAGCATTCGTCGCTGGGCAACGAAGACGATGTATCGGTCCGAGAGCTTCTTCTCGAGTTCTCGGGTGAGTCTGGGGGAAGAACAAAGGGAAGGAGGGGAATGATCAGCCTTGGTTTCTCGCATCGAGGAGGTGAACCTGAAAAGGTTCTCCGTCGACTCGACTTTACACGATAGCCGCTCCGTTGGACGGGTCCTTGAGTTCCTACGAGCACGACATGGAGGAGGTGATCCTGAAAAGGATCTCCGTCTACTCCACTTGACGTCGTCCCACCACCATCCACTTTCCGTTCCACCGACATCCACTTCGACTTACCGCTGCTGGACCTTGTGGAAGGCCTTCAACATGGGCACGGGCACAAAGACCACGATAGCCTTCTTTCCACCCTTGACGTCAACCTCCTTGGCGGCCGAGATCTGCAACAACTGCAACTCCGACTTCAATTCGGGAACATTGTTCTCCAGGTCGAGCAACGCCTGCGCAACGGTCTGCTCGATCTCATCGGGAGGAGTCTGAGGAGCGTTGGCGGTTCGAATGATCTTGTTGGTGTAGGACATTTTTGCAAGAGTCGGCTGTGAATGGAGCGTAGTGTCAGCGTCACGAGACCCTTGAATTTCGCGTTGACGACACGACTCACGCTGCGATGACCTTACCTGGAACAGATCCTTTTGAGTGACGTTGAACTTCGCAAGGAGCGTCTTCGTCACGCGCGTTGAACGACGCCGTTCCACAACCTTCTGATCGAGAACGACATCGCCGGACAGTGGTACGGTGTCACTGGACCGGCGGTAGAGCCTACCAGCCTGCCAGACTCTGGCCTTCCTCGCGGTTTGCGCTTTCAAAAAAGCGCGAATTGAGGCATACGCCCAAGTACGCTCGAAATCCTCTCATTTCTCAGGAGTTTGTTTCAAGATTCGCTTCCGACTTCCAGGAGAGCGTTTCACATTGGGCTGTCAGGCGAGAGTCTCCCTCTCTGTCAGTTGGGCGCAAAGGCCTAGTCTCTTCGTGATCATGCCGACCCAACAGCCAACACGCGAAGCTTTCCGCTCTTGTTACACAGGCTATGCACAGCCCTTTCTACCACTCAAAGGGGGACTCCGATGACAGGACCTTCGCCATCGACGGGAACCGGGTCAGGTTGTCAACGCTTAGGTATCTGGATTGGTCTGTTGATTACACATGGAAGCATATCGAAGGCCGTTGAAATGCTTCGACCCGCGAAGAGGTGGCGTCACATTCCCTTGCCTACGGTTCTGAGCCAAGCTTCACTGGACTATTGGGAGTCTCCTTTAGAAAGCTAGACTATATCGTTGGGCGTGGGCCACGTCAAGCCTCCTGATGAAGATGTTTCGCTCTGACATGGCCGACTTCGGATGCAATGAAACACGTCTTCCCGATTACCTGCTTCTTTCAGGGCAACGCATAGCCGACCGTGATCTCCCCATGGCTCTCGCATCTTCCTTGTTTTCAGTCAGTTGTTATGCGCCTCGGGGGAGGGAGGGAAAGGGCGATAAGGTAGGAGCAAAAGATGCCTATCTTGCTTTTTGTATTATTCCCTTAGGTCTAACAGCTACCTTACTGTATCAAAGGGAAGGCAATTCATATTACGAGAGCTATGTAGAACCGGCTGATCCAAATCTAATCTTCAGGATCTCTCCATCCCATCACTCCTGCCGTTTTCCCTCGACGATTTTTTTTTTCCGGAATCCAAATACTCTCTCTCTCCCTCTCTCTTCTTCGCGGAAGCCCTATGGACGTCTTTCGCAGCTCAGCGGACCTGAATAACATATTTTGATGGATTAAGCAAGTATCCACCACAGGGAGTCTACAGAGTATTTGAAACTAGCCTTCACCTGGGAAGCGCATCAGAAGGGCAGCCTGACGAACACGGCGTCGCTAAGGCCTCTGATCGCTCGAGACTTCTCAACCGCACCCTCGAGTCTGATGTTAGCCCTGATACCGACGCGATGGCACCCTATGCCGAAAAGCGCGTCTCTCGTTACTCGCCAACTTTGCCTCGAACCGAACAGTTTATCTGTGGCGTCTGATCCAACATGGGTGGATGCTCATGTGCCAGCACAGATGGATCCGGGTTCTCCAGCAGGACTAGATGGAACAGAGGTCATTCTCAATTCAGGTGAGGATTCGTCTTCTGGTTTTCCAGACCCCACGCAACGTCGAGGTCGCTGCGCAAAGGCGCCTCGTTTGTCAAAGCCAGCTACCGGAAATGACTGCATCCCAAGCTTTCCAGCCAATGACTCACCTCAATGACGAGGACAAGGAGTTGGCTACTCAGTGAGCATTGAATCTCGGGCAGCGACGAATATCTCGATGAATCGCTGACGAGGACGCACGTACTACTCTAGGCTGGGTTGGCAATTCCCACATGTCGAGCGACTGCTTCAAATGAAGCGGCCCTCGAGGCTGGTACCAGGACACCGCAGCTCGGACTGCAATCAAACCACCCATAAAGCTTGGAAAGGTCACTACGAGAATGCCAATCGATATCGCAGTCACAGGCTTCTCTGTATTGTGATGGCGCCTGGGAACATCCCTGAGGGACCGCTCGGCTCGAAGACTTCAGTAGGGCTTCTCGTCGGGTTTTGTATAAGAGGCGAGAGACGTATCGCTTCACGCCGACCACCGAGGACACGAACCCCGATACAGAAAGCGAAGTGCAAAGGTCCAGATTTTACTGCAAGATTGTTCAGGGCCTACAGTCAGCTCAGGGTTCTGGAGGAACCAGGGGGACAGACGTTGCAGTTGCAGCTCGCCTTCCCGGAAGAGGCCACGGAGAAGATCAACACAATCTGAGGGGAGATTGAAGGACTGTTTGAGCAGAAGTGTCGACTTGAGTCTGGGCATGTGTCGATCAAATCCGAGAAGGGTTTGTCCGAGCCTCTTGAACGAATTCTGACCGAAGCTTGTTGAGTCGGCGAAGAGGGGAGGGCCCGGAGATTTGACAGTCTTGCTGGAAGAAGTCGATCAGCTTGATAAGGATGGGTACGTGAGAAAGTTGAGGAAATCCGTGAGAAGAAAGTAAAGCATGCTCCCGATTGGCCTGAGCAGGCCGCCAGGTCGCCGATTCACGCGGTATGGGCAATGAATAGACAGGTCGCAGGTCGCAGGTGTCAAGCTTGTCGGCGATGAGGTAGTGCAGCACTGCGTTACGGCTCAAATTGTGATGGCTTGGGAAAAAGGCATTGTATTGATAAACCTGTTGCTGTACAATAATGTTCTGCTAAGTACTCTGTTGTCGAGATACGAAAGGCCATATCGTGATTACGCAGGGACTCTGAGACTGCGCCGACGTGCAGGAAAACCGATGCCTACCAGACTCCGAGGGACTTCGAATAAAGGTACAGGCAGGGCCAAGAGACAGTTAGAGCTGATGAGCAGTTTTCGGAATATCGTTGATATCAACGCAAGCTTGAGGAGGGGACGATGCATATTGCGCCTAACAGGTGGATTGTCGATCAAAAGGAGAACGACAGTGTCTTGACGCTACTCGCGTTTTCGTGGTGAATCTCGAAAGCTCCATTATGCTCGAACCGGAAGGCTTGGTCAGACTGGCCCAAGGTTCGTGTTGGAATCCGTAAACAGAGCATGAAGGGCTCGAGGAATATGCCAGGCGATCCACGGGCCACGTTGATAACACGGTCAGCGCGCATAGACGGTAGTGTCGACTCACGGTCTCAGAGTCGTGGCCGCCGAAGCCCACTCATTTGTAAATGGACTGGGGAATCCTTTCGTACTGTAGCTTGCCGGGCCAAGGATTGCTACTTTGCTCTTCTCCGCAATCCGATAGTGATGAACAAAGACGGAAGGAAACGCATCCTCTGCAGTGATGGCACACCTTGCCTCGGCGATTGCTTCGAGATCTCGATATTCTCGCCGTCCTATTCCAGGCCAAGCCGTGGCCCCGAGTGTATTTCATATGGCGCCACCGGGCGATGCGAACTTTCCCTTCCGACGAGGACTTGCGGTTTGCAGTTCAATCGCATGGTATCTTGATATGCAGGCTGTTCTCCGAGCGGAAAGCATTCTTCCATAGAGACATGGCGTACTGGATACTTGGATGCGGACGAAGACCTGAGGCATCATGGGAAGTGCGAGATCATCACGAAGTAGGAGACGTCGCGAAGGAGAAGGAGCTCGATCGCTGTTTGAGGTGGAGGTCGGTCCAGATGAGGTGTTCGATGTCGGTGTATCATGCAATAAGGCGTCCTCTCATTCTACTGCTCTGAACACTTCACTGCCCATAACGGGACAAGACCCTGCGACGCTCTATCGAACAAGCCAAATGTTTGCAAACGGAAACTCAAGAGCCCAATCTTCCACGGCCGTGCGTCGGTGAGTCCCGCTCAGTATCACGAGCTCCTAAACCGCTCAAGCTGCGTCTCTATAGGCTCATGAAAGAGTACAAGGACTTGACGAACGATGAGGACCCGTCATTCACTGCCGGTCCGATACGAGAGGACGATTTCTTCGAGTGGGAAGCGTTGATTACGGGACCGGAGGGGACGCCATTCGTGAGTTGTCGAGATGATCGCTCGCAGTATCGCTCACTCCTCTCTAACACCAACTATAGGAAGGTGGCGTCTTTGCGGCCAAGTTGACGTTTGTCAGTTCAAGTCATCCGCTACATCGAAAACTGGCTCTGACGTAACCTCTGCAACCCGTTTTCCAGCCACAAGACTATCCTCTCAACCCTTTCAAGATGACGTTCGATCCGCCTTTGTTCCACCCAAATAGTACGTTCGCGACTCATCTCCTCTCGGCCGGCTTCTGATCAGTACCATCGCAGTCTACCCATCCGGCGAAGTCTGCATCTCCATCCTTCACACGCCCGGAGACGACCCGCTGCAATACGAATCCGCGTCGGAGAGGTGGTCGCCAGTGCAGGGCGTGCGTAGTGTTCTCATGAGCGTTCTCAGTATGCTCGCCGAGCCGAATATCGAGAGTGGTGCAAATATCGAGGTGAGTGTACTGGAGTTCGGGAAAGACGATGAGGCGACTAATCTTCTTGTATTTGCCAGTGCTGCAAGATGTTCCGAGATGATCATGAGGGATACGAGCGACTCGTGAGACGGCAAGTGCGTCAGCAATTGGGTATTCCCGATGACGAGGATATGGAATAATCATTCAGGGCTACATGTCTGTTATGAGTTGTATATGTAGAATGGGCATCATGCGGAACCGAGGTACAACGAGATCCCGTGTAAACCCTCTTTGTGAGCAAATTGAACGGATTTGCCTCCATCAATACCGCGACAATGGTTCTGAGAAGTTGAGCCATGGTGCCTCCTCATATTAGGACGCTAGCGCGTATGGTGGAACTTGTCTTGGAAAGGCACTCGATGCTCAACGTCGACGGCGATTTCCGGGTCCTCGACCTTTGAGTATCATCGTGAGCGGAATACCTTCAGCGAATTCATGAGCACATACCAGAATGACTTCGAGGTCCATAGGCAGGCACGTTGTGCGGGGGTGCGTTATGTGGCATCTGAACCGTGCTCAGCACATTCATGATGTCGTCTGCTTGGAACCGCGGGCCTATCGCAATCGACCTGTCAGCGTTATTTCATAAGAAGACGTTCCACCCACCATCAAAGAGGTCAGGCCTAGGCAGGTTACCGAGGAACCAGACCACCGCCTTGGGCAGACCGGACCGATCCATCTCTGGTCCCACAGGGGCCACCGGCAGTGGAGGTCTCTGTTCTCTCACGGGCGGCGACATTTCTCTGCGGTTGTTACGAGCAGCTTCACGGCGCGGTGGTGATGACTGCTTGGGCCGTTTCGCCCTTGGCTCCTCCATCCGACTCCCACCCATGGGTCCCGCCCGATCATCTCTTCCGTTTCTGAACCGGGCATCTGGTATTCTCGGTGACTGCCGGGGAGACTCTGGATGTGTCCGCTTGATGGTAACAGATTGAGATTCGAGTCTTGGCAGTGGCGGCGGATGCACGACGGAAGTCGATCCGAAACCGAGATCTCGTTTTGCGATCTCGTCAACGCCATTATATGTGAATCTTGCTGCAAATCGCTTGAGCGGTGCGTCTGCCGGAGGAATGAAGTCAGACCCTTTGTAACGAGGTGCTTCCTTGTACACTGACCTGCTGGATACGCCTCCATGAGTCTCTTTTCCATCTTCTGAGACGCTGCCAGATCGCTATACATGTATTCGTATCTCGACCAAGTGTCCCAGATAGGCCTCGCTTCATTTCCCGTGAACTTGGCCACCAGTCTCTCAAAGAGGGCCCGAGCATCTGGACATGCGAAGTGAGTAAGAACGAAAGGGCGAATAGACCATCAACTTACTGCTTTCGTCATTCAATTGAATCAAGAACTGCAGGAACTTGAGTGCGAATGTCACATCATCTGGGAAAGCTTTGAGTCCCAATTCAAAGATCTTGATAGCTACTGATGAATCCTTATTGCAATGATATTCCATTAGAGCTAATGGCAGTGTAAGCGTGGCGACCAATGCAATAATGACGAAACATACCGGACGCTTCAAAGACATGCCACGAGACGTATGCCGATTTCCTGGCCATTGCAAATGTCGTTCGGGCTGATTTCAAGCCCTACATCGCAAGTCAGCCTGATTGAGCGGAAGAGATCACCAAGAACGCACCTCCGAGCGTCGCATGCAGCGAATGTACATGTTCCATACCACTCCCACCGAAGTCAAGAGTTCGTTGAGCTCTGGCTGCCTTCTTTGAATGACGGCTTTACCGCGGGCCTCTCGTTCCAAAAATCGCTTGCGCAAATCCGTCGGTTCACCATCAATCTCGATGTCCTCTTCATCCTTCATTCTCTTTTCATCAGCATCGTTCATTGGTGGTCCACGCGCCTCTTCTGCCTCCGCTTCGATGGATTGCTTGAGCTTGTCAATTTGCTTGCCTTGATACGCGATAAGACGGTCAAAGACTTCTTTGCAAGCCGGAATGTCTCGCCGGCTTTCATGCTGTTCGGCAAAAGCGAAGGTGAGAAGGAAACTGCGCATGGTGTCAGTCGAACCGAAGTGGGAACAGCATGGATTAAAGCTGACCTGGAAGGGTTGGCATCTAAACCTGTTTTGATGCATGCCAGCATATCGTCCATCCTGTCTTGCGTCTGGTAAAAGTTTGCAGCGGCATACCTATTGTCACTCTAACATCAGAACGTGTTTGTGATCTCTCTTGCGGCAAGAGACGTACCACATCTCAGGGAAGAACCGCAATTGAGTCAGACATTTCCGATATGCGTAGCCGATTCTCGACTGCAGCGCAGGTGCATCCTCGATGTCTAGGGGATTGCTTTCTTCCCACTTTAAATATTTTCTCCAATTCACAACCAGAGTACGATCCTGATCATTGCGGACCGGCCGTGGTGGAATTTCTATGGGCTTCAGGGGCTCCAAATGTTTCCTGAGATCTTGAAGCACCGATCGAGCGGTCATGTAAAGAGGAGATCGCTCCTGCAAGAACTTTTTGGCCTGATCGGTCAATTCGTAGCGAATCATGTTAGGATACGATTATGCAGGATCGAAGGTATGCAAGCAAAACATCAAGTCCAGGTTTTGATTGGCGACGAACGCAGCGGAGATTCAAACCAGGAGGCACATAAATGCAGGTCATGTATCACCGCATACAAACAGGTAGAGAATTGTTCAGCCAGACATGAATAATCATACCAACGAGCAATAAAGGAGGGTAAGACAGAGTTTACGCATGGTCAGTGGACAAAAGGCGCAAAGTAGCACGTCACCTTACCGTCATCTTGTTGATTTTGTTCTCAAATTGATCATACTCTCTCCATAGCTGTTCCACTTCCTGCAAAGGTATGACGACCGCGCGATGGTAGACCTTTCGAATCGTGTCTTGTTGTTGCTGGATTTCCCATGCATTGGAAGCCTGAGCGATATTGTTCAGCATGAGGACAATGCGGGTTTGATTCGATACTCACCTCCTTCTCACCGAGGAACGCAATGTACTCCTTCCATATAACGCCACTGTCAATATCGTTCCCTGTCTCGCTCAGAGCCAATTCGTAGGCACGCTTCACTGTTTCCCGGATACCATCTGCGTTTGCTGCATTTGGTGCACCGGCCGGAGGAATCGGATTTTGTCTGCGGATGTAGTGAAGATATGATCCTGCAGAATACGAATTAGAATACCGAAAGCGGAATCGGACTGAGACGTACGCCAGATCTCGACACCTGGTGCAGCTCCAACCGCTCCGCCGAGTCCCCGCAAAGCTTTTTCGTACAATGATACGACTCGAGCGAAATTATTATGCGCCAGTTCCAGATTGATCAGGGACAACATGGCACTGGTCTGAGCGGCAAGAATTCAGATTGATTCGCTGCGAGCGATAGGCCAACATACCACTGTTGGATTTTCTTTCGATAACTCGTTAAACCACGCCCTGGCGTCTTCGACGTGTCCTTCGTCACGAGCAAATTTGAAAAGTTCGAGCAGTGCTTCTGCTTGAGTTTGAGGGAAACCCTCGGCTGATGAAGACATCGTTTGAACATACGATTACAGCGGGGTCTGCGACATGACTCACCTCGTTTCCAAGCTCTCACCCACGATGGATGCCGCTCGACCGAAGGGCTGTCGACAGTGAGACCTTCTGGGAACGTGATTGTCGACAGATCAATCTGGTTGATGGACTGCCGGACAGGCGCCTGCAGTTCCGCCGTAACGGGACGAGCTGGTAAGAATGAGGGAGGAGCCGGAATGGAGCTGACAGTGTTCGCAGCGGGAGGCTGCAGAGTATATGAGGGAGATTGGCGCTGATGGCCTGGACGGCGGCGAATGGACACAGGCTTTGTCTCTTCCACCTCGGGCGTATTTCCAGCCGGAACGTGGGGAATTACGGGGGTCGAATGACCGGCCGCAGTGTCGCTAATAACAGGTGGCGTTTCGGCCGCGACCTGTTTTTCACCCGTTAACAAGGGCATCGCTTCGTCCTTGTTCACAGACTCGTTGTATGCGTCCTCATCGTGATTCGGAGGAACAGCGACATCGTATTTTGCGCCCTGACCGTATGAATCCGGGTCGTACTCATCATCATCCATACCACCAAGGTCCAAGTCAATCTCGCCTTCGGCATCTTCGCTTGACGCGTAACCACGGCCTTCGTCGTTTGTATTTGACGCAGGGGGAGGTTGTTCAGAATCAGGTATTGTCGGTATAAGAGCGTCTTGAGGCGGGGTCACTTTTTCGACCTGATTCTCCATCTTTGCTTCTAGCTCTTGAGCATGTTGCATATGCTTATGTTGATTCTCGTCGACGGTATCCGCAATGACTTCCTGCGCAGCCTCGGCTAATCCAGACTCGATGTCTGTCAGCCTATCCAGTTGTTGAATAGCTTCCTGGGCGTCTCCTGCAGCGGCAAGATCACCGGGAGGAGCACCAGATACCACGGGCACTGAAGGAGGGACGACGGCGTTTGTCGGTATCGTCGCTTCACCAGAAGGCATTACGGGAGAAGGATCTGTATGCTCTGCCATGTTGTCCGATTACGAGATCAAGGCCACAGGCACGAACGTCAAATGCGTGAAATTCGAGGAGACGACTAGGCGCGCTGGGCGCAGAGGGGAAGCAGCTGGGGAGGCAAGTAACGCGATGCCGAGAATGTATAAGACGAGGGCTGAGCAGGACAATCCAGTAGTCGCACAAACAGTCAAGCATGCGGATGACGATCGTCAAAGGCTGAACGATGTGCCAGTCTTGCGCTTGTTGCGCCTAGATTTGGCTTACATCGCGCTGTCCGACCCACCAACAATATCGAGTTTTCGGTTGCCTCCTTGCGTTGACTTTGGTCATTGCTTCACGCGTTGCGCATGTCGGGAGACTATCCCACAACTCAGGAGGGCACAGAATGCTGCGATGCTTGCCCAGCGGTTCACACCGCTCAAAAAGGGTCAAGCACGATTCAGGCAGATGCAGGCAAGACGGACATATGCGAGAGAGCGGTCGGCACGATTGTTCAAGATAATCATCTACAGTCCTGTCGTACATAAATTGACAAGTGAACGATGAGATCTATAGAAGAGCCAGACATAGGGTTCGACCATCTAGAACGCGCCAGAGAGACTCGCAACCGTCAAACTGAACGATCCACCACATTTGTCGCCTCCGTTTCCGCTGCAGGGCATATCACATTTACCAGAGTCGATGGCGACCGGTCCTCCAACGAAAGAGTTGCCGCAGAAGCATTCGTTACCGTACTCAGCACCGGCAATGTTGTAACCGAGGGACTGGCATTGCGCAGCGCAAGATTCGAGGGTGTTGTCGGATTTTCCAGCGGCGGCTTGGTAAGTCAGGACTCGGGAGCTGTTGTCCTGGTAACACCCTCGCGCAACCCAGTTGGCGGGCAAAGCAACAGTCCGGGTGGCACTGTTATCGACCAGGACGCTCAAAGCTTGAGGACCTCCGCAGATTGAGGATCCCGAGGCGTCGCCGCTGCAGGGCATGACACACTGGTCCGACACGGTGTACGAGGCGAGCTTATCCAGACCGGAGCAGTAACACTCCTTGGCGTACTCAGTACTGTAGTAAGATTGGCATTCAGCAAAATGAGCCTATTCCGTGGACTTGAGGAAGACTTACCCGGAAACAGGGTATCCGAGGCTGCTGCACCAGTTGGAGCACCACTCGTTGGTCATGATGCTGGGGTCATCGTAGCTAGCAGCAGTGAATTTTCGGCCATCGACTTCAGCAATGCAACCCAAGGATTGGACAACCTTTCCGTTGGAAAGAGTGACCGGGGTTCCGGTGATTGCAGAGCTTGTAGGGGAAGATGCAGGTGCCGAGGATTCCGAGGTTGCAGAAGGCGTACCGGAGACTGACTCCGTGTTAGAAGAAGGCGAACCAGAGGCTGATTCGGTAGCTGATCCTGTAGCCGAAGAAGCCGCTGCGGAGTTGGACTGCGCAGCCGAGGACGAGGCTCCGGGTCCAGCGGGCGACGATTGAGAAGGCGAGGATTCCATGGAAGAAGCGCTTGAGCCGACAGCCATAGAGGACTGGGCCGAAGAGCTAGATGCAGCCTGAGTTGCAGCAGAGCTCTGGCTGGCGACGGAGACCGATCCGGCGCCGGTCGACTGCGCAGTTGTTGCAATGGGAGCGCTTGAGCTAGCAGCCACAGAAGACTGGACAATAGAACTGGAGGCTGCCTGGCTGGCGGCGGAGCTTTGGCTCGATGCGGCAGAGGTTGATCGGATCGTCGAAGCTGCGACCGAGGCGCTAGATGCCTTTGAAGTCACGATGGCGCTCGCAGAGGCGATCTTGGTGGAAGCGCTTGAGCTTGTAGCGGGCTTCCAGCCGACATTCGCCCCTCCGAAGGGATTGGCGCATCCAGGAGTGAACTTCTGGGTCGACGTAGGGGCGGTCTTGACGGCGTACTTGGCCAGGAAATCGTGGACGTCGGACCATCGACAACCAGTCATGGGCTGCAAACCATAGGTGTTCCAGTACCAAGCCTTGACGTAGGTCAAGGAGTAGCCGTTAAAGCTGCAGTCGTTGTACTTGTCCCATCCTGCATGAAGTTGTTTAGTGTGACACACCACATCCAAAAGAGTGAGTACTCACGGAAGCCATTGAAGTTGCTCCACATGTTGATGATGTAGGCGGGGTCCCAAAGCCAGGTCCAGTTGGCAGCAGCGGTAGTTGTGGTCGCCTTTGTGGTAGGCGAAGCAACGAGACTGCTCGCCTTGCTGGAAGACGCAGCGCTGGTGGTCTTGGCGGTAGAGCTAGGGATGACCGAGCTCGAGGTCTTGACCGGAGCAGCGCTGGTGGTAGTCGGCGCACAGTTGAGACCGAAACCTGAATGACGAGGCAGCGGTCAGCAGACATGATTGGAAACTATCTGTAGTGGCTTACCGAAGATGCACAACGACAGCAAAGGGTCGGCGTTGGGAACCGGCGCGGCGTTGGCGAGGGACACCAACATGGCGGCGAGGGGGGCAAGGGCAGTGACACGCATTTTGAGGGGAGAGGTTGAAGAATAAGGTGAGGTTTGATAGGGAGGAGGGTTGGAGGATGGGAGGCCTGAGGATGAGCGAGGGATCGCTTGAGGAGGGCGGGCTAGTTGATTCAGGGAATGTGAGCTAGTGCTTGAGGGACCTTTGACATGGAACCAAGGAGGGACGAATTGCTCTACTTATATAGACATTTCGGATCTTCGACAGTGCTTTTTCTCTGGTCTGCGGATCGGAACGTTTTGCGTAGTGCTTTGTCCCTGTGTTCTCGGTTGTAACTGGCCTAGCTGATTGCGTGGTCCATCGCGATCGCCCGGTTATCGGGGCTCGTATGCGGACTAGTGTGGAAGCTGAGCTCTGCTTGTGAATCAGTTAGCTATTCACTTTAAGCAGTTAGCAGGAGGATCGTGGCAGCTATTGTAACCATAGCGGTAAAACGCGCTCCGTAAGTACTAGCAGCTGTACTAGCTAACGTACTCTGGGTCACCGCGACATGGTGATCAGACAGGTCTCGTCTAACAGCTCGGGTAACCTGGCAATCTGCACAGCTATCTGCACCTTACCTCTTCAGCTAACCCTTCCCAGAAGGGCGGAATGGCTGAACAAATCCGGACGAAGGAAGCTTTGAAAGGGCTGGCGAAGTGAAACAATGACAACAATAATTGCGCGAGGTGAGGTGAACAAGTTGGGTAGCTAGTTTGAATCAACTACTACTTTAGGCGAGTCGGATATTGTGTGTTTCGTCTCAATCTATGCATTGTATTCGAAACATTGTCTTTCATTCTAGCTGCGTGAGCTGGAAAGCTCTGGGGAAGCCTTTCTAAGATGTCATAAGCTAGATGGAAGAGCTGATCAGAGAAGCTGTCAGAGATTATCTGCCCAGAAGCTAGCTCACAGATCAGCTCACAGATCCCAATCGATAAGCCGGTCCGGAAAGAACAGAAGGATGAACTGTTTCGGGATCATTTCCGGATTTCGTATGCCGCGTCGATCTTCCCTGGAAGCTTCTGTCGATCGCCCAGTAGAGTTCGAAAAGCTGCTCGAAAGCTAGCTCGGAGTTGGGCTGGGCATAACGGTAGCTGACGACTTCCGGGACGGCCCATTAAGCTGCCGTTCAGAAGCTCCGACCGATAGCAAGCACAAATTCTCATCAGGCCAAAGATCTGTACATCAGCAACCGGGCAATCGATACAGTAGCTGAAACAGCCTTGAGACCAGGACGTCACGATAGCTGCCACTACGTTGTGTTACGCAAATCAGGCGGTTTGCGAAAGCGGTGGAACATAGCGAACGGAGACACAACGAGAGTACGGCAGTGTGCCGCGAGATCATGATTCTCCGTGTTTTGAGGCGCTCTTGAAGATCGCCGAACACCCTATGTTTGAGGTCGCGTCTGAGGTGCCGAGCTAGGGGATGTCGCGCAGTGTCGGCGAATGACATATGCCATGATCGAAGTGAAGCTATAGATGACCGCAACATCTCCGTCAACAGAGCTTATACAGCTGCTTATACGAGCTGGGAAACGCTATAGCCGATCCTCTGCAGATACCTCCAACCCCTCCGTCACGCTCAACCTCTTCAGACTCTGCGACAAGCCCGAAGGCCCCACAACCCCTCCCGGGTCCGCCATGCCTTCTCTCAGCGCCGGATTCAAGCTCGGCGAGTATCTCGCATGCGCCGATGCAAGTGAGAATGACCCCCGCTGCATTCCGTTCACAGGTACACCCGCTCCTCCGGCACCGCTAAAGCTGCTCTCCCCGCTCTCCCACGATCCACGACGACGCATCGCTGTCACACTGGCGCGGTCGTCATATCCGGAGCGATCGTCCTGTGAACGCAACGAGGCGTTCCCTAGATGCGTGGTTCCGCGTGCGCCCGTATTGATGCTTGATGAGCGGCCCCCTGTGGTTGGGGCTGGGTTGCTTGTCGAATTGAAATAATAGCTGGAGGTGCGGTCAAAGTAGGATACAACGCGATGACGTGACGAGGATGCAGCATCGTGCATCGGTGTCTGCTCCGCTACGTATCGGTACGGGTCGACTTCCTCATCCTCATTCAACTCGGGCGTAAGGTCATACTCGTGCGACCCCATCCTCGGCGTTGCGCCACCCGGCGCCAACTCCAGCGGCGGACCCAACAAATCTGCCTCGGCGCGCGCCCGGCCCGGCTGCGCGAATTCGGAACTGGCGAGCGTAACCAGACTCGCATTTGCCTCGGGCAGCGCGAATGGCCGTGGATTGTCGCGTGGGTGAGGATGACTGAGTCGCGGGACGTGGCAGGGGTAGAAGGATGTTGTCGATGGCGGTGATGACGAGGCCGGGCTCGGGCGCTCGAGCGGTCGTTCGAGGATTGATCGTCTATTCACTTGTTGCTGCTGTGTTTGATACGCTGTGATACTCGTTCCAAGGGGACTCGGCACCGATGGACTGGCCGAGAGCCCGGAGTCCCAGGTCAGCGTCCGATGTATCTGTGACCCGCCACGAACGGGATTCACTGTTGCTGAGGTTGCTGGTGGTAGCACGGCCTGCGCGATATGCGCCCTCTGCGGCAGGAAGTCCAGACTCCCAAGAATGGTGGTCGGCCGCGTATCCACGCTTCGCGTTCGTGATGCACCGTCGCTTGTCCATGTCCGCGAAGGCGCGCCAAAGGAAGAATACGTTGTGGCCGTGGTAGACTGCGAGTCTCTGCGGATGTGCTGTGATGGCCGTAGCGGGGATAGCGTCTCATGTCGGGACACGGCGCGGATGCCGTCTATGCTGCTAGTGGAATGGGCGACCGATGACCTTCGGGTGGAATGCAGGACTGATGATCTTCCCGGCGAAGGCGGAAAGGGACGCAACGATGCATCTTCATCCGCAGTTATGCTCGGCACGAATGATCTTGCGTCCGGATCGTTGACGTCGAGGTATGATGCCGCAAGGGAATGTTCCGTCGAGCCGCGAGGGGAGCCCTCCTCAGAACTGATCAAGGAAGACGCAGGCGAGCGGGAAGAGCGCGTCATGAAGGTCTCGGCCCGCGGAAATTGCGTGTAAGAGCCCGTTTGCGGCGATACGAATGGAGGAGCAAGGCGAGCCGAGCGAATACTCCTTGACGACTTGACGGATGCCGGCCGATGATACGAGGACCGCCGGCGCGTCGCTTCACTACTGGTCATCGCTTGCTGATTTCTGCTTCCCTTTCCCGACGCTCTTCCAATCGACGACGTCGCCTGCATCCGAAGCGACTTCTCCTTTCCATTCTTTCCTCCTCTGCTCACCGCAGACCTCGACGTCGTGCTTCCACGTGATCCCGCGCCCGGAGGATCCGACCGCATGCCGTGACCGAGCTTGCGAAACCAGTCCATGATCGGCTTGCTCCCGCTGCTTGTCACTGTCGCTGCGCCGCCACTCGGACCGGCCGAATGAGATTTGGCTGATGAAGATGCTTGTGATCTGTTGTTCGACAATGGGGGCGAGACGAGCGGTTGGAGTGCGTTTGAAGAGGGGTCTCGACGTGATCGCGGGGTGATGGTGTTGTCCGTACCCGAGGCGTGCATTCGGTGCTGCGAGATGTCAGCGGGGTCACGCGTGAGTGAGCCTACTCACGAAAGGACTGAAGGAGGAAGCAGAGATGGATGAGACCCCGGAAGGCCGTACATGAAATGGTGATAGTCGTTGAACTTCAAGTCATCCTCAATGCTCGACCCGGCTGCACGAATGATGAATAACTCCGAGACGCGCGAATCAATAAATGAATTACGGCATCCCATTTTAGCAATCTATTGGCCATTTAGGTAGGCATTCAAGGGGCCCGGTCGACAGGCCGACAACCGTCTATTGCAATCCTTCGCTTCTACGATCATCTTTCCTATAAATTGTACGCCGGTATCAACCGCTCGAGTCTCAGCGCCTGCCTGCACAACGGACACTCCTTCTACAACCGACCACAATCATCAGCATTTAACCACTTTCAGGAAAAAGGGAAGAAACATTACCTTTTCATGTCCCCATTCCTGAATACAACTCCAGCAAAATACATGCCCGCATTCGGTCACGCATGTTCCACCGCTCTCAGGGGCGACGCCGCGCGGTGAGAGACAGAGCGGGCATTGTCGGTCCGGGAGTGCGAGTTCTGCGGTGTTGAGAATCGTCTGAGGGGTTGTGGAGGATGGGACGATGGGTGCCTCGTCGATCTTATAGGGGACTTGCTTTGTGGTCGGTTCCGAGGTAACAGCTTCTTTGTCGACCTGAGTCGGTGGTGCATGGTCATGCGAGGAGCCTCCGAATGTGCTTGAGACGAGTTTGGCGAGTAACGGGATCGCCATGATCACGCCGACGGCTTCATACCCGCGCGCTCCATCGCGTCGTTCCGGCACGGGCGTGATCTGTAACCCCTTGTCAATCCCTTTCTGACGCAGGCTAGTTTGTGGAGCTCACATATCGCATCCCCAACAAACTCTTACTCCAATCCACATTCCAACCCCTCACCAAGAACCATACAAACCATGCCTCGGGCACACGCTGTATCCATTCGGATCCGATCAACCGACGAAGCTTGTCTCGTCGAGTCTCGACGCCTTGCGAAGTCGTTGATGATGGTCGTCCGGCGAGGGATTTACAGAGCGTGCGCCAGAGCGTGGGGCCGAAGGCGAGGCTGATGACGGAGATGAGGCGACGCTTTGATGCGGAATTGGTTCAATCAGCATGATCATCTTTGCGGAGAGGTCACGACACTAACGATTCGGGAAGGGAAATTGCTACGTTTGACAGCGTACGGCAAAATCTCGACGTACTCCTCGCCCAACGTCTGCGAAGCTACGTCAAATGAAACATCAGAGATCACCCGTCGCTGAAAGAGGGGCACGAGGAGAACGCACCAGATGCAAATGTCAGTCCAAAGTACAGAAGCTTCGTAAGCACCTGTAACGTCTCCCCACGCGCAAGCACCCATTGCGAGCCTACCACGATTCTCTGATTCAGCAAATCCGTCCCGCCGCAGACGCGCTTGGAAGGATACTCACCTCGAAAATTCCTCGCCACATCGGTCACGAGTTCCCCAAGTCTCGACACATGATCGCTATCGCGCTGATGCGACCTCACTAAGCGACCAAGGCTTGTCAACGTACGTCTTCTCCATTTGACGGCAAACGCAACTCACGAATCTGTTCTGGGTCGGCGTAGCGGTAGCCCGAGTCTGCGGAATTCTGGGTTTCCTGGGCAGGCGGTGGATCTGGGAGGGCGTAGCCTGTAGATTCCATCTTGATCAAGGTAAAATCAGATGGAGAGGTAGAGTGGCATGGAATACAGAATAAGTGTACGACGGACACTTCAAGACGGCTCGCCCGGATGATCGATAGCCGGCGGGTCGCGTTCCGGGGATATCCGCCTATTTTAGCTGGAAAATGTTGGTGATGCTAAAGAGGAGAACTTTGCCGAGAATTCTGGGTCAAGGGTCTCGAGATCTCGGGTGGACAGATGAGATCAACGGTATAGCTGTTCGCCAATACACATCTCCCTTGCCGCTCGCTCTTCCACCATGGCCAACACATCCGCCACACCCGCTCCAGTCCGTGCGTCCTGGATTCCTAATACTGACACCCGCTGACGTATACGCCGATCCGCAGTCCCAAACGATGCAAAACGTATAGCGCTCATGCTTGCCGCTCGCGGGGTGCAAGACGCAGACGAAAGAGTCCTTCATCAGCTTCTCGACTTTGCCCATCGTGCGTCTCCCGTTGTCCTTCGTATAGATGCAGAATGCTAATGAAAGGTGTAGGATATACCTCGGATATCCTGGAAGATGCACAGGCCTATGCGGATCACGCAATGAGGGCAGGAAAGGTCGAAGTGGCCGACGTGGAGTGTGCGGTGCAGGCGAGGAGTGGCTGGGAGTTTGGAGAAGGCGCGCCGAAAGATGTGAGTGAACAGAGTCGAGGCAAGGATATAAGGGGAACGCTGGAAGCGTTCGAGTACAACAAGAAGTGTTCTGGCAAGAAGCCTTTGGGCGTGCTGTTGTGCGTGCTATATGCACGCTAGGGGAACAAGGATCGTGGTGGGATGCGGTGCTCTGAACAAAGATCGAACCTGTGGATTCCAGCGGAAGAAGGTACTGTCTGCCTCGTAACGAGCGTTCATCTCGCAGACTTCCGAGACCATGCTGGTGCGCGTGGCGCAGCTTTGGGTTGATCTTTTGCGCCTTTCGGCAGCGTGATCATGCCGCGAGGGCTCGTTCCTGCTGTCCGGCAGCCACGGCGTTTCGTGAAGAAAAGAGCTCCAGATGTCTCATGACGCCTCCTATCTCTTGGGTTCCGAAGTCGTTCTCACTCTGCTGTCGAAAAAAGAAACGCTTGGCCTCTTTCCTTTCTAGGTCTTTGTCTGCATGCCAACCTGCAGTCTTAGTTACTACCACGTATCGCATTCGTCTCATCATACCGTACTGACTCTCCTCATTCAGTACCTCCTTCCGATCGCGCGCGAACTGAACAAGATCCCGCTACCAACGCTTAACGCCGCCTACTCTCACATTAGCCTGCCCGAACCGCACCTCATGCTCGGCCAACCGAACTTCCGTCTCGTGCCGCATTTCCCAGCACCGGAGACGTTGGGACTGTTCCGCGTTGGGAATGAAGACGAGGACGAGGCGAGTGGATCGGGCAGTGGCAGTGAGAGTGGGAGTGACGATGAGGATGATGCGAGCAAGCAGAGTCCAAGGCCGGGATCAACGCAAGATGAGCCACAGTCTGCAGAGGGACGGACGATGGTGGACGAGGGGGATGGCGAGGATTACGGCGCTATGGATACGGATCCTTCGCCATCTGATGTTCCAGCTGTGCCGCCTCCGATAGAGGAACCACCAGCTGCCGTCAACGGCATCAAGCGTTCCTTGGAAGAAGATGAGGATTATGACGCGGCATAGTCTGACGGCGCATTCATTCGGTTGTATCTCACATCATATAGACTTTACATGTTGTTTCGCTGCACTATTCTTGTCTAGGCTTCCAGCCGGGTTGCCATGGCATCGATCATCTGCGCGAGTTCGTCGGCCTCCTTTTGCGCCATCTCCGGCGACTTCTCGATGGTCAGCGCTACAAATGAAGAGCAATCAGCGATGTCGATGTAGAGGACCACCTGACAAACCTTCAGTCAAGGCTGGGAACTATCACAAGAAACAGTGTCAGCTGTGTTTCCTGTCGGCGTCGTCAAACTTACAGTGGTCGCGCCATATCTTCGAAATTCAGTCAAGAATGTTAGCTCTGCTTCGCATCTGATCACTATATACTCACCCAAGCCATTTACCGGGGGCGGTCCCTATACGCAGAGTGATCAGACATGCAATGTCGAAAGGGCAGCAGCAACATACCCTTGTGCAAGTACCACTCTCGGTCCTTCAGACCCCCCTTCGACAAGAATCTGCCCGAGGCCAATCAGCCGCCGTACAATGTTCGGGTCGAGGCACTTACCCAGACTCGAATCGAGCGAGCTTCTGATTGATGCCTCGAATCTCAAGCAAGACTTTGCGGATCTCCTTGAGCTTCTTGGGGTCGGGCATGTGAGGGGCAGGGTGACGCTTTCCATGCTTGCCGTGATGTCCGTGCTTGCCGTGCCTGTGGTGGTGCTCATCCTTGTCATGCTTGTGCTTGTGCAAGTGATCACCGTGGTGTTCCCGATGAGTTTCGCCCTTAGAACTGTGTCTCACGATATGAGCATCGTGTTCGCGATGTTCCTCCGCATGACGCTGCTTTCGTAGACCAAGGGACATCTTCACCAGCCGAACGCTGCGTCTCCACAAGCTCTTCAGGCCATGGTGATGACCAGGGCCGTGGGGTGGCATGGGCACCAGTTTGTGCAGCTTTTCCAAGGCGACTGCTGCCTGCTTGTCTAGAGCAACTGAGGCGTTCTGAATTCTAGCGATACTGGTCTTGAGCTTGCTGAAGTCGAGCTGGTCCGAGACGTTGAGCGATTCGGCAATGCTGGCGACTTTTTGCAAGTAGTTAGAGAGCTCGGCAGAGTATTGGCTGATGTTGAGAGGCAAGATGATGTCGTCGGCGACGCGCAGAGTCATCAGACCAAGCATCTTGGCGGCGGCAGTCTGGACAAGAGATCAGCCTATGACGACAGATCGAGCGGAATACTTACGTGACGATGGAAGCCAGGATCGCCATACTTCTCTTGCCAAGTGTACGAATCATAGATCCTGAACGCGACGATTTATGAGTCAGCCGGAACCTCGATGATACCTTGAGAACTCACGAATGATAGTGGTAGACTGGATCCTTTGGTCCAAATCCATAGCCCATGTCTGTGCTGGCGACTCCGTATCGCTGCAAGAAGGCCGTGTAGTCAGATCCGGAGCCCAAGGCTCCCACGTGAGTCTCGGACAAAAAGCCTTCATCGCCCTGTCCCACGAGTCCTCTGACGTCTTGGTTAAAGGTCGCCCAATCGCCTCCATCCTGCATGGACCACAGGGATCGAGTGCTGTTGGAAGGGTGCTCGACCTGCATCGCCGCATGCCTCATCAGAGGAGCCAAAGAGGGCGATGCGGAGAGCTTCAGGTTCGAACCAGACACCGAGACGTCAATGTTGAGGTACGCGACAACATTCTTGCCGAGCCAGTCGCCAAAGTCTTCACACCACTCGGTCGAACCGATGAGGCCGTACTCTTCGGCGTCCCAGCTGGCAATAACGATCGTTCGCATCGGTTTCCATCCCTTTGCCAGTAAAACCGAAAACCCTCGCATGATTTCGTTGACGCTGACCGTGCCGCTGCTGGGATCGGCCCCGCCGAGGACCCAGGCATCTCGGTGGTTGCCGATAACGACAACCTCGTCCTTGATATGACCCGGAATGGTTGCGAAAACGTTCCAGATGGGGGTCACCTTCGTATCAACCTCGTTGATGAAGCGGATTTGTTTCTCAGAAGGTCCGGTGTAGTATTCTACATCACGAAGTCCTCCGGGCCAATCGCCGCTTTGACCGACATCTCGCGCGAGCGTCCCCTTGCCTTCGAGCGTCTTGAGCAAGGGTAAGGCGTCAGCGTACGAGATGGGTAGCGAGGGGATACTAGGTTGGTTACCGCCTTCGACCCGGGTGGCGTTGGCGTAGGCTGGATAGCCGGGAGTGGAGGGGTCACCAGGGTACTGTAGGGCTAGTCAGCATTGCATAGAGGAGGGCACAAAGGACATACCGATGACAAAAATTGCACACTTCCCCGCTGAACGCTCGATGGATTTCTGGCCGGACCATCGGGATAGACCTCGTACCCATTCTCAATCGTAATCTCTCCATCATCCCCCGGATCCGAATAAATCAAGCATCCAATCGCGCCTGCTTCTTGTGCGGCCTTGACCTTCAGTCCACGGAAAACCTTTCCGTACTTGACGAGCACGATTGCTCCTTTGGCGTCGATGCCCGCTCGTTCAAGATCCTCAAAGTCTCGCTTGGTGCCATAGCCGACGAAGATGATGGGTCCGGTAACATTGCCAGAGACAGAGAGTCCATGGAATACGGGCACTTCATCACGGAGCACCGAGGTGGGGTCGCCCTTGACAATGTCCTCACGAAGCGTGGCAGACCATTCGATAAGACCGTTACCCTGGGGAAGGAGAATGTCGATAGATCGGGAAACGGGCTTGTTCATAATGGGAAAATACTGTCGGGAGATGTCAAAGAAAGCGCCAGCCGCTCTTCCCGGTCGGTACTCACGGTATCCACCCATACTTGCGGCTCGGTCGCATTCTCCAAAGCTCGGACAGCCTGCTGGTTCTGCGGCGTCCCAGCCTCGAACACGTTGTCGAGAGGTGCCGAGTAAGGCAGGTCCAGATAAGACTCCCACTCAGCCTTGAGCGCCAGTGCAGAAAGATGGTCGTTGCCTGTTCCGGCCATGTGTTCCCTGTCGTTCTGAAGTTTAGCAAGCATGTACTTTGGTAAATCGGCAAAGCTCACATTCCAGTGTATCGAAGTAGAGCTCTAAGGCGACGCATTAGCTCACTCTCCTGAGGACGTGTGAGCTACTCACGCTGCAGCGCTGTCATTGCTGGGAACTTTGAGGAAGATCTCCTCGGCTTGCTGGGGCGTAACATGTCGGAAAGGCGGATGACCATGATGACGGCCTGGATGCTTCCCATGGTGCTCTTTACCATGTTTGCCGTGCTCAGGGTGCTGAGACAGTGCGCCAAAGTCCTCCACAGACGGATCTTCTTGTCGATCCGCCATGGAGATGAACGACCAACCATGAGTGACCAAGCCGTTCAGGTATCCATCAGCCGGAACGATATTGGCCGCGGCGTGACCGCCTGCGGGCTGGTGAGCCTGCCATGTCTTAAAAGTCACGAAGGCCGTAGCGTATGCAGCTGCATATGCGATCAATCGCTTCTGTCGACTGTTCGGGTGGGTAATCGAGTGATGAAGACTGGATCGCGAGCCCGGTGTGCCTGTAACAGTAGTAGTCGGCAATGCGAGAGATGTCTCGTCGTGGCTTGACGGGAACGCGCCCTTCTCGGGCATAGCGTCGGAATGCATTATGTCGCTGTTGTTCAGTCGACAACACGTTGCCCTTGTCGCTGAGCAGAAGTCTACCTGGGCTTACTGGTCGGCGTGATAGTATATACGCACTGCTCGCACGTCGTTGCCAGCCAGCGCATGGAGCCGTTCCCTCCACTAGATTTAGCCCACGGCGATCGCCGTCAGCATCGGATGAGCGCGATATGTATCCCCAACAGTATGTGGCACCGCTCTTTCAGTTTCTCAGATATGAGACTTTATATGAGCCAGCAAGCGAGCATCGCAAGTGTTACTGCTGACATCGTTCATGCCCCCCTCGGTGCAGAGGGCTAAACAAACGACGGCCAAGAGGATGAACTGACGACCAAGCATGCGCTCAGACTTTTATTCCGCACCGCGCCGTTAATCAATGTTTCATATGTCGGCCGAATGTGATCGCTCCTATCGAGCTCAAACAGTTTCTCGTAGTCGACGCCAGAGTGCTATATCGTTTACGTAGAAGAGGCCGCCAAGCATCCCGCGAGACGTCGGAAAAAGGAAAGCCCATTGCCTACTTGCCGCGTTACTCAATTCCATATATCCGGGACGAGGATATGGGCATTCAAAACGAGAACCTCGTCCAACGGCCGTTGCCGTCGACGACTACACGACATAGCGAAGCCATCCGTCTCGTAGTGATTCGGATCGCTTCTCCTTGCGCAATATCGGTTCGCAAAATCATCATCCGCCCGGATCACTTATCGGAAGGGGGGGGGGGCAGCCGAAATTAGGCCAGAAGATAAATGGGAATTCTAGAATGCTCTCAGCAGATTATGGTGTACAGTCAGGTTCGGACATCTACCGGGCCAATCATGTTCTAAATCGCACAGCGCGCAAACAATGGGACGGCGGGTATCACAAGCTATTTGAAGAATGAGCTTTTACTGATGGAAAGAATCCGAAGGTAGATTACGGGAGAAGATGCTGGTATGGTGGAACGGCTGCTTGCTGCTTCGAGGGAGCAATTCACAGGAGGCACTTCGCTAGGTATGGCTTCTGCGGTATTACTACTCCCTGAAGGGTACGCATGGATTCTCCCCCCTCATCCTATCGTTGGGAGTCATTCTGCGTAGTTTGCGAGAAGCACATAGCTATTCACATGCCCTTCCCGTTCAGACCTGCCTATCTCCTATCAGCTCTTGCTATCTCTGTGCAGCTCTCTGTGCACCAAACCTGAAGGCCGAGGTAGTCACCGCACCGACAGGCAACGCGGGATCTTAGCGCCTCGTCATACAGTATTAGCCCACGCAGCGAGAGTTGGCGCGGGAGAACTCGCTTCCGCTCCGGTGACATTCCGCTCTCATTTCGGCGATTCAAGGTCGTGGTCGGAGATGTCTGGGTGTTCGAAGCGGAAAAGGGCAGATGAGCGGAGAAGAAGTGAGAGATGGAGGCAGATGACTGTGAAGCTGATTGGGAAGGCAGCGGCGATGTTGTACCCTGGCGAACATGGCTGATAGAGCTATGGATAAGTGGTAGATTAGCTTTTCGGCTCCATCAAGTGTCGTTGATTGGCTCCTCTCGCTGGCGTGAGTTATAGAACTCTCATAGCCGGCTCCTTATTGTAGTGGGAAAAGCTGGCAACTCTTTGCCTTGGGGATATCCCGGCAGCTCCAGCTGGTTGAATTGTCGGTGAACCTGGCTCTGGGTTCTACTCGGTCAGCATGTACTCGCACTTCCTGATCACAGGATAGCCATGCAGAGAGTTGCGTGGACCGTAATATACGATGCCGAGTCCGCACGCAAGTGGGAGAGATCTAAAGCGACAGTGTTGATTGAAAAGCAGAGCACCCATTCTCTTCTGGACGATCGCAAGGGTGTCCACGATTCACTTTGATTTCAAAAAGGCTACGCTCGAGACTCGACGGGTTCTATTGGGATTCATTGAAAGCACAGACGCTCTAGCAGGTCGTCCGAGCCTTGGCGATTGATGCATAATTCGAGGCTTTCCTTCGCTCCTCCACCAGACGTCATGGATCATGGAGTCAGCTATTTCGCACGGCGTAGATGCTGTCGATCCTGTGGCGCTGTCCTGTGACTGTGACTTGTCGGGCATAGCCAGAGAAGGGAGAATGGGAGACCAGACTTTTGAACGACCGACCGAATTGGACGGCGGCAGTAAATGACCGGTGTATGTAGCCGCCGTGCAAATATCGCCTCTTATCTCTGTACCGCAGCCTGCCATTCCGCGTAACCAGTAGCGCGCGTCCGTGATATGCGTGTCTGACTCGAATCTGTTCTGCTTGGCCCAGCCGTCCAGGCAAGACGTCGAGCAATATCGGTAGCACGCTCTCATACACTTGCAGCACCAGAGTCTGAGCGTGACTCTCCACAGTTTTGATCCGTCTGCGTTGCATCGCTGCTTTCGCTTGCCGCCGTTTCATCAACTTGCAGCATTGCCGGTCACGCGTCAGACTATCGTCGAATCACCGTCAAGCGAATACGAGCACACCTTTGTACGATCGGCTTGTCGCGTTTGACACTCAGCAATCTCAGCCTTCCATTGTCATCCCCTGGGCACAGTGGCCGTCACGTAGAGGGATCTACGCGTGGTCTTTTGGCTGAACGACGCCCACGAGACGCGCAACAACAAACGACATTACGAATCCCTCGCCTCGCTCCTGGAATACAAACCAGCAACCATAGGAAACCCACACCACAGCGGACTTTGACTGCAACGACCCTCCGCCTCTCGTCGACATCGTCATAGTATCTTCGATATGTCCAAGAAGATCGCTGGCGCGATGAGCAAGCTTACGGGATCGTCATCTACCACCGCTCCTCGACCTATCAACCAGCCTTCCTCCAGCTCTTACGCTCCTGCCAAGTACGCCGCTCCCCCTTCTCCGCCTTCAACAACACCTTCAGCCGTCAACACGGCGAATTCTGCATCGGCGAATGCCCTTCATGCTGGTACCATGCAATCGGGGACATCGATGCAAACGGGTACATCGGTTTCCGTTTCGAACGCATCGTCTATGGGGAACCCGTCGATAGCGACAGAGGAAGAAGAGGATCTCGAGGACTATCGTCCTGGAGGATATCACCCAGTCAGGATTGGAGATGATTTTAACGACGGCAGATATACGATTGTGAGAAAGCTGGGATGGGGCCATTTCAGTACTGTTTGGCTTGCTAGGGACAACACGTAAGTCTTGTCGCCAGTCTCTGCCCTTTTCCCGTCGATGAAACCTGCAATCTCCTACAGTATCAACCGCCATGTTGCCCTCAAGGTCGTCAAATCCGACAACCATTACACAGAAACAGCGCTCGATGAAATCCAGCTTCTAAACAAGCTGAGAACATCCAGCCCGACCCATCCCGGGCGAGACCACACCGTCCAGCTTTTGGACGATTTCCGTCACGAGGGCGAGAACGGATCCCACGTCTGCATGGTGTTTGAAGTTCTGGGAGAGAACCTTTTGGGCCTAATCAAGCGCTATCAGCATCGAGGAGTCCCGCAACACATTGTCAAGCAAATCACAAAACAGGTGCTGATGGGCCTCGACTATCTGCACACCGAATGTGGGATCATCCACACGGATCTGAAACCGGAAAACGTCTTGATCTGCATCGATGACGTCGAGGCCGTCGTTGCCGCAGAACTCGCCAGCTGTCCGGCGGCAGTCCCGACAAAGATTCTCGGAGTACCGCCTTCAGAGGGAAGAGGCGGGACGCAAACGCCGAGAAGAGAAGGCATATTTATTACAGGGTCGCAACCGCTGCCGAGTCCATCGAGTAGTTATGGAGCGAGTCCAATGATGGACAAGTATGGATTCGGCATGAGCAAGATTTCGCAACCGACGACGAGTCTCAGCAAGAGTTTCGGCGCGAATGGTCAACCATTGCATCAGAAGGAAGGATCCGCAGGGAAATCCACAGAGGGAATCAAGGACGGACTCGGCAACGTGACAATCAAGGATGCCAACGACTCGTTATTTGGCGAAAAGACGAAAACTACCGTGCCGAAGACCAAGGGTCCGTCGCTCCTCTCACAGCAATTGCACAACCCGGGCAAGAAACCCGTTGTCGGCAGTCAACCATCGACAGCGAACGCCACGACCGAGACGACACCTTCCCCGCATGACCGGGTGCCGACAATATCCGATAGCGATAGCAATCAGCCTGCGACACCGACAATACCGTCTACCAACGGGCTTGACCACATCAAGGATACCTTGGAGAAGGCTTTATCCGGCGGATCCGATACGGGTACGTTGCGCGTGAATGTGTCTGGAACTGTTTACTGACGTCGTTCTCCGTAGTCATGGATCCGCATCACGGGCATACGCACAGCGGAGATGACGTGCCCCAAACATCTGTCATGGTCAATGACCCTACAACGCTGCCACCACCGTCAGTGCCCTTTATGCAGTACTCCTGTATCTGTGGCTGA
Source organism: Naganishia sp. PG3902-1 (assembly GCA_023628075.1). Lineage (NCBI taxonomy): Eukaryota > Fungi > Basidiomycota > Tremellomycetes > Filobasidiales > Filobasidiaceae > Naganishia > Naganishia sp. PG3902-1. The sequence goes on from JAMALH010000009.1 coordinate 365,507, forward strand.
GCCTGTTGTCATTTTACAGGGCACCGTATGATCCTCAGTCATTGGAGATGATTCGGGTCAAAGTTTGTGACATGGGCAACGCATGCTGGGTCGACCATCACTTTACGAATGGTGTGTTCCCCCTTGCCTATACGTGACGTCCTGCTTTCCAGATGCTAATTCGCTCGATGGCATGAACGTCAGACATTCAAACACGACAATACCGTGCACCCGAAATCTTGATCGGCTCAAAATGGAACGAGCGCGTCGATAACTGGAGTATGGCTTGCTTGACGTTTGAGCTGTTGACGGGCGATTACTTGTTTGACCCTCGTAAGCCCTTTTTGAAAACATTCTGCGTTTGATTCGTCCACTCATTTCCCGCCAAAATGTGCCGATCTTATGACAGAGGCAAGCAGCAAGTATTCAAAGGACGATGATCATCTGGCGCAAATTCTCGAGCTGTTGGGTGATATGCCGAGACGTAAGTGGCTGAGCGCATGTGTGTCGTGCCATGACTTACGGAATTCGCCTCCTTTGATGTAGAAATCGCCCTCAGCGGAAAGTACAGTTCGGAGCTTTTCAACAGACGAGGTGAGTCAAGTGCTGGTCAACCGAATCACGTACGTACCAGAACTGACGCCTTGATATGATTGATCAGGTCAACTACGTAACATTGCCAAATTGCGATATTGGGGCCTGAAGGACGTGTTGACGGACAAGTATCTCCTGGATCCGGAAGAGGCGGCCAAGCTGGCATCGTTCCTGCTACCAATGGTACGTTTCCGTAATATGCCTCGCTACTGTTCCCGAGCTCATACCTTCTTTGCAGCTGAGATACGATATCAACGAGCGAGCGACAGCGCGCGAGATGCTCGACCATGAATGGCTAAAGGGCGTCTACATTCCTGCCGACTTCGAGAACTTTGGATGAAGGACCCCGGGGGATCGTCGAGGCGGACGTGAACGGCGAATCTTTCGAGAATACGTCACCATAGAAATATATCAGTAGAATAACGCACGTATTTTGTATACTTTTCTCGAGTTGTGTTGGATAGGATTGTGCAGTAGCGACACCACGATTGTCAAGCCGCCCACTTGGTATTGAGCTCAGCCTGATGACTATCCGTTGCTTAAGCTAGCTTGAATCGCGACGGCGTTGCCGGTGTACTAGCACGCGTCTCGCCAGAGTTGGTCCGGGCGCGCGGCGGCTATGTCAGTCAGTCAGATCGCAGCGAGCTTGGATACGCAGCCATCCATCAGTCATATCGTCCATTCTCGCATCGCACCGTAGCCAGTCTGGCTTTCCTGCAGCGGATTCCCGTTGACTGGCGCCATGGTGAGCATGATCCACAGCATGCATTCCTGTAGACACTAAACTCTCACGTCTTCACAGTCCGCGTACAACCGTCCCCCGCCGAACAGCGGTCCGTATCCCCCCTCTCAATCCTCGGACCCAAAGATCGCGAAGCTCCTCGCCAACCTCACCTCGGAACGCAAGAATCTGCAGGGTGCCAATGCCTACATTCGCGCACTCCAAGCTTCCTCCAAGAACGAAGCCGTCATCAAGCAAGCGCAGAACGAGGTCAGAAATGCGCAAGCAAATATCAAGTTCCTGGAAGACGAGCTGGCAAAGCTGCAATTGAGCGGCGGAGGTAGTCCCGCTGCTCCCGTCCCGCCGGGGAGTCCCGTCAAGCAGCCAGGACAGTATGCACATCCGCCGCAAGGGTCCCCGTCCCGACCGGGGATGCAACATGCCTTCACGGGCCAATCCCCCTCGACATCACAGCATGCCCGTGGTCCATCAAACGCGCAGGGAAGTTTTTCGGCGTACCCGCCGATGGCGGGACAACAGCAACGTGGATACTCGACCCCGCATGTTGCGCAAACGGGTAGCGGCGCGATGACGGGTGGGGAGAGACCGTTGCCGGCTCCGCCTGGGGCTGGGATGGGTACGGGGCAAGGACAGCAAGGCGCTGGGGTGGGTGATGATGCCTTGATGAGGCTTGGAGGAGGTCAGGCTGGTGCGGCGGGTACGACCGGCACGGCGAAGAATTACACACAGCTCGGTAGGCTCTTGTGTTTTGCTAGGTTAATGGTGATACTGATCGAGACGACATGTCAGACCTCCTTCGGTACGACGCGCCCCTTTCCGGTCCCAAAATCACGCGCATGCTGCATCAATTACAGTTCAAGCTTCAAGTCGAGGAGCAGTATAAGCGGGGAATCGAAAAGATGGGCGCACTTTATCGGGATGAAGGAGATAAACGGCTCAAGAATGAGACCGAGGTGAAAAAGGTCGAGAGTCAGAATAAGATTCAGTTGCTGCGTCGCGCGTTGAAACGGTATGAGACGTTGAGGTTGTTTGAGGATACCGAGGACGATGGTAAGTACCGCTCCGCACCCGTGAAGCGTTGTGCTGATACCCCTCTCCGATACAGAATTCCTCCCTGACGGGCAGCGCAAGGAAAACTTGCGGAAACCTCTGGCAGGCAAACTCACCATCTCCCTCAAAGGCGCCAAAGACCTCAACCATATCCCGCTCTCACGCAAATCGTCCAAGATCCACAATGAAACAAGCGTCGTGATCAAAATCGAGGGCAACGAGCGAGGCGTCTCCCATCCGAGTCGAAACGACAAGTGGTATGAAGACTTTGAGATATTGATCGACAAGGCCAACGAAGTCGAGCTGACCATCTACGACCAACAAACCGGCGGCGACCCGACGCCGATCGGCATGCTCTGGTTCCGTGTGAGCGATATCGCCGAAGCCCTGCGACGGCAAAAAGTCGCGGCATCGGTCGATAATGCCGCGGGAGGACAAGCCGGGCCCGCGGGCGGGCCCTGGGTGACGGCGGCCAAGGCGGCAAGTATGAGGATCCCACCGGGCGCGCCGGGCAGTAATTCGGATTCGACGTTACATGCCGCGCAGAATCGGTCGGGTCCTGCGGCGGTACAGCACACGGAAGGAATCGATGGATGGTTCGCTGTTGAGCCCGCCGGAGCCTTGAACCTGCAGTTGAACTTTGGTAGGTGGCGACGCAGCTTTCGGCGCGCAGTCCTGACAATTTGATCTCTGTCAACAGTAAAGGAAAACGTTAGGAAGCGGCCGTTGGATGCCGGCCCCGGCGGTCTTGGTAGACAAGGTGCTGTGCGAAAGCGTCGAGGTGACGTGCACGAGATGAACGGGCACAAGTTTGTGCAGACGCAGTTCTATCAGCCCATCTTGTGTGCGCTTTGTCAAGAGTTCTTGCGGACCGGCGAAGGATTTCAATGTGAGGATTGTCGATATGCGTGTCACAAGCGATGCTATCCCAAGGTGGTCACAAAGTGTATCTCCAAGTCGAATGCTGATACGGTGAGTCGGGTCTTTTACCCCATTCGACTGTCACTGATCTTCGATCTCAGGAGGGCGACGAGGAAAAAATCAACCATCGAATTCCGCATAGGTTCCAGCCCTTCAGCAATCTTAGCGCCAGTTGGTGCTGTCACTGCGGTTATATGCTACCCTTTGGCAAAAAGAATGCTCGGAAATGCTCAGAGTGTTCCCTTACTTGCCACGCCGCCTGTGTGCACCTGGTTCCAGACTTTTGCGGCATGACGATGGAAATGGCGAATATTCTGCTCACGCAGCTACGGGATATCAAGACCACCCAGGTCCACAGAAAACCGGTTCCAAAGATCTTGCCTTCGCCGCCAGCCACTACTCCCGCAACCTCGGCTGCACCGACGCCTGCAACCCAGGCAGTGCCTCTTCCGCCTCCAGTGCAGTATCCCTCTTCTCCTGCTCCTGCCGCCAAGCCTCCTCCTGGAACATATGGCGTTCCAGTTCCGGCGGATCCGCAATACGCGAGACCTCCGTCGCAAGTCCCGCCTCAGACAGACATGCGACAGCCAGTCGGAAGACCGCAGCCGCCTGCGGAGCATCTGCGTCCCGAGGTTTCGCATCAGCCTTCATATGCGCTCGAGCCGCATAGACAAGCCCCCCAGGTAGGTCGGGCTTGTATCCTTTGAGTTCAACGGAATTCTGATGCACCATGATAGCCGGTCGCCAAACCTACGTCACCCGCCGCGCAGCAGATTCCTCCCGCTACCCATGTTCCGGCGCAGCAAGCGGTCGTTCCTGCAAAGGCACAGGGGAAGATGCGCAAGGTCGGACTCGATGACTTTGACTTCTTGGCTGTTCTCGGTAAGGGTAACTTCGGAAAAGTAATGTTGGCAGAGGAGAAGAAGTCGCAAAAGCTTTGGGCAATCAAGGTCCTGAAGAAGGAGTTCATCATAGAAAACGACGAGGTCGAAAGGTTTGTCGAAATGCGAGATTCGCAGACGAGCTACTAACCGCTATGTTTACATCGTAGTACCCAATCCGAAAAGCGCGTCTTCCTGGCCGCTGCCCAGGAGCGTCACCCTTTCTTGCTCGAATTGCATTCATGTTTCCAGACCGAAACTCGAATCTACTTCGTCATGGAATACATTAGCGGAGGTGATCTCATGCTGCACATCCAAAAAAAGCAATTCACGCTTCGACAAGCCAAGTTTTACGCCTGTGAGGTACTTTTGGCCTTACAGTACTTCCACAGCAAGGGTATCATCTATCGGTACGTTCTTTCCTCATGGCGTTGCCGTAGACTTTGTGCTTATCTTCCCATTGCGATACAGAGATCTCAAACTAGACAATATCCTCTTGACCCTAGACGGGCATATCAAGGTCGCGGATTACGGCTTGTGCAAGGAGAACATGTGGTTTGGCAAGACAACCAATACGTTCTGTGGTACTCCAGAATTCATGGCTCCTGAAGTAAGAGCGATGACAGAAGACGTTGTCCCGAAGATGACTGACTTTGTCTTACAGATCCTGCTTGAGCAGCGGTACACGAGGGCTGTCGACTGGTGGGCGTTCGGCGTCTTGACCTACGAAATGTTGCTCGGTCAATCTCCCTTCAAGGGCGACGACGAGGATGACATTTTCGACGCCATTCTCGAAGATGAACCACTCTACCCGATGTCGATGCCCGGTGATGCGGTATCTTTGTTGACCAAGGTGTGCAAATCGCGGATATACCCCTGACTCTTTGCTGAAGACCAACCTTAGCTGCTACTGCGGGATCCGCTCAGGCGTCTTGGTTCGGGCGAGGATGATGCAGAAGCCATCAAACGACACCCCTTCTTCAGGGACGTGAACTTTGAAGACGTCTATCATAAAAGAATTCCTCCCCCTTACAAGCCGACTATCGTGAGTTCTTGGCGCCGCGTTAAAGAACATACATGCTCATCTTCGGAATGCTCCATACTTTAGGGAAACCCTACGGACGTATCGAGTAAGTTGATTTGTCGAGTGAGGACGGACTACGGGCTCATGTTCCCGTCTTCTTTGCCAGATTTCGATACCGAGTTTACCAAGGAGAAGCCGACCCTGACCCCGGTGCAACAACAACTCAGTGCTGCGGATCAGGCTGAGTTCGCCGGATTCTCTTGGGTAAGCTCCTTCCATGTATATCTCCTGCCATGATGTTGAACCGCCTCTGCGTTAGACCGCACCATGGGCCAACTAGACGGCAACAAAAAAGACGAGGGTACGAAGTATCGTGAACCCGTTGTAATAACGCAAAATTGCACTGCGACGCACAGCACCATGACCCTAATGACATGACATAGACGAGCTACTCGTAAGATCGACTGCCGACCAATCGATGGCGTTGGTTATAGATCTTCGATTCTCGGCCCATCTTGCTAGGTTGATGAGATGCCGCATGGTTGGGCGTCCATGCGGGCAATTCTGGTCATGCAGGCTGGTCAGCGGCGGAAGGCGGAGTCAGTTCATTGTGACCTACCCAAGGTTGGTCAATCGTGCCCATATGTCGAAGGATCTATGAGTGAGCGAAGGTCAACACATAGGTGGATGTTCTGATGATTAAACGTACTTGTGACATCTGGGACCGAGAAAGAGCCTTCCCAAACATGACACTCTTCCTGCAGGCGCGCATGGCAAACATTGCGCGGGCCTTCTTTGACCGGACCATGGAGCCGATGTAATGATCTTGCAGCAGAAAGATCAATTCCTCTAGATCTAGCCGTACGAAGGCGGTCAGTGTTCTGCTCGTGAAATCTTCCGACAACTCACCTGAGACATCAAAGACGGTTTCTTTGCTGACTGGCATCGATGTCAATCTGATACGTTCGCCTCGACCATACGGAGCGTCTTCGTCCACAGACAAGCCAAAGCCGTTCGCGGCGAGAATATCGAGATTCTCCATAGCAGTGATTTCATCGGCAGAAGGAAGTTGCAAAGATTTTGGCCTGAGCAGGGTGGCGGATTTTAGCTGAGGTGAAGCTCTGACTCGATCTACTGACTGTAAAAGACCTTGCGAGCGTATACGGGTAGTGCTCTGAAGGGTCTCGAAGTTGTATTTTTCGTCTGATGCATGTTGATCTGCGAAAGAGCTCAGTCACCAGAAATGCAAGCGAATGGACGCGGAATGCCAAACACACCGATGATGAAGATGTCGTCTATGAGCTGTCCATCTTCTTCCAGTTTTCTACGTCTAGCAATGATGAAAGCCAGATTGTACTGTCCCAGAATCTGCATCTCTGCAAAGTCCTGCTTCTGTATGACCCTCGATAACACACGGTCGACTTGCGCAGAATCGGTGTTTGCGATTCCAGCTTCTGGGAGAATGTCATTCTCCCCTAGCTTGATCTTCTCGCTTGTTCGGTCCGCGTCGAGCGCTCGCCTTTTCTTGGCACGAGACCGGATTCTGCCAATATCACAGCGTACGACGATTTGTCCCTGCGGACCCGCCTTGAGTATTTCGTCTCGGTATTCAACCTGAGGAGGCTGCTCAGGAACTAGGGTTGCGGAGTCAGTCAAGTAGACGATATCTTCATCCCTTCCTTGAAGTATGTATTGGTTATTGTTGATGACATGAGTCGATTTGTCGTCCTCAGGCTCGATCTCCTCCTCCTGTGTGGCCATGACAATGTCGCTATCGACACTTTCATCGAGGTCAATCTCCTTTGCCGCCTTCCGGGAGTCTTTTGTTCGAACTGCTGGAGCTGGCGATTCGACTTCTTCCTCAAGCTGCCAAGGCGAATTGTCTTGATGCTCAATTGGCGGGGTAGATTGCCGATCCGTGCCCTCCATCACTCCTTCGACGTCGGATTCTGAAGCCGAGCCGTCTAGGTTTACTACCGTGCCTTGACTGGCAAATCCCGCCAGCCGACTTCGAAGACGAGTTCGGGAAGATTGAGTCGCCGTCGCGGGAATGCTGGGAGGCTCCATTACAAGTTCTTCCTGTCCCAAATCGTCCCTTGCTATGTTGTCGCGGCGGATCACATTAGTCAATGTGGTTTGCAGCAAGCGTCGTGTCGGTGCCTTTGAAGGTTCGCCCGTTTTTGCGGAAACGCTGCCCACGACAAGGCGGACCTCTTCGTCTTGCGAGAATCCGTTCTCGTCGTCTTCCTCCTGATACTCCAGTACTTTCTTGGGAGTCGGCGAAAAGTGGGTTTCGGGCAGAATCCGATCTTCCGCGCGCGTGAACGAAGCGTTTGCGGGCGATCGTGATCCGAACAGATCAGCTGGACGAGGAGCCAATTCCGACCTCGAAGGCTGCGAAGGGACAGGGGAGCGTTCGCGTGACCTCTTCGGCAGGACACTTTGCGAAGCTGTCGCCGTGTTTGACATGCCGAGGATTTTCGCTGCGGACCCCTGACTGGGCATTGCAGCAGGTTTTGGCTGTCGGTCCGAAAGGTGCTGCGAAACACCCTCATCGTCTTCGTCCTCATCCAGAAATAAAGGTTGCGTTTTACCAGCATCAGTCGGAGGCGCTGGTCTCGGTGGTGTTGGAACGTTCTGCTCCAGGTAGGTAGATCGCGATGGCTCGTACAGCTCTTCCAGACCAGTCTACGAGTTGGATTCAGCAATCTGTCACCCAAATACAAACAAATGGTCTCACCTTGAGAGCTTCTATCAGGTTGTTCTCACTGTGAACAAAGATCTCTCGCTTGTCTGGAGAAACATTCACGTCAACTGCATCCAGCGGGGTCTGAATGTCGAGCACGACAAATGGAGATTGGTTGGTGTTATAGGATCTGTATAGCTCGTTGACCGCTCGGGCGATCTAAAGGGGGTTACGAGAGGGAAGATCAGTAAATCATTGCTATTAGGAGATTGTTACGGCAGTTCACCTTTGTCGCCACGAATGGCCTCCCGTTGAGGTAATAATACTGTCTGTCGGAATTCGTGCGTCCAGATCCAAACGATGCGGCTGAGATCAAGCCCACGACCCGGATCTTTTTAGATCTGACGAAAGAAGATTAGCATGTGGTCGTTCTGATAGGCCAAGTCGACTGACGTGATATCGAGGCCTTCCCGCTTTGCCATGCCTTTGTCCATCTCCACCTCGAGCGCCATATCCACGTCCATCAGTGACTCCAGGGCAGGATTGCCCCAGACGGCGCTGACTGCAGATCGCAGGGAACCTCTACCATCGGATTTCAAGTGATTCGTCTTGCGTCTGCCACATAGGACATGACATTGGTACACTGTATTCGGCATGGTCACGCTGAACATACCCGTTTTTGTTGATGGCATCCACGGTCAACCGGATTCCGCGCGCGGCAACGCCGGCGCCTACCTGATTGCCCTCCACCCGCGGACAGCAAGACGGAACAAGCGCGTACGCGGTGAGAAGGCTCAAAGCCTTTGCGAATTCCCGTTTGGCATTTCGCTCAAACTCCTTTCGTCGGACAGGAAGCGGAGCGAAGAGCTTCTCGACGGTGACTGTTGTTCCTCGCTGTCAACGCGTCAGGGCCGGGATCCCACCTGTACGGTGACGCAGAATGCAAAGAATACTCACCTGACGGGCATTCTTGGCCGTGGAGTCTTGCAGACGACCGTCTCGACTGAACTTCAATATCCTTCCAAGCGGCTGGGTCTCTTGCGTTGACGTGCTGACCGTGACCGAATCACTCAGCGCACAAAGCGCAGACAAAGCCTCACCTCGGAAGCCAAAGGTATCGACATGGCTGAGATCGTCAAACGAGGAGATCTTGGAGGTATGGTGCTTTAAAGCTGGGATGCCATCCGTTAGTCTAGACGATATCAGCGCGTACTCGAAAAGCTTCTCACCTATACTGCTCCAGTCCGCTTCACGAATCCCTGCACCGTTATCCGACACCTCGAAGCTCTCTGTTCCATTATCCTTAATTTTGACATCTCACAATCGGGATGCACAATCAGGTATCGCGCTAAATCGCTAATGACTGTAACATACCTATCGTTGTGGCACCGGCATCGATACTATTCTCTACAAGCTCTTTCAGCGCTCCATCCAAGCCCAAGACGACTTGTCCCGAGTGAATACGATGTACGGATTCGGCATCGATGGCTATGACGTGAGATGAAGAGTATCAGTCTAGTGACATCGCTAGAAGCGAAGTTGTACAGCTTACACTTGATGAGACTTTCTTGCGCAGACGCCATTTCTGCTCTCATCCACCGGATAAACCGACAAGGCTTCGCGAGCGGATTGATAAGCTTGAGAAGGAGGGTATAGCGATCGGTATAGCTGGTTCAGCACGTTAGGGGGATCGGTAAGTTGGTTTGGGTAGTCTGGATGACTCCTTACTGCTGAGATGCTCGACGCGGTCGCGACAACAGCTTCCGATCAATGTCTCACTATAATAAGGTCACGCACATCAAAAGGATGTTATCATCATGCTCAACAGCTTCTTCAGCAACACAACTTGATTCGAGTACAGTGGGCTCTATGACTGGAAGCCGCGAGGGGCATTACAGGAGCACCCGGAGGCAGGATGACACGAGAACGCAACCGAAGTCTCCCACTTCACAGAGAATTGGCCCCGTTCCTATGATTGCACCACCGCGCCGTCGCTGTACACTGGAGTTGACAATACCTTTACAACGGCTTGTCAAGCTTACGAAATTGCTGACCATCCCTCTGTATCATCTCTGGTCCCCTGCTGCATCTGCAGTCTCAGCTTTGTGGATCGCTTCTCTCTCTACGATCTCTGACACGAATCTCACAAGTTGAAACGTCATCCGTCCGTGGAAGCTGGTGCCCGAGGCAATCTCCGAGGCGTTACCGCTCGGACCCTCGGACCTTCCCTGGCCTTCTGTAAGTCCGAGGTCCGAGAAGCTGTGCGATGCCGCCATTCTCATCTACGTTGATTGTCTGTTCTAGTATGGCGATTTTGGAGATCGGAGAATCGGCTCGGCTATGAAATCTGCCTGACGAAGTGACATCGATGTCTACCTCAATATCCGATCAAATGGCGCAAGGAGCGATGTAATTGGAGTTTTGCAACAACCATCAGGTGACGTGCAGAGGGTAAGTTTGGCTTGTCAATCCTATTGATATGCAGAGAATATTCATTGTGATCGACAACCAAACAGGGTGTCTCTCGATGTCAGGCGGTGCACAGACGATCAGAGAGCTGATCAAATCGGAGCATCTGAAGTACAGCATCCCGACAATCGCAAACCCAGTATCGACGCAAAGCCTTTCCATATGTAATCAGACTCCGAGGGCTAATGCAATTCCGAGCTCATTGCCTTTCGACCCAGCTCTCACACCGAACACTCGGGGTTGCTTACGGGCCATGATAAGCCATTCCGATGACCTCTCGACTGAATGACCGGTGGCGAGCGGAACCTCGGCCGCGATGGATTGTGTTCGGGGGTGGTTTAGATCTCCTAGCTGGCATCTCACCATTGAGATGATGCTATATAAGGTTTGTAGGGTTCTAGGGCCATTTTGTAAGGCTTCTCTGACCACGTCCATTTCGCTCTTCAGGTTTGCCTTACTCAAGGTTCCAGCAATCTTCACAGTTCTCTTTTGACCCATCAGACTCAAGACACTCGTTCATCTGGTTCACGATGCGCCATGGTCTAGGTATCTTGTCGGCATTCATCCTGCTCAGCTCGACGTATGCTCGGGTCTTACCGCGGCAGGAAAGCATCACTGCAGACATTGCAACGGCTCAAGCAACCACGACATATGCGATCTCTCTGGATCCTACAACCATCATCGCTCCGACAGCGACATTCAGCACGAACGCCACCACCACAGTCGCGTCGGCGTCGGCAACGGGCGATGCTTCAGGCCTACCAACGAAGCACTACGAGTTCGAATTAACGAAAGGGTGGATCGATTCGAATGGAAATCCCCGAGAAGCTATCCTCATCAACGGACAAACGCCTGGACCCCTTATCGAGGCGGAAGAAGGCCAACAGCTTACAGTAAGAATCAAAAGTGCCCTTCTATGTAGATGTCTGACCTGAATTTAAACATAGATCCAAATCACCAACCATCTTGATGTTCCGTGTACTCTGCACTCTCACGGCATTTTCCAGTCGTTGAGCCCTTGGGCGGATGGTGTGCCAGGAGTAACGTGAGTAACAGAGGAAGGAGCCAAGCGATGAGCAGCCATCAACTCACGATCTATGAACACAGGCAATACCCTATTGATCCCGGAGCTACGTATACCTACACATATACCCCTCTTCAGCATGGGCAATACTGGTACGCCATCGCAGCGTAGTTACATGACTTGGCTTCTGTTGACACGCCTTCACAGGTATCACTCACATTATCGAGGGCAACTAGACGATGGACTCCGTGGACCCTTATTGATTCATCCTTCGCCTTCTCGCGCCAAGCCTTTTACCACTCTCAGCTCCGACAAGGGCGAGCTCGATCAGATGGCAAAGGCAGAACGTAACCCAAAGATCCTCCAGTTGTCGGATTGGAGTCAGCTTACGCACGACGAGATCGATGCTGACTTCCGCGAAACTGGTATCGAGCCGCTGTGAGTTATCAGGGCAGAGTCGCGGCGATACGTTCACTCATTCATTGTTCGTATACAGTTGCGTCGATTCTTTGCTGATCAATGGGAGAGGTCAACGGATGTGCCCTCCCCTCTCTTTCCTGGAATCGATCGCGCCTCCAAATTTGCTCCCCCTTACGAGCAAGGGGTGTATCTTTCCGAACAACTCTATTCTCCTCGGACCGTCCCCCAATTTGACATCGCAATACCCCGACCGAGTCAATTCCCGTACTTTCTTCGGTTGTGACAACACAACCAATGTAAGCGTGCTGTGTGTGGAGATGTTCCGCCGTGCTTACCCATGTCCGTTTTCAGCCTCTGTCTGTAATCGAAGTCAACGCTCAGAATGGCTACGCCTCCATCAACGTAGTCCACATCGGAGGGCTATACGAGCAAAAGATCGCTATCGACGGCCATAAGTTCCTCGTGTACGCCACTGACGGCCAATACATTGAACCGCAAGAGGTCGACATTCTGATTGTCCCTGTTGGTGCGAGGTGTGAGTCACGTACCTATCCAGCCACAGAGAACACCGCTGACTAGTCTCCCATAGTCCAAGCTCTAGTAAAGCTCAACAATCCCGGTGACTGGACCATTCGAACTACCATTACGATGCCAATCCAACTGATCACGGGCTACGCCGTGTTCTCGTACGTCGACAGGGAGACTTGCAAGCCGCCTACAGCCGGGCTTCCCGAGCTATGTGGCAGCAAGACTTTTATCTATCCGCCTTCAAACCAGCCTGCATTCGATTACGGCGGAAACGTGCTAAATAATTCGACCAGTCTCGACTACTTTACACTCACTCCATTCCCAGCAGTCAATCCGCCGCAAAAGGCGGACCATACCCTCATCTGGGACGTCGGCAAGCCAGTCAAACGAGTTTGGTCCTTGGACCTCGATGGCACGCCCTTTCTTTCGTGGCGCGAACAGCAAACACCGGCCATTATCGATCCCCAACCATTCTTGGAAGCCAATGTGGCCGTTTCTCTGGCGATCGGCGAAGTCGTCGACGTCATCATTCGTGTCCCGCCGGGCAATCCCACTCACCCTTTCCACAAGCATGACGCCAAGGCCTTCATCATCGGACAAGGTCAGGGTGCCTTCACCTGGTCATCCGTCGCTGATGCCCAAGCCGAGGTCCCCCAATTCTTCAACCTGGAAACACCTGCTGTCCGTGATACATTCGGTACGCTTGCGGCGTTCACCGCGCCGACATGGACTGCGATTAGGTGGAAGGTCGACGCTTCGATGCCTGTCTTCTTCCATTGCCATATCTCGTACCACCTAGCCGCTGGAATGGCAACTCTGTTCCTTGAGGGAGCGGAACGTGGCTTCGATCAAGGCCCATTGGGAGCGTAAGTCCTGCCGACTCTGCGATGCGTGTTAGCGCTGACGTTCTGGCGTTGTAGGGTGCAGCAAGGATCTACGCCAGTCTTGTCGAACAATCCCGACCCAATCTACCCTGATGGGACATCGATTGATGGCTGAAGTGCGGGCGGTGTAGTGGAGGATAGACCAGGTGACTAAGTAGGAACAGCGAAGCCGATTAATCGATTCGCTAGCGAGGATAGAAGGTCCCGATATAATGGCATGAAATTTAACTACCCGTTGTATCTGTATTGAGAGTGCTCGATCTGTATTATGTAGACTGGTGAAACGTGTTACGAACCGGGATGGAATCTTGTTAGCCTCGATTTGCATGTAGTCTTTGGGTAATTATAGATTCATGCCCATGCTTGTGAATGATACAACTACGTTGACAGTGTCGATTCTTCTCGTGGGATCATGCTTTTTTCAGCTCGTCAATCTTCTCGCTCGCCTCACTCTTCATCATTCCCTCAATACCGCTTTCATCTTCGCCATGCTGCTTCGCAAGAACGTGAAGGAACGCCTTTTGCTTCTGAGTTGCTGGTTCACCGCCTACAAGGGTGGACAGGATCAGTATTGTGGCTTTCGGTGAATCAGCAAGCTATGTATACCGGTCGCCCATTGCTCGGGATGCGAAAGATAGTCGCTATCACCGGGCGTCTTCGTTGGTTGTCCCGGCGCGCCGACCGCGTTGCCCTTGTCATCCTCAGGGAAGGGCTAGAAGGCCAGAGCTCAGCTGATAGAAAAGACCGATAGGAGAAGGTCCACTCACGTCGTCCTTCAACTCCTCACTCCGGTCAATCACAGCACCAGCGCCCGTCTGTCCATCATCCTTCTTCTCGAGGAGATCCTCGATCTTTGAGCTCGCATCCGCCCTGTCCATTCCCTCAATGGTCACTTTTTCGCCGGTCTGCTTGGCGAGGGCGTTGATGAACCCGGCTTGCTTTTCTGTGGGTGCGTCTCCGGACTGAGAGGAGAAGGCGGAGACGTAAGCCAGGGTACGCTGCGTGGATGTTCCACCTACCATGATTGTATCGTGAGCTGCAGTTGATGTGAGCGCTTGAGCAGTGAGGGCCAGGTAAGATAACGTCGGGACCTTATAAGAGACGGTGAACAGGAGATACCGCATGCCACGATCGTCGCCTTGCGTCATCAGCTTCCGCTTTCTAGGATCGCGTTTCACGTTTCATCGTCGATCAAACGCGTGGACAGCGTCACGTGGACAAGGAGGACAGGAGTTGGACAAGCTGGTTTGAGGGTTTACATCGACGGAGAGGCTGAAGTGAGACGCGCCGTTGGCCAAGAAGCGTCAAGGGGATCGAACGCGAAGTCTGGTACAGAAAAGGGAGATGAAGGTCTTCGTACAGGTAGGTGCTAGCAGTTACATCACACTTTACAAATACGGTCAGCTGGCCGTTACTATCCTAATAGCAAGAGCGGCACCGCGGCCTGCAGTGCAGCTCGAGCATTCAGCGTATGTTTGGCATTAGCTCGCGCCTGCAGATGAAATTCGAATGCGTTCGTCTTGTAAATCTTGCCAATCGTTCTCCAGCTTGTCCATCTGCCCTTTGACACCCTCTGCGTGCAACTTTCCCTCGCGTGAGTACTTTCGTTGAATGAACGTCAAGAGGCGGCGTTGGAAGTTTAGCCGCTTATGGTTAAGTTTTCTTCTGAGACGTGCTTTCAATTTGAGAAACGCTGGTGTATCAGGTTTGAACTGCTCCACCAGCAATGTCTCTACACGTCGCCGGATCTCTGCAGATAACTCCTCCATTCCATGCTGCTGGAGCAAAACATGCGCCTCGTCCAATATCTTCTCCACTGGCTCGCCATTGATTCTGAGCGGAGAGACGGAAGTGACCAAAGTTTGTTCTTCGGGTACGGTAAGCTTGGGATGAGGCCACTTTCTGTCTTGCCTAGAGTTTTCCGATACAGATTGTGTAGAACGCGTTGCACCCTGCTCCGATAGCCCGCGCGCACGAGTGGAGGTAGCTGATTGGGACGAAACGGTTGTACGACTTCTCTTGGATCGGGTTCGCATCGATGAATCTTTTCCGCTCGTTCTCTCCAAGCTCTGGTTGGCAGAGTTCCCAACCTCTGTCGTCATCATGCTATTCATGCTGGGCGTCGGCTGGAAGCAGGTTCCTTCGAATGAAGCTGAAGACAAACATCGACTTTCACATGAGTCATCGTCGCCACGTAATGATGGCGAAGGAGGTGACAATAAGAGCAGCTTTGGATCTATCGTTCCTCCAGATGTCAAACTGTCTTCCTCGTAATTCGAAACTGCATGTGTAGTAGTCTGACCATCTAGCGCATTGTCGGTCTCGTGATTGAACAAAGACGAGAAAAGACGAGGATCGTGCGGCAGCTGTGATCTCGGGTGGTTCTCAAGCGTTCCGCTAAGTGAATTCGTCCAACTTGAGTCGGCACAATCGCGGTCGTCGGTCATTCAGGGCAAGTATAGACAAGGTCGATTCCAGTGTGCGTAGATAGGGTTGTTTGCGCTGTTACTTGAAACCGAACCTTGTTTGCCTGTCAGAAATGTATGCCTTTTGTACCACTCAGGTTTTTTGCACTCGAACTCCTTTCAAGATCTCCGATGATTGAACAAAGGTAGGACCCTTGGAGACACTCAAGCTGTGTCAGCCATTTCTGGATTTCTCAACAGATACCAGACTTACTCATGCCAGACGCGGACCCGAGGTGAGTTGACACCATGTGGGGTTGACTCCGCTGAGTCTGAGATACCTTGTACACCGGGGTTTCGAGGAGTCCGGTACATATGAGCGGTATAAGGACTACTTCCCCTCGATGATATATGGGGCAGTACCTTCAATGGATAGACCGTAATTCATTCAAGGATGAAGTAAACGGGTCGCGGGATTGCAGTGTACTCGCATTGAAGCGGAGCTGGTCAGGATCTTAGCGGTGAATCCTGCATGACTATCGTCCAAGTCCTCAGCAAACGACGTATAGACTCTCTCTCTCACTCTCGATCGCCATCTCGGTACCCCGAACGAGAGCTCAACTGAAGCGATTTGTCATGTCAGAGGTCAATATGCGTGGTGTATGCCACAACGACAGAAAACTGTCAGACTAGCCTGAGATCTTACGCGCACGGATTGTGGAGCCCTGCTGACCAGCTTTTGGACGACCGGACGGCGATACCTCAGGGAAAGCCCGACCTTATGATAGCAAACATGTCTACCGCGCTTGTAGTTGTCGCGGATAAGTAGTTAGTATTGTCAAGGCAAGACTCCACCGTCGTTGCAGCGCTATCCAGCACTAGTGATGTACTCCTATGAACCGTAGACCAGCTATTGAATGTCATTCTTGAGCTGGCTACTAGATACAAGCTATCCTACTACGATACTATACACTGGGGACTACTAAAGCAGTGGAATACATGACATGATTTCAGGCAGAATCTCCTGATCCCGAATCCAGGCATATCGGCGCAGACAGAGGTGGGAAGACAGGGATACAAGCATCGCTACCCTCTCATAGCCACATTTCTCCTTCAATGTTTACGTTTCTCGGACCGATTTTGAGATTTGGCACTCTGCCTTCACGTTCCATCGCTCTTTGATTTTTGCCAGCCTTTTTTTGATCTCGTTCTCGTCTACTACCCCGTTCTTGCCGCCACAGAAGTTATGAGAGATCAAGCCAGCGACGGCGCGACGGGCATACCACCTCCCTGTTCCTGTAGCTTTGCAATCCAGTTTATGGCCATGATGAGCAGCCATGTCTTGAATGATACTTGTCAAGTCACTTTTGATGTCGGCAACCATCTCTAAGAAAGAACTCTCGGTTTTACCTTGACTGATATATTCACAGGCCAACTCAAGGCGTTGTAGCGCAGGGACACCGTCGATTCCCAAAACCACCGATTGCCCTTTTTCGGCTATGTTTGTCAATGTCTTTCGCGGTGCGCGCTTTCGCCTTGTCGACGCGTTGTTCGAGGTCGCCGCCCTCCCAGAGACGACAAGAGCTGTCGATATGCTTTCAGTTGCAGGTTCGCTCCCGGTGTCACCGATGCTATCGGCGACGTTCCTGAGGGACCCATCGACAGATTCTGTTCGGATCGTCTCATATGCCATTGAGGTCATAAAACTAGGCCCGTCTGACCCGTGTGCGGGATCAGTCTTGGAGGTGGCTCCGTCAGATGGATCTCGCGAAGAGGAACTCAGATGGGGAAGCCATGGATCGTCACTTTCATCCTCCGAAGTGTCGAAATTGTTCGAGTCGGGATAAGCCCAAATCGGGTTGTTCGATGAGGCGCGTTGCAGAGGTTGCATTCCAATCCGTGTCTTCGAAGAATAATTGAGCGTCTGACTCTATTCACTACGACCGAGAGGTGGTTGGGCTGTTCAACGTGTATACGGCGCGAATATATATGACGACTTTTCGTTGTATAACGCCATGCGTCCTTTGATGAGGGTAAAAAACAAAGGGGCCTAAAAGGAGGACTGGCAATGATTCAGCCTCATTAGGGCCTCGCGAGCTATATTCCATTACCATGTGCCCAGGCGGTGGCGAATGCGTGCGACTGAGTCTGTACCCAATGCTTGCCCGACTCTGGCCCAAAGGTTTTCCGTTTCGAGCGCGAACCCAACAAACAGGCGCGTTTTTTCTGGGCGGCGCTAAGCGCACCGGGCTGGCCTCTGCGTTTTATCACGCCGACGGCGGCCTCGTCAGCCACTCCCACGTCCCTTTCTCCCAAAAACCCTCTTAAAACAACACATCGCAGTCCCCCGACGCTCCTCGTTTGAAAGGTACAACAGCAGCTGTCCGACGCAGCTCAGTTTCACCCAGACAACAAGGTCTCCAAACCCAAAATTACGTGATCGAATCAACCGCCGTTTTGAGGATTTGGTGAACAACAGCCCCGCCGTTCGTAACAGAAAATCAACCACAGGTGAGTGCTGTGGACGACGACGACGACGAGCGGGCCGGTTGACATTGGTGGACTTGCAGCAGTAACGACCTTCCCGAAGCACTTCCAACAAGTCTTCATCTCCCCATAAAACAACAACCCTTCTCTCGCACACATCAAGCATAATGTCTGCCACTGAAGCCAACGCCGCTACCTCGGCCCCCGCCGAGCAGACCCCCGCCCCGGCCCAGGAACAGGTCAAGACCGAACAGCAGGCCGCCCCCGCTACGACCGAGGCCCCCGCTCAGGGTCAACAGGCTGCCGCTCCCGCCGGTGCCAACCAGCAGCCTTCCGGTGGCTCTGCGTCCCTCTACGTCGGTGAACTCGACCCGACCGTGACCGAGGCCCAGCTCTTCGAGATCTTCCACATGATCGGTCCCGTCGCTTCCATCCGAGTGTGCCGAGACTCGGTCACACGACGATCCCTCGGTTACGCCTACGTGAACTACTTGAACAACGCTGACGGTGAACGAGCTTTGGACACATTGAACTACTCGACCATCAAGGGCCGACCTTGCCGAATCATGTGGTCTCAGCGAGACCCGGCGCTCCGAAAGTCCAACCAGGGCAACATCTTCATCAAGAACCTCGACGAGAACATTGACAACAAGGCTTTGCACGATACTTTTGCCGCGTTCGGTAACGTTCTCAGCTGCAAGGTCGCCACCGACGAGAACGGTCGATCCCGAGGTTACGGTTTCGTTCACTACGAGACCGGAGAGGCTGCCGACGCTGCCGTCAAGGCCGTCAACGGTATGCTCTTGAACGACAAGAAGGTCTTTGTCGGCCCGCACATCAACAGGAAGGAGAGGATGTCCAAGTTTGAGGAAATGAAGGCTCAGTTCACCAACATTTACGTCAAGAACGTCGACCCGGAAACTACCCAGGAAGAGTTTGACGCCTTGTTCAAGCCTTTCGGCGAGATTGTTTCGTGCGCGCTTTCCATGAACGACGACGGCAAGTCCAACAAGGGCTTCGGTTTCGTCAACTTCCAGAAGCACGAGTCTGCCAAGGCCGCTTGCGACAAGCTCAACGACTCGGACTTCAAGGGCAAGAAGCTCTACGTCGGCCGAGCCCAGAAGCGATCCGAGCGAGATGAGGAATTGAGGAGGAACCACGAGGCCGCTCGATTGGAGCAGGAATCCAAGAACCAGGGCGTCAACTTGTTCGTCAAGAACATTTCCGACGACTGGGATGACGAGCGATTGCGAGCCGAATTCGATGCGTTCGGTACCATCACTTCTTCCAAGCTCATGAAGGACGACAAGACCGGTGCCAGCCGAGGCTTTGGTTTCGTTTGCTTCAGCTCGCCCGACGAGGCCTCCAAGGCCATCAACGAGATGAACGGAAAGATGGTCTCCGGCAAGCCCTTGTTCGTCGCTCTCGCCCAGCGAAAGGAGGCCCGACGAGCCCAGCTCGAGTCCCAGATCGCCGCACGAAACCAGCAGCGCATGGCCATGGCCGCCGCCGCCGGTCTCGGTGGACCCGCCAACTACATGGCCCAGCAGCCGATGTACTACCCTCCTCCTCCCTTCAACGGCCGAGGTGGACCCATGATGGCCTACCCGCCCCAGTTGATGCCCGGAGCTGGTGCCGCCCGAGGTGGACCCGCCGGTCGATACGGCCCCGCTGGTCAGCCCATGGGTGCCATGCCCGGTATGCCGTACGGTATGCCCCCTAACGGCATGCCTTACGGTGCCATGGGCCCCGCCGCCGGTGGATTCCGAGGACAGCAGCCCAACGGTATGGCCGGTGGACGACCCGGAGGTGCGCCCCGAGGTGCCGTCAACGGTATCCCCGTTGGCCCTGGTGCCCGAGGACCCGGCCCCGCTCAGGGCGGACGACCGGCTCCTCAGGCTCAGGCCCCTGCGCCCGCCGGTAAGCTCACTGCCGCTACTCTGGCTGCTATCCCTGCCGCCGAGCAGAAGCAGGCTCTGGGAGAGGCTCTTTACCCCCTCATCTTCGCGTAAGTGTAATGCGAGTGATTCGAGTGCATCTATTAATCTCTGATTTGTACAGCACTCAACCCGACCTCGCTGGCAAGATCACCGGTATGCTCTTGGAGATGGAGAACCAGGAACTGCTTGTCCTCCTCGACCAGCCCGCTGCTCTGAAGAGCAAGGTTGACGAGGCCTTGGCCGTCTTGGAGCAGTGGAGCAACACCGCTGCCCCCGCGGCCGAGGCCAACGAGGGCGAGGAGGCCGCCGAGGCTCCCGCCGCCGAGGCCTCCTCTTAGGCGTCTTCCCTCCCGACTTATAATCGGAAGACGCCCGGGAAACAAGGTTGTGGGAAGGGCGGCCTGGTGGTAGGGGACGCTGAAGGGGTTCATTTGGCGCTTTGCTTTCTTTTGCTAGAGTAGCATGTAGTGTTAGTCGACTGGCAGTCAGCCTCCTGCCCTTGTACTAGGTCCGCCCTTTTCGACTTTTATTCATCAAACAAGGCGGGGCTGCCTGTTTATTTATCCTCAAAAGCGCGTGTTTCCACTGAGCTGGCACCGAAGCAGTGATGATGGATGAAGGGCGCGACTTGAATCGTGCCCGAATCTTGATGCAACGCGATCATGTAGGGTCTATAACAGCTTTTTGACTCCAAAACTCGGAGCCACATTCGGCGCGTACAAGCGGAGAATAATTCTACAATGCCTGACCCATATGACGATTACTCTTTCCGCCAGGAATAAGCAACACATCCGTATCCTCGTGATGATCCGCACTTCCGCTGTTACTCCATCCATCCCGCAGGAAACTACTTCGGCGGGAAAAGCCGTCATTGTCTTTGTAATTGAACGAGTCTGCGTCGAGCAGGGACTGCCGAGCGGCACCGGATGACTGGCAAGCCGGACGGATGATCATCAATTACTTGGTTATACGGAAGACGAACCAGGACCTACCGTCTCGGGCGCCATTGCGAACAATGTGTTTCTCGCGTGGGACAATGACATGATGGATTTTCGATAGGCGATCTGAACGCCCGCGAGAAGTCGTCAATGTCCACACACGCGCACGCGATGCTTGACCATGAGCGTACCTGTTCCGTTTCATACTGCTCCAGCTTGATACGATTCTGCTTTCGACTCTTTGCATGCAACGCGTAGAGTCCCACCAGAACGCCGGTGATGCCTGGAGGGAAGATGGTTAGGCGCCTGGGAAAGCCGCTGGCTCGTTCGAGTCACTCACTTAAAACGATCAAGATCGCTACGATCGCGTAGACCCACTTTTTAGGGCTGTTCGGGGCGTCTGTCGCCTTGCGACATGTCCCGTCGACGCAGTTGTACGACAGGCACCTGAGAAAGGGGAAGGAGCATAGGTTAACAGAAAGATCTGTGCGAAGACGAAAGTGAAGACGTGCTCTTTGTTCGCCTGGCATGCATCTCCCACTGCCTTGTCTTTCATACATACCATGGATTCGCCATCGCAGTATTGACCATTGACGCAGCTGTCCGCACCTTCACGTCAGCCGCAGCACGAACACCGGGAGTGGGATTCGGGACCCACTTGTCTCTGGATATGATCGTCGCATACGTCGATCCATCCGGGGCATACGACTCATACGCGCGGTTGTCAAACACACAGGCTTGACCCTCGGTTGCGTTTGCCCAGCTATGCGGGAGCGAGGGTGTTAACATTGTGCAGTGCCATCTTTGGGAACGGATTCTGCGTACTAGCATGCGAAATTGAGGCAAACGGAGCCGTTGACGTTTCGGTTGCCGGCGAGTTGTCGGTAGTTTGGTGCTACGGCGCATTCGTCTGAACATCGTAGTGTGAGCATCGGTCTATAGGTGTATCTTCAGATGCAGGGAAGGGACACACTCACCGTCTCGATTCAGCTGACATGGCTGCCCAACGGGAATTTTATCTTGACACGCACTGCCCTCATCGGGGCAACTGAAGATAGAAGAGGATAAGATTCCCCCACTGCGTCAATCGGCATCGTGAACACGCACAATTGCTCTGCGGGACACAATGTCGGCAGATCCGTCCAAGCGATACCGTTGTACCCGTAAGGATACTTGACGAAAACGTCAACGACCGCCAATGACCTCTTACGCAAGGCCTGTCACTCACCTCGTCCTTCCGACACCCCCTCGCCTCACAGATTCCTTCATCATTGCAAAACGTCGTGGCATCGCAGTCACTGATAAAGTTGCCCGTATTGGCGTCGAGTCGATTGTTGTTCTGGCTGCAGGCTCCGCCTTGGCCCACGCGGACGGCTGCGTGCGTGCTGCTCGTGCCAGCGAGCCATGCGGCGGCCAGGGCACCGATGAGTCGTGGAGGGCGCATCTGATCTGCGGGAATGGAAGAGGGGGCGACGGTGTGTGATCAGCCCGAGACGGACGTCGCCATGACCTCCTCACCCGGCGCCGTACACAGCGCCGTGCACAAAATCAACAAAAAGCTCCCGTCCGCGCGTCCCGAAATAACCAGTCGCGCGCGAGGCAAGGAGCATGGCATGGTAATACAGCATGGGATATCGTCCAGTCATAAGCTGATACACTCGTGTTATTCATCCACCTGTCGTGCCGTCTCTATATATACACCGAACAGCGCTGCCTCCCTGGCCAAGACGCGGGAGGCGCGGAGCACGGAAGTCCTGCGGACGGGATATACCGTCCATGTCCATTTAGCTGGATTTTAGCGACACTTCGGCGAGGACCCTGGGTGCGCAAAGACCGGGTCAGTCAGGTCGACGTGCTGCGAGTTCTCCAACGTACTTGAATGCCTCCTTGTACGCGTCCAACAGCGCCTTGACCCTCGTCCTCTCGCTCACCAGCGCTTCATCCTCGTGCAAAAGATCCGGGAACAGTTCTGGCTTGTACAGCCCCGTCACAAGTCGCTGCTGTACGCTATCCTTGGAAAAGTTGACGAGCAGGTGCATGATGGCTTTCGGGACGAGGTCCTGGATGGTTTGTCGAACAATGTTGAAGTATGATGCGATGAGCGAGCGGATCAGGGTCGTTTCCATTTCTTCCCGCGGCGTGAGGTGAAGTCCGTCTCCAGGATTGGTCTAGATAGAGTCAGCAACGAGTGAACAAAACCCGAAAGAAGTCGACGTACGGCTTCAAGATGCTTGCCAAGGCTCTTCATATCGTAAGCCGGAGGCGGCTCAAGCCCATATCCCCTGCCCACATGCAACCCGGCGCCCGTGGCCTTTCTCGTCCCCAAATCCGGCAACAACTCGCGCGCGGTCCGTCCATCATTCCTCTGCTGAATGCCCGACGAGCCACTAGGTCCGGGCAACCCTACGCCGCCGGGATTACCCCCCGGTCCACCGGCACCGCCGAAAAAGTAGTTGAGGAATGTTTCCCGCGTCGAATGCGGCGACGTGCTGGCGTTGCTCATGCTCATCAGGCCGGACGGTGGCGGCGCCGATGCCACGCCCGACATGGACCCCGTGCGGTACTTGTCTGTCTTGACGTCAGCGAGATGTCGCGGTGCGGGCGCCATCGGCACGGGCTGACGTCGGTCGCCCGGCTGCGAATGCGAGACGGAGCGGCTCTTGTGATTCGCCTGACTGGCCGCTCCATTGGCCGGGCCGGCCTGTTCACTCGCCTCGGAATCCGAAACGTCATCGTCGGCATCGACGTCGCCGCCGGCGGCCGTGGCGTGGATGGAGGGCATCGCTTTCGTTCCCGCCGGTAGCTCGCCGCGTGCGATCGCGGCCGATCCCGCGACGAATTCCGGATGGTTCGTGTTGATGTAGGCGGCCTGGATGCTAATCAGACTGGAGGCGTAGTCGGATGTCGGTCCGAGACGTTCCCTCAGAAGCTCAGAGACGACCTCGACGATTTGCGCGTGGAGGCGCGGAAAGCGTTGCAGTTCCTGCAAGATGATAAGCACATGCAGAACCGGCGCAGGAACGGCAGCAACTTACCGCGCTTGTACAGTTGTGACAAATCTTCATCAACTCTTCATACACCAACTCGACACATCGCAAACTCGGCGACTCGAGCAGCTTGATCTGCGGCTTGATGAGCAAATCAAAAGCGACCTCGGGCACAAACAAGCTCGGCCGCGGCCCCGTCGAGTTTCGAATAGCCGTGCGGATATCCTGCGTCGTCAAGTTGTGCGTCGGATCGACCGATTCGAGCGCCATACCGAACACGTCGTGGAAGATGTAGTATATCCGTGCGCCACCGCAGAGTTCCTTGGTGGAGAGCTCCATGGACGTGCCGTCGATCGAGGCGACAAAGTCGCGAGCAAACTCGGTCATGAGCTTGAGAACGAGAGATCCCTGCTGACCGGACGAAGCTCAGTACGGCGCTAACGAGGGGAACACGGCGACGCAAGTGCTTACCCTGTGTTGTTCTCCGAGGAACGTGGCGTCGCCAAACGAATTCAGTTCCTGCTGGGTCTGGCCCATGAGGGTATTCAACCTCGCCTTCATATCTGGCAACTTGTCTCGAATATGATTCATGAGGACCTGCAGACGTGTCAGCGTAGCCCTTGACGGTACACCGAAACCGCTCGCTCACATGATTCAACGATTTCGCCAGGTACTTTGTCCCACACCGATGCGCCAAATTCCTGTACGCCGGATGATTGCGGAAAAACTCTTCCTCCTTGCGGAGCGCCTCCTCCATCGGCAACCCAGCATTGATATCCTGCTGACTTCTATTCACGACGCCGATAAATCCAAGCTTGAGCGGGTACGTCCGTCCCGTCAGGATATCCAACGCGTTTGTGCCTGCATCCATCAAGTCGAGCTTTGTCAGGACGCCGATCGTGCGTAGCCCGCGCGGATCAACCGAGCGCGCGAGCTTGAGCGAGTCGGAATTCGCAATGTCTTGATTGGCGGGCGAGACGGCGAGGATGACGGCGTTGGGTTTGGAAATGTAGTCGAGGATGAGGTTTTTGATTTGCCGTTCAATGTCGGTCGGTTGATCACCGACGGGGACCTGCGAGGGGAGGGGGAGGGGGCAGGGTTAGCGCGCGAGGTTGCGCAGCGAGGATGGAAGGGCGACTGGATTCACCTTGGTCAGGCCCGGCAGGTCGACCAGGGTCAAGTTGAGCACGCCCGGCCCGTAAATCTTGAGGTTGATCGGCAACTTGCTGACGCCCTTGTTCTGGCCGGCGACCCTAAACGTCTCGGCCTCGATCTCGCGCCGGATCTCGTCAAAGTCGGTGAAGCGACGATTCAAGTGCAAGAATTCCGCATACTCGGTGTACGGCGGGGAAGGCGTCGGGAGGTCCTGCTGCGAGATCTGATACCCGCCCGTCATGGGCATGCCTTCCCCCCTCGCGGGCGTATGAATCAACTGCAGGATCAGCGGACGTCGCGTCACGATTCCGCTCCCACGGGGCAAGAAATCCCTCCCGACGATCGTCTCGAGAACGGAAGACTTGCCGGACGATTGCGACCCGACGACGACGATTTGGGGCAGGTCGACGGCATCCCCGCCAATGGTGTTGAATGTATCTTGGAGCTTGTTGACCAAGGCGATCAGGTCGCCGTTCATCGCCATCTCGGAGACTCTCGGCTGGTGGGTGGGCGGGATAGTGTCTGTCTGCGTGGTATCGTCGCACACTCAAGGGTACGTGGGCCGTCTACGCTCGGCCGTATCTATCGTCGCCACGGGGTCGCTGCGTGACCTGCCGAATGCGCCGTCGACGTCCGACCTCCGTCTTCTCGTCGGCCACGAGCTTCCCGGCGGGCGAACGCGCGCTTAGCGTGGATGCGTCATGGCGTCAAATAGAGTCGCGCGGGCGGGGGGATGGCCTCGCCTGGCCTGGGGTTCTAACAGGTCGGTATCATGTAACAGGGACAGCCTACCGCGTGGTTATCAGCAGTCGTGGGGAGGGTGCGGTGGACTAGGGAGGGTGCGGTGGACGGGGGACTTGTAATGGAGCGGGGAAATCGGCGAAACGGGCCCGCAATGAACAGGATGCCCCATTGCGCTAAGCGCATACCAGCATGGTCCCGGACTCGGAATGTATAGTCTCGCCTGGACGAGCTCAGACGCAGGCATCTCGAAAACGATCCTCTCCCGCCCATCGGAACCGCAGCCCCAGGAAAGAAATCTAAAAGAAATGAATGGGATACGCAAAGACAACCCCTCGACCGCTCAACCCACCCGCGCCTACTTGCCCAACTTCTTCCTCTCCGCGCGCGTAGCCTTTCTCCTCTTCTTATACCTAGACCCCCACATCAGCCCTCCGGACCCCCTTGACAAAAAAAAAACCAAAACTCACTTGTGCTTTGAAATCTTCTTCTGCCGCTTCCGCTTGACGCTATCCATCCCGACCGTCTCCTCGAACGCGATATCCGCCCCGACGGCCGAGACTCGACTGGTTCGGACCGCACGCAGGGCGACGCGCGAGGGACGACGGGTACTTGAGGCGCGAACGAACGACGACGTACGGGGACGCAAGCCGAGACGCGCCAGCAGGGATTCGACGTCTTTCACGGCCGTCGAGATGGCCTGCTCCGTTGCGGCCGGTTCCTCGCGGCGGCGGTGGTGGGGCCCGGCGATCGCGCGGGCGGCATCATTCATCTGCCGAAGGACAAGCTCCCATGCTTGATCCGCTTGTTGC
Organism: Naganishia sp. PG3902-1; assembly: GCA_023628075.1. Classification (NCBI taxonomy): domain Eukaryota; kingdom Fungi; phylum Basidiomycota; class Tremellomycetes; order Filobasidiales; family Filobasidiaceae; genus Naganishia; species Naganishia sp. PG3902-1. The sequence goes on from JAMALH010000009.1 coordinate 392,174, forward strand.
ATCGCCGACAAGCCTTCCCGCGTGCCTTCCAGCCGTCGTCGGACCATTTCATCAAACGTCGTGCCGTGTCCGAATTCCAGAGATGGGCCGAACGCGGTGCTGGGCATGTCCGACAGGGTTTCCGCCTCGATAGTGGCGGCGGTGGTGGTGGTGGTATGGCCGACGGGGAGGAGTGCAGCGAGAGATGGATCCGTCGAGAGGTTCGCGATCGTCGCGAGGTGTTCCCTCAAACCCGTCATCCCCCTCCGATACCGCTCCGTTCCACCGCGGGCGACGACCCTCAGATTGTTGACGGCCCGCTCGCGCGCGTAGCCCTCGCGGGTTCGCTCAAACAAGCTGCCGGCGTCCCCGCTCCGGGAATCGGGTTTCAGGTACGTCTGGATCCCGAGGTGGACGGGCAACGGCATGTGGGACGGGGTAAAGGATGCGTGGAGGGCGTATTGCGGCGGGTAGAGGTGGACGGGACGGAAGGAGGACGTCGGGTTGGCGATGTACGCCGCGGCGGCCGAGGTGTAGACGGGTTTGCTGCTGCTGCTGCTGTTGCTGCTGCTGCCGTGGATGGTAGATTTACCACGAGCGGACGCATACATACTCTCCCGTCTCATCGCGAGTCGTCCCGATCCATCGACGCCGGCGGCGCCCAATGCCTTGCGCGCGTTCATCGCGAGACGGAGCTTGGACGGCGGTGCGGCGGACGATGGCGCGGTCGGGGGCGCGACGGGATGGGAGGTGCAGGAGTATGCTCGTGCGTTGATGCGCGCGAGGGGACGTGTCCAGGGGGGCATGGTGGGTGGTGGCTGCTGGCGGGAAAGAGCAAGCCGAGGGGCCTTGGGCGGCTCCCCCGTTGATGAATCTTGTGCGCGGGAGGGAGGAGGGAGCGATCGACGGGCGCTGTGCTTGGGTAAGCAGGCGTTTTTCGCGGATGCGGATGCAGGATGCGGATGCAGATGGGTGGCAGGCACATGAAGGGCGAGGGCAGGTGCCGTCGGATCGCCCAAAGAAGAGCGAGCGAGCGTGAGCTGGGGCGATCAGCGGGATGGCGCCCTCCATCGGTTCCATGACAGGTACGGCTCGTTTTCCATCATTTCCCCCACTCGACGCCCCCGCCCGCCTGACGCTTCCCGATTCCCGCAGATCCACCCTCGGAGGAACGCGCCGGGAGGGCATCACGGCCTGGCGGATCCGCACTCGGCTTGACGACCCGTCCCGCCCCGTCCCGTCGTGTCGCTTCCCACGATCGCGCCTCGTCGTCCCGGCGAGATGTCCCAGCGGATGCACCGCCACGGAGACACGCGAGACGTCCCTCGGGGATCGTCGAGGATGCCATGTCCTCGAGGTCCCCTCCGCCGAAACGAAGCCGAGCCGAGGTGGATGCGCATCCAGCACGGGCCCCATCGTCCGCACGGAACGCCACCCCGTCTCTCAAACCGCCTCCTCCGCCGTCCCGTTCGTCCCCCTCCGCATCCGCATCCGCAGCGACGCCGAGCCCAGGACAAAAGCCGGAAAAGACGACGGTGACCATGAACATTCACATGGCCGCCGCGTTTGACCGCTCCCCGGTCGTGACCGATCTACGGGAGATCCCGTGGGCGAAACAAGGAGACATTATCGCCGTTCGGCCCGTCGAGCGGAGGGAATGGGAGCCGCAGGGGGCCGCAGAGGGTGTCGAGGAGGGCACAGCCGTGGGTGACGAGCGCCGCGTAGGGAGGGAGCCGGGAGGCAGAGGGGTCAAGGGGTTTTTCCTGTTTCGGCTCGGGGGCAATGACGAGATGAAGTTGAAAAAGCTTCAGCAGGTGAGCCCCTGTGCCGTGGCTCTCATGGGTGGGTGGCTGATGGAGGGGAATAGCCGCTTTCGTTGTCGGATAGCGTCGCAGACGTGTTTGGACTCGCAAATAGGATGCAAGTCGACCTCATCAAGGTATGCGCCGCCTTTCCTCTCCATCCACACAACCCGCTAAACCCCTTCTCTCCCCCCTCCGCAAAGGTTGACCCGAAAAAAGTCGAAGCCGACTTTATCGAGTTGACTTTTACCGGCCAATACCTCGGACGCGCCGACATGTGGCGCCTCGGCATGTCGCTCGAGGGGAGGTGCGTACACGTGTGGGAAAAAGTAGAGTTTGCCGGGATCGTCAAGGCCGAGGTCAAGGGGATTTACGTCCGGGGTAAACGGGTGCGTGTTTCGAGCGTTGTGGCCGCGGCAGATTCCAAGGGGGGAAAGGCTGATGAACCCGGGTAGCGCGCGAGTGCGTTGGTGACGCCGAGGACAAAGACAATCTTTCGGAGCAAGAGCGCGCAGGCGTACCTGTTTATCCAGCTGTGTCGGGAAATGTTCGAATTCGACGAGGACGGAGAACGGTACTACGAAAAGGCGCTCTACGGTACGTCCCGACTTTTGGCCTTGGCGTTCCACCGCTGACGCTCGCGCGCGCAGGGTTCATGCCGGAATTGTTTCAGCGTTGGAAGGACGCCAAGGTGAATCACGTCGTGACGATCGTTCTCTTTGCGCGCGTCTACTACGACGCACAAGAAGTCGCGTACCTCAACCAGCTTGGTATCACCGGTCGGGAAGCGCTCCTACATGCGCCGCACGCCGGGTACTACAAGGATTTCTACCGCGTCATTGTCGATTTCGAGACGCGTAGCGAATGGTCGACCATCTTGCCCGCACTGAAGCAGCAGTTGTTGGAGACGCATGAGGCCATCTTGTTGAATCATCATTTGGGAGGGGATGCCGAGGACGAGGCAAAGATTGTCGGCCGGTTGAGCTTTGTGAGTCGCCCGCGTGGATAGTATGTGCCGGGAGATTGACAGCCCCGGGACTGTCAGGCGTATGAAGGCAACGTCCTCGAGAGCATCAACCTCGTCTTGAACCCGTTTGACGAACATCACATCGATCGCGACCTCTCGCGCACGGGTCTCTCCATCATGGTCATCACACCGGGCGTCGGCTACTTCAACGTCGACAAGACCATGCTCCGTCTCACGACCGAACGTCTGCTCGACGCCGGCTTCACGATCGACATGGTCTGCATGTCCCAGATTCCGCTGCACGTGACGCCCTTGTTCAGCTACTGGTCCCGTCCGCTCCCGCCGCCGAAAAAGGACGAGGAGCGCGATCATGCCGGAACGACGGGCGAGTTTATGGCTGAATTGTCGGCGGATAGTCGTGGCCGGTTCAGCTCGACGCGGATGCATGACCTGTTGTATTGGGATGTGCCCGATGACGGAGAGCCCGAGCAGTTGATTTTCTGTGAGTCGCGAGGGGTGCGGCAAGGGACCTTGCTGACTCCTCTATCAGCCGTCTCGCCGCTACTCTACTGCCATTTCTACTCAAAATCCCATGACAGACCGTTCAAAGAGGACCGCTTCATCCCGCGCTGCAAGATGTACGAGATCCAGATGCTAGGCCTGATCGACCACGACCTGACGACGCTCGCCCTGCCGACGCTCGACGAGGACGAGATGGCCGCCAAGGCCGCCGCCGACGCGCAAAACCTCGAGGACGAACACGACGCGTTTGACGAATCGCTGTTCATCTCTGCGTTTACGAAACCCGTAGAGCCAAAGACCAAGAAGACGCCGACGACGCCGATGCCGGAACGGACGATTCTGGAGGTGGCCGAGGTGCCCAAGCTCCAAAGCAGTCCGGTCGCGCTCGCGGAGCCGAGTCCTTTGTCGACGCCCAAGCCTGATTTGCCGCGACCGGTCGAGGACATGGAGGCGCAGCATGCGAGTACGCGGGATAGGCAAGGCCAGGAGACAGAGGGTTCCGGTCACAGGCAATTCCCCGCAGCCAACGATTCGAAGCCCGACAGCCCGGAGAGCTCGCGTCCCGACTCGCTCGCGCCTCGATCACGGTCGGCTACCGTCAACGTGGCCGACTTGCAGAGATCCCCCGCGTCTACCATCGTTCCGGACTTTGGCAGGCCAGGGGACAGGAACATTTCCCGTGCGACAGCTCACTCGGAGCTAGACAAGCAGGCCGCCGGCGGCACTTTTTCCGCTCCTGGTACTCCGCCCGCACACGCGTTGAAAGGCAAATCCAGCAAGTCGTCCCTGGCCGGGCTGACGGGCGCCTCGAAATTCTTTAGTTATCTGATGGGCCGGACATCTATCAACCAACTGCAGCCTGTGGAGGCTACGGTTACCAAGGAGAATGTCTCGTTCGACAAGCTCGATCGCTCGGCCTCGTCTTCGTCCAGATTGGCAACGCCGACCAAGTCTTTAGAGAATCGTGGGACCCCGGCTAAGCAATCGCAACGCGATGCGAGTGAGCCTCCGTCAGTGCAGAAACGACCCCTGATCGGGGGCGCGGGCTATCGGGAGAGAACCGACAGTCTCTCCAAAGTCGAACCGATGGCGATTCCGCTCAATCGCGCCCGCAACAGCGACACCGGCAAGCGAGTCAAGCGGCCACCCAAGAAGCCGACATATCGGCAAAAGGAAGACGAGGAGCAACGGGAGCAGCCGCCCAAGGGCTCGCAGGCGATGAACCGGAGTCAGCCCGAACATGAGGTCGGCTCGAAATCATGGCAGTCGGCTCAGGCTAGTTCGTGGAAACACCGGGAGGCGGTTCGCAAGGGCGAATACTGGAGGATCAACCCTTGTCAGCCCCGGGATAACAACGTGTCAAAGAACGGGCGCCATCGACGATGGCAGTTTTCGGTCGCTCGGCCGACATTCACACAGGACGTCAAGTGGGACAGCATCATTGCACCTTGTTGCCTTCCGCTCACGACCGATTTGATCCCCATGGAAGAGGAGTTGAGATCGCAGTACCACGAGCAACTCTACCACTTTGCCTGCGACGCCAACCAGCTGTCGTTCCTGCTTCGCGCGGATGAGCTGAGCGATCTTCCAATCGCCGTCATGCGGGAAATGGCTTCCCAACGACTCTCCCGTAGGTTCTCCGCATACCTCGCGGATATTGCGCTGATCAGATGAACAGAAAACTTTCAATTCCTGGTCGCTGATCCTTGGGCAAAGGACCAAGTAACGTTCGGACAGGTCAAGGGCATCCGAACGGGCGGTGCATCTGAAGTCCTGCGATCCGCCAGAGGTCCCCTCTGGTTGTCGACGCCCAATCAGGTTCACCGACTGGACTTTGCTCTCGAGAACAAGAATACCCTCGAAGTGCACAATTTCACGCGAAAGCTCTTTTACTCGACGGACCCGCATAGCTATAATTGCCTAATGTGGCCCAGGAAGCGCAGGGGATACCAGATGGTGAATGCCGTGCTCAAGTATCCTGTAAGTCGAGTGCGCTCCGGTCCCAACCTGGTGACTGAACTTTTCGCAGACCCGCTCTTACGATTTCAACTACCTTGATCGATTGATTTCTGGAGTGGAAGACGAGCTTACCGATGCTTTGCGATACTGGCGCACGAGATTCATCCTCATTCCTTCGGATCAGCCTCAACCGACCATGACTGCTCCGACGGGTGAGCCACTGCGCGAGGACGAAATTCACATTGTCGGCGCCACCAAGCTACTCGAGATGATTGGCAAGAGCCGATGGACACCTTATGGCAGCAAGAAGGATACCACGCCACCGAGCCTGTTGCCCACATGGTTGGACCCGTCGGCTTGCGTTACAGATCCGTTCTTGATGGAACAGTTGAACAAGGTGCAAAGAGGCCAGAATGCTATCAGCAAGCCAGAAAATCAGACAGAGATACACAATGCGACTCTGGAATCGATTGCAGCTGCGATGCGGGACCCGGCAAAAGGCTTGCCCATCAGCGATCGATGGTGGAATCGAGTGGCGTATCCCGACAGTTTCCAGGGCGACGCCTTTGTCACTTGGCTGCAAACGATGTATACGGACATTAAGACCCGCGAACAAGCCGTGGAATGGGGACAACGGCTACAGAAAAAGGGGCTGATCGGTACGTCGCAAGAATGAGACTGACTGCACTCTGCTGACGGCCATGTTTAGAGCACTGCAACGGCTATCATGGCTTCCTGGATGGCTACTACTTCTACCGACTGGCGGGGGAGTACGCAAAGACAACCAAAAAGCGCAAAGGTCTTGGATGGTTTGGTAAAGGTTTCTCTGACGATTCGGCCCATTCAAAGCAACATAGTAAAGGCCTGACAGTTGACACTGCCGCGGGCAAATCTGCTCAAGCGCCTCCGAGCCCGGTCAATCAGTTTGGACTGGCCCCGCTAGAATTTGAGGGCCGAGACGCGAAATCCAAGAAGAGGCGTAAGATCAACATGAGTCAAACCATGATTCTCGACCTCGATCCGCATCACAAGAGCGACAGAGCAGAAGTGGCGATACTACATGCTGATGTGATTCACAATCCCCAGAATGCGTAAGTTGACGTTGCCGCGGGTCTACTTGATGCTAAGGATATTCCTCCAGTTTCCATTTCGAGTTAAACTGGATCGGCGTCACCGCTGGCTTCCTCGACGATATAAGACAGCGCTGGAACAATGTCGCAGAAAAGCACGGCCTTCGATTGGTCGAGGCTCCCGTCGATCAGATCAAAGATATGGACAAGAGATGCGCGTGGCGTTCGCCCTCGCCCATCAAACTGGCGCTTGCACCGCCCGCCATAAAGGATCTTGATGAACGCTTGCCCGAGAAGGTTCGCACGGCCAATTACTTTGAATACGCCATCTTGACCAAGAAGTTTGATTTTGTGCTGGACGTCGAGGCAACGACTCGCAGTCCGGATCATATTCAGGTCGAGTATTCGTACAGAAAGGCCGGCGTCTTTGAATACTCTCAGTTTGTTCACAAGAGTGGTCTCGCCCTCGTTCAGTGCATTGGCGGGGAAGAAGGTTTCATCTGGAGCGACAATCGACTATTCTTCTCGGCTTCCACTCGATACCGCTCAGAGATGAGCGGTCGAGGTGGGCAGGCGCCCATCAATCCTGCGACGGCCCGTCTCTCAACCGTCAATAATAACAGTACAGCCACGCTCAATCACCTATATGCAAGCCGACTTAGCGTCAACACGTCCTTCCCGACTACAATTCACACAGCCAGTCCCAGCGGCCACATACCCGGCCAGCCTCTGACGAAGCAACAGCAAGCGGACGTCATTCGGGAGAAGCTTGAAGCATTCTGCGCCGATCCATCCGCGTTGGCTGAATTCTATGAAAGCGTCACTCCGCCGCTGGTTGCCCCATCACAGGAGGAACTCGAGACCGAAGATCCGCTATTGTCTCCCGCAATCGAAAAGAACAAGATGATGTTCCCCATCATCGCTCCAGAGGAACGCCCCGCGGAGGGCGATACAGATGAGCGGCATGATTCCGCAGAGGATGTAAGATCGCCCTCGCTTTCCGAAAAAACCTTGGAATAAGCTTGATGACTTATTTGGTCTTCGTCTCTCGCGCTTCATTGCAGAGGAAAATCAAAGATCGAATCGACGACGTGGATGTGTCGCTCTTGTTGGAGGCCAACGGTCCTTATGGGGTCTAGGATGGGATGCAGAGGTTGTAGGGCTGTTTGTGCAAGATGTGCATCGTTGTAGAGGGTTTTCAAGGTTGCGATGTACCATAGATGGACAAGCTGATACACGGCGCGGCTGAGGGCATACTGGTGACTTCACCGGCAGACGCTTTGCGTAAGCGATTCCACATGCGAGCCAGGCCGCCATTGTCGTTACCACCGTAAAATTTATCATAATACATACAACTCTTAGTACTGGTCGCCGACTGGAAAGCGATTTCACCAGGACGGCGAACAGCGGATGTACAGTCCGATTGATATTCCGACGCCAAGCCGAATCCAAAGCGCGCTTGGCGGGTCTCGTTCCCCTTCAACGTCTTTCTTCGTGCACAGCGCATAGCGTCTTCAATTGCTCGATAGCGATTGACCAACCAATGGCCAGGAACCTGACCTAGCTGTTCTCCGAAACCGCACGATGATGCTTGATGGCAGACTTGGATGTGGCCTTGGGCGGGTTGGACGGGGCTGCGCGTTGACGCACGTGAATTACCTAGATTGCTTTATTATATTCTTCCTGACACTCCCGCGGCCACCTCGTCGCCCCCTTCCTATTGACTCTTTCGCTGCCTCACATTACCTAGACATCACACGACCTTGACTTGACGAGACCGGAGCGACATACGTAGCAACATCCAGCCAACGTCGAGTAACCACAATCCGCGAATTCAAGTTCCAAAATCGATCCCCCGGCAGCTGCTCCGCGTCACGAATCGAAGCGAGAGAGCGGAACCATTTTCCCTCGCGGGCACCACGCACCGGCGAGAACACGCAGGATCGCCATATATAGACGTCTCCACCACCGACCTGGGCCCGTGCAGTATCGCAAATCGTCCTCCTTTGAGCTTAGGGTAATCGTCGGTATATAGTCCGCCAAGCTCAGCACAGCGGATAGCATACGAGTGTTCGAACAGAAACAGAAAAGACGCCTTTATATTATCTGGTGAGTTCTGGTTGGTTTGGAGATTCGGGCTCTGGTGGGCGGTCGAGCGAGAGGACATGGTCAAAGTAATGAAGTCGGGGTGGATCGGTCTTCGCTGTCTAGGCTGCTTGCGAAGCTCGGTATCAGCCTGCGGGAAAGGCTCTGATCTCAATGTCCACCGTGGCCGGCGAAGGACCAGACGCGTTTATCGGATCCCGTGCGTGATCAGGTCTTCTGACTGATTTCCTGTCATTTTCGCAAACGCAGAGAATCATCAACCTTCAGCAAAATGGGAAAGAACCAATCCAAGCTTTCGTCCGAGGACCTGGCCGACCTGCAGAAGAACACTTACTGTGAGGATCCCAGGATTCACGCGCAAGACAAGGCTGACATCGGCCGCTATATTTCTTCCAGTCGACAAGAAGGAGCTGCAATCCTGGTATAAGGGCTTCATCAAGGACTGCCCTGCCGGCCGTCTCAGCAAACCTGAGTTTATCAAGATCTACAAGCAATTCTTCCCCTTTGGTGATCCCAGCCAGTTTGCAGACTATGTCTTCAATGTGAGCGTTTGACGAGTGGAGGATGGGAATTGCAGTTCCGGCTAACACGCTCTTCACGTAGGTCTTCGATGAGGACAAGTCTGGCACAATAGAATTCAAGGTTCGTTATCGCCGAAGACTGTCATCCAGATTGTGCTGAACAGCGCTTGTCGCAGGAATTCATTTGTGCACTCAGCGTGACGTCGCGGGGGCGACTCGACGAGAAGCTCAAGTGTATGTTTAGCTCATCAACCTAGAGCGTCCAGCTGACCCAGGGTCTTGCCGAATAGGGGCATTCCAACTGTACGACATCAACCAAGATGGCTACATTACGTACGATGAGATGCTCGCCATTGTTCGATCGATATACAAAATGACGGGTCAGATGGTCAAGCTGCCAGAGGACGAGGACACGCCAGAAAAGGTCAGTAGGCTCGCCATTGCCGACTCGGAATCTTTCGTTGACGCCTGAATGTTGTCTTGTTTTAGCGAGTCGACAAGATCTTTTCCAAGATGGATATGAACAAGGATGCAAAGCTCAACTATGAGGAGTTCAAGGAGGGCAGCAAGCAGGACCCTACTATCGTTCAGGTAAGTAGCGCCCCGCAGCCCAATGCCGAAGCGCGAATGCTTATTCCAATATTCAGGCTCTATCACTTTACGATGGTTTGGTATAAGACCTAGGTCGAAGCTCCTCCCACAAGCAGGGAAAGCTGAGCGTAGTGGTTGGCCGGACTGTATTTTGTATACGTATACCCGTTGTGACCGTGATGCCAAACACTGTATGGAGAATAGGCCAAAACAGTATGAGAGTATTCTGCGTTCTCGCTGCAACGCTCTTCCGTCCAGAGGAAGGATGAGGTCTCGCACATACTCATTCTTCACCGCTACGCACCCCCGCTGTGCAGTTGCAGCTGCGCAGTTGCAGTTGCTTGAGAGTCGCAGACAGATAGTGCGCTCCCAGCAAGGAGGGCGACAACCTGGGCGGCGTTGCCACCGAGACAGACAGCTGAAACGCGTGAGGGCGGATGCAAAGTCTCGACGTGTTTGGCGCCAGCAAAGCGAGAAGGATGCCTTGTTCAGAGTCTTCTCAAGGACCGGTCTCGTCCTCTCGACCGTGTCTAGCACGCCCGAATCTCCCGACTCACTGTCAGCCTCCAAGATGCCCCGCGCTGTGGCAAAAACGTCGGCGACCAAAAAGGTCGCTTACGCCGCGGGTGGTCTCTTGGCCATCCTCACCCTGCTACACTTCCTCTTCAACTCGTCCGAAGATGCCGCAATCCGGAATGCCAAGTGGACCGCCGTACCTACATCGTTCCGTCAGAAACTCTTGTCGTCGAGGACGAGCAAAGTCAAGCAGCGACCGCCGATCGTCCATCCGATACCGGCGAAGATCAAGCAAGCAAGGGACAACTTTGAGGCCAAACTTGCGCGACAGTCCAAGACGTTGACTCAAGCGGTCGCGGAGTATCAGAAACGATACAACATGGACCCGCCCAAGGGATTCGATGAGTGGTTCCAGTTCGCAAAGGACAATAAGGTCGATATCATCGACGAATACGATCAGTTGATGAAGGATCTTGATCCGTGGTTCCAACTCAGCGGAGAAGAGATTCGACGGCGATGTATCCAGGTCGGTTACCTACCATCCGTAGATCTGGTCCGAGTCGAAAACGGAACGACGCATACAATCGACGTCAATAGAGGCTTCGACGATTCAGAAGTAGGAGCACGAGCCAAGGGTTTCCGAGTCATGCTGGAAAAGTTCCAGGACAAGTTGCCGAATATGGATTTCCCCATCAACGAAAAGGCCGAAGGTCGTATCCTGGTTCCTTGGGAGCAGCGGCTCTATTCCAATTTGACGGCCGACACGACCAGTAAGTCCCGTGTACCGCGGAACGAACGTGCATTTACCAATGCTTGTCTATGCAGAGGGCATTGAGCATGTTCTCGGAGGAAAGTTTATTCCGGATTGGAAGGGCGACGGCAATGTCTGGGAATCCTTCCGCCGTACGTGCGATCCGCACTCGCAAGCCCGTCGACTCTTCAGCTCGAAACGACACATGCTCAAGGAGGGACAACAGCCCTTCTCTGCGCTTGCCGAGGCCGGAATCGATCAATCGCTCTCCCCGGACTTTAATTTCAACGACGGCACCGACGACAAGTTCGATTTCTGCGGCCACCCTTGGGCTCACTACAAGCAGGGACACTTCTTCAGTGATTGGCGAACGATCGAGGCGCTTTACCCAATGTTCAGTCCCGCCAAGGGTATCGGATACAGCGATATCCTGATTCCCAGTCATTACTACTATTCTTCGACCAAGCGATACACGTATGGTTGGGATCCGGAGAACATGATCATCAAAGAAGTCGACGATATGGAGATGCCCTGGTCCAAGAAGATTGACGACATCTTCTGGCGAGGTGCCACCACCGGTGGTGGATCCAACCCTCCCGGTTTCCTGCCGCAATATCAACGTCACAGGTAAGTTGTTGACCCGTCTGTCTAATATCATCGCTGACCGGCACATCAAAGATTCATCAAAATGACCTCGGATACCTCCAACGTTACCAAGGACATTGTCTTTGCTGATCCGCCGGGAAGCGACCACTGGATCGAAGCTCCCGTTCCTCTGGGCGACTTGAACGCCGACATCATGGACGTCGCGTTCACCAAGGCTGTCGGATGCACCCAGTACCCCGGTGGATGTGACGGTATGCGAAAGGATCATCGATTTGCCGACACCGTCCCGCTGGGCGAGAACTGGCGACACAAGTATCTGATCGATTTGGACGGTATGGGTTACTCGGCGCGATTGTTCTCGCTCTTGGCTAGTGAGAGTGCTGTCATGAAGACGACTGTCTACACGGAGTTCTTTTCTGGTGAGCAGTTTGCAAGGAATTGATGTCGCGGCGACCTGATGCAAGCTCCCCTTTACCTTCGTGCTCAGACTGGATCGAGCCATGGTGAGTTGACGCTGGACAGCGAAAACGGGACTGGTCATTGATCGCTCTCTATCAGGCTTCACTACATCCCCGTTTCCCTTGACTATCAAGAAATCTACAATATCTGGTCCTTCTTCTCCGGACCTACCGTAGCCATGCAACACGCCGCGAACATCACCCGCGACCTCTTTGGCGGCAAGCGGGCGGCGGCGCATGCACAGGCGTTTGACGGAGATGCCGAGCTGAGAAAGATCGCCAAAGCCGGTCGGCACTGGAAGTTTGCCCATGGCAGGAAGGTGGACATGGAGGTCTACGTCTATCGATTGTGCCTCGAATGGGGTCGATTGAATGCGGATGATCGCGAGGCCATGTCTTTCAAGGCATGAGCGATGGCTTGAATGGGAGGCAAGCTTCCAACGCCGGTCGTTTTGATCCGCGCTGCGATGATGGATTGCCTTCTCCTCTTCTATAGAATGTCCGAGGACTATGTAATTTGATATGTGGGATTGTATCATACGCCTAGCAACAAACCTCACGCTGCCCAGTTTGTTGGCTACGGCAGACTTGCAGAGCTTTGGGTGACGCTGAGAGGTCATTGGCCCGCGCAAGATGCGCCTCGGCCGTAACGCGCGCTTCTTCTGATCCGAAAACTGGCTTTGGCGGGCTAGCGGGGGAGATACTCGGGCTCCGGGCTCGCTCGTTCGCTGCGGTGCAACGTTCAAGTTGAGACGGTCGTCGATATCGATGAAATCGATTCTTCTCATCTTTCCAAAAGATGGCGCTCTCGTTCATACTCACTACTAGGCCTTCAAGCCATACAATAGGCAATCCCTTGTCGACATGACTACCAGTACGTCCGAGTTTATGCGACCCCGAGGCAAGGTAACTGACCTAAGGATTCACCTTAACCAGCGTCTCCTGACGGAGTTACCGTAATGTATGTGTCATCACTTACCTTCCATCGACCCTTGCTCATCCCAACGACAATAGCCTCGGAGCCCAATGGGGTGACGAAGGAAAGGGCAAGCTTTCCGATATCCTGGCCGCCGACGCCGATGTCTGTGCACGATGCGCAGGAGGTAACAACGCCGGTCACACCATCGTCGTCAACGACCCGGCAACTGGCAAGAAGATGAAGTACGCTTTCCACACCTTGCCCTCCGGCTTGGTCAACCCCAAGTGTATCGCGTTCATCGGATCCGGACTCGTGATCAACCCTCCGGCCATGTTCGAGGAACTCGATGCCATCCAGGCGCAAGGTCTCGACTGCACCGGCCGACTCTTCATCTCCGACCGAGCGCACTTGGTCTTGGGCTTCCACCAGATCGTTGACGGTCTCAAGGAAATCGAACTCGGGGGTTCGTCCATCGGTACGACCAAGCGAGGTATCGGACCAGCTTACTCGGGCAAGGCGTCCCGATCCGGTCTGCGGGTTCATCACTTGTATGACCCCAGTTTCCCTGAAAAGTTCAGGAAACTGGTCGAGGGCAGGTTCAAGCGATACGGACACTTTGAGTACGACACCGAAGGTGAAATCAAAAAGTATCAGGTCAGTTACCGGTCTTTCCAGCCCGAATTTTCGCTGACTTGTCCCTATCCAGGCCCTCGCCGAGCGATTGAAGCCTCTCATCGTTGACGGACCCGTTTTCCTGCACAAGCAAATCCAGCAGAACAAGCGAATCCTCGTTGAGGGTGCCAACGCTCTCATGCTCGACATCGATTACGGTACCTATCCCTATGTCACCTCGAGCGCTACCTCAATCGGTGGCGTTTGCACCGGTCTGGGTATCCCTCCGCAGATCATCAAGACTGTTATCGGTGTTGTTAAGGCTTACACCACCCGTGTTGGCGGTGGACCTTTCCCTACTGAGCAGTTGAACGTGAGCACGATATCAGTCAGGCTAGAAGTCCCAAGTCTAATTCATCGCTTTCCCGCAGGATATCGGAGTTCACTTCCAGGAAGTCGGCGCCGAGTACGGCACAACGACCGGCCGACGACGACGATGCGGTTGGCTTGACCTGGTCGTCATGAAGTATTCGACCATGATCAATGGATACACTTCGCTCAACTTGACCAAGCTCGACATTCTGGATCAGCTCAAGGAGATCAAGGTCGCCACCAAATACTTGCTTGATGGCAAGGAGCTCGAAGGTTTCCCTGGTAAGCCGTAGTGTAACGGATAATCAAGGCTGGTACTCACTTTTAAAACGTTCCAACAGCGGATTTGAGCGTCCTCGAAAAGGTCGAGGTTGTCTACGAGACGCTGCCCGGATGGGAATCGGACATTACCGGCTGCAGAAAGTTCGAGGACTTGCCTGAAAACTGCCAGAAATACGTCAAGTTCATCGAAGACTTTTTGGGCGTCAAGATCCAGGTGAGTATGCATGGGATCAGGAAAGCGCGAATGCTGATGACAACCCGCTTTCAGTGGATCGGTGTTGGTCCCGCTCGTGACAGCACTATCCGAGTCTTCTGATTGGAATGATGAATGAAGAGCTCTCGGGATTTGTATGAAAAGGCGGCGATGTGGGCGCGATGTGATTGAAGAACGATACAAATATATGAATGTCTGTTTGCCTGCTCACTTTCGTGCAACCACCGGAGACAGTGGAACATTGAGCGCACGGACTCCGCTTGCGGAGTGGCCTTGAGAGCGACAGCACTGGCAAATAGCTTTCCATATGCAAACGCGAAACGCGAAGGACGAGATGGAGGGAGGGCCCCTGCGACGATCGTCCGCCTCCACCTGCGGGATGCTGACTCATACTCGTCATGTATGTCGATCCCATGTCTTCGATATCGCAACGAGGGTCGCCCTTGTCTCCCAGTCAGCTGCCTGTCCCGCCTCATCCGATCTCTTTCTTGTTCTGTGCGAATGTCGGGTTCCACAGAGGCCATCGCTCAGGAAGAGCTCGAAAAGTTCCGGGAGCAGTGGCGACGGGAAGTGCAAGATCGGGCTCGACAGCGGGATCATGTGGAACAGAAACGGCCGACCAAGGCCATCGATTCGAGTACTGGCGACAAGCACGATGCGATACCTTTGGCAGAGAACGCGCGGGAGAGGCCCAAGGGTATTCTGAATGCGGAACGCAAGGAGGAAGACAAGATACAGAGTGGTATCTTGCAGGATGAGGTAGAGCTCGCGAGGGCGATCGGGAGTGTGCATCTGAGCACGGGACAAATGCATGTCGTCAAGCCCTCAGCGCATACCGCTCAACCAGCAAAGCCACAAGGAAAAGGTGTAGCACCTGCGAACCCTACTAGTCCCAAAGCAAAGCAGGCTCTCGTTGCACCGAAACCGCTTGCACGCAAGGAACACGGACCGCCAACTGTTTCTACAAAAAAGGCCGTCGAGGCATACGCACGGGCCGTCGAACACGAAAACTCGGGTCAGCTCAATGAAGCGCTGCATCTCTATCGGAAAGCATTCAAGCTCGACGATCGAGTCGAAAAGGCGTATAACACCGCCATCGTCAAGGAGGAAGAACGCTCTCAGGCAGTCGTGGAGGATACTCAGGTGGTCGATCCAGCGCTTCCGGTGACCGCTACGCCGCCGCCGTTGGAACCATATGTATTCAGGACGCACACGCAGTTGGCACCTGATTATTATTCCCCGGCGCGGATACCGGTCCGTTCGCATGGCGATGGGGAAGGCGTCCATCCCGAATGGACGGATCCGCTCACGCGAATCATCAACAAGTTCGAGGAGGATCTCTATGCCGTCGAGTTTGCACCCGAAGAGGAAAAGTGGCCGGTGTTGCTTGCGTCGTTGCCGGACGAGGTTGTTGAGAATGTCATTTTCTTTCTGGATGTCCAAAGTCTCGAGCGGTTCGCCTTGACCTGTAAAAAAGCAAGGCTATTGACACGTGCGGCACCGATTTGGAGGTATGTCCGCAAGGCCAGGGAGGTGGACGGTCACGATCGCTGATATTGAGTAACAGACATCTCTGCGAAAGGATTTACATTCCGCCACTGGTACCGCCCGACGTCAAGCCTTACGATCTGGCCAAACATCATGGCTTTGACTGGCGTTCTACCTTCTTGGAGGAGCGGAGACTCCGGTATGATGGAGTCTATATCAGCGTGTGTCATTATATGTGCGAAAAGTCTCACTTCCTGATTCGAGCTTGACTGACTGGATTTACTATAGCCGGCCTGGGCAGAGTGATATGGCGTGGGTCAATGTAAGTCCCTGGGAGTCAAACGTGAAGCTTTTATTTGTTCGAGAGTCTGACTATGATCCGTACGGCGTCATCAGCCAACGCATCTCAGTGAGTATTGTCGGACCGCACCGCAGCATACGCAATTGACATTGTCTTTTCAGTCACGTATCATCGATTCTTGCGCTTCTATCCCGACGGTCGGGTCATCTCATATTTGACCACCGACCTGTAAGTTTCAAGGTACAGGCCATCCCGTCGCGCTATTGAGGCAAAGATTTGCAGACCAGTAGACGTGGTGCATTCTGTACGACCATCACTGCGAGCGAAAGGAACGCTCTTCGGACAATGGGACATCTGCACCATGAAGGACGAAAAGGGCAGGGAGGTTCCCAAGATCGAGCTTCGCAGCCTTCTTGAACCTGGCGTTACGCCGAAATACGAGTTTGAGATGGATCTATGCCTCAAGACCACGCATAGGGGAAGGTACGCTGAGCAGAAAACCGGCTGGGGGCATCTATTCACGATTCTGCTTTGCAGGTGGAACAAGCTCGAGATGTTGACTTATCAGTCAGTCAATCTCTTGAATGGCGAAGCGCTTGGCCTTTCCCTGAAATACCAGAAGCCGTTCTACTTTTCAAAGTGAGTCTCGGAGTCTGCGTGCTCGAATATGATCTGGGGCGCTGATCCAGTGTCACAAGGGTTCGGTCATACAAGGAACAGCTATAGAAGTCCGCATGCTAGCAGGATAGGAGCAATTATCACAAACCCTATTAGTCAACGATATTCGTGTCATTACTCTAGACCTATGCATATCACTGCGCGGACGGTACGGAGGATTTCCGCGTTGTAACGCGCGGCTGCCCAAGAATGATGACCAAGACGAACATGGAATCAAGAGCGAAGTCGGGATAGCAGTCGCTTCGGCTTCCATATATCGAAATCCAGCGATGAGCCTGACCCAGACCTGGCGAGACGAGGCGAGACGAGGCGAGACGAGGCGAGACGAGGCGAGACGAGGTCCAGCTGCGCTAATGGATTAGGGATAATTCTCGGACGGTTCTTGTCGCGTACTCCGTGGTTTCCGCATATCTGAGCGCTTGCCCCGTTGATGGCCGTCTCGCTCAGGAATATAATATACAGACATGGTCCGGAGGACTTATCTGCGGCTTTGCTGCCTGTCTTGCCGTAGTACACCGCGGATCGGAAGATGACCCTTACAAATACCTTGGGCTTGATATTTTCACAGCTTCACTGTACAAGCAACCGATAACGAACCGCTATTCGTTCCTTCATTGTAAACGATACTACTGATCCATCGGTACATCCCCCTCAAAAGCCTTTTCAAGCTCCTTGACGCCCTTGCCCGTCACGCGCTCAAACGTCTTATCCACGACGCCCGTCCACATCTCCTGATTGATCTCGTGCGCACGCTGCAGCTGGGCCTTGACAGCCGCGAGCTCTGCCTCGAGCGCGATCACCTGCTCAGCAGCAGCGGGGACAGACCCCGTGCCGGCATGTGGCACGGCGCTGATCGGCATGCCCGTGAATGCGTAGCCTTTCGTCGGTGCCTCGAGCGTATCAAGGTCATCGAGTTCCGAGAAATCGACATGCGGACGCAAGAGGATGCCTACGTCTCCGGCATGCCGTACGTCACGCTTGATGACCTTCATCCGTTCAAACTGCTTAATCTCTTTGACGGGCCATGCACCGGGCGCGACGACCCCGTGGGTGGACGTCGCGGCGTTGGCGGCGTCGCGAAGGGATACGCTGCCGACGAGGTCGGGTGGGCGCGTGAGCGTGGAGAGGTGCGTGACGGGGACGCCGACGTGGGATGTGATGGTGCGGAGGTGTTGATGCGATGGGAGGGCGTGGATGTAGATGTGGCCCGAGGCTGTGCCAGAGACAAGATGGCTTTGTGATTTGGAGAGGACGAGAGCTGTTATCGGGGAGCTAGATATAGGGCTTTCAGTATTGTATTTGGGGCAAAGTTTGCCAGGGTGGTCTTACCTCAGGGAGATCCGACCCTTGCCGCTCTTGCCATCTTGACCTTCCCCACCGATCCGCACATCCGCGCCACCTTCCCCATCCCCTCCAACCGCCACCAGCATATCCCCCAACTCACGCGCATCCACCGCCGCATCCCGACTATGCAATACGTCATCCGTCTCCTCCGTCCGCTTCCCCAGCTCCCTCTTCCGCCGGAACAGCCGCACATGATGAATCTCGCCGGCATCCGTTCCGACGTGGAACCACCGCTCAAGCGGATCGACGGCGATGGCTGTGGGGATCTGGCCCTGGGGCAGGCTGAACGACGAAAGCAGCTTGGGCGGGTTGAGCGCCCAGATCTTGATGCATCCGTCCAGTGCGCCAGTAAACACGCGACAGTCCACGCCGCGGCCTTTTCCGACATGGAGCACCCGGACGGCGAGTGTATGATCCGAAAAGGTACAGTACGGCTCGGGGATCGTTGTTGTCATGTCGGCGGACAAGTCGACGAGCCGGGCGACGGACCACGTGGAAGTCGACGAGTCTTCGGAGGCCGTGAGGAGGAGCGTGGAGCACGGGGTGAAAGTGAGTGCCGTGATGGCGCGGTAGTGAGCGTCGAATGAGGCGAGGAGGGACCCGGATGCGATCTACGTTGGGTTTGAGCGGGGACGCGAAAGGGAAGTTTCAAGGTGGACTTACCTCCCAGAGGTAGATGTGGCCGGAGGGGCTGCCGCCTGCGGCCCAGACCCCGTCGGAAGATGTTCCGAAGCATGAAAGCTTCTCGGGGAGGTGAATCCTCGTTTGGAGCTGGTCCTGGGGGAGCGTCATTGCATTGTTCTCACGAATATTGACATGCCCGTCTTACCTTTTGCCAGGCCCAGAACGATAACAACGCCTTCCCCTCCTGACTAATCAACAGCCCTCCTCCTTCCCCATTCCTACTCTGAATCACTCCAACGCTATTCACCCCAGAATTTGAAGGCTTGAACGAGTGAACATAGGCAGACGTGTTGAGATCGTGCAGCGTGATGGACGATGGTCCCGCACCGCCGTTGGCTTGGGTGTTGGCGATGCTTGATGCAGCGGATGGGGCGAACGTGGGGCGTTTGGAGGGCGCTTTTTGCGTGTAAGGGTTTGACGAAGAAGTCGCGAGGATGAGCTCCTGGAGGTTGGACATGCTGGGCTGTACGCTGTCATGGAAGAGGAAAAGAGAAGAGCGACCACCGCCCAACCTTGAAGCCCCACCAGCAAAATAATAATGTCTCAGGCGGAAGCAAGCACCCGAGAAGGGAGATGGTTCGATCAACACCTCCTATCCTTGATGAGTCGGGGATTCCCCCTATTCTGCTTCTCCCGCACACCTCCTTTCCGCCCGAACAATCCAGCATGTCCTCGACGGACATTCCCCGAACAGACATCACAGGTTGGCGCCTCCTCGTCAGCGAGGATTCCCATGGCCAGCATAAATGGGTGTACCTGCCCGCCGATGATCCCCGTCGTGCGGATTGGCCGCAGAGTACGGTCGACAAGTACTGGTTGGGCCTCGAGACGGTGCGTTCTTTTTCTTTGCTGGATGTTCCAAGCGGTGTACTGATGCGTGCTTAGGGCGCGAAAGAGTTGCCGCGCGCCAAGGATCCAGCAGAGGCAGCGCGTAATGGGTTCGAGTTTTACAAGCAGATTCAGTCGCCTGATGGACACTGGGCCGGCGCGTACGGCGGTACGTCTCCGCTTGCTCTTGAGACCAAGCACGTTGTCTTATTGTCTATTGGATCTTGTGGCGCACGAAAGGTCCGCTCTTCCTCATCCCGGGACTCGTGATCGGTCTCTACGTAACCAACACCTCGCTCCGCCCCGAGCAAAAGACGGAGATGATCCGGTACCTTGTCAACAAACGCCGTCCGGAGGGCGGATGGGGCCTGTGAGTCGCTGCCCTTGAAGCTCGTATGCTGAAGGCGCTGACAGGAAATGGGAAAAAGGCATACCGCCGCGCCGCCGACAACGTTCGGAACGGTGATGAACTACGTCTCCCTCCGTCTTCTGGGCCTCGGACCGGACGTACCTATCATGCAAGAGATCCGCACATGGATCCACGAGCACGGTGAGACACCTTCCCACCTTTCGATATCCGCCGCTGATAACCGTTCCTGCAAAGGCGGCGCCGTCTGCGTCCCGAGTTGGGCGAAAGCGTGGTTGAGTATCCTGGGCGCGTACGAATGGGAAGGCGTCAGTCCGATTCCGCCGGAGCTTTGGTGAGTTGGCTGGCGAGGGGGCTGAGATCGCGAGAAGGCTGATGCCAGAGGATGTGGGTAGGCTGTTGCCTGATTGGGTGCCGTTCCATCCCTGGAGATGGGTGAGTTTGTATGGTTGAGA
The DNA here is from genome assembly GCA_023628075.1 of Naganishia sp. PG3902-1. Taxonomy (NCBI): domain Eukaryota; kingdom Fungi; phylum Basidiomycota; class Tremellomycetes; order Filobasidiales; family Filobasidiaceae; genus Naganishia; species Naganishia sp. PG3902-1. Next base: position 412,566 of record JAMALH010000009.1, read on the forward strand.
TGGTCGGTGGGGTGTTGATGTTCTGGCAGTGGATCCATACGCGGAATGTCTGTAAGTAGGGGATGGATCAGGACCCCCCGAACGTGTCCTCATGCTGCGCAGATATTCCCCTCGGATACCTCTACGGCACGAAATTCAAGGGCCCGTTAACGCCCCTGGTGGAAGCCATCCGTCGCGAGATCTACATCGAGCCCTATGACTCGATCGATTTCTCCTCTCACCGGAACAACATTCACCCGATCGATATTTACAGCCCGCACCATCCCATCCTCGATGGCTTGAATACCCTTTTGGCAGGGTACGAACACTGTCCCTTTCCCCCGCTTCGACGCCGCGGAATCGACGCGGCGTATAAGCTCGTCTGCTACGAGGACGAAAACACGGGATATCAGACCATTGGACCCGTCAGCAAAATGCTCAACTTCGTCTGCCGGTACGCCGCCGAAGGTGCCTCGAGCCCAGCCTTCACGCGTCATCTTTCCCGAATCGACGATTTCCTATGGATGAGCGACGAAGGGCTGATGATGACGGGCACCAACGGCAGCCAGTTGTGGGATATCGCGTTTGCCGCGCAGGCGGCGGTCGAGACGGGCCTGGCCGACGATGAGGCGCGGAATGGGCGCGCGTGTGTGGCGGCGCTGGAGTGGTTGGATCGGGCGCAGATGAGGGAGGATCCGGTCTGGTATGGGGAGGCGTATAGGCATCGGACAAAGGGCGCTTGGCCGTTCTCGACGCCCGAGCAGGGGTATACTGTGCGTTTGTGCGTGGGTTCGTCGTCGTGTGTTGGCTGATGGATGGTACAGGTCAGCGATTGCGCCGGCGAGGGATTGAAGGCCGTACTGGCGCTCCAGAGTCTCGAGTACGTTCTCCTCTCCCACTGCATTCCCTCTTCCCTGACGTACTGTTGACTTGCAGTTACACGCCGAAACTCGTCGACGAACAACGCCTGCGGGACTGCGTCGACTTGTTACTGACGATGCAAAACCCCGACGGCGGCTTCGCGAGCTACGAGCTCGTTCGCGGGAACAAGCGGCTCGAGTGGCTGAATACCGCCGAGGTGTTTGGTAAGTCCGTGGCAGTGGAACCCTTGACCGGGCTGACAGATTCTGGTAGGGGATATCATGATCGAGTATACGTATCCCGAGTGAATATCAAGCCTATGGATATCGCCACTTTGAGCTGATTGGTAAACGACAGGTGCACGACATCTGCGATATCTGCGCTGCTGCAGTACTCCCGCCATAACCCGGATTATCGACGACAAGAAATCGAGTAAGTTCGGCTCTAGAGCGGAAGATGGAAGTCTGATATAATGCCTCGACAGTCGAACAGTCAAAGCCGCCGTGCAATATGTACATAACAAGCAGAAACCAGATGGCTCATGGCACGGCTCATGGTCAGTCTCGCTTGGATCACGCTAAGGTACCCGCTAACTCTTTTCTAGGGGAATCTGCTTCACGTACGCCGCCATGTTCGCGCTGGAATCCTTGTCACTCGCTGGTGAAATGTACGACAACTCGGCGAGCGTGCGCAAGGCCTGCGAGTTCCTTGTCAAGCATCAGATGGAGGACGGCGGATGGGGCGAGACGTACATGGTCAGTGCGCGTAGGCACGATTGCATTACAATGTCACTAATGGGCGTCGACTGTAGTCGTGCGTGACCAACGTGTATTCTCAGCACGAGAAATCCCAGGTGGTCCAGACATCGTGGGCCATTCTGGGACTCATGTACGCCCAGTACCCGGACAAACAGGTCATCCGACGCGGATGTGACCTCATCATGAGCAGACAACAGGCGGTAAGTGGATCGACGTGTGGGTATGCAAAGTCGCAGCTCATGCATTTGGTCTAGAATGGAAGCTGGCTGCAGGAAGACGTCGAAGGTATATTCAACAAGAACTGCGGAATTGATTATCCCAGTATGTACCGGAATCTCATATGCGGGCTGCGTGGTTGCTCGAATTGACATCGTCTTGGCCTGTCAGACTTCAAGTTTTCGTTTACCATTTGGGCGTTGGGTAAAGCAGCACATTACCTTCGTGCTGAGGACAGTCTTCAGTAATCATCCAGTGCATGATAAAAAGCGCCGAACGGTAGGAAAACGTCGAAAAGGTTCGACATCGGGGTAAAAATAAGTGGACAAGGACATTTGTGAATGGATCGGTATTTGTGGATAGGTTGGTACCGTTCATCAGGGCTGCCAGATGACCGTCATGCATTAAATATATGTCGCCATTGAGACGTGTTGGTGCTTCCTAGGCTTGCAGAGAGATTGAACGGCGCTTGATCTCGGTCGATATCGTGTCCAGCTATGAGTCAGCTCATGAGTTGCTATCAGATCTTCAGAATGCTATTTTATTTCGGTGCCTCGGTACCAGCTTCGGTACCGCAATGCAAAAGGTCCCGGAGCCTCATCGGACATGGCCGGCAAGCCGATGATTTCGCTCGCATGCAAGCTTGAAAGGAGTTGTCAAAGGATCCCTTTAGGCCACTATTAGATATATACCTACTTGACCGTCAGTTTGGTGTCCCTCTGGCCGCGCTGGTTACAAACACGACGCAGCAATGTTTGCTGAAACGATCAATCAGGTCCTCGACGATCCGGCCGCGGCGCTTCGCAAGAGTTGGAACCTCTTCAACACGGCCTTGATCGGTTCGGCCTCGCTCTTCGGAACTCATGATCCTGCCTCCTCGCAAGAGCTTCGCGCAAGCTCGACCTTTCCTTCTGGCATCAATCTATTGACGGCGACCATCCAGGATCTTCAAGCATGTTTGCAGAATGGCTCGGTGACCAGTGTTCAGCTCACAAAGGAGTATCTCGTGGGTCATATCGTCAACAGCCCCTTTTTTAATGCTGATTTGTGTCAAAGGCTCGCATTGAGCTGAACAACTACGCTGGACTCCATCTTCGAGCGGTTCTGGAGACTGCACCGTATGAGCAAGTCATCGGTATCGCCCAACACTACGATGATCTGCGATCCGATGGGGTAAGTCTAGCTTCAGTGCTCATTGCTTGTATACTAATATCATCTTCGCAGACGGTCATCAGCGAATTGCACGGTATACCGTTACTTATCAAGGATAACATCGCCACTGACGTCGAGCTAGGTAACTCGATACATATCTCCATCTGCCTTCTTCTGACACATCTGTTATCTCCAGGAATGAAAACCACAGCCGGAAGCTACGCCTTGGTCAACTCAGTTGTCCCAGGTGACGCAACAGTCATAGCCAAACTCCGCGCCAAGGGTGCAATCATCCTCGGCAAAGCATCTCTCTCGGAATTTGCCAATTTCAAGGCGTCAAGCGTGGAGAACGGTTGGAGCGCGATAGGAGGTCAATGTCAATCTGCGTATGTCGAGGGCGGTTTCCCCGCAGGAGGCGATCCCAGCGGAAGCTCGAGCGGATCTGCGGTGGGCGTCTCAGCGGGGTTCGCACCGGCATCGTTGGGTTCCGAGACGGATGGGTCGATCGTCAGTCCCGCGGCACGTGCAGCGGCATATGGAATCAAGCCGTCCATCGGATTGGTTTCGCGGTCGGGGGTGATCCCTATCGCTGCGTCTCAGGACACGGTGGGGCCGATCGCCAAGTCTACGTACGATGCCGCGCTGTTGCTGCAAATGATTGCCGGTTATGACGAAAAGGACCAAGCGAGTGAGCCTTTCTGGCCACCCCCCTCTTTGAGCCCTTCGCTAATCTGCCGTCGATAGCTCTCGAAGGCAGAGAACATCTCGAGGACAACTACGTCAAATTCACACAACCGCCGTTTGCTACATTCGCCGGCAAAAAACTGGGCATTCCTCGCCACGCGGAGATGTTCAACGTGACGATGTTTCTGTAAGCATGGTGGCAAGCCTTCTCTGGGATGCTTCCTAATGCTGGCACGATGAACAGAGGAAAGCCCGACCAGGTCCCGATCTTCAAGGCCGCATTTGAAGCCGTCGTGCAAAAGATACAAGAGCTCGGGGCTACTGTACAAGATGAAACAAATTTCCCGAGCTTGGATGAATGGCTCGAGGAACGGGTCCATGGATGGGCTGCGGCGGCGGAATGGACGCTTCTTACGACCGAGTTCAAGAGGGATATTGCCGCATATCTGAAGGATATGACATCTTCGGATGTGCGAACTCTAGAGGATATTGTCAAGTAAGTCATCTCGCTCAATTTTTTCACAAACGTATACCGATCATCTTGATTCGCAGCTTCCACGATGCGCACGCCGTATGTCCGAAGTAGCCATGACGCAGGTTTTGAGTCTTGATCAAGAAGCCCATCTCTTTGACAGAACATATCCTTCGCCCCTGGTCAATGTTGCCAAGACATTGTAAGTTCAGGAGACGTTATTGACCTTACATTCTGTTGACGTCTCGGCAGCTCATTTCGTCGCTGCAAACAACGGGAACGGAAACGCTGGAATACATCGAGGCTGTCAAGACAAGTAAGAGGACTTGATATAAACTTGCTGCAGAACTGATTACCAATTTACCATCCTCTTCAGACAAGCGTATCGGCAGTACCGAGGGTTTGGACAAAGTCCTCGACGACTATGGCCTTGATGCTCTGATCATGCCAACCAACTACATCGCACACGGATATCCTGCGCTTGTCGGGTAAGGCTCATTATGTCAGCTCCTCGGCATTGCTAGCTGAAGTCGATGGCGCACTCATTAGGTATCCTGTCACGACGGTGCCGCTTGGTGTCTTCCCCGACGGCATGCCTTTTGGTCTCAGTTTCCTCGGACGAAAGTGGTCCGAGCCGACGCTACTGGCGCTAATGTAAGCATTCACACCATGGCATCCATCTTTCCATGTGTAAGGATTAATTCGACTGCGATATCTACTTGCAAAACTTTTAGGGCTGCTTTCGAGGCGAATTTCCCTGCACGAGCGGTGCCTAGACTTCTTGAATAGATAGGGCGTGAAGAATGCATGGACATGAGGAATTCGAGCTAGAGGACATGTTTGACAAAGGGGCGGGGAAGAAGAAATGATGATCACGGAGGGCCGAGACGATGTGTCGGAGGGCTGTAGATGCGATTTAGCTTTCGCCATTGCTGTCATAGAGTCTCATCGCATCTTGCGGTGATAGAGGCTTGTGCTTTGTTCCAGCCTAAATCCTCCCGTGACTCCAATCGAGAGGGGGTTGGCGTTGCTTGACGCCAAGTCGTAAGGGTGTCCGCCATACAGGCGTTTCGCCTACCATTCTTTGTTCCGCCAGACGATTCGAGTGAGATCTAAGATCAAGTCAAAGTTCGGGTTCCCCGCTGTCTAATGACTCCGTCACCATCACGTTGTACCGCAGAGATGATAAACATGTCGGATAACCATGTTAAAAACCTTTTACAACTGATCCGAAACTCCTACAGTATAAGAGCTAATCCCATAACTACAGTCGTAAGCATGCCAACCTTACTTGATTGACCTGTTATCCACTTCGACGTCGCCGCTCCTGTCTTGCTATTACTTCCGGTCCCGTTCGATCCACCGGAACTGCCATTACTTCCGTTGATCCCCGAATCTGACCCACTTCCGTCATCAGGCGTATTTGCCACCCACGGCTCGTCACTGGCGAACATGGCCATGTCGCGGTAATATGTGTACTGAGTCCTAGGTGTCGCCCATGAGGAATCGCTACCGCCGAAGAATGTCGAGAACATTTGCCCGCCAACGTGGGAGATCGAATTGGCGGTGCGGATGGCGAGGTTCGTGAATTCGATGGATTTGTTACCGTTGTGATACAGCCTGGAGCGACACATAAGTGGAAGGGACACCTTTCTACGACAACTACACTCACTGAATGATACCATTTGAAGCAGAGGGTGGCGAATTCAGCTGCACATAGAGCGCAATGTCGTTCCAAGCACCTCGCTCGAACGTGAATTGACCGCGTCCAAGGGAAATTCCGTACTCCGTGTCGCAGATCACGTTGGAGCTCGAACATATATTGTTCAGTTCAGGTATATACGCGTAGACTGAAAGGAGTGTCAGAGCCAAAGCCATCACATGACACAGTGAAACGAACCTTCGCCTGCACCTCCGGTACGCCACATAAGTCGACTCGAGAAGCAAGTCGTCCCGTCCGTCTTTTGTCCTCCTGAGCATCCATCGACATCCCCCCCACGCAGCCCAGCGAGTTTTCCCCCTTGTACAAAGCTGTAATTTGCCGGAAACCAGACCGAGTAGGTAAGGAGCATCGATAGCGGAGAGATACCGGATGAGTTGCTCGTATTCGGAAACGCGCTGTAGAATTGGGCTCCACCCGTTGCGTGGCTGTAGGAGCCAGCGGGATACTGAACGGATAACGCGAGCGGCAGATCGCTTGACGATGTCGACTCGGTCACGGGATCCGCCACAAATCCAAGATTGGATCGTCCGAATTGAGTCGAGTTTTTCCAAAGGTTCCAGTTGTTGCGCATAAAGTTGTAAGTTGCATTGTCACCTCGGGAGAAGGAAGAGCCGCTACGCAGTGTCGTGTTAGCGTAGTCTCTGAGCGAGCTCGCAGGCGGGAAGGTGTAGTTGAACGAGTTCGTAAGATTGAGCGACGCTGCCAGTGATGGCGCGTCGTACGTCGTCTGGGCGTGTACCGATACAAGGACGGAAAGCGCGACCAGCGCGGTCGACAACAACATGATGCAAGGAGTGTCGAGTAAAAGGTGGCTATACGCCGTGTGCTGTCATCCGCTCGTGCGATAATGTTATATATGTCCGTTCCCTGCGCAAGGTGTCTAAATCGATGCACAACTGACACGCTGACTGACACAGCACGTTGCTTGCTGATCCAGCTTTTGACCTCTACGATAATACATGACTCGGCCCGGGCGCGCCCGAAACATGTACCGTTTCTCACTTCCCTAGCTACTAGCTTAGCTACTTCCCTTCTGTACTTCGCTAGTCTACTTGCCTCCGTCTGCCTGAAATAGCTTCGTCTCAACTTCCTTCGCCTCCGTTTCCCTGTCGCTCGCCTGTTCTGAAATGCCGACAAAGATCTGGCCTACTGAACTTCGATATGAACGCAAACCGAGGTCTCAGCGGGGTTGGTAAATGCATAGCCCGATACATAGCGCTCGACTCGCTCCAGATCTGGGTGCATGGCTGAAATTGTTATAAATCCGGAACGACCTAGATATGGTATACAATCACCCTTGTCACTGATAGAACGGCATATCATTCAGGTCATCTCCCTCGAGCGACTCCAACATTCCTGCGTGCGAGACACCATGCTCATGCGCCTGCATCATGACATGCTCCGCGTTATCATGAGGTGATGGGTTATGATGATGTAGGTGGTCATGCTCGCCGCTTGGCGAGGCTTGTCCCCTAGAATGGCCGTCGTCGTGCATAGGCTGATCGTGGGCGAAGGTGCTGTCGAGTTCGTAGCCTTGTGGATCGTGATGAGCATGCTCGGCACCGTGTGAGCCTGTCGAAGGGTCCAGGAGCGGTTCGGAAAGGTGCAGGGTCTGTCCATGTGCCGAAATCGCGTCAACGAGGGGATTCGGCAGATTGTCCAGAGCGGATGCCGGCGGTTGCAGGATTCCAGTCTGGAGCGGAGCAGTCAGCTATCGAAGATGCTTCGAGATTGTTTTGAATTCTACTCACCTTCTGCCAACCAGTGAGCGCATTATCCAGCCAGCTTCTCACTTCCATCAATGCTCTTTCCACGCCGATATCCCTTCCAGGCTCTCCACCGATCTTTCCCTTCTTCTCCTCAGTCGTGGCCTTTTCGGAGGAGACATCATCTTCAGTCCCCGCGACCAGTAACCTCCTCGCACTGAGTTCCCTCTCCAGAACACTCCTCTCGAGGTCTACTTCATCCCGTTCTCGCTTCAAAGTTTCAATGACATGAAGTAATGCCTCTTTTTCCTCGGCTAATGTGCCTGTACGTGTCTTTGCGGCAGCGAGCGAGCGGACTTCATCCTCTCCTGTCGAGGCTCCGCGTTTGAGAGCAATCCGAGCTTCGATCTCGGCGACTTCCATTCGGGCCGCTTCAACTTGACGACGCAAACCATCAAGCATATCGAAATCCATCCCTTCGATACCGAAACCAAGCGAGACGTCGGTCGTCTTTCCCGCGACTGGAATGGAAGGAGGTGGCGTTTGTCGTTGTTGCGACAGCTCACCGCCAGCTGTGTTCCTCGTACTGGTCCCGACATGACCCTCTACAATCATAGCCATTCGGTCGACGTGGTTCAGATCATGCAGACCCGATGTGGCAAAGTTTCCGTCATCTTGTCGTGCGTTGGCTGACGAGGTCCCGGACGGTTGATGATGCGCTGCGTTCACGAGAGCCTCGAGTTGCGCACGAAGCCGATTGTTTTCCTCCTGGATGTTTTGCACCGTCCTTTCCAGTACCGCTCTGACAAGACCTTCCGTCAACACCGACCAGTCATTCGCGTTGAAAATGACTCACAGCTCATCTCGTTTCTTGCCTCGACTTCTTCCTGCGGCTAATCGATTGGCTTCCCGCTGTCGAGCCTTTCGCTCCTCGACAGACTCTGGACGTCCGATTGGTGGGGTCATCAGAGGCGTCATATCGGCTTCTGCATTGCCAGAAATCGACGCGGATGTCAGTGTAGTTTCTTGATGTATCGATTCTGATGGAAGCATTTCATTCGACGGCGAGTCATGCGCAGACACAGGAAGAGATGGCGATTCGTTGACTGTCCGCGTTCGTTTGTTCCGTTGCAGAGCCGCGTCCTCCTGAACCGCTCCAGACGAGCCCATTCCACTCTCTTCCGCATCTACCATATTGTCTTCCCTTGAGCGCTTCTGCCCACGGACCTCGTCCTCCTCTTCCATGCCAGCTCTCCCTTGCTCGACATCCCCTCGCTCTCCTTGCTTATCCTGCTGCCGCTCCCCAGCACCGTCCCTCATCAATTCCCGAAAGTCCCCAACCTCGAAGGCCGCATCTTCGTGATGTTCTGTACCGTCCGCATTTCCATTGTGGCCTCCGTGTTCGTCCATGTCCATGCTGAGAGACGGAAGAGCGATACCCATTCCGGATTGAATAAACGATTGCAGGTCCGCATCGTCTTCTGGATCTTGGTGCGGTTGCGCATGTGCGTCATGGCTTTTGTCGGATGGGTGCTGATCCATGATGATTCTTTCGTGCTTGCAAACGCTACGAGTGATGAATGGCAGTCGAATCGTGGGGAGAAATAGCAGCTGGTTTACGACCTGGCCTAAGCCCAGACAACAGTACTGGCATAGAGACAACCCTGCAGCTAACCCGGCGAAGCTCTCTGCAATCGATTTCAGTAATCGGATGCAAAAAGAATGATGCGGAGGCACCCGTTGAGCGACGTTCTAATGTTTGTTATTGAATTCGAGCGTTCCGTGTGGGTCTAGGGAGCATCATCATTGTGTTCTTGGCTGTGAAACGAGAGAAGCAGTGAATACTAGCAACGGGGCGAAGCTAGACACACATCAGTGAGTAGGTTTCCGCTCTTGGTGAACCGCGAGCTGATTGCACCCTTGCGTCGCGCGACAGGGCCCTGTGATCGCATGGTCATGCTCTTTCTATAGATATCGACGCCAGAACGCCAACACACAACTCGCTGTCAAGATGGCAGCTTTGGATTTTGCACCTGCATGGCAGACGGAAGAGCTGGCGGAAGAATGGGTAGAAAGGTCGACGTCTTCAGATCGGACGGGCTCGTCAAGCGGTGGATCGCAGTCGACACCCACCTCTACAGCACACCAGTCATTCGACTCGACAAAACATCTAGCTCGGTCCACAGGTGCGGGAAATGCGGCTGGCGGAATGCGTATCGTCTCGGGACATACGACGTTTCCCTCGCCCCATGCGCATATGGAATCGACTTCGCATTCGCAGAAAAGGCAATCAAGTGTCAATCTCACTTACAACGCGGCGCCTTCACCCCCAACATCTCACCGGTCGGATTCCATCTCAAGCGGATCAGGGAACAGTATGACGGCTCCACTGAATGCGGACCAGTCAACGGCAGCATCCACGATGCCTGCGGGAACATTCCTCGTAAAACCGGACAATTCAGATGCCGCCAACCCGGATGACATGGCAGGTCCGGCTGGATTGAAGAGAAATCCGTTCATCGGTGGAGGAGGTGATATTGGCGGAGGCGGAGGCGAAGGCGGAAGTCTGTTCCAGAGGTTGGAGTTGGAAAGGATGTTTGATCCGCCTCGAGACGGAATGCAGCCGATAACGGAAGCCCGGGAGGAGGAGGAGAAGGAGGAGAAGGAGAAGGAATCTTCCCAGACAGCCGACGTGCCGCAAGCGAGTTTCGACGAGATTGAAAAGAATGCCTCGCTTGTGCAAAGTCCGGATGCAGACGTCCCTCTGCGGCGTACCTCACATTCTTACGTCCCCACACGTCCAAGCAGACTCAGTAATAGCATGACACCGCCAAGTGCCAACAACTCTATGTCCTCTTCCGCAAACTCTTCAGCAGGAGAGATATCCGTAGGTGTCATTAGGGATACCAGCATCCGCTATGTGTCCAGTCCAAAGAGTCAAGTCGCCGAAGGACAGGAATACGACAGCCAGACCGATAGCTCCGAGGATGAGCAGTCATATCAAGCGTCATCAGGCCACAGACAAAGCAAGATGCGGCGCTTCTCCGGACAAGAAGGCTCCATGCGGGATGTCGAATTCACTTTCTCACCATCCCCCATACGCAAACGTCCGTCAGCGCAGACGCTTGTGACGCATACGTCGCATTCGACGTCGGAGTCAATGTCTCCTGCGTCAGGGCAGAAGCCAGGAAAAGCGAAACCACCATTCCGATTGTTCCAGCGCCGAGTTGACACGGAGGGATACGATACGGTACAGACCAAGGCATTCATCGAGCAGATCACGGTTGGAGGTACGCCTCTAAGAGATCTTGTCAGTCGAGCCGGTTCCGGAGTCGGAATTGGTTCTCCATCACCGATGAATCGGAATAGTTCTCGACGAAGCAAGTACGCCACCGGTGGTAAAGCCAGAGTCGATTCTGCAATCTCAAGCTCTGCCGGAGACAATTCGAGGCGTCGACAGCAACGGCAACTTGCAAAGCAGTGGAGCACAAGCAGCGGATCAGGAGAGGGAAGCAGCGAAAGCTTTGCCTCAGGGTCAGGGGATGTTGAGGAAGAGAGCGAGCTTGAAGAGAGGAGTTCCAAAAGAATTCGATTGAGCGCGTCGCCAAATTCCGTAGAAGGACATGCCCATGAAATATCGCCAGGATACGACCAGGAGCGGAGCGCACCAGAAGAGGAAGAACATTACGAATATTCCGCATCAGGATCGGAAGACGCGATGGATCAGCGATCGGTCGTGACTTCGTTTTCTGTGTCACAAATTCGTTCGAGGGCTCACGAATCACTGTCAATCGCACGCGAAGACAGTTTCCATCGTTCGATCGATGCATCATCGGCGTCCGATGTACCAGAAGATGCACCGGTTGAAAAGCAAGTTCAACGGAGGAGCTGGAACGAAAAAGGTCAGGAACTTCTGGAACGAATACGGCAAGACGGCACGAGCGACAAGAGCGATTCTTGGAACAGTTGGAGTGGGAGTACTGATAGTCAAGCGGGTCAGTACAGACTTTTGTCGGACCCCTTCACTATTTTCAACGGTACTGACATCCCTCGCATTCAGATGTGACGCCGCTTCCTCCTCAATCAGCACTAAGCGTTCAACGTGCTCATGAACCGTCAGCCTCAAAGCCTCAATATGGTACCGTAACCTCGTCCAATTCTGGTGGAACGGCATCTTCGAGCAGTACCATCACTTCTCGATATCTATCCGCAGGTATCAACATGCTCGAGAAGATCAAGGAGCGGAAAGTCAGCGACTCGAGTGGAACGGGGGCATGTACTGATGGGGATGCCAGAGGTGACATGCGCTCTTCCAGGACTCGCCTACGCGTCGATATCGATCCGAGCCAGAACGCGTCTGCACAGACCGGACTCCGATCGCAAAGTGTCATATCGAGTGCACCGGGGACCACTTCATCCCACAGCACGATTCGTCCCGCTCAAAATGACGTTCAAGATCGGAACGGAACCGCAAAGAGTGGATCCAGCACATCGTCACATCGGTCGTCTTTCGTAGCTAGCCTCGGCAAAGGCGCAGCTCCAGCGACGCAATTGCATACAATTGTCGAATCACCGTCGGTGTCCATCGCTCTCGATGGCTCTCGCAAAGCAGTTCAGGCGGAACAGTCAGAGCCGCAGGCATCTCGACTTCTCCGTTCTCAACAAGAGGACATGAACCGCTACATTTCTTCGACGTCAACGGCCAACACTGCAACAACAGCGGTGTCTACCTCCTTTGTGAAACATCGAGGTCCACCACCACCAACACCTCATGGTCGCGCGCAAGGCGTCCGGACTATCGGACTGAACGATATTCCGCAAATACCTCGGCAAGTTGGGAATATGGTATTCGACCCTGAGCGGGGATGGATGAGAGCGAGCAAAGCGATCCGGCAATGCAGCGAAGGCGAATCAAATTCGCCAAATGGTCTTCAAGGAAACAGCTCCAGCGCAGAGAGCGTGGATATTTTCGCGGGCATGGAAAGCTTGAGAGACGAAGAAAGAACGCCTCAGCCGGAATCGACGCCTGGAGTCGCAATCGCGCCGCGCCAAGCAAATCACTTGTCACCTGTCATTGAGGTGTTAATCTCTCCATCTCGACAAGAGGAACACAACTCGAACTCGCCGTTCGAAAGGGAGCACATGTCAGAGAGTCTTGTGCTGCCGGTGCAGAGAGAGTCACCAATGAGCTGTTCCCAGCCTCCTCCTAATGGGGCTCCCGCCGAACTTCACTCCAGCATTGTGCCCTTAGTGTCGGCCTTATCGATCCGAGATGAAACAGAAAAATCCAACAATGAAGCCGAACTACGGGAATCTCCCGGCGCCATAATCGACCGCTCAAGCACGCCACCGAGAGCTGCCGTGCAGCGACCCAAGGTTCGCGAGCATGACAGTGCTCCCAAGTCTATGCCAACGGATCCTGCACAAGCTACCCCAGCCGTTCGGTCGATTCTTAAAACAGGCGCGCCAGAGATGTCGGCGAGGAAGGCTGCGCCGGCAACTCCATTATCTGCTATGAAACACGCCGTGACATCAGATGATTCCGCTCGGCGAAGTGTTAGCTTCTCAGATGGACGGACCTACGGCAAGATTCGCGATTCGTCTGCCAAGCAAGGTAATGCGGCAGCGCGCAAGCAAAGAAACTGGAATCCACTTGTTCCGGAAGATGATATATTCAACAGCCAGGATGGTTCGATAGGGGCAGAACAGGGGCTTTTACCCATGCAGCCTTCCGTCCGCTCGAAGCGTATACAGAACATGCTAACGGATCTGTCTCAGAACGGTAAGTCGAGGACTGTCGGCGCAGAAGACTGTTTCTAACAGTTACTGCCTTCAGCATCCGATACACCGTCAAAAGTCTCGCAGGCAGGATCGCGCAAACTCAGCCTCTTGAGCGGAAGCAACGAACCTTCTCCTTCAATGACGAACGACGTCGCCTCTGAAACGAGCTTTGCCTCCTATGTGCGACCCTCAAGGAGGAGCAAGGCCGATGCCACGTTCTTGACTGAATGTTCATTCGGAGTTGCGCATGATCGCCTTGTGGAGGTCCTTACCGAAGTCCAACCTTATGAGGCTCATTGGGAACTGCTGTCTAAGCTCGACCTATCTGCAAAGGGAGTAGACAGTGTTGCGCGATTGAAGGAGTTCTGTCCCGACCTGGACGACGTCAACTTGTGAGTATGCTCCTAGTGCTGGGTTTACCGGTTCTGATCCGAACATCGTCTAGGAATGACAACCACATAAGCTATCTCAGTGGCCTCCCTGCATCGCTTCGACAGCTACATATCTCGTCAAATCAGTAAGCAGTTTGAGTTTCCTCAGGGACCGAAGAAGACTGACCTTGATACCCTAGACTGACCAACGTGTCTTCCGTCGACTATTTGGCCAACTTGCAATTCCTCGATGTGTCCCACAACCAGATAGATAGTGTCAACGGTAAGCTGATTCGGACCGGCAGCGTCGCTCGTACTTAACGGTCCCGACAGCGTTGAGCTGCCTAAAACATCTCAGAGAACTCCGCCTGGATTACAATAAAGTGAAAGACCTTAAAGATATCATGGAGATTGATTCACTCGTCAAGCTCAGCTGTATGGGCAACTCTATCAAGACCTTGGATCTGAGCAGCGCTCAATGGTGAGTGAGATTGAGCATTCTCGCTACGTGCGTTCACACTCTTCCAGGACGCACATGGAATCGCTGGATCTGTCGCACAACGAAATATCGCATGTCGAAGGACTTCAAAATTTGACAAGTCTGTCCAGTCTCAATCTAGGTGGGTATCTTTCGTTCGGTCAGGCTGTTTTGGCTAATTCCTCATCATGAAGATCACAATCGACTCGCCCACTGCACCCCTTCTGCTGATATGCAGAGTCTACGGGTACTCCGGTTGTCACACAACCAGCTAGCGACCCTGGATCTCTCACTTTTCCCGCGTTTGCGGTCATTCTATGCGGACGGAAACCGAATAGAGAGCCTATGGCGCTCGAGAAGACATAGCAATGTTCGACTGGAATATCTCAGCTTGCGTGATCAAGACGTCCGACATCTGAATCTCTCCCATGATGACCTGAGGGACGTGAAAAGGCTATACATCTCTGGTAAGTTAAGAGATTCCGCAGAAGAGATGCAGACTAACGAGATGTTTTTCAGGGAATCATCTTACAAACAACTTCTTTCCGCCACGCCCCCTCTTCTCCTTGGTGTATCTCGAAGCTGCCGCTTGTTCCATGTCTGAATGGCCGGAGAATTTCGCAGCGCGCCTGCCTAATCTCAGGATCTTGAACGCCAATTACAACTTCTTGGAAGATCTTTCAGGTCTTGAGGGTATCCAAGGGCTGAGGAAGCTCATGATGATCGGCTGTCGTCTTGGCGAAGAGCGTTCTTCGAGCGTCATGCGAAGCATTCGCGCTATCGGTACTCTGGAGGAGATTGATCTCAGGTATGTCGCTCGGCAAAACCTTGACGACTGTCGCACTGACTTGCATTTCATTAGGATGAATCCATTGAACTTGAACTACTACCTGCCCCTGATACTTAACGAAACAACGCCTTCAACCATTCTGTATCCGGCAAAGGCTAGTGGTTCCCCCCAAGGCACGTCCCTGGCGCCAATCGACAAATGGACAGGAATGGACGACAAATTCCGACAGTTGTTACCCGACAAGTGGTACTTTAAACGCCTTGTTTACCGAGGAGCGATCAAGCTCGCTTGCGAAACAGTCGAAGTGATTGATGGGATACGCCTGACCAACTCGGAACACCGGAAGGCAATAGCCGTCATGGAAGACGCAGCCCTGAATGGCAAGACCGCAATCTGATCGGCGCTAAAGAGCGCTAGTATAATGTTATCAAGAACACCGTTGTATTTAGGTCAAAGTATCCGCATGTCCAGAACCCTGTATCAGAAGTACCGCACATCGAACCCTTCCCCACGATATGGAATTACAACCAGAAATATTCCACGCGCGCACATGTTGTCCATCCCCCTCATACCTTTCACCCGAATCGCGACAAGGCGCCGTTCTCGACCTTGAGCTCGCCAGATGCTATCTTGCGCTGTTTGTCCCTCTCCGCGCGTTCTCGTTCCAGCTTCTCTTTGACAGCGACCTAAAGGAGAGATATTAGTCGGGTACCTCGCGCTCGAGCGGATACTAACCGTCGTCGGATCCACCACGTTCTTCCGCTTCTTCCTCAAGAACCGCTTGGAACTCTTGCTCTTGCCACGCATTTTGTGTTTCTCTTTTTCTTGCCGGATCTTTTCCCTTCTCTTGGCCCCCTGTCCCGGCTTCTTGACCCCGTTGACCTCCTCATCCGAGCCATCCGCGCTGTCGCCGTCTTCCTCATCCATAACACCCGCACCTTCCGTGTCTGCGGTTCCCAGAACCTCCAACCTTTCGGCTCGAGTTTTCTTGTAGAATGGCACCTCCCGAATGTTGGGTCCATGTACCGGTCTATTCGCTACGCCTCCATCCCCAACCCGACCCAGGAATGCATCCGTGTCCATTGTGATAAGATCCGGCTGAATTTTCTCCATGACACTCCTGACTTCGCGTTCTCTTCTCCTGCCGTACGATTCATAGACGTCGGCCTCTCCAGAGTCGTATTGAGCGATACCCGCACCTGGCACAAGCATGGACGAGAATCCGGCGGAATGTCCCACTCCGAGCACATCCTCGTATGGGCAGAACCGTATTGATCGCGGCGCGAGTCCTGGTAGCGGCATAGACATATAGGATGAGGGCGGTTTTGACGAGGACGTATGGAGATCTCGGTACACCTGCCACAAAATGTGCGTCAGACTCGCAGATCTGAAACCTGAAGTGATACTTACCGAGACGCCACCTTTACTGCTGACAGCCAAAAGACCTCTACCACTCCAGTCCACCTCATAACGGCCTCCGCTTTTCAAACTCCACTCTCTCACGGTCTTTCCCCAGTTTCGGTTGTCCCACACCTTGACCCTGCCGTCCGCGCCTGCTGTTGCCATATATCTTCCACATGAAGATGCAGATGGATCCACAGAAATCGATTGAACAGGTCCCACATGTGCGAGAAGCTTGACATGTGGTGTTGACAGATTGGGCGACCATAACGTGACCGTACCTATAGTGAGGATAAAGGAATTAGCGTGAAGGACCACTTTGTGATGCATTTCACATACCATTTTGATGGCCGAGGTGAATGATCGCGTTATGCTTGTTCTGCGCCATTGCTTGTACACTCCCTAAGCGGCTCTTATGTTCGGCAATCATCAATCCCGTGGATGTATCGTGATATTTCAAGTGCCCTGCGTTTCCCTGTAGCAAGAAAGACAAGTTATAGAAGGGTTTGGTGAAACGGTATCGATCGGGAGACTCACAACCGTGGCTAACAGATAATGATACGGCAGGAATTCCATCTTTGTCACATCAAGATGCTGCTTGAGTTTGCTGTATGCAGAGTGTTATGTCAAGGAGTATTGATGGGACGATGACGAATGATACTTACTGCACTTCAGTTCCTT
The DNA here is from genome assembly GCA_023628075.1 of Naganishia sp. PG3902-1. Classification (NCBI taxonomy): domain Eukaryota; kingdom Fungi; phylum Basidiomycota; class Tremellomycetes; order Filobasidiales; family Filobasidiaceae; genus Naganishia; species Naganishia sp. PG3902-1. Next base: position 429,619 of record JAMALH010000009.1, read on the forward strand.
CTCCGTCGTAGATGAAGACGTATTTCTTTTGCGCAACGGCATAGAAAGATTCATTATGCAGAAATCTGAAATGATAGAAAGCGACGATGGTCAGCTGAGGTGGTGGGCCACAGCCGCATACGTGAGGCGTACTTGATATCCCTGACAGTCTCCCCCAGTTGTATCTCTGAATGCAGCTTTCCTGCTTGCCAATCGAACGTCGCCACATGCCCATGGTTCGAGGCGATTGCCAAATGCCTGTTCACAGCGTTTCAGCAATCGGATCTCCCGAGGTCAACTCGAATGCCTACTCACCGCCCATTCCGTGTGTAGTCTACGCTGTAGCCACCGCCACCTATCGTCTCCAACTTCAAGTCAAACTTCTTGCCTCTTGCCGAAATCCCGACCGATTCGGCGATCTCATCCTGCGAAACCTTCCATGTTCTTTCGCCTGTCTCCTCATCCACTTCGATTCCCGTATCCATGGGCTCGCCTGCCTCCTCCTCTTCATCCTCATCTCCAAACGCATGCGAGTAGGAAGCAACGATCGGGTTGTTCAAGTACGTCTGCACATCCTCGCGTTCCCCTCGAGCCCGCTTCTGTGCCACCTGTTCTGACGCTAACTTTGCACGAAGCTTTTTATCCTTGATCTTACCCAATTCTTTCGACGGCTGTACATCGGCCAGATGCGAGTGTAGAGAAGGCGCAAGTCGTGTCTGGGGAAGAATGGAGTGCAGCGACGAGTCGATGGCTGGTTTGTCGGATCCTCGAGCGACTTTTTGATGCGGAAGAGCTTTACGGCGCGAGCTGCCGGGTTTGGAGCCGTGTTTCGCCTCGGATATGGGTCCTGCCTTCTCAAGTAGAGCGTCCATAGTGATGAGCTGGCGATCTCGGAGAAACGGGGACTGCCGTGAATGGTCGTATCGACGTTGACCTTGTCCATGCAGTGGAATCGAAGAGGTTGTTGAACGAAAATCGCCTACTTTATTTGCTTCCGCGCACCGTGATCGACGTACGTACGGGCAACATGATTCATCCAGTGTCCTGGATTAGATCATGCCTCAGGGATATCCAGGCTGCAAGACGCCCAGGCCACGTCGTGCTGCATGCTGCCAATATGTCTACGTCTGTAGCTCACTTGAACAGCACAGCGACAGGTCCTACCGGCCCGAACGGCACCTCGGACGCGACCCATCCTTCCAACTTCTTCTCGACAACCTCCTCGGCTTCGACAGACGCCAATGGACAGAATGGAGGAGGTCAGGGCGGGATGGACGAGGCGACGGCTCCTCTGATGAGCTTCTTGCTGAATGGGAGGAATGCAACGTTCTTCACAACGCTATATGCGAGTGAGGCGGTATGCCTGGGAATGTTCAGGTGAGTGTGATCTGCAGAAGTTCATGAACAGCAGTTGGATCAGCGACAGTAAAAGAATCAGCATGATCGATCGAAGGGCGTGATGGTTTCTGCTTCGGATACTGCCTGACAGTGATAGATTGCATGTGAATAGGAACTGACACCTTGACTTCTACCCAGATTACTTCCACCAATACCGCGTCAACTCGTCATGTCCCTCATATGGTCTGCGACCAATTTCAGAGCAAAAGACATCAAAGCGCTTCTCAAGATGAACACGCACGCTTCCAACGCTGAGTACGCACTTTATGAATGTTCCGGACCGTGGGGAGTTAATCTTATGGGTGGATACCTGTCAGCTTGGAGCGTCGGTTATCTCCTCTGGTACCACTGGGCATTTTGTCGATAGCAACACGCAAGGGAATACAATACGTTCACATGCATGCAGGTTTCCGGCATGGAATGCGGAATGCTCTGGCGATTGGGTATGTCATCCCTCACACCCCTATCGGCATTACCTGACGCCGATGAATCCTAAATGCAGCGGGAAATCTAACGCCTTTGGCGTGTCATACGTAATCACGGAAGGCGACAAGTCCGTCGATCCACCACCGACGATAGAGGAGCTGGTGGAGCATGGGAACAGTACATGGGAGGTGTGTAGCTTTCTCTGCAAAGCCCCCTCAAGATTGTTCAGGGTCTCATGCTTTTCCCGTCTTGCATGAACACAGGGAATGCTGAAATATATGGTGTCTTCACGGTTGGATATCTCAAGGGTTGACGGCGAAGACCGTCCACAGGAAGAAGTTTTGGATCTTCTGGTCCAAAGTGGGCTGATGACGGAAGCGTAAGTTATGAGCGTGGTCTCCTTGCGCTGAAGCGTCTCTGAAGGCAAGAAATATCGAATCCCTCCTTTCGCTCTGCATCGATAGTACAAGCAAGCGGTCGGGACGTTCCACCCTTCAGATCACCTCGAAAGGATTTCAGTTTCTTCTCGAAGACAGATTAGCGCAGATATGGCAGGTACTGATGTACTACGTCACAAAACGGACGGTCAGTAACCCCTTGCGAAGAAGCGGTTGTCAATCCGAATGCTCATTGTCAGGTCCTTCTCGCATCAGACCAATCCAAGAAATAATGGAGACGATGGCGTTGAAATCCTGAAATTATTCTTCACCCTTGGAAACATGCAACTAGGCCGAGTAAGTCGAGGTCGCCTCGCGATCGTACGTTATCTGAGCTGCCTCAACAGGCATACTCCGCTTCTGCCTTGCCAGCTGCTCAAGCACCCATTTTGGATGATCTAGAAGCATACGGACTGATATATCGGCGGTATACTTTCGGAGACGGCAAGAGGCACGATCAGTTTTTTCCCACGACCCTCGCCACAACCTTATGTTCTGGCGCTTCCGCTGCTGCAGGGGACGGGATCGGAGGTGGACAGGACGGAAAGGGCTTCTTGATCCTAGAGACGAACTACAAGATCTATGCATACACCTGTGAGTGTAAAGCCTGTGTGACGTCAACATGATCGCTTATCTCATCCTCAATACATAGCGAACGAACTGGAGATCGCTATTCTCAACCTATTCGTGGATATCCGAGTGCGGTATCCGAATCTAATTGTGGGGAAATTGGAGCGAGACACGGTGAAACGAGCGATGGAGGAAGGCATTACGGCAAATCAGGTATAAATGGTCCCGGTAAGACAAGTCGTCGCAAACTCTGACGAATTATTTCGATTGCGTGAAACAGATCATCAGTTATCTGACTACACATGCGCATCCCCAGATGCACAAAAACGTGAGTGCATTCCGCCCGCATGGAGGTTGCTCATAGCTGATTGTCTGAATTTCCACAGAACCCTTTGTTGCCGATAACAGTCGTGGATCAGCTGCATCTCTGGGACAAGGAGCGTAATAGGCTTAATATCGACCAAGGTCAGTTTGCAACATTACCCCTCCACGCAGCGTATTCATTCCCCTTTCAGGCGTTCTTTTCAAGCTCCGCCAGAAGCATTTGTACGAAGATGCTGTCTCGCACGCAAAGACACTGGGTAGTTTGATATACCATTCGGACAGCAATCGCCCATCGACGGGTTTCGTTGGCAATGTTTTCGTCTCGACGTTCGCTGCGGGGCCGCTCCGGGATTACCTAAATACGAGACGTGCGGAGCACGAGATGTATTGATTATCAGCTAGGGTTGGACCGATGAGGGTAGTGTTGATGTTCAGTCAATCAGTTGTATGCCAATGTCATTCATTCATCGACGGAAATCTACCTTCTTCCGCGGAAGCCTTTTTTCCCCCAACTTTCTGCAAAGCCGCCAGCAGGTGGCCGGAGCCAAGACCAGGGATTGACAATGCAGTGTTACGCCGGGGAGTGACAACGGCAGAATTATATTCAAGACCCTGGTGTTCGTCCGCAGACACCCGAAACTGGATCCGGATATTCAGCGCTCGGTGACAGTGAACTCCTGATACTGGATTCTGGATTTCGGACCTAAGAAAGAAACACCCTATTGTTCGCCTACCATCTTTACAGGCTGAGCAGTCGATGGACCGCCTATCTTGGGCGGTAATACTAGCGTCGTAGTATTCCGCTTCCAGAAGTCGACTATGATCGCGGCCAACTTCTCTGGTTTGTCCTGTGCGGGGGAATATCGAATCAGGCTCCGAAGCTGTAGCTCTGCCGGCTCACCTACCTCATGGAGATAATGCCCGACATCTGGCAGCACTTCCAGTTGAAACTTGCCTTGCCTATTCTTTGCGTAAACGTTGCGTCATTGTACTTGTGGATCAACTCACATCTGCCCCACCATCAACTCCCGATCCAGTCGTTCTTGTCCGGCGAGAACTAAGAGCTTCGCTGCTTTCGCTGACAAAAAGCTTGACGAGAGGTTCAAGTACCACTCTACGAAATAACCATTAGCTGAGCAACCGTCGTTGAGGAACCCGCTCACCTTCCCAATATGGCGCCGTGGCTACCAGATCTGTCCGCCAAACGACTTCCTGACTTCCATCCGCCCTATCTGGCTGCGGTACCAACAAACTCGGCACTGATACCCGCGCTGAGGCAAGATTCCTCACAGCACCTGAAGTGATGCTGATGTCAATCAGTAGGGATCCGTTTGTACGATTAATCCATACATACTGCCATTGTATTGCGTCTTCGACCGACTTGAATTTCGTGGGGCGCTGGGAGAGGATACTCTTCATCAATGGTAAAGCCTCGACGGCGGTGCCTGACAAAGGATAAGTAAAATCCCCTCAACATCGGAACCTGCTCACCTTCCACTACATCCAAGACTATCACGCCAACAACCTTGTAGCCCTCCTTTTGTAATAACGGCGTCGAAGAGACTACAGGGGATGCTCCCATAGAGTGTCCTAAGAGCTGCTACAAGTCAGCTCCCCTCATCGGGACATCGCGCAACCTACCAGAAGATCCGGAGCTTCGACAGGGTTTGGAAAGACTTGTTTGATCAGAGCGATAAAGTCATTCTGCAGGTTGTCGAATGAGACCACCTTGCTGTCCTCTTCCGGCTCAGTGGTAGTCTTGCCTTGAGAGAGAATCAGTGTCTGTGCGAGAACAACAACACAAGACCAACCATGGTCTCGCGCATCAAAGGCAAGTACCCCTAATTCCCCTCGACTGGCTTGATGCACGCCCTGCGCAAGACATGCAAACGTCGTTCCAGCGGATCCCCCTCCGTGGTGACACACTAGCACGGATCCCTTCTTTTGCCTCCCTGTAGGATCAGTAGCGGGAATGCTCGGCGTGTAGTATGCCCTGAATACGATGTTGCGTGATGGAGGATCGACTTGAAGTGCTTGACTGAAATAGGCCGCTGCAGATATCGGTGCAAACGCTGAAAGATCTGTTTCCTGTAGACTGGCCTTTTTACTGAACACCAATGGTAAGAGAAGGATTGCTCTTGACTCTCTTCCGAAGCTCACCTGAATCCCGCTCCAAGTTCTTGTACTTGGTCGACCTCTTCGTCTTCTCCGTCAAGCTCTTCCATAGTATCATCATCAGCAGCCCAAGGAGCGCGTGTTGGCGGCATCGCCGGCAGGCGATTCAGGACGCTCTTCCGAAAGATGTCAGACATGTCGAGCGAGGCTCAATACTGCCATGAGATGTGTATGGCAGGATCCAGTTGACAGGCGAAATGGACATCAGTTGTCCAGGAGGATCAGCGAAAGGAGAACCGTCGATCGCTCTGTGCAGGTGCAGCGTTCACAGCTTGCTGCTTGGGTATTCGTCATCCTGAGTAGGCGACAGCTTGTGCGACCGAACGATATACTCCAGAGCGGGGGTCATCCCCGCCATCCTCATTGCTGAGGAAAGTCTGGTCGGCTTGCCTGGCCTGCCGTGCATGGTGGCAGTACAAGCGGTAAATGTATCGCCTCGCATCAATATATGACCGCTTTATCCAACCGCCACGCCCGAAGCCTCTAGAGAATCAGCGCGATCAACGGCAGACAATGAAAGCAAATGACCATGTCATTCTCGTGTGCTAATATACAATGTTATACAAGCTAGAAACACATTATAGAATTGTTGTTTGTGCATCAAGATCTCTCAATGATCGAAACTCCGTAAAGGACACTCGATGCGAATGCAAGTGTTGTAGATATATGCGAGTGTTTTATGCTTCGGAGCTGGACGGGCTGTGAGGAGCCTCGGCGTTGCGGACCTTCTCCTGGTGCTCGCTGTCTCGGTTGGTTCGCTTCTCCGACTGAAGCGCCTCCTCGTCGGCTTGCGTGGCCTTGAAGTTTCGAGATCGCCACGCCGGGGTGTGGGACAGGAACATGGCATCGATTTCTGTTATTGGCAACAAAATCAGTAAACATATCGGAGCACGCATTCTAGCGAATGACCCACCTTCGATGGATAAACCAGCGGTTTCCGGGACGCAGAAGAACACAAAGACGGCGGTGGCAGCGATGAAACCGGCCCAAACGAAGGTAATCTTGGTGCCGATCGAGGCCTGAACAATAGGAGCCACGAAAGCGATAACGACGTTCATACCCCCTACAGCAAGATCAAATCAGTCTTCTATGCCTGCAACGGAAATTTGGCACATACAGTTCGCAGCGGTCGCAATGGTAACACACTTGGCGGCGAGACGAGTTGGGAAAACTTCAGCGGCGACGACCCAAGCGACAGGACCGATCGTGCTCGCGAAACTGAATAGACACCAGAAGAGCGTCAGTATTGGCATGCTGCATGCCCGAGAATCGGAACTTACCCAGCAACGAAGAGACAACACAGGAAGATGAGGGCTTTGCCAGCTTGGTCGTCACCGGGCAATGCGGTCGAGACGGCACCAGTGCAGATTTGTCCAGCGAACATGACAGCGCAACCGAACAACAAGTTGGGTCGTCGACCGATTCGGTCGAGCAAAAGGATACCGGGGAAAGACATGACGACGTTGACGGCGGACAAGATGATGGTGAAAACGTAAGGGTTGTCAATGCCAGCGTATCCAGCGAAGATCGTGCCGTAGTTGAAGAAGAAGTTGATACCGGAGACTTGCTGACCGATTTGGATGAGAATACCAATCATGGTTCGGAAGAGAATCATGTTCTTCATGCTGAAGCACTCTAGATAGGAGGCATTGCCACGCTTGTCGTCTTCCTCCTTGGCGAGTCGGATGTCCTCCATTTCGATCGCGATAGCTTGGTCGTCGACAGGCAAGTGTCGCATTCGAGCCAAGTTCTGCTTTGCCTCGTCCCATCGGTTTTTGCCAGCCAGGAACCGTGGCGATTCGGGGCACAAGGCGAAACCGACCAACAGGATGGCAGCCCAGATGAGCTGGATACCGATGGGGAATCGCCACGTCCAGTCTCCGCTGCGCTTGGATGTACCGTAGGTCATGCAGTTGACCAGGAAGATACCGAGGGTAACGCAAAGCTGGAACGATCCGGTGATTAAACCTCGAACAGCAGGGGGCGCGGCCTCGGCCTGGAAGACCGGGACGAGACCCGATGTGCAGCCGACACCGAGACCGGCGATGGCACGACCGACACAAACTTGGCCGTAGGTTGTAAACGAAGAGCATTCGATGGCGATACCGATCATGAAGAGGATGATGTAGATCAGACATGTCCTTCGGAGACCGATCTGGAGGATGTCATTAGCATCGGCTTGAATTGTGGCCACCGTCAAGACTTACGTGACTAGAAACGTAACCAGCAGAGAGAGCACCAACAAAGGCGCCGATAGAGAAACAACCAGCGATGGTGCTTTGCCTCAGGGTTGGCAGAGCATATTCCGTGCATCCTGCATCAACGCATGTGCCGAAACGTTGTTGATAAAATCGATTGATATAAAGACCACTGGTTGAACTATTCTCCCATCCGAAGAGAAGGCCTAAAAACGATGTCAGCACATGATCCTACAAACGGCCCAGCGGTCACTCACCAGCCAGAGACTGGAAGAGACATAGTACTATGGCAGCGGATGATGAGCGAGCCATGTTGTCGTTCTTGGTACTGTTGTCGACTTGTTCAAGAGCTATCGATATCGATGGGCGATGGCGAGCACTCTACAAAGTCAACGGGGGCGCGATCCTATATAAGCAGTCATGTTATGACGGAGAGAAAGCACCAAACTTTTTCAATCCGGAGAAGTTCTGGAGTCCACCCCAACAAGCGCGTGGAGGTACTCGGGAGTGAAGCTGCCGCCGCAGGCAAGTTTCAGTACCCACGGGGGAAGCCAGCTGAGAAGCCAGGTGCCCTCTTTCAGTCGGTCATGAGACGTCACGTACTGCGGCGTCACAGCAACATCAGCATAATTGCGTGAAAGCAGAATGAGCATACAAAACGTCGTCAAAATTCTTGTCGTTCAAAAGGTACCGTCAGGGTTAGCTAGCTGGTTAGCTTGCCCGCCCTACGTACGGCCTGGACAGCGGTTCTAACCGATATCAGCTGTCGCCGCGGTCATAGCGAGCAGCTCGCATATCTGCTGACGATCGATGATGCGTTTACCCGAACTATCGTTCGGCGTCCTCTGTATGTCGCCTACGTATGACCGCACAGGCATTACAGCTTGTTGGCGAGACGTGTCTGTGACGCTCTAGCTGACGCTTTGACAGCTGGTTTGACAAGCTCACTGGTCATTCTTTGACTCTGGTACATGTTTCAAGCAGCTCTTCCTTTGGTAAGTATATTTATTATCATCAAGTAGGTTGCAGATATCATCATACAATATCATCTTGAGATCAGTTGATTGTGAGACGAGGCTATGCTCAACAATGCTCAACGTATAGCTTGCTTCACCAAGCGAAGCATTGGCAATCCAATGCGCTGTGGCTGTTAGCAAGCTTGCTTTGTCGGTGGTGGTGAATTCTTGCATTGTCCTTGCATTAATTCCTAGATCTAGCTTTGCATTCCTCCCTCCGCTGCTTCGCCGAACTATTTTTCTTGAAACGCGGGATGCCGCGGGACGAGCCGGAGATCCGTCAGAGGTTCGCCGAGTGACGCAACCTTCCCCTATCAATCTCCGAGGCTGTCAGCAAATTAGCCTATCTCGATCAGCTTGCTTCCGAAGTCAGCTGACCATTCATTGCCGCAAAAGTTCTCTGCTTGCAGAAAACGCATTCAAGGATATGCCGTCGTAGCCCGCTCACAAAAATCAGCTTGATGACCGTCTAACCTCTACCATAACATTTGCTTGCCAGGGATTCAATAGCTGGAACTTCGGAACCATTGTCGCTGAGCGGTAATCGCAAAATCGAGAATTGTAACTTGAAAATATAATCAAGAGAGCTTGTGACAAGCAGCTTGACAAGCTTTGTTAGTTGCTGTGAGCACCAGTCAGCTCACCAGTCTATGAGCTGAGATGCCGCCGATACGAATCTAGCCGAATCTTGCCGAGGACATGTGATGTTCTATTCTTGATCGGGACGCACAGGTTTCCGGCATGAGACCGGGTGGCTTGTTGTGTATATTCGTATCACAGCCAGGGGGCGATGAAAGGGAATTTCCTCGAATGCTGAGGGAAATTATGGCCATGGAATCAAAGTGCCATGGATATCTCGAGCTCAAACCATCAAAAAGCGAACAGGATATCAACAGCTATACTAATCTACCATCATTCTATCTTGGAGCTGTCATGCGCGAGTCTGGCAAGCTGGCTGAGCCTCGGGCTGCATCCTATTCGGGCCCTGGTAGCGCCTGTTCTGATACTGCCTCTGACAAGCTTCTCAATTGCATGAGATCTATTGCTTGAGTACGATTCGCTGTCGATCGTCCGGTTCGCAGCGGGTTGCAACGCGAACGAAAAAGCTGGCCAAAGAGCTGTGCAAGAGGATCTGCAAGAGCAGCTACGGGAACCTGTACATCAAAGTACCTGCTGCAACTAAGCCAGCCAATGGGCCGTGCACACTGCTTGTGCGAAGTGACAGATCATGAGGGGAAGAAGCTGGTAATGGGAAGATAGCAGCAGCCATAGCATTGTTAACCAAAAACATCTTTTGCTGATATCTTTGCTGATCAAGCTTCTGATCCCCTCCAGCAGCCAGCTAAACAGCTCCTGATTGCTCTCCTGATCCTGATGAGTTTCTTGAAGCCCTCTCCTGAGTGAATCACAAACCGGCCAGCTGGAAGGGAAAGCTGAAGGGAATACCGTCATGAGCTCTAGCCTATATCACCATTGAACATGTGATTTAGCCGTTCAACTCGCTAAAAACAGCTAGCCAAACGAACTCCCGCGCTTTTCGAGAATCCAGGAAGCTATCCAGGAGGGAGCAGGGCAAGGAGCCGAGGACGCTGGACAGCGAGGCAAGAATCATTGGACAAAGCCGAGAAAGTTGCACGGTCGACGCTGGCGGAATAGCGTCCCGGAAGGAGATACTGTACTGGCAGAAGCTCAGACAGAGATTCTAAAGCCTAATGACCTGCAAAATGTGAAGGATCGTGTAGAGCAATCATCGAAGCACACGTTAAAGCTCAAGGCGCAGGGGGCAAGCCAGCAAGTCTAAGTTATCATCCGCACAAAAGCAATCAAGTCAGAAGCCCCACGTGGTGGGCAAAACGATGTACAATCAGCTTTCTCAGGAATAGGAGCCGCAACGCTCATCCCCCTCCCATTCCCTCCGTCTTCCCTTTGAACGCAATGCTTTCTGATGAGGGACGAACAAGGAGGGCCTCGGTCGTTGTCTGAATACGTGCTTCTACATGATACAGAAATGATGAAGACGGCTACACTTGAACAAACAAGCAGCTAAACAAGCCGAAGAACGGCTACACAAACTGGTTTCTCGTTTACACTATGCAATCAGCTATGCGGTCCCGCAGTAACGGCGACGCTTGCCGGAATAGTCAACGAGTTCTCAAGCTGTTCTCATCGGATGATCGCGACTGGCAGTAAAAAGATGCATGGTTGTGGAGATAGCTGTGGAGATGCCTTGCTGGCGGGAAACCTGACGGGTTCTTGCAAACCGTGTCAAAGCCGCAGTCGTTGGTGAGCGCCTCCGTGAGCCTTGTAGGGGGCCCGACTGGTGGCTCCATGGTAGCTCCAGGTAGACACTAGCTATAGGAGTGGGGTCAAGCTGGGGGAAAAGACAGCAGGCACTTTGTTAAGCACGAAATCCAGTCGGAACGTCATGGACAGACATGTGATTCTGGATGTGAAGGACATTGTATGCATACTCACATTTCATGGGCCCGGTGTCTCCTTATATAAACATGATTGCCGAGATCTTGGACCACGCTTGCCGCCAGACATCATGCGTCATTGGCCATTTCCTCTTCATCCATAACCACATCCCTTCCGTCTTCAGCGGCCAATCCCTCGTCATCTGAGGTTAATTGCGGATGTACTCCCGCCGCTGCTTCTGGTATTCGAGGATCATCGTCGTCTTCGATATCCTCCTGGGCCTCGCCGTCATTCGTATTTGCCGGAACGACGGAACTCGCAATCTCTGTCTGTTTGCGATCCTCCAATTTCCGCATTGCTCGTTTCCCTCCCGGCTGATACTTGCGTTGCGGCATAACCGCTTCCATGGCCGACTGCCATGATCCCAATTCATTATACTTGAGCAGGATCTCGAAGACCTGGGAGAGCGTGGATCAGTACGATCCGTACACAATTGGTTGAAAGGAATCGACGAACTTGGTTGACAGTAAGGACCTTGCGCGTTGGCATATTTGCCAGATATGTTCCGATCGGTAAGCGAGCCGTTCTGATGCCAAGTGTGGTAGCCTTGTTTTGGCACAAGTTCTGCAAATGGATCATACATATATTCAATCTGTAATGACCGATAGGAGGCAATCGGTACGAACCTTGTATCGGTTGCGATCGACTATTCCGCCGATTATGTACGTCTCGTTCTCCCTCAACGTCTCCAACTCCTCTTCCGCATCCGCAGACAAATAGACGTATTCTTGACCTTCAAACGGATTCCGCAGAGGTGTGTTTGACAGATCTACAGCAGGTATTGGGGCGGCATTCTGCGTTCTTTTCTTGCTCTCTCTGAACTGCTTCCACTCCTCTTGCGTCCGTATAGGAGCGTTCCGCACGTCTTGCACGTCTTCGCTACGCCATTCCATGCGTGAGAATTTCAAGTATTCGCCATTGAGCTTGTTGTCGAAGCGTTCTTTCAAGCGGCCATTAATGCCGGTAAAGGCGCAGTGTCGAAATGGCTTGGGAGACATTCGGTTTAAAGCATGCACAAAGTATAGCTGATTCGTCATTGAGACGATTTCCTGCAAAGGCATCGGCTCGTGTCTTCAACTGGTCGTAGGTCACACACTCACTTGTTCATTCATTAAGTCGTCAAAGCCACAATCTATCACGATTCCTCCCTTGAAAGTCTCCCCGTCATCTTGGACGACGTTTCCTCCTTTTGCCCGCACCTTATTCCGCAGCTTCTTCGCTTCTTGCCGTTTCCGAATCTCGTCAATCTCTTGCTGCGATAGCAATCCGGCCTGCATGTCCGCTTTGCGTTTCGCTGCATTCGCCTTGCGCCGTTCCTTTTCCGCAGCGCGCCGAACGAGCTTCTCTGATTCAGCTCGAGCACGTTTGGCAGCCTTTTTCATGGCATTCTTTGACAGCTTGGGCGTTTCATCGGTATTGGCTTCGGAGACTGAATCTGGGACATGTATACCTGGTGTCGTTGATGGCCCCGCTTGCGCTGTGTTGTCGTGCTGAATATCGTCCATTCCGTATGTCTGAATCTTCTCCTTGTGCAAATGCTCTGCCTATCACGTTTCTACTCTCTTGCTGCGAGCGCAACGAGCACTAATCGAACTGTTCCCACACCCAGAATGGAATCCAAGGTGAATGGACTTGTCAGATCACGTGATTCTTCCGGTCGTCGACCGATCGACTATGCGACCTCGTAAAACGGTTCATCAGGGAAGCTACCACCGACAAGCTTGACCTTGAAGCCTGATTAGACTCGACATCACCTTTGGGCACCGCTACAAATCACGACCCAGCCATCTTGCCGTATCAGAAGGCCTACCCAGTTCTTTCCATTTCATTACTTTCCGCTGGCAAAAGCACGCCAATAGCAGCGAATACCATCAATTTACACGCGCTGTACGCAACATGAGCTCAAGACCTTCAGCCGTTCGTGGCCAGTCTCGCAACGCCGTCACACAACAATCGAACGTCTCAACAGGCGTGGCGAACAAAAATACAAGAGGTGCAGGATTGTTCGGATTGGAATCACAGACACATCCGTTGAAGCAAGAGTGAGTATGGGGAGCGTTCAGGATTGCTTCCTCTCCTCTTTGAGGGCAGCTTACGAACCCCTTGCCAGCTGGACCTTCTACTACGTGCATCGACCGCCAACAGCCAAGTTCATCGAATATGAAAAGGAGATCCGCAAGATTGCGTCTTTCGGTTCGGTAAGTACAATTTCCGGCGCGAAAAGATGTATCAAAGGCTTATGCCCTACTGTTTGGTATAGATCGAGTCATTCTGGTCCATCTATGCGCATCTGGTGTCACCATCAGTGCTTCCACCAGTGACAGATCTCCTGGTGTGTAAACCTTGCGGATTCTAGCCGAGCTGGCGTTCCGCTGCTAATGCGCTCGCTACCCGCAGCTGTTTGCATCCTCGATACGCAGGCCAGTCTGGGAGGAACTACCGAATGGAGGGAAATGGGTGCTACGATTACGCAAGGGTGTGGCGGATAGGCAAGTCTTTTCCGACGTAATGAGCTTCGAAGCCACGTGCTCACCGTTGATGTTATCTTTCAGACTTTGGGAGGACTCTATCCTGTCTCTCATTGGCGATCAATTCGACGAAGAGGAAGGAATTGTTGGAATGGTTCTGAGTGTCAGGGGTCAGGAAGACATTCTGAGCGTGTGGTCGGATCGTGAACGCGAAGGCGGCTCAGGCCCGGAACTGGTCGATACCGTCAGGTTAGTGACCCAGTTTCCCTATTATAAAGGCCTCACTGATCAAGTTCGGATTCTCAGAGACAAGTTGATCACCCTACTGGGCTTACCTCCCACGACCGTTTGCGACTATAAATCCAACCGCTCACAGCTTGAGACAGCCGCTCAGAAATCGGCGGCCCTGGCAGCCGCCCATTCGAATGGGTCGACGCCTACGACGACACCGGGCGTGTCAGATGCAGGAATGAATGGGTTCTTTTCGGCAGGGGTTGCTAGAAGGGGATTGGGCGGGGAAAGAGATAGGGAGAAGTAGGGCTAAAGGCAGGAAAGAGGCCTTCACAAGGATTGTCAAGGCCGGCGAAAAGGCAGCATGCATGATGATCTCATCACCGACATCTTTCTAAAGCGGGAGCAATCGGGTGCCATTGCCTTTCGCCAGGTCAGAGGTAGGCTGAGCGGACGAAGAGAACTCGGTCTGTGCGAACGATGAAGCGAGGTCATCGCGACGCTACGGCAGTCTCTCCGCCCGCAGAACCCGTTTGAAAGCGATAAGATTGCGAACAATGGAAGTGTGTTTTGCGGATGGACGAGAACCCTTCGTTGCTCGAGCCACCTCATGTTCGATATTATATATATATATATTGACTGTTTAGCTTCGGCGACCGATTTGACAGCTGCTTTGACGTCCGCGCAGCTACGCACGCCAGAAAGCATCGCGTCATCTTGCTTAATTAGACAAGATAGTCCCGTCAACATCACCGCTGTCTTTGTTAATCGAAGAACATAGTTCCGTCGTCCCGGGTGGGGTATATATTCGGGTGGCTGTCCGGGGTCTCCGCATGGGACGATTGGCATAAGGGTTCTTCATCACAAGATCACCCGCTCAACAACTATCACCATGTCTTCCCGTATGTCCTCTGTCTCGGATCCTTCCATCCGTACTGATCGAGATTGGTTCTCAGAGTCTGACAGCCACAAGCCATCCACTATCCGTGACGAGGTCGAACAGCAACAAGAACATGCTCAGGAGAAGGTCGAGAAGCAGGCGGATCAGTCTAAAGCTGCGGAAACTGACAGTACGTCCCTCCCGTCGACAGAGACCCCATTCTGATAACAATTGGATGGCAGTTGACAGGACCGCCAAGGGCAGTTCGAGTGCAGTAGTCGATGGTCGGGCCGTCGATGCGCCTACTCCCTAGTCAATTCGTCGGAAGATTCGAATCCATCACGGTTGTATTTGTCACATACTGAGCATATCCTAGACGGATGAAGTCGCGATGTCGCGGTGCTTTCTTCTGAAGTTTCGCATCCGGGATGTCGTTTTGCATCGTCTTCAAGGATCTCGAACGGACTGACCCAATTTTTCAGCTTCAGACATTTATCATAACAAGAAAGTAGACGTTGCTACCAGGACTGCTATACCGCTATACCCATGACGACACACGGCCGCTCGAAGTGGACGAGCTAGTGGACGGCTCGAACGCGATCGAGCTTATGTAATGCGGAAGCAAAAGATGTTGAAGTTGACTCGTTCGCTCGCGTCGGCCGGTCGACATGGCGATAAGGACGGTGCCACACAAGTCACACTCGCGAGAGAGAGAGCCCTCAGATATCCCAACGAAGATCTGCGAGGTATCTGGTCGACCAAAAGGAGCTTGAAATTTTGCTCCAAAAAGCAAAATGAGCGCCCGTAAGTCAGAAGCTCACTGTTCAACCAAGTTCGCCGACTTATCACCATCGCAGAAACAACGCTCCAGATCTCCTCGACACCGTCCTCGAGCTATGCGTCGTTGATCGATCAAACCACCGCGATTGTTCCTGAATTCACGCTCGAATCCGGCGACGTCCTGCACGATGTCCCCGTGGCTTACAAGACATGGGGAAGGTTGAATGACGCGTGCGACAATGTCATGGTGATTTGCCATGCCTTGACAGGAAGCGCAGACGTGGAAGATTGGTGAGTTGTCGTGGGCTGAATTTTCGGCATGCGTTCTGATAAACCCTCAGGTGGGGACCCCTTTTGGGCCCAGGCAAGGCCTTCGACCCAACCCGATACTTTATCTTTTGTGCGAATGTCATTGGCTCACCTTATGGCACTGTTTCTTCGGTCACCATCAATCCTGAAACTGGAAAAAAGTGGGGTCCCGAGATGCCGGGAAGCTGTGTCAAGGATGATGTTCGGTGAGTCGGAGCCAACATACCGTTGTGCTCGAGCTCATATTTCCGGCAGTCTGCACAAGCTGGTGCTCGATTACCTTGGAGTCAAATCCGTCGCTGTGGTTATTGGTGGTTCTATGGGAGGCATGACATGTCTCGAATATGCGCTCAATACTCCTCCTGGTTTCATCAAGCACATCATTCCGATCGCTACTTCCGCTCGACACTCTGCCTGGTGTATTTCCTGGGGAGAAGCCCAGCGACAGAGTATTTACTCTGATCCGGCGTACGACGATGGATATTACTGTTACAACGAGCTCGACGACTTGCTCGAAGGCGAAGAAGACTCCGAAGAACGAATGCGCAGACTCGAAGAGCGTTTGCCAACGCGAGGTCTAGCAGCTGCCCGAATGGCCGCCCTCTTGACTTACCGAAGTCGAGACAGCTTCGAATCCCGTTTCGGGCGAAAGTCGGGCGGCGCCAAACGCGGTCGTGGGGGCACGTTGGCCTCCAGCGGAAGGTCCAGGCCGTCATCGCCGCCCCTACGGTCTCGCGCTCCGGGTACGCCTCGTGAAGATGCTTGGCGAGCGCACAACGATGGATATCGCGCGCGCGTCGATTCAGCGACTTCTTTGAACGGATCTGTCGCGGCAACTCCCACTACAGAAGCGCCTCAGCTGCAGAACCCAACTGTTGACATCGTCAACCCGGCTAAGCCTGATCAAGTCGATGCTGCCGTTACAGAGAGACTGCCGGAAGCCGCTTTCCAGGCGCCACTTACGAACCTCGAGCTTTCCATGCCAGGAGGTAACAGGACTCGAACCCCTCAGCCTGTGGACGGGAAGCTCGGAACCGGTGCGACACGAACGCCTCAGGTCTTTTCCGCTCAGAGCTACCTCCGTTATCAGGGTGACAAGGTGCGTCTTCACATAGAGGTACATCAGCCGGAACTGACCTTCGTTCAGTTCACGTCGCGTTTCGATGCAAACTGCTACATCCACATCACGCGAAAAATGGACACGCACGACATTTCATTCCCCACGTTCATTCAGTCGGACCCTCCTACGCTGTCTCAGACCTTGCCTCCGCCCTCTGACGATCCTACGGAAGCGGAGCAAACAGCAGCACTTGCACATGCACTCTCGCTGCTGCCCCCGGCATTGGTAATCGGTATCGAATCGGACGGTTTGTTCACAACCCGCGAGCAGCGTGAAATTGCGGCATCTATCCCGGACTCGGAACTCGCCATCATTCCCTCGCCCGACGGTCACGATGGATTCTTGTTGGAATTCGAAGCGATCAATAAATGGGTTCAGGACTGGTTGCACAAGAAGTTACCTCAAATCTACGAAGGCGCGCCTATCGTGCAGCCTTCCGACGGAGGCTTTGACGTGAAAAAGGAAAGCTTGTTTGGAGAGGCCGAGGCCGATCTGACAAGGTGGTAGGTAAAGAATGAAAAAGGTGAAAAGATCTGGAAAACTTTTGTAAAAGGGCATTGTGGGGTCCAACATCCTGCATATTGCAGCAGCATTGTAGAATAACGCGAGAACATCCAACTGTATCCATAACATACCGATATTGACAGCATTGTTCCTATGACATACATGGAAACATTACTCGTCCTCTTCGCTCGACCCGTCTTCCGTATCATCGTCCTCGTCGTCTTCAACGTCATCATCTTCGTCCATCTGATCCTCGTCGTCAGATCCGTGCCAGACCTCTGCATCTAGCACTGTTTCTCTCAACACCTTGTATCCGTCACGCTTCTCCAGATTCAAGGCGAAGAAATCGTCGAGGGTGTATTCTCGTTTTTCCGTCTCGTAGCTTCCGCCGTATCTGAAAACAGATGCCTTCAGAGCCAACTCCAGTCTCGCCAAGATCCTTGCTTACATGTACAGGGTATTCTTGAGGACAGCGATCATTGCGTTGGACCGGGTCAAGGGCAAGACGAGCGCGTCTGTGGTCTCTCCGCTTTCGGTCTTGCCGTCAACCGCCATCTTTTGGTCCTGATAGAGGACATTGAGCTCGTTATCACAGGGAGAGCCCTCGAAACTCACCGGTTCGTCATCGCTATCTTCTTCTTCCGGCAAGACCGCAGCGTCCATGTCAACATCTTCGTCCACTGCCATTGCGTCCGGGTCCACCACAGCAGCTGCTTGCTTTGCGCGACGTTTCTTAGACCCACCCATCTTCTTCTTCTTGGCGTTGATAGTGAGCAAGGACCATTTGCTCGTTGAGGGATTGTAGGTATACCTACGACGCAAGAAATAGGGCATGAGCACGATCTTCGATTCCCCTTGCGCGACACCTACAGATCATTGTAAAACACCGATGACAGATCTTCGTCGCTTTCATGATCGAGGACACCGCCGAATAACACACCCAAGCCCTTGGCTGACCAGTGCGTCATGGAGGTGCCCGAGCGCAAGGACGGCGCGAGGCCTCCCTTCTTTCGCTTCTCCCACCTTAACTTGGTGAGATCAAGGTCCATGCTGAAAGAGAGAGAGGTAAGCTGGGAAAGTTTGACATCTTGTACTTCACTAACTGCAGTAGCCATGTATCTTCCAGTGCCATACCGACGGACTTTGAACCCTTGAGATACTCCTTGCGGTAACCGCCTGAGCGCAGATCCTCTTAAGTTTCAGACGACACCAGAAAAGCGAGGCCGCGTACCATGAATTACTACACCTTCCGGCGCAGGGATCATTGAGAATCCACTTCGAGCTCTGAAGAGAGACAAAGCGCTGCGTCAGCCTTTGTCTTCAAGGGGAACCGACAAGATGGGTTCCTACCCAGGTGCCCTATCCGTAGACCTCATCTCAATCTCCTTCCACTTGTAAGTTTCCGTATCGAAAATCCAAAGATCAGAGAGATAACTCGCTACGTGGCGGAGGGACCAGGAAATAAGCCACGACGAACGGGAATCGAAGCTGTATCAAAGCCGTACTCTTAACGCCTGTATCATGAAAGCCGCCGTACAGCACGATGTACTGCTTCCAGCATGTCATTCTTTGCGATCAGGAGTGTCAGAACATTGAGGAGGGAGCGTATTTCGGAGCGCATACCTGTGACCGCTTCGTGCGGTTGGTCCTTTCTTGGTTTCAATCTTTTCCCAGGTGTAGTCCTTGCAATGAATGGGGTTAGGACCATGTGAGGAACAATCAGCGGTATAAGCGTACCTTGAGGGAAAACATCCAGAGGTCTCGGTAATGGTAGAAATTGGTTTGGGAAGGGTTTGCGTATTCTCCACCTGTTATGCGAGAATTCGGCAATCGTCACTGAGCTTCCTGTCCCGGTCTGCGTCAGAGATATACTCACCGAAAAGCCAGATCTGCCCGCCGTCCTTCGGTATGGCAACGGCAGCGTGGGCTGATCGAGGCGCTGGCGCGTTCGGACTGGTGTACAACCTCCACTCGTTCTGAGAATGCGAAAAGCTCAGTCACGGCTTGGCCCTCGCATGGCAGGGTCAAGTACCTTGTCCGGGTTGTATCGGAATGTATCATTGCTACATCGCAAAGAACGATCTCAGCTCTTCATCGCCATGTATAACGCTCTAAGAGTTGAACATACTATAGATATGCTTTATCGCCGTCAAAGTACTCCCCACCAATCAACCAAAGATGATCCCCATATGCCGTAAACGTCGCATTCAATCGCCGACTGGGCGCCGCAAGCTGAACTTCTTCCTTAACGGCATGCTTGGTCTTCCACTCTTCCTGAAACTGCGCCAGGATGTCCTCAAGGTTCTCCTCCTTTCCCTTGCCCTTGATCGCCTTGAGTTCGGACTTTGCGGCTTTCTCCTCTTGCTTGGCCTTTTTGGCAAGCTTGCTAGCTGACTTGGTGGATGATTTGCTTTTGCCCATGTTGACGACTTGTTGACTTCGGTCTATTTGGTCCGAGTAGGGGAAATGAAGCAGTGATATGAGCCCAGAGTGAATCGTCATCTCGACATTCGCCAGCTGAATTCTCGCGGCGATCGACTGACGCCGGCCGCCGCATGAACTGCGGAAACAATTAATCAAGAACCTGCTTCCGAAACGTGAGTTGTCGCATGGAATGTGTTGAACAATAGCTTTCGACAACGAGCGAGAACGGGGTTGTTCTCCTTATTAGTACAAGAAGACAAGGCAGATCCCGGTGGTCCCCTCCCCGTTCCATCCTCACTCACTCTCACTTTCTTGTCCCCTATACCCGTCATGGAGCATTTCAAGGTCGCGCCCTACTACCGCTGTGTGGAAGTCATTGGGGAAGGCGCGTACGGTGTTGTGGTGTATGTTATTCCCAACTCGCTCGAGATCCCACACCGACTCGCGCTACCTGCTTTCGGATGACAGCTCAGCGATCCATCAGCCCTCTGGCACCAAGGTCGCCATCAAGCGAATCACCCCTTTCGACCATGCCATGTTCTGTACCCGTACCCTCCGCGAAATCAAGCTCCTCCGACACTTCCGGTGAGTGGCATGTATAATCGCTGTCATAAGATGCTGATGTTGGTAAACCTCAGACATGAGAACATCATTGCGATCCTGGATATCATCCGTCCGCAAGCGTATGAAGACTTTAAAGAGGTGTATCTGATCCAAGAGTTGATGGAAACGGATCTGTAAGTCTTCACTGACAACTTTTGCCAATGCAGCGACGAGTGAATCCGATCGCCGAAGAGCAAGAGCGACTCAACCATCACATGTGTCCGCAAAGCTAAAGAGAGGTCGGTCACGGCGGTCAGCGCGGCCGGGACCGAATCACATAAGCGCGTCGAAGGATGCTGCGAAAGTGATTTGCAAGCTTGGAAGGAGCCGGTGGGGCGCTCATTTACAAATGCTCGGGAAGCATAGAAAGCGAAGTGAAGATCCCATGCGGCGAGAAACCCCTTCTGTCCCTGTCTGCTTTCGCCTTCACAAGTAGCGGCAGGCACCAACCCGAAACGGCGTAGCGTCCATTTCTTTCCTCAGGCAATATCGCTGAAGTTACGCACATACAACTTCTGGATGTCCCTGGTCAATATTCTCGCGATCGCAAGACGAACCAGCTCATGCAGCTATCTCTTAGCCATCGTGTCATACGAACGCAGGAACTCAGCGACGATCACTGCCAATACTTCATCTACCAGACGGTGCGCGGCCTCAAAGCCCTCCACACAGCCGACGTCCTCCATAGAGATTTGAAACCGTCCAACTTGCTCTTGAACGCGAACTGTGATCTCAAGGTACGTCCCGCTGCGCGTTCCAAAGGTGAAGCTGACCCGCCTCCAACAGATCTGCGACTTTGGCCTCGCGCGGTCGTCCGCTCATCCGCCTCCGGATGCAGGAGGCGCCGGAAACGCATACATGACGGAATACGTCGCAACGCGGTGGTACCGTGCACCAGAGGTCATGCTTTGTGCGTTCCGCTACTCTGTGAGGGGAAGAGGTGGATGCTGATATCAATAAAGCTTTCAAGGAGTATACAAAGGCGATTGACATGTGGAGTGTTGGGTGTATTCTGGCGGAAATGAGTGCGTACTCGGCGGAACTGCACATCATGGGAGAGCTGATTTTGAGCCGACAAATAGTTAATGGCAGGCCATTGTTCCCTGGTCGAGGTAAGTCTTGTTCGAGACCGCTTTTATTTCGCCTATGGCTGACGCAAATCTTGCGCTCGTAGATTACCACCATCGTAAGCGCGGTAGCGTGATCGCAATCACGGTGGCTAATACATTGACGGACAGAACTCTCCCTCATTCTCGATGTCGTTGGGACACCGAGCGTGAGTCTGATAAGCTGCGTCTCGACATGACCTTGACGACTCATGTTCGCTTTAGATGGACGACTTTGACGAAATCACCTCGGCGCGATCCAAGTTTGTATATTGATCGGTGGCTCACTTTCCACTCTAACGACACCCTTCACCCCGCAGAGACTACCTTCGTCAATTGCCCTTCCGACAGCGCCGCGACTTTGCCGAGATTTGCCCGAAAGCAACACCTAAA
Organism: Naganishia sp. PG3902-1; assembly: GCA_023628075.1. Taxonomy (NCBI): domain Eukaryota; kingdom Fungi; phylum Basidiomycota; class Tremellomycetes; order Filobasidiales; family Filobasidiaceae; genus Naganishia; species Naganishia sp. PG3902-1. Next base: position 451,438 of record JAMALH010000009.1, read on the forward strand.
GCTGTGGACTTTATCAAGCGATGCTTGACGTGCGTCTTCTTGAGTATTCACACTTTTCGCCTAGCTGATTCGGTCGCTCTAGATTCTCGCCAACGAAACGAATGACAGTACAGCAGGCCCTCGAACATCCATATCTGGAGGTACGTCGGTCATCACACGTCCACGGCTCCTCGCTGATCCCGCCTGGCAGCCTTATCACGACCACGAAGATGAACCCGCTGCGGATCCCCTGCCCCCGCAGTTCTTTGAGTTTGATGACAATCCTCAGATGCAAAGTCGGACCGTGCTCAAGGGTTCGTAGCCTCTTCCTTGCATCTAGGTCTTTCGCTAAATCGCCTTTTGCTGCAGAGCTGATCTACAAGGAGATCATGGGGGCTCCGAACGTCAACGGGCGATAGATCGCTTGAAGATCGAGTTAGGCGCGACTGGTTCGCTCGGACTCGGTCGAAACCTGTTCCGAAGTGTTTTTCTGTATCGGAGGGGTATTCGGATTAGCTTACTGTGTCTGCCTTTATTATTGTATCGCCTCATCAGTTCAACTTCTCAATGGCCTTAGAATGTCTCGATGTAATGTCGCTGGAAAGCCTCTGAGGCAAGTCATGTCGTCGTAAGTTGAGGTCCTCATTCCGGAGAGAGCCAGGCAGCAGCTTGTAGCGAGTCAGGAAATTTAGTTTGCGGCTTTCAGTAAGATAGCGTGTCGGCGAGATATTGCCAGGCAGGTTCTTCACGATCTCGGTTTCGGCTAGGATGATGTGGTGGAATAAATGGATCACGCGAATAGACCGCCCATGGTCAGAAACAGCCATCTAGAAGTGACAAACAGCCAATCCATCCACTCGGGTATTAGCTCATAATCCATATTGCATCGGTCGTTGGTCGGCCTGGAAACGGATCAGGATTTCGGGCGAATCATTTCGAGAAGCCCTGAGATCTGAATACCTCCTTATCATCGTCCTCTTGGAGGAATCGGGCAGGCCTCCGAAATATAAGACTCCCAACACCTTTCAGATCCACCCCTTGCATATGTAGGCGGGTCTTTCGATAGGACCCGCATCTGCACTCATCTCCATGGTTTCTGCTGTGGCCGGGGTGTGTTTGGAAACGCGAAATCGAAGAACGACTTAAAAAGCTTCTTTCAGATCTCCTGACAGATTTACAATTCTGGTCGCAGATTTTTCGCTTAGCTGAGCGTATGCGGACAAGAAAATGACCGGAAAGATCATGAATGTATAAGCTGTACGTAAACCTTAGGGCTTGGCCAGCTCTTTGAGGACATCTTCGGGCATCGACGAGTTACTAAGCCGAATTCGGACAGTCTGTAACCAATACCGACATGATATCTTCAAATGTGAAGAATACTCAAAATCCTGGGTGAAACTCAAGTGCATCGACACGAACGCTAACCGTAAGCGTTTCGAAGTCAGTCGCAAGCGATTTGGGTGATCTGACGAGCGAGTCTCTTGACCACGCCAGTGGGATCAGCATATTACGACAGTAGTGCTTTCAATCGCATAATACTCTCCAACGCTTGGACTGCATAGATTACTGATTGCCACTGGCATATTTGGAAGCCGGCAGTAGATGCCGGCACTGGATGCCGATTCTATCCCGGACTCTAGTCACGTATATGTTGGTACGCCTCGAGTACATTCGCGTCTTTGGGAGGTTGACCGGATTGTCCATATCAATGAATCAATGCGTGTTACCCCCATTGGGAATGAGTCTATTGTTGCAGGCGCGGGATGTGTCTCGTCATGATTTGCTCCGCCGACGACTGCCGCCTCACGCGGATCCTCTCGCAGTTCTACGTCTAGGTCAGAAGCGGAGTGTCAATAAGCAGAATTAGTCGTCGACATCCTTTAATCGAAGGTACCTTGCTGATGGCGATCCGTGGTAAAGGACGTCATCGCGTTGGCGTTCCTCCTTTGGCACTTGATAAGTATATATATGATATATATCTCCGTAGCATCAGGAGAGATTTTCACATGTCTCTGTTCACCGCGAAACATCACTTGTATCTCGCCTTCGAGAGACCAAACAAGCTGACCGGGTATGGTTGAATCTGAAACAGATGTTCGGGATGCGGGGAGCTATCCATCTCCACCGAGAACGGCCCGCAGCACAGCTCCAGACACATTTGATAGCATCCTTCCCGCCACTTTCGAAATTGGAGGAACACAGATATCCACCCGTTCAAGCGGGCCAGATCCATCCGATCAAACATCAGAAAACCCCTCCGAGCCGGTCTCCCTTATTGAACATTACCTTCGAAAATGGTGGGAGCACTTGCAAAGGCCCTCGCTCGTGAGGAGAAAGCTGCGAGAATTGGAGACGGCATGCGACAACGAGAGACCCGAAAGTAGGGCCAATTTAGCACTCGAACACTATCGAGAATTTGTCATAGGCTTTGCAAAGGCTGGATGGACCAGTGAACAGAGTGAGTCCATCTGCATGCTGGTATGTTTCGCTAGACGGACCCATATTGTGCATTGCAGTGGAGACCCTGGTGAAGACAGAAAGAATGTACGAGCGCGAGCGTCTTGGTTTCCAGCATGCCATCGAATTGATGTTCAACTCTGATGGGACTGCTAACCTATCCCCTCCGGATCTCTTCTGACCGTTCCGCTCGCTGATAGCAAGAGGTCCGCTGTGACCTCCTTGCTCCTCCTGTATGGAGTGTGTCTCGGGCCTTTCCTGTCATTGTATCATGATCTATGTAGTAAACCAAGGTTCGAATGACGCTGATCGTTAGCTCACACATATGCTTGCATCCAAGACATGAGCCGGAACAAGATCGGAAGATAAAACTGTACAGCTGAAACTGTGACGATGACTTCCATTGCGGTGTTAACCTAAGACCTCTCGTTTAAAAAGAACGCAGATGGTGCGAAGTTCGCATCCGATGTTAGAGTCCATGAAGACGAGAAACGAGAAGGCCGCATTCGTGGGTCCAGCCGCGAACGGACGTATCAAGCAGAGTCATGAGTCAGCGAAAGCCACTCTAGCGTGTCCATGTAAAGTATGCCAAGACAACGCATCTTCGATGATCCTGACTAGCATCGAGAAGCGAGACATGCCACAACCGACACCGAGTATCCAGGCGTGCATGCGACTATTGGATTTCCGACGGATTCGGTGCCAGGTCCTAATGCCCCGACGCGGTAAAAGCGGAATGCTGGTAGCCTGTGCGGGTTCTTCGGGACTTGAGTCTACCTCACCACTCGTTGAAGAATGGAATCACGCCGCTGATCCGCCTCAGGATCCGAGCCGAACAGCACGTCATTCCCTCTCCAAACAGTAACCCTCTTTCCCGAGTTCCATGTTTGTCTGCTTACTTCCCGCCTCGCTGTCTTCCCATGCTTCCGGGAAGCCTTCCAGTGTCGAACAAAAAGAAATCCGGAACCAGAAGCGTCTTTATGTGTTGATGTCATCCATCCGCGTCAAGAGGTACAACAGAAATACGGGTGGTGGATAGCCATGGTGTGTGATACGAAGGATTCCCGACGAGCGGTCTTGATGATAAGAAGGCGATCACTCGGTGTCTATTATCTTGTATCCCTTGACCTACGAATTCAGATGTCAGCATCCGGCCGCATCCCCTCGCCAAACCTTCAGAAAGAAGAAAGGAAAAGAAATAAACAACGTACCTTGTTATCCCTGATCATCCCCGTGTACATCTCGGCCAAATGCCCACACTTCTTATAATGATTCACGCCCTCCCCTCGCTGGCACTTGACGAGCTCCTCCCGAACGATCCGCGCCTGCATGGCCTTGACCCATGATTCCCGGATATGGTTGTCCCGTTCCGCAAGGGTTTCTACCAAGCAGGGGGTTAGCACGCGAAACTCGCTTTTTCGGGAGAGGGGAGGGAGTGCGTACTCTTGTAGTCGTCGATGTTGGCGGACATGGTGTGGGCTGATGCGGCACGGGACGACGTTGTGTGTGCAATCGGAGACGCTGTTGATAGCGAATGAGCGAACGAAGGTGTCGCATCTAAGCGGTTCGGATCCGAAAGGGGGGGGTGATCGAGAGCTGTCGGCCGCCGTGAGTTGATCGATCGAGCAGAGATTGGGGCTCCAAGAAGAATTGAGGGCGACCGGCTTTCTGTAGTGTATGCCAAACCAGATGCGCTTGAGCGCGCTTTCATCTCTCTTCCAGCTGACTTCCTCGATCCCGAGCCAGACTGAGCCTATCGCTCGATCCTCTCGTATTCCGCCTCAACGGCTGACGCCCCCACTCCCACGGAATTCCCGCCATCGTCACCGCCCGCCCGCCTCGCCATCGCTTCCCGCCCAACCGCCGTGCGCTGGATTGATCTCCTCATCGTTGTGCGAAGGCCTTCTTGAAACGTCGTCCCGCCAACTGCTACCCCGACCGTCTGTTCCCTCAGCAAGAATCCAGCAAAAATGACCAACTTGAGGATCCAAAAGAGGTTGGCCGCCTCCGTTGCCGGTGTTGGAAAGAGGAAGAGTGAGCATTGTTTGGAGAACTTTGGGTCGAACGGGATCGAGGAGGACGGGTGCAGGCGGAGCACGGAAGGTGGAGATGGGGAGAGACGATGGACGCAGAGGAGGAAATAAAGATTCCGCTTGACCCAGGTTCTTGATCCGAGAGCACGAGACGCTGATCACGCTTCTCCTCTTTCAGTCTGGTTGGACCCCCAAGAGGCCACCGAGATCTCCAACGCCAACTCCCGATCTGGTGTCCGAAAGCTCTTGAAGGATGGTCACATGTGGGTATTCGAGGGGAAATACGGCGGAAGATGGATAGGGGTCTGATTTGGATAATCGTTCAGCATCGTCAAGCCCGTCACCATCCACTCCCGAGCCAGGACGAGGGAGCACGCCGCTGCCAAGCGATTGGGTCGACACACCGGTCATGGTGAGTAGGGTTCAAAGTCATTTGCCCCGACACCTTCTGACGCCCTTTCAGGTAAGCGAAAGGGTACGGCCGAGGCCCGAATGCCCACCAAGGTCCAGTGGCTCCGACGAATGCGAGTTCTCCGACGTCTTCTCCGAAAGTACCGAGAGGCTGGCAAGATCGACAAGCACCTGTACCACTCGCTCTACTTGAAGGCCAAGGGAAACACCTTCAAGAACAAGCGAGTCCTGATGGAGCACATCCACAAGGCCAAGGCGGAGAAGACCCGAACCAAGAACTTGGCGGAGCAGATGGAGGCCAGGCGTGTCAAGAACAAGGCTATGCGAGAGAGGAAGCAGGCCCGATTGGCCGAGAAGCGGGCCGGTATCCACGCCGTCGAGGTCGAGGAGTGAGTCCCGAGACATCTTTCTCGGTCTTGTGTCGTCGAGACTGATCGCTCGTGTTTCGGCTCACAGGGCCAAGGAATAAATGCATCGTCGGATCTAGCGTTCAGATCATGGTGGATTTGTATCTCCCTCGTTGTGACATTGTTGTTGCGCCGCGTTTCATGTTCGATGATATCCGTCTAGGACATGTTGCATCCAAAAAGTCGGAAATGTCAGAGGGTCTCAGGATATGAGCGACCGCGTGAGCTGGAGGGGTGTGATGGCGTTCAGCAACGGCAGGGTTTGAGGTCCTCAGAAAAGAGCGTGACTTCTACATGCGAAACGTTATGTGGACACCCTACATCCCCCTTTCTCCCATTCTTCCAACGTTAATCGACGAATGTTGCGATCTACGCCATGCCGTCCCGTGCTCCATGCCTTCGAAGGGAATGACATAGGCCTGTCATACTCGAAGAGGCTCTTCCCATGCCAGCGAAACAGCTGGTGGAACGCCATGCGTAACACCCTTGTAATCATTCCGCGCTTCTTCATGTCTGGGTGAATTTCTGCTATGTCGGCATCCTTATCTGTTCGTCGGCTTAATCTGAGCGATACTCATGCGATGGCTGTTCGTCAACTGACATCCGAGAGTCCAAGCATATTGGCGAAGTGATCACCTTGCCACCATCGGAAGCAAGTCCGCTGAGACACGGCGAGCTTCTCGAATAGAAGCGTTGAGTGATCAGTCTATCTACTACAGCCATGCTGGTTTTGCATTTCTCTCTCACCATCCTCGACGTCCACCAACTGAGAGCACACAATCAACTCATCATGACGAGCAGGTGAGCACGCTTCATCCATAACAATGCACGCCCGCGTATCTGACTGTCACATCCCGCGAGATCCCCAGATACGACTTTTACCAAAGCGATGCGGCCCTGATCATCAGTATCTACAAGAAGGGCGTTCCCGCAGATCAAGTGCGCGTTGTGGCGCATGCCGACGGAGTATGGCCACTATCAAGCATTCCTCATAAGCGTGGCTAACTTTGGTAATATGTCCAGGTCGAGGTTTTCGTCGGAGAGGAGTCGATTCTGCGTCTGGAACCGCTTGCGGGGTCGATCGTCGCAGAGAACGTCAAGCACAAGGTCTACGGCACCAAGGTTCGTCTTCTCCTCCTTCTCTTCAGACAGGACGTCCTCTGACTTGGAATCGCATGACGGTTATAGATCGAATTGCACCTTCCGAAAGCGATGGGGGGTCACTGGCCGAGCTTGATCCGGTCGGAAACCACTGATCCCGCCCGACCGGCCGTTCAGCAACTCACTCATCAGACTTCCAAGGAGACGGCCAAAGCAACACAGACACCGAAGAGGAAGAATTGGGATAGCCTTGCCAAGGAGATTGAAACCGACGAGCAAGAGCCCGTATGTCCCGCTCCCTGTTCTCCGCTTCCGCGCCAACCCGCTCTTCCCTCCCGCAGGACAGCAACCCCGATGCCTTTTTCAAGAGCCTCTACGGCGATCTCGACGAAGACAGTCGGCGTGCGATGCTCAAGTCATATCAAGAGTCGAACGGGACGGTGCTCAGTACAAACTGGGGCGAAGTAGGGTCCAAGTTCCAGGCGCCGCAGCCTCCTGCCGGGATGGAGGTAAAGAAGGCTTAGGAATAGGGCATGCGTCATTGACAGAACAAGTGGTTTGTGATTCACGTTGTATTATTGCATGTATGGTTCTCATCACATCACCAAATCTCTGCGACGTCGCCCACCTTGCGCCGGCCTAACTAAAGGCCGAACCAATCAACCCAATCGCCGTCACCCACCACGCCCTGAACAGCGCCTCGGCTCCCTCCTCTTGCACAATCGTTCGCATGGCATCCATCGCGCCCGCATACGGCTCCGTCTCGGGCCTCAAGCCAATCACGTCTTCGTCTGCCCCGGCGTAGGTGACCCCGTCAGGGAGGGCGCCACCGTCGTTTTGTGAGGAGAGGGAGTAGGGTGATTCCGAGTTCCGTTGGATGGAGAGGCCTGTGAGGAATCTGAGTTTAATGCCGAGTGGGTTAGACGTGAGACGTACGGGTTGTGATGACTTCGAGCGGGGTCAAGAGGAATGCCGAGCCGAACTGGAAGATAAGGAACAGGATGAACAGTCCCGGTGAATCCATCGCGCCTGTCATCAACGTATCAATGCCGTCTGAAGTAGCTCGTGTGCTCAAGCGCTCACCTTCCGGCATCTTGCCCACGAGGATATACTTGATCGACCGGGCGACGACCGTCACCCAAACGACATGACACCCGCTCGCGGCCAACAATCCGGGTGCAAAGTAGAGCGTCCACGGTTTGGTGTATTCATCGGGCGTCAGGATCAGGCGGAGGGATTGACGGGCGTCGTAAGGGAGGGCGTAGGGTGTGATAATGCAGCGGTTGATGATGACGGCCATCGGAAGGGTGATCAGGGTCATGAAGACGGTGAAGAAGGCCATCCTGACGATAGATCGAATGAGGGCAGGAATAAGAAAGCGTGGAGATGGAGACGGACCTAATACCTCCGGCCTCGGGGACACTGTAGGAACCCTTGGGTCCACGTGTCGCCGATGCGCCGACAAAGACGATGGACGCAATGGAGACAACAGCGGAGAAGATGATATTGGGGATAGCGCCTGCAGAATACCACGCGAAATTAGCAAAGGACATGGTATCAACACGAGGGAAAGGCCGCAAGACCATGGGAACGCACCCTTGTAGAGCCCCTTCCACCCCTCGATCCGCTTCGTCCGCGCCATCGTCCCCCACAGCGTATTCAGCGTCGGCCCTACACGCGAATCCAGCCCCGACTCGAGTCCGACGCCCTTGGGGTTATAGTTTGCCCTCAACCTGAATCTTGGCGTAAGTGACCACGGACGTGAAAGGGATTTCCGCGCGCACAGCTTACCGGACGAGTGCGCCCTGGAAGGGCATGACGACGGCTGTCCCGATGAGGACGCCGATGACCATGAGGATGCATGCGAGAATGATGGTGCCTATTACTTCGCCTGCGGACATGGTGGATGGCTTGTGGACACTGGCGGGGGAAGGGCGACACGCTGCGTCACTGCTGTAATCTGCATGGATGCATGCATCGATGACCCCGGCTTAGGGCGACTGCGTGCGGATCCAAATGCGAGCATGTACATCGCACGTATTGATAGGTACACTCGCCACCTGCCATCCTCCACGTCGCAATCGTTCCGCTACAACCCGTTCTCGTCCTCCTCGACCGTCCAGGATTCTTTCTGTTATCGTCTGTTCAGCCGTGAGGGGACACCATCCCATTAGCTGGCGATAAGTCGCCTTGAAGCGCTCATTCCAGTCTTCAAGGTCTCGCTTCGTCATCAAGATCCCATCCTGTTGCGAATGTGACGCCATCTGTCTGCCCGAATGATCACGGTAGAGGACCCCACGGGAGATTTCATCGGAGCCCAGGTGTAATTTGTGCGGGTTTGCAGTTCCGGTGCAGGCAGATTAGGGTCGCTTCAAGAATCCACAGCGAGATGGAGAGGCATGTTTGTCTCATCGTTCCCTTTGACGCGCCTTTCGCCCTCGAGAATACCGCTCAACTCTCGCTGTATATGCGTTATGTACCCCGCAGAGTCTCCCGAACTCTGGTAGGGAGGGAGCGAGGCCCAAAGCAGCATTGGCGTTGTATCCGGTCAAGAAGCTGACTGGGACGGCGCGAGAAACCGATCTGACGGAGTTACGGATCCGTTGCCGTCAGACCGAGATGCCGTGAGATATTCACCAAGACAGATCAAGTCACAAGAATGGGAGCAAGCACGTTTTGCGCAGTCGATGTTGCAGACTCTGTTTGGCTGCTTTCGTCCAGTCCGAGGCGATATCGATATGATGTGGCGAGAATCTTTTCCTGGGTAATAAAGCGAAGAACATGTAGGGTGCCATACGCTGACAGCCGTGCTGCGCCGTCATTCAATATCGCTTGGGGGAAACCGAAGCCGCGACGAGAACTCGTTGGGTGACGTGTCTTTCGCCATTTGCTGCGATCACTGCTATCGTTGCACTTGAAAGCAGAGATGCGATCTTTGAAAGCCCCACAGAGTGGCCTGCTTGTGGCAGTCTCAATAAATGGATACACCTCCCTCGCTCGAGCAACGGTGCACAGATGAGAGATACAACTCTTAACCTAGAATCGGCCCGTCCCAGTCTCCCCGCTCGAACCGCTTCTCATCGAAAAACTTGGCAGCCTACACATCCATCAGCGCACGTCCGTCCGCGCCTATCACCAACGCGACTCACAATTTTCCTTCCCCCGAAGTACCGCGCATCCAGGTCCTTGAGCGCCTTCCATGCGCCTGCTGGACCCGAAAAGACGACAAAGATCCGCACGGCCTCGGTCGGGTCAGCCGGAGGCGGCGTGACTGCGTGCGGGACGATTCGTTCAACGATACTGTTCCCGATGCATCAGCTGTCAGCGTCCGGGTAACCCAATTCCAAAAGCAAGGCGCTCACCCATGCTCCTTCAACTTTTCCCCCAAATCCTCCATCGTCTCCTGATCCGCCTCATCCACGCTCGCTAGCACATTCACCAATACAACCACCCTGCTGGGGTCTCCATACCGCGCGCGCTCCTCCTTCTGCCGCGCATTCTCGTTCAAGTTGACGAGCCGGCCCTTAGCCGATGTGGATTGCGTCCAGCCGCTCGGTTTCCCCTGGGTTGCGGGCTTCTTGCCCTTTTCCGCGATGTGTTCGGCCGCGAGGGCGTGGACGATGCCGTCGCCTGAGCGACCAAGGCCTTGACCCTGGACGTGGCCCATCTTGCGCATCACTGGAAGGAAGACGAATCAGAAATCCAACGTCTCACCTTTCCGCCTTGGATGCTCTACGTACTACGCTCGGCAAATGTTCCTTGCCTATGGAATCTCGTCAGCACAGAATTTCCGAAAGCACCGGGTAATAGCGGCGGCCTCGGACTCACTCAACCGCCTCCCCACCGGCACCGGCATCCCTCTCCACCTGCCTCGCCAACAGATCCACCACATCTTCCGCCTCCATCCCACTCGTATCCACCTCTTCTCGCTTCTCCTCCGGCACAACACCCTCATACGATCCGATGCCCGGAACCTGCTGCGCGAACTGGGCCGCGAGCCGCTTGGCGATCGACTCGGCCGCGAGACGACGCGCGTCGAGTGTCTTTTGAAAGTCGTCAGGATCAGGTTGGCCGGTGGTGGTGGGCAGTGTGGGGACGGGTGCGTTGTGTGTGAGGGCGATGGGTGGATTGGGGCTAGTAGCGGGCTGGAAGGATGGCGGTTGGAAGGATGGCGGCTGGAAGGATGGCGGCTGGAAGGAGGGCGGTTGGACGGAAGGAGGCTTGAATGTCGGCGGCTGGAATGCCGGGCCACCACTCGGCTGAAACACGGGCGGCGGTCTCGCCGCGCTCGTCGCCTCGACTCCCATCGGCGATACACTCGGCCGCACCGATGACGGTCCCGCCTGCGGTCCCACCGACGGAGCCTGAGCCGGGTCCACGCCGCGCGACATGGCGAGTCGACGCGCATAGACTTCATCGGCTGTTTCTGTTTTCCGGATCGCGATGGGCGGAACCTGTGCGACGGCTGGCGGCGGTGCGGCGTCGGACGGCGCGGCGTATAATGACGAAGGTGGAGCAAACGCACGAGGAGCTGTCAACACGGAATGGTCTTTTAGAAAGAACGCTCGAACGAGAACGCCGCAGCGGAGACTGACCATCCCGCCTGGGCGCCGCGTCTTCTTCACTCCAGTCATCCTCCTCATCCTCGCTGTACCAACTTTTCCCGCTTCCCTCCCTTCTCTCTCTCCGTTCCCTCTCCTCCCGTTCCTCGCGCTTCCGCTCCTCCCGCCGCATCTTTCTGTACTCGCGGTACTCTTGCAGGTCGTTTGGCTTCGCAGGGTTATAAGGCTCATCGGGAATAAAGACATGTTGCGGCACCTCGAATTGTTTCTTGTTCTACGCGCACGTTTTATCCTGAATCAGCCAACATCAAAGCCGACGACGACGCCCGGGAAAAGGCCAGAACACGCGCGCGCACCTTTCTCCACTTCTTCTTCCTCCCCGCCCCGGCCTGGCCACCCGGCGCAGCCCGCTTCCTGCCCTGGGCATGCGCAAACGCCTCTCCCTGATCCAACGTCATACTCGGCGGACGAAAGATCTTGCGGCCCTGCGCATCCTGCGTCTCATCCCCGGGCTCGCCCTGCCCGGCGGCGGGGGCGGCGGCGGGGGCATTCTCCCCGCGGGTAACGATCACGGGCGCGGCCGTGATGGAGGGTGCCGCGGAAAATGCGCTAGCCGTCGGGACTGCCGCAGCGGCGGCGAGCCGACTGGCGATCATGCTCGCCGAGGGCTTGGCCGTCGTCGTCGTCATCGTCGTCGGTCCGGGTTTACCCCTTCTCGATGCGGCCGGGGCAAACCTGAGCGCGGCAGACCACGCGGCCTGGCCGGTCCCCGTCGTGGGTTTCTTCCCTTGTGCATCTGCGCTCTTTCGCTCCGCGGGTTCCTCTGAAAGGGATGATCAGCAGCCGGAGCCGGAGAGGAAGGATGGACGACGTACCGCGTGCGATCGGCTCTGGCTCGACGTGCGGGACGGGAACGGGCGGGGGCGGCGCGGGTGGTTCTGGCTTGTCGTTTGCGCTCGACAGGAAGCTCGTGCCTGCGAAGAGCGACATGATGGAAGGATGGAGCGGAAAGGGGCGAGCGAGCCCAGCGGAGAGCTCCCTGCCTTGATCACCGGGTGCCACGCGGATGCAAACCTTTTTGTCCGTCGAGCAGGTCGTCTTGATCCCGGATTTCTGGGACGTCGGGTGTCGCTGCATGGCATTCCAGTGCACACCCCACACACACCGCTCACACGCCACCATGGTCCGCCTCATCACCCACAACATGCTCTCATGCCACGTCAGTACGTACCCTCGTCCCCATCCCCCTTTCTTCGCCCCTTCCCTCACAATCACCCTCCCTCCCTCCACCATCAGAAAACTGCACAAAGGACAACTACCCGTTGCAATTCCGTGACGCCACCGTCGAGATCCGCCCGGCCGAGCCCAACCTCGGCTTCATCGAGCGCTTCCTGCCGAAACTCGAGTGGTCGGCGTTGGTGAGCACGGCAAGGGAGTTGGGCGACGAGAGTTTGCCCGAGGTCATGCCCGAGGACAAGGAGCAGTTGCGGGAGGAGGCGTTTTTGATCAAGTTGCATAGGGTGTTGATGGAGGTGAGTTTGAGGAGCGCTCGAGGTCTGAAACAACTTGTGAAGGGGTGGGGGGGATGGTGTTTGGGGAATGGAAAGCGAGGCTTGGTTCGCGGTAGCGTGAACGAGCCTGTCGTGGTGGTCAACGAGGATGCTGCTCTTCAAGCGATGCGATGCAAGAACACGTATGCCAACGACGGGACCGATAGGCTCGGAAGAGACGCTGCAGCCGCGCAAGAGATCGCTCGCGATGATCCAGAGGGATCACACAACCCTGAAAGCAGACACGCGAGGCGCACTCTCCCCGACCCGTGTTCACATGACGGAACTTCCGTCTCCCCATTCCATGACGTGAACGCCCCCGCTGATATCGAACCCCCTACAGACGCATGTCGAGGAAGGCGCCATGGTATGCCGTGGATGCGGCCATGTATACCAGATCTCGGCCGGGATTCCGAATATGGTGAGTGACCGCGAAGATCGTCCGCCCATAGGCGCTCATTCGCCTCTGAAACAGTTGTTGGCGGAGCACGAGGTCGGACGGTGATTCTGTCCTGATGGACTGTTGTACTATAGCCTGCACGATATATGGCCTGAACCCAAGACCCATCTTGCCGAGCCGCTTTCCGGCCCGCTCTCCGTACGCCTCAGATGGAACCATGCATAATTCGTTCTAGGTATACATCCTTCAACCTACTCAGGCTCCGCTCAGCAAACCCTGCTTCTCGAGGTACTCGGTGATGATCTTGACGGCGCCCTCGACGTCGACCTCGTCGGTCTTGATATGGATCTCGGGGTTCGTCGGCGCCTCGTAAGGGGCCGAAATACCGGTAAACTCTGCATCGCATACGTATCAGCGCTCGGCCCCCCGCCCCACACACACACTCCGCCCGAACTTACCCTTGATCTCCCCGCTCCTGGCCTTCTTGTAGAGTCCCTTGGGATCCCGCTCTTCGACGACGCTCAACGGCGCGTCCACAAACACCTCGATGAACGGAATCGGCGGGTTATGCGCCTCGTGCAGCTGTCGCGCGAGCTGTCGGTCCGAGACGTACGGCGAGATAAAGGCCGTCAGGGTGATGCATGCCGAGGTCGCAAAGAGGAGCGAGACTTCGCCGATTCGACGGATGTTTTCTTCCCGGTCCTTGGGACCGAAGCCGAGGTCCTGGCGAGGGGAGGTGTTAGCTACCGGGTGCCTGAGGAGCGGACCGTGAGGAGCGTACCTTGTTCAGGCCGAATCGGATGTTATCGCCGTCGAGTCGGAAAGCGTGCAGCTTCTTGTGCAGCAAGTGCTGCTCGAGTGCCGTCGCGATCGTGGACTAATCGGGACGTCAAATGCGGGCTCTTTGCGGCTCTTGGCTGCGGCTCACCTTGCCACTGGCGCTGAGACCGGTCAGCCAGACGGTGGCGCCCTTTTGGCCGACGAGCTGAGATCGCTCTTCATACGAGACGGAGCCTACGAGGCGATCAGCGCAGAACAAGAGGACGCTTCATGCGTACGGACCGGCGTGGAAAGTAATGTTGGTGGCCATTCTGTAGCACTGTGTATAGGTAATGAAGCGTTGCCTGGGTGAAGCGGTTGAACGACACGGAAGACTCAAGTAGACATGGCCCGTCGAATGCAGGTGGGTGCGCCCCATCATCACGCATTTTCGATATCACGAATCTCAAGTATGGCGCAAGCCGACAAAGTAAACAGCCGGCATGGGTAGCTGTCTACGGGTCTACAACCGAGACGGCTACGACCGCAAGCTCGCCCACTCGTCGGGATACCTCTCCCGGATCAGATCCCTCACCCGATGCCGCACCGTCTCATCATGCCGCCGCGCAAACTTCAACGGCAACTCCAGCAACCGCCGGTCCACCGCGATATCCGCCATAACTGTCTCCGCCCCGAAGTCCCCGCGACACAGCAGCTCGGCGGCCTCGAGGACTCTGCCCGTCCGACACAGGCACTCGAGCCACGCCGCGAGATTGTTTCGATTCACGGGAACGGCCCCGCGCGTCGCCCATGCCCATATTCTTCTGCCCCGCTCGCACTGCCCCGAGTATCCACACGCATCCAGAATGATGCTCAGGCTCGGCTGATACGCCGCGCGCTCGGCCTCCCACGCGTGCTGATCCACGAGCTCTTGCCATACCGTAAAGCACTCGGGCCATGCGCCGAGTTGGTTGTATGCGTCCATGATGGCATTGAGAAGGCCGACATCGACGTCGAGGAACGAATCGAGTCGGATCATGCCGTGTAATTTCCTTACGAGGTGGAGCGTCTGCGACACGGTCTGATCATCGGCCGAGGGCGCCATCTCGACGAGTTCTGTCTCGGTAAGCTGCCGTCGCCGTTGCCGCAGGAACCGCGTAAAGCGCGAAATGATCGTCGTATACATCTTGGCGTCCATCCGCCGTCCGGCCTTTTTGATATCCGTGATGAATTCTGCCAAAAGCTCGGGTGGCACGCGCGGTGATTTCGGCAACGCCAGATCGGCGAAATGGTTGATGATTTCGAGGTACTGGTCGCACGTGAATGCCTTGGTATTCAACCCGCGCACCCACGAATACATCCGGAACGCATCCCGATGATCCACGGTGGATTCCATGAGCCGCTTGATGACGCGCATCTTGTCCGCCTCGGCGACGGTCATCCGTCGTTCCCGTAAGTCATCGATAAAAGGCATCGCCTGACCCGCGACATCCTTGCTCCGCTTCGCCATCGCCGTCAAAATCGCGCTCGCCATCTGCTGCACCGGCGTCCGTTCCCCCTCGGGCGTCACCGTCAACGCGGACCCAGGATTCACGTCATACACGCTCAGGAAATACGTAAACGCGTCGCGCGCCGCCTTGAGGTCGTCGCCCCCTTGCGCATCACATAGCCATGCGATATACACGAGCGCCGTCGCGTCCCGCAGCACCTCGTCCGTTGCGAATGGCTTTTGCAGGGAGATGTCGTAGTAGAGCGATGCCAGCGCCGTCGTTGCCGTGTGTCGTGGTAACCTCGTCGTCCGGCCCGGCCGCGCGGAACAAGCCATCGTAATCGCCTCCATGATCGTCCGCCCGACGAAATCATCCGCGTCCATTCCCACCATTTCGTTCCATTCCTCGAGCAACGCATAGACGCGGTTATTGAATACATGCGGATCCTGGTATTCTTTCGCGGGCCGCGAGACGATATCCGCCGCGAGGTGCGGTGCGATGGCGTGGTACGTCTCGATCGTCGGTGTCATCCCAGCTTCCCTCATACTCCGTACGAGCTGCTTCACACCCTCCAGACCGCCCGCATCGGTCTCCATGATCATTTGATGCCATCGCGCAACATTCGCTGCTTCGTTAATCGGTTCGGTCGTCTCCGGTGGCGTGCGAACAGAGGTTGCGGCCGAGAACTTGCGAAAACGACGGCTTTGATCGTTGAGCGTATTACGAAATGCTTGCCACGATTCGCTCGAGCATGGCGCAGCTGTAGCTCGGGTGGCCATCCGGGAATAATGTCGCGGTCCACATATCTGTTAGACGCATTTGCTGTGTTAGTCAAGTCGCCGCGTTGAAATGAGCCTTTTCGACGCCTGAACCTACAGATGCAGATGAAGATGCATGACAGCACGACGGCCCAGCCGCATCGAAAGCTAAAGGTACGGATCGCTCAACGGTCTTGCGTACTCGATTCCGCACGGATTGGTGGATGGCGGCCGACGTCCGCGGCGCGAGGCGGGATGAAGTAGCCTGCATTTTCTGTCGAGCGGCAGGAATCGTGATCCAGAAATCCAGAAACGAGCGGAGGACCTGATTGGTATGGATGGCAAGATGCTGAAGCGTTTCGCACTGGCTGGATCGCTGCTCTGATTCTGAAACCTTGCGCGTCGGCCAGACTGATCACCTCGAATGCTGACTAAGCTGCTCCGGACATTGAGAGTCGCTCTCCGCACTCGGCGGGACAACGCGATCCAATCCGAATCGCTCGAAAACGGCTCTTCAACGAGACACCACCTTGGATCGCCTCGCTGCTGCCCGGTTCACTCCTGATCAAGCTCACATCATGCGTCCTTCTGCTCCCGTTGAATCTTTGATGCCTACTGGTGAGTTGAACGCGCATGGGGGATTCCGGAAATCGACGGGCGCGGGGCAAAGAGTGGATTTCGGGGGGATTTGGGCGGGACGGTGGGGAGGATTGTTGCACTCGAGCGGAAGGGAGGGATGGGCAGTGGAGGGGAAGGAGTCGGAGGAATGGGCGTTCAAGGGGAAGGAGGTGGTGATGGATGAGAGATGATTCCAAGGTTTCGGAAGGAGCAAACACAAAGTCAGGAGCGATCACAGGTTCTTCGCCTCGCAAGGATTGCAAACGGATCGTCGAGTCTTTCGGCGTCGATAGCGAAAGGATGTTACGATACCTACTTTCGACCGACGATCCTTCGGAGCGACCTCGGAACCGCCGTAACACCCGAGTTTGAGAAGGAAATGCTGACCTTGACTTCGTCTCTCCTCGATGATCTTTTCAAATGTCACAGGCAAGGCCTACGTAAGTTGACACCCAGAAACCCTGGAAATCCGCGCTGATCATAATCGAACTCGTCTCCCTTTCCCTACCGAATCCGCGACACTTGCTTGATCCCCTAGATCGGATGGTGGGGCAACATGGGCGGACCCAAGCAAAAGGGCGTCGTCACCTACTGTACGCTCTCCTCTCTCTTGATACTACAGAACACCAATCCTAATCACGCCCCGCACGCACAGCCGTCTCCCCCTTCCGACAACGAGCACTCAAGGGCACATTGCACGGATACATCTTCAACGGCTACTCGCGAGCGATGCGACAGGCACCGTACATGCTCATTCCCTTCGGTGTCGGTACGTCCGTTCGCGGAATGATATCCACGGGTTTGCTCAGGAGCTCATTGCGTCTTCTGCGTGCGGGGGGATAGGTTACGCCGTATACGCTTGGGCATCGGAGAAGAGCGCGTACTACAACTCGAAGGAGGTGAGTGCCGCGACTTTTTGTTGCGCAGCACGCGCTGATGGCTTATACGTCATGCAGGGCCACCACGCCATGGCCATGGCAGAGGGCGGTCACTAGGCTCTGTAACGCGCGATTGTACTCTCGTTTACCCTTCTGAGCTTGGCTGGAAAATGGACTGCGTTCGGGGGAGGCACACGAGTGGGCACGGGCAATGGGTTGTAGTGTTGCATGAGGGAGATCTAAAACTTAACATCGGAATCAGGCGGCTCGTGCGCTTTGGGTGGGATCGGCATACAGTATACCAAGGTCGGACAGTCGGAAGTCGGTGAGACCGGTGGCAGGCCGGCGGCCATAAACAGCTTCACAAACCCGCCATATGACTGTCCGCATTGCTCATGTTTCGCGCTGAGAATATTCCTCGCTATGAGTGCCCATGGAGCACCCCCATTGCCACATGCCTGCCTTGGCTGCCAAAGCGTCTGACTCCTCGCAGCCAGTTGGCACGATTGCGATATTGCTCTATGTCGGGATGACGCGTTTCGCCGGAAGCAGTAGCGATCGGCATCTTCGTCCCTCTTTCTGCCAGCTCTTCTACTTGATCTGCTGTCTGTCTCCCCAGCCATCATAAGCCTCGACGCCGCCCCATGTCCGAGCTCCAGGGAATATCCGTCGTCGGACACCAGGTGAAGAAGGATCCCAAGCCATATGTCACGTATAGCGTCAAAGGTGCGCTTTGCGTCCGACAAAGCGTCACTTGCCAGTACTGATGCATCCCTCAAGTGAGCACCTCGACGCGGACGTGGCTCGTGCATCGGCGGTACAATGATTTCGTGGCGTTGCATGCCGAATTGAAGAGCTCGACGGGTAAAGAGCCGCCGGGCAGCTTACCGCCGAAGCATGCGTGGAGTCTGACACGCAATGTCGAGGATCCAAAGGTCCGTTCTGCTGGGCGGGTGAGATGTGGTTGCTAATATTGGCTCAGCTGGTCGGCGAGAGACAACGGGGGTTAGAGGCGTATCTCAAGGCGATCCTCATACACAAGGACGCGTGCTGGCGTACGGCGTTTGGATTCCTCGACTTTCTCGCCGTGCCGAGTAATACCCATAACACGCGGACGGCATCGGCGACGGCATCCAAGCTGGCTTCCTCGTTGCCTGCAGTGGGAGGAAATGACACAACGATGCTTCACACCTCGACGAGCTGGATGACCGAATATACCGCGCTGCAACACGTGTTGCGCTCCGTGCGTGCGTCCCTTCTGAAAAGAGATACCTTGGCGCAGCTGGGGGATGCATCGGGGTCGCGCTCAGCGGGAGTCGAAGCGAAACGTGCGATCAAGGATCTCAAGGCGCGGCTTCAGGGGCTTGAGAAAGGGTTGCCGCTCGTGGAAGGACTGGGACAAGGGGAACGGTCACGGCGCGAGGGTATGGTCGATAGCTTGAAGGATGAAGTGAGCAACGTCGAGAAGATGGCCGAGGCCGGTATCAGGGTATCTGCGCCGAGTCAATCGACGAGCGCAAACCCGCCAGGCGGGTCTCGTTCGGCAACACCGGTCAACGCATCCGCACGAACGGCATTGCTAGGCCCCCAATCCGAACAACCACCATCACGCGTCTTTGGCGCCGGCGCGAACAGAACGACCCCGCAAGAGACCGTTCAGACACGCCCACTGGACGCTGACGGGCTCGTCATGCTGCAGAAGACGCAAATGGAGGAACAAGATGCCCAGCTGACACAGCTTTCCGCGGTGCTTCAGCGACAGATGCGGATAGGGCAGGAAATTGGTAGGGAGGTGGCGGAGCAGAATGAGATGCTGGATCAAATGTCGTTCGAGGCGGATCGTGTCGGTGGAAAGCTCGGACGGGCCAAGAGGCAGTTGAATAGGTGAGTCTTGGTGTCTTCATCGTCTCGATGTCTACAGTCTTGCGCCGGGTCAGGTTGGGATGATGGTTGTCTCGCACGGACAGGTTCTCTGAGTGGGTTCCCGGGTTGTATAGTTGTGTACCCCCCTCGTTGTAGAATTACTTGGCGTGGATGTCATATGCTCGCGTGAATGATTGCGCGGACAGCCTCGCTGGGCGGGTTGACGTTGGGGATACGTCGGGCTCCTGACCAAGTCGTCAGGGCCAGGTACCTTTCAAAGCTAATGTATTTCAAAACCGGAGGGTAATGCTCTTTGGAAGTGGGTTGCCCTCCAGCGCCCCGGAACAAGACGCTTTTTGGACTGTCACAAATATCCTTTGAGGGAGGGCCGGCAGCTGTAGTCTTCAGGAATGATTGCGCTGTTGCCATACTGCTTAAATACGGATCAAAGGACTTGAACGGGGCGTTGGAAGTTGTTTACGATTTGCGTAATGTCTCACTGACCTCGTTAGCGCGTCACTGTAGACGTCTGCCATCTCGATTTCTCACCGGGATGGCATGCTCATGTATACAGACATACTCTCAGCGCTTGGTTGCCTTTGATCACCTCAATCCAGTCGGACCTAGCAGCCTCGCGGCAGGAAGGCCGCCCTCATGTGTTAATCGCTCTATTCGCACATCGTTCATATCGGCATCCCGCCGCGGATCGACTAGTCAACAAAACGAGGTCACTCATGTCAGGATGGACCACGATGAGGAAACGACAGAGGATGCTTCGAGACGATCAGCGGCTGGCGACGAGTACGAGCTGCCTAGGGTAATGTGGGTGCCGGATTCGGTGGAGAGTCAGGATGACCTTTTGAGCAAGACAAAGAAAGGTAATTTTCCGCTGGGACGGCGGTTCTTGGTTTCGTGCTGTGAAGCTGAAAACAATACTGGCTTCAAGATGTATTTCAAGCCCTTCCGTGCACACATACAACAGAGTCATCCCGCTTGTTGCGGAATACATCGCTCGAAACGCCTCGTCGCGGTGGAACGATAGCACCTGGACGGATGGGGCCGAGCGTGTTCGCATCAGCAGACCCTGCCACATCGTCAGGCCGTCGTCCGACGCGTCGTATACGCTCCTTGCCTACACCTTATTCCGCGTCGGCTTCGACAACGCCGAACAGTAACAGACGGTCGACGCTTGACGGATCGTCTTCACGCAGCCTAGGGACAGCTGCGATGCCATCCACCACGAGGGACTCTACGCGATCTGGCGGTTCGACTGATGTGACCTCGACTGGCTCCCCATCGGATCGGCTCGGACAGCTGATGACGCAGCTAGGAGAGAGGTTTTCCCATCGGAATGAAGCGCGGAAGCGCAGAGCGGAGATGCAGGAGAGAGTGACGTTGCACAATCAGCAGATGGAGGCGATGCGTGTGGAGAGGGCGAGACGCGGAGCGGAGGAACGGGAGACAGCAGACATGCAGCCTGTGTCGGGGGCGCCGTTCGGTGCAATCCAGCGGCGGATGCAAGGTGTGGTATCAGCCAATCAACCAGCGATGGCCGGGAATCAAGCGAGAGAACACGACGCCAAACGGAGGGCTGTTGACGTGTCACACGTACCGATGGACAGACCTCGACATCCTTTAGCGCAGAGTGATGTCAACCGAACGCTCATCCTTGCCGACCAGTTGCCGTCAAAGTCGGTTCCAGTCACTCATCCGCCGCAACACCTGCAGCCACAGAGAACATCCGTGTTCGGCAAAACGACAAACGCCTTTGCACGGATCGCGGATAAGCTTCCGCCACAGGTCGCTCCGCCTGGCGTAGGAGTACAGGTCAATTCACCGCATCAAGGTCGTCCAGCCATTGTTCCAGCCTTTTCGCGACCAACAGCAGTTTATCCAGGACACAAACCCGTCGTGGCTCAGCCAGTCCCGCCAGTCATTGCTACGGAGCCAGAAAGTGAAACGGGCAATCATCCGACCAGCGATACGTCATTCGAATCGATGAACGACATGGACAGCCTTTTTAATGCGGGGGGAGACGAAGTGGAAGCGTTATTCAGGGCCTGTGATGGGTTTTAGGGGAAAGCTTCCGGGGAGTGGGAAGAAACGGAAGACGGCCGGGCGAGGCATATGGCTCTTGATGTTTGTTCACATTTGATCTTTGTTGTACTTGTTTCCGAACTATCTTGACAGGAGTAGCAACCATTGCAGCGATGTTTTTGTGCCAGCACGGTATCCCGGGAACGCCGTGTTGCGAATATAGGCAACATCACGACTGAATATCGTAGGGGGGAATTCTTCACATCGTTGAGCCGATCCGATCGTCAACAACAGAGTCTGAACGGCTGATCTCTGCACTGTAAAGGATAAACCAGCTAGAGAGCTGGAGCGAGAAGCCAAACAAGCTCAGGGGCGAATCCTTCAGAATTTGTATCCGTGAAACCCGGACGGTCGATTGCGGGCGCATGAGCTCCTGATTGTCCAGTCCAGCACTGCTGCTTCTTGCGGCTATCGCTGGTGGCCTTGGTCCTCATACCGATAAGGAGAACAGCACGTTGTTCGTCTGCACATAACGACACAACCTGTACCAGTCCCGTGTTCTCAAACCCCTCGACCTCCAAAATGTCGGCTACCGAAATCTCGCTGAAGCAACGCACGACGAAGACGATGCCCGCGAATGCGTCGTTGCCGTCACCTCCAGTCAAGTCCAAAGGTTATACAATCACATACGAAGAATCTCTGCGCGAGGTACCGTGGCAAACGGATAATCGTTTCATTCGCAGCGGGTATCGGCGGCGGCTCAGGGACGTCAAGAGTGTTTTGTTCAGCTTGATTGGATGTGAGTTCCAAGGCCCGTAGACAACGGCATAAGCTGATTCTGAGATTTCTGCAGACTGGCACAATGAGACGGGTGAGCTAGCTTCGGACCTGCACGCAACGTCAAGATACTGAGCGCGTTCTCAGTCAACATCCACTCCCACCTATGGGCGGCTCTCGTATACCTCCTACTCCTGCCACTACATTTCTCAACACACGTCACCGGCGTCGACCTCGCCCTACGCCACCTTCCCATCTGGTCTCGCTCGACATTCCACACCGCCGAAACAGTCCTCTCGAAATCCGCAAATGCGAGCATCCTACCGGACTTGGATCGTTTGACACCGAGGCCCCAGACGCTGATTGATACGCTCGCGCTGGCGATCTTTCTCTGCTCGGCTGTCGGGTGTTTGTCGTTGAGTGGGTACTTCCATATGGTTCAGTGTACGAGCAAGGAACGGTGTGATTCGGCACATCGGGGCGATTATGTGAGTGCGAAAGTAGTGTCGGGCAGACACCCGCTGATATCATAAGTCTGACTAGATTGGTATCGTCATCTTGATCGTTGGGTCTTTCTGGCCGTCTCTGTACTATGGTACGTCATCTTTCAGTGATACTTGTATAATAGCTGAAATATCTGGTTACCAGGCTTCCGAGAGGAACCGATGCTGCAAGTCGGTTATATTGCCCTGATCACTAGCCTCGGAATCTGTGAGTCTGCCCAGGCAGGAGCGTAACGACGACAACAATTCCAGCTTATTCTCCCTATCTCACTTGTAAAGACGCTGCATATGTAGGCCTTTCTCCCCGAGCGTCTTAGCGATTACTAACAATCAACATGACTACAGACCGTGCTGGCACCTTCGCGTCGTACACCAGGTCAAATCTGGCATCGAACACTGACCTTTATCGCCCTCGGACTTTCTGGCATCTTGCCTATCGGCCACTTGATCGCTTACAAGGGCTGGGAATGGGCGATGCGGGAAGGCGGGCTGGGAGGATTGGCGGCTGGCGGAGCTTGGTATGTCGCGTCGATGGTTTGAAAAGATTGCGTTCTGACGAACAGCGTCGCATAAGCTATATTCTCGGTGCTGTCTTGTAGTAAGTTCACCACTGAAGCCCTTTTTGTTCGCATCCTAATTGCTAGTCATGACAGCGCAGCGAGGTTCCCGGAACGCCTCTTCCCGGGGAGATTCGACTTGATAGGGTCATCCCACCAAATCTTCCATTGCCTTGTCGTGGCGGCAAGCTGGTGCCATTACTGTGCGATTCGTGGCATGGCTCTGCATTAGACCACAACGGGGATGCGATAAAAGATATACCACATCTTGAGGATGTCGTGAGGGTTTGCGTTACTGGTAATCCAGCAAATCAAGTGGCGCTCGCGGGTTTTCCCATTCAGTCACTGAACGTCAAAGTATTGTGCGCACGAAGATATCAGTCTCCTGTAATCGCGCAAGGTCTATTGCTTGGCCCACCAGAAGAGCTTCACGAAGCATGGGTAGCGAGGGTAGCGAGACTCAACAAACGTGTTGGGGCGAAAGCAAAGCGCGCGTTGTTTTCGCGCTTGCTGTGCTTTGTCATTTGAATTTTCACGCGACTGAGTCGAAATGAAACGCGGAGGGGAGGCTTTGCGGCCAGGCGAGCTGCGTAGCGCGTCATTGCCCGGGCGTGATCGTTCCAGGACCCCTTCGCCCCGTGGCCGTTTCATTTCGCCCTCCTGCTCATCGCCGAGGACATCGAGGCGTCCAGAGGCCCAAGGGCTTCAAGGATCTTTCACTCGTCAACCGCACAACAGCGCTTACCCGCACCAGGCGTTCTTGTCTTCTGCGACAATCCCCGAACTTGGCAGTTCTGCTCTTTTCCATCGGATCAACTCCAACCTCTCCCCATCAGCGCTCCAATTCGTTCACCTCGATCGACATTGGATCTCTGTTTGCCGCCAACTCGACTCTTCCCGTCGACTTCTTCAGCATATTAGGACACAGGTCGACCCGTTGATTCGGAGCTCGCCCGTTGTCGAAGAAGGAAAGGAAGGTTCATCAGTTTGCAGTACAAAGGGACGGCAAGGAACACTCCACGATCTTGACGGAAAGCAATTGCACAAGGAGTCAACACAAGGGATATCTCGAGAAGGTAGAAGCTTAAAGGGTACTGAAACGTTTACCGTCTCTGTCGTCCGGACACCGACTCGTAAACGATTCAAGGCACACATCGATTGGACAGTCAGCACAACTCTTCCAACTTCGACGCCTGCACTGCTTTAACGATCCTCCGCAAGCCGTTCTTAAAACAGCAAAAGACGTTCGGTGCAAACCGTCTATACGTCACCCGATCTTTGACACTCGAGGGACACCTTCACTGGTAGTTGCGTCTCGTTTGAATTCGACATCTTAGATCGCCATTTTCTCAGCCTCTTTCACGAATCCGCCTCTTTCCGCCTTTATCGACTCATCTTAATCAGCATTCTCACAACACCCTCATAGAACTTGACTCGTTTCGACTCGCTTTCTTCTCTCACCTTTCATCGTTTGTCCCACCTTCGACGACAAACACCGGCTCTTCGCATCTCCGGAAAGCCAAACCCATACCAACCCGTCAAGGTAGAAGAACTCGTCGCCGAGTTTAATCTTCAACCTCGACTCCGAGTACCGAAAAAGACATCTGGAAGAACAGACGAGCTCCTCCTCGGACCTTGTCTTTCTTCTTCGTCTTTGACGTACCCTCATCAGCACATGACCGCAACCATGACCCTTAGGCCCTTCGATGGCCTCGACAATGGTTGTCAACCCGAACACCACCAGCAGTCTGTCGAACTTCAAGCTCCTTATTCGGGACGAATGATGAACGCCAAGGCCATTGCGCACATCAAGTCGAAGCTCTCCACGCCGAGCAAGATCTCGAACTGGGGCTCGTGAGTAGTGTCGATATTCTCTCTCTCTCCGCGTCGCTAACCCACTATTTCAGCGGCATGACCAGCAGCTCTAGCTTTGGAAGTACGTACACCAACTCGTCCACGAAGAAGAAGGCTCCGTCGCACGCAAACTACTCTCACAATGCCATCGTTGGTCGTCAGACACCCTTGCACTCGCTCAACCACTCTCGAAGGCTCGCCGCTTCGCGACGATCGGACGTCTTTGGCATGACGGCATTGAACCGTGTCACCCGCGAGATCACCACCACTCCAAGCAAGCAGAGCTCCTTGTCGACTTCAGCTCTCGCTCAGGCTCCGGTGGTCCCAGGAAACGAGGACGCCTACGATGCCTTCGATGACTTTGAAGCGTACGACGAGAATTGGGCAGAGTTGAAATCTAGTCGCCGACGACGGGAAAATACCGCTTCGGAGTCCATCGGCTACGGATACCCTTCGACCAGCGATCATTATGACGTCGCCAAGGTGGGTCCTTTATCGCTCGTTTCTCTGCTGATCGCTGATCATACACCTCCTTTCTTCCGTCTCCTTGTGTATCCCTCCCTTCGTTATTTCTCGCCACACCTATTACCTTGACCCTTATATGCGCGCGCCTTTGCTTTTCGCCATCAGGTGGATCGTATGGTCTCCACCGACGCCGGTTCTGCGATGAGCAGAACCTTCTCGATCGACAGCAACGGCCGACCTTTTGCCGGGTCGGACGTTTCCCAGGCTTACAGACAGACTTCGGTCGGTCTTGCTGTTGGGGACGGTTACCAGGTTAGCCGGGGATCCCAAAATGCGACCTTTGCATCCAATCTGATCGGTGGCTTCCATCATTCCATGTCCCAGACTGCAACGATCCCTCGTGAGGCGTCCGTTGTTGTTCCCGAAGTCACTGGTATCGCTCTCAGTGGATTCCTTGCGGAAGCCACTTGGAAACTCGTTACCGAGCCTTTCGCACCCTACGTACCTGCCGGATCTACGAACCTGGATTGCAGTCCATTGTCAAGCGGTATTCAGACCCCTGATGTACCTTGGCCCGCCCGGGACCCGTGCATCCAAAGCTACTCGAAGTCAGTTGCCGTCACGTGCAAGGCCTCTCACCATGCTAACGAAATCTGTCCATGGGAACACAGCCTCAGCCGGGATGCCACGACCAGCCCGTCGGGTGACAACTTGCACCCCAAGTACTTTGCCAACCTCGGAATCCACGGTTACGAGTACCGGGAGTCGATGTCGCCTGGTGTCAACAGCTACCAAACCCCCGTCAAGGATTCGCTTGCCCTCAAGTACAACCCTTACCAGTTGTCGTCGCGAGTCCCGGCGTCCTTCCACGACTTTGTCAACAAGACGTTGAGCCAGACTTTGCTTTCGCCTACCGCCATTATGCTGTCGCTTTGGTACATCAAGCGATTCGCTATTCACACTGGCGGCGATGACTATGGCGCGATGCTTCGACGAAGCTTGGGTCATATATCCACCAACCCGGGATCTTCCTTCAACGGCGAGGACGCTGCGCGAAGGATTCTGACCTTGGGTCTCGCCAGTGCAAACAAGTGGCTCGACGACAACACCTTTACCAACAAATCGTGGTCGGACGTCACCGGTTTGAACAACACCGA
The DNA here is from genome assembly GCA_023628075.1 of Naganishia sp. PG3902-1. Taxonomy (NCBI): domain Eukaryota; kingdom Fungi; phylum Basidiomycota; class Tremellomycetes; order Filobasidiales; family Filobasidiaceae; genus Naganishia; species Naganishia sp. PG3902-1. The sequence goes on from JAMALH010000009.1 coordinate 478,054, forward strand.
GATCAACAGACTCGAGATGCTCGCCTTGGGCCCTCTGTCTTTCGACCTCAGCATCTCCCTCGAAGACTGGAACGTCTGGCTTCAGGAGATTCACGACGGTATCGTGCCATGCACTCACGACCGCGCTGTCGCTCGACAGGCGCTGTCTCAAGTCTGGCAGATGCTGGATCGATCCAACGCTCGATTCGAGCAGGAAATCGTTAATCGACAAGGCTCACCGCTTGTTTCCGCCTTTGACAGCCCTTTCTCTGCCGCCGGAGATGACTTTGGTCTCGTCAGCCCGGTCGGCCATGCGGGCGTCGGTCTCTACGGTTACGATTCTGGAATCGCCTCGACCGGCTACCCTTCCTTTGACGCGACGCGGGAAAAGTACATGCAGAGCATTGCCATGCACGCACTCAACCCTGTCAACGTCAAGCTTCAACCTGATCCCATGGGTTACCCTCAAACCGCCTCGACGTATCGGGCGCCCTTTGCGGAGAACCTCTACTTGCGATCTCAGCAGCTCTATGACGCTCAGCATCAAGCTCAAGTCGGTTTCCACCCCGATGCCGACTACCTGAACGGCACCGACTACTGGACGCAACCGGAGTACCAAGGTTACCCCTACGTCTCGTACGAAAATCACCCGATGGCGCTGCCTCCCATCCGAACTCTCGGAATGGCCGCCTAAAGGTACCCAAAAAACCGCGCAATCGTTGAAGTGATTCGCGCTGTCCTACTTTTTGAAGATGTGAAGAATGAGTGTGTGAAGGAGTATTGGGATAGAATGGATGCGGGAATGTGGATATGGGACGATGCGACCTCGAAATGCGGTGTCTACGAAGATCGACGACGAGACGGATGCGGCGAAGCAAGACAACCCCAAACACGTCAGCGTTCGGGTATCAGCGAAGAGACTCGGTCAATATGGAGAATTCCAAACATATGCGTAGTGCGCGCTCATCAAGCCCTTGGCTGGGTGATTCATATCGTAGTTGGCGGCGTTTCATTGCTTATCTGTAATTCATGTAACACGAACCTCCCCGTTCAGCTCACTAGCATGGTTTTATCATCATGATTCGGCTTCAATCGCTGTGGCACGCAGTCAACGCTATCCTTCAACCTCTAGGCTCTGCAGAACAATACCCGCGCGGAAAGCTTGGGTTTCTCTGAAAGGAGGTTTTGGCGATTGTTTGCAAACTCCCTTATTACATTTGCGTTTCAAGTTGGCATCGTTATCGTCGGCAAATCGAAAAGGGTATATTCATACTATTCGTTGTTCCCGTCGTCGGGCTCGACGTTCAAGATATATGTCTGTCATCGATTCTCAATCATTGCAAGTCGAGCGCAAAGCAATAAAGCATCAAGGCGCCCATCAAGAGTTCTCCCCATCATTCGATCAAAGGATCGCCCGCGCGAACGCCACAGTCTGGTGCCTGGCATGCTGGGACTGATCCATCTTAATCAGAATGGTGATGCGACATTCACACCAGACAAAGATATAAGCAGGACCCAGCAGAGACGGAGGATACATCGCCGTCGGAGTAGTCTCATCAGCGACGAAGAAATCCGGCATGGTAAGCCTGGGCGCTTTCTCCTTTCCAGCACAGATTCTGACCTTTCTCGTTGCATCAGCATTGAATGCTGGTGAGGCAGTATCGCCTTCATATATTATCGAACGTGGGCTCGGCACTGCTTCATTGGCTTCAGAAGACCACAACGGACACCCATCAGCAACGCCATATCGCCTCCTGAACGCACTGCCTTCAAGCGATATGCAAGTCAACGAAGCAGTAAATACGATGTCGAATCAAAGCGAAGACCACAAGATGGATAACGAAGTCGAGGAGGGCTACATCGAGGTAACAGCTAGTCAAGCGAACATTGATATGGACAGCAAAGGAAGAATCGATGGACATCCAGGACATCAAGTTTCCGCGTCCACGTCCTCCGCATCCGACACATTATCTCATCGGATACATACCCGAGAAACCACAGCAGAGTATCCCTTGGCTTCACGTATTCCTCCGTCACACGACGCTACCAACATTCGTCGTCTGCAATCCGAAGTCGAGTGGCTGTTCGAGCGCAATGCGGAATTGCAGGACGAGATCGAGCACTTGAAGGCCGAAGCGACAACCAAAGAACGAGACCAACGTCAAGGCATCCGAAGACTGCAATCCAAGGTGAATACGCTGCAGAGTGCATTAGACGAAGCGGAGAGGCAGAATCGGACGTTGGAGGCAACCGTCCAGCATCTTCGGACGCAAAGGCTGGAGAATCGCAGCGAAGGAACGCAGACTGTCGGTGGCGCGGTCAGACCGCAAGGCCTCGCTCATTCGCAAAGCAAATCCATGGGAGACATACCTGCTTCGACTTCGGCGACGGACAGCCTCGTCACCAATGACTCGGTCGACACCGACAGCATCCTCGACGCGCGGGTTACCGATTCGGAACGAGATACCGTGGGAACTCACCAGGACCGCGGGAGCATTGCGAATCGACGGATCCGCAAGAAGGTCTCATGGCAAGACGAGATGGGGGGATCGAGGACGCTTTTTTCACGACCCGCACCTCCGCCCATCAATGTACCCAGTGCCAGTCTTCCAGTTGCAGGAATCATGAAGACAAGTCCGCAGACACTTCATCGCGAACGCCCGTCCTCTAAATCACCGCCATCCATGCAGGCCTATCACCTTTCCCAAGGACCGCCTGGGGTTACGGAATGGGTTCGTACGCATCCCAGTGTAAGAAGATTTCAACGACGACCTTCGGATACGCCTTCGCCTGGTCTTGCGAGATCGCTATTCGAGGAGTTGAAGGCTGCGGGCCAGTTGCAGCCATCCACGAGCCAGATGTCGGCGCTAAGCGGGCGATCAACGACGCAAACTGCCAACGAAAGAGCTCTCTCCAACCCTGCTGAAGACAGCAGAAATGATGCGTTTCAAGACGATTCGAAGGGTGGTCGAGATACCGCTATTTGTGCCGCTCAACGTAACGTTCAGGACCCCTCCATCATCGAACGCTGCACAGCCGTCCTCGAAGACCGCGGAAACGACTTTTGGCAAAGCCTGCAGTTTTACTGCATTGTGGGGATCTTTCTTGCGGGCGTCTTGTCAAAGGGTCGAGATGGAGTTATGGAACTCGGGAAGCGACGATGATTGACGTGTGTGACCCTTCCGCCTCGAGTAGCGTTCGCGCCGTGCTGACTCCGTTCGTGAAGTTCGATACGGGCGCTGTGCGGGAGAATGTCAGAGGCCATTGCGGAAACTTCTCCTCGGTACTGCATTTTCTGATGTCGGATTGCAGAACGAGTATTGCGGTGTGCTTCGATCGTTCGGCTTGTAGCATTTCGTCGATTGAACGATGATCGAAGCAATAGTACCGGTGATCATTCACGACAAACTTCCCTTGGTCGCTCCTCTTCCCGTGTCAATATCAATAGGGCGATCAAGCTATCTTCAATGCATGTTTGTGTCTGCTTTGGCTCCGGCTAATACGACTCGGCCAGTCTGTCGATCATCCGCAGCTTGTATGAGCATGACGTTGCAAATGTCGTTTGACTGCTGGATGATGACTCATATCGGCTGCATCCGCTTCCGTAGTGACGCAGTTATTTTTGTCTCAAAAGTGAGTTGCCATAGGACCGTCGGGTTGGCGTCATCTCTCCCCATAACTCCCCCATGGAGAATACGGAAGGTCATCTTGTTGCAAGCGGTCTGTCGGACAGCTACGGTCTACAGAGATCCTCAAATAGATATCATAGTGGAACAGCCAGTTCTCCGTCGTCTCTCCCTCTCTTGTCTGGGATTTCCGCCCGCCTACCACACTCGAAATGGTTTTCGTCAGCGGTCTCCACTCGAAGCGGTCCTCCATTGCGAGTATCGCATCCCTACACAGCGTCAAGAGAAAGGACAGCACGTCGACGACTTCAAGTGTTACCCCGGAGACCAAGCTAGGGGTGATGGTGGCACACTTTTCGGATCCGGCTCTCGTGATACCCTGTGATGAAGCGGAGGCCGCACTGGACAAGGGGTACTTGCGGGGTTGGGCGGGAGGCTATGGGGGAGGGACTGGCAAGAAGTCGCCGTTGACGGATGAGGAGAGGTTCTGGCTGGTAAGTGCAATGCTGTCGCCCGCTTTGGCCGAGGCTGACTGGTGACTTAGACGAAGCAATGTATTGAACGGTACGAAGGATTTTCGGAGTTTGGACTTCCGCTCACTTCTTGTCTCAGCTTTCTTGACGCAACCAAGGGCGATATTCAACATACTATTCAGCGTCTGACGGATACCCTAATTTGGCGGCGGTCGTACGGTCTCGAAGCCTTATTCGATGATCCAGAAGTGCAGGAGGAAGTAAGCGATGATGCTGCTCCGTTGGGTTCAATCGCTCAAGTCACGCCTGATTTACAGCACGCGAGAGGCCGACATTTCTATCATGGTTACGATGCGGCAGGACATCTAGTGCATTATATCGTTCCTTCCGGAATCGAGAGCAAAGGCGGCGAACAGCAGATCAAGCATGCCGTCTGGTTTGCGGAGCTGGCTCCAGCGTTTTTCAAACCGGGGCACGGCGCAGTGACTTTGTTGGTTGACTTTACCGTTTCCACGTCGAAAAAGTGAGTACTTTCAGCGGACCAGATAGCTTATGCTGACTTCTTTTCTTGCAGACCATCCGTTGCTACAGCGAGACAAGTGAGCTTCGTTCTCTTGGCTCCAAACTGATTGCTGACAACTCTCGCTGCTGGATTGTATAGTCTATCCACAGTAGGCTTACACCCTCCTCTGTTCGACATCATTGCTCATTCTATCTACAGTCATGCAAAACCATTACCCAAATCGACTGCACAGGGCCTACTTTCGCAATCTGTCGCCCATCATGAGCACCTTCGTCAGCCTGACGACCCCGTTCATGGACCCGAAAACTGCGGCAAAGCTTCACATCGACCGCGATCCACTGGAGGAAGGCGCAATAGATGCGGACAACCTCGTTCGCGATTGGGGCGGCAACAACGACGTGAGTGGGTCGGCGGTGATCAAAGCATAATCCTGAACTCCTGCTTGCAGTTTACAGCAAGACATCCTGACTACTACAACGAGCTCAAGGAAACGTACAACCGCGTCATGCCTGAGCGTCTCGACAGATGGAGGCGCCTAGGAGGAGTAGTCGGCGAAGACGAGCACAACTTCTTCGATGGTGAAGTCCAGTCCGGGTGAACTGTATCAGCTATAAGCCTCGCAACAATTACACTGTATCCTATACAACGCAACTGGAGCATAGCGATGCCGATATACTCTGGTCGGGCGAAGCCCCCTTGCCAACAAAGCTCTTTTGGCTTTACCGCCTACTGGCTAGCCCGCCCATCGCGAGGAATCACCTTGTAGAACGCGGTTTTTGGCTGAGTTACGGGAGCCCGCTCTACATATTCAGCAGACTGATCAGTTGGTGCGCGGTACCGCTGCTAAACGCAACTCACTGCCATGCATATTCAGTCCCCATCGGGGGAACTTGTAGTCCGAAGTGGCTCCTTTCAGAATTTGAAATGAACAGAGCAGGTTTGCGTCTACCGTCATGATCCCGGCAGCGTTGTCTATGCGGATTGGACCCATGAGCGGAAGAAAGCGCCGCTCAGCATCGTCACGAACCCTGCCCATACGTATAGTTCGGCGCGCTGAATAGCGTTACGAGTTGCCGTTTCGCAAAAAATTCGTACCCATCTTGTACCACCTACGGCGGTCGAAAGATCAGCAACCCCGAGCCGATATCCGGATCTCGTACTGGTGGCCCGCCACATTCTACTGGCTCAGGGCTGACTAATAGCTCAAGAACCAAGACCCCTACGAGGGCGCTCGGACGCCCAAGTCAACGATTTGTCAACAGACCGAGTGCTGTACCCGAAGCAGGTTCTGGTGGGCCCGCGGGAAAACATTACAAGTGCATACTGACCTGGTGAGCTCGCGCAATCAAGTCGATGTCAAACTTGGAACAGAACTTCGTTATCACGTCAGCGCCTGCCCAGCCGTGAGTAGTAAACGGTATCAGCAGCTCTGCTTTAAGGCGAAATCGACAGGTGATAACGGACCGAAGCTGAATCTATAGAGGCTAGATATGTTAGCTCAGACGGTCTGGCAAGGCATCGCAAGACTGACCCTGCTCCTCGACCACTCTCCGCCCATCCCACAACATCCCGGTCCGGATCCGACCACAAGATGTCACACAGCAATCCGCCGTCAGGTATCTCTGTCGGTCGCACGATTCGCCTGATCGTTTCTAAGCTCGTGATCTCGGGGCTCTGCCGAGTATAACGAATATGAGCGTCAATTGAAGGGGAGATAAAACGACTGCTCACCAGTCCTCCGTGCATGCAGATTATTTTATCGCTGACCAGTCCCACAGGTGGAAGACAGTTGAAGACATCGCAGAATGTCTTCCAGATTTTAAGATCGTAGCGCCGTTTACCTATCATTCTGTTCAGTAGCATTACATAGAGTTGAGAAGACATCTTACACTCGTCCGAGAAACCGTATCGCGAGTTGACTCCCGCACATTCGTGGTTTCCCCTCAAAATGAAAAAATTCTCCGGATACTTGATCCTGCTCAAAAGGGTCAGACGTTAATCTGCCACTCGATGCGCGACTGACTTGTAAGCCAACATCAGGACGGCCGTCTCGATGTTATGCTTGCCCCGATCAACATAGTCGCCCAAAAAGAGATAGTTCGCCTCGGGCGGAAAGCCGCCATACTCAAACAGTCGGAGCAAGTCGTAAAATTGCCCATGGATATCGCCGCAGATCTTGACCGGTGCTTCCAGTTCTACCAGGCTTGGCTGGCTCATGAGAACTTCTCGGGCTGCCATGCAGACGTAGACGATCTCATCCCTCTTCAGGTCAATGCATTGGTCCGTTGGGGCAGTACGCGCTGCAATCGATCGTAAGCTCAGATCACGTCGCATTGAATATGAGAGTCGGAAGCGCGAGACGTACCGGCCAGTAACTTTGCCAGAATCTGGTCAATATCAAATCGTAAAAAGAAAGTATCCCGCTCGATTTTTGCCCGATCTGCTTCTCTCTGGACGTTCGGTGTAGGCGTCTCCAGCGGTCCCCTACCATTCGTCAACTGGCTGACTAATTGACTGCGATTCATTCGGTCTGGGATACTGGTCGTTTTAACGCGGCTGGTTTATGAATTATGATGGTTCCGGCTTGAGACGATACCTTGCCGAGTTCGACAATGGCAGATATAGGTCTGTTATTCCAGCCAGACACGACTAGTTTTGATACCTCAAATCACAACGGGAAAACTGTCAATGGGCATCTCCATAAAGGGACATTGTCGTGTCTGTGAGGGCCCCTATCATAACGTTTTGTTCTCAGTCGCATCTCCTTTGCGTACCGCGCGACCTTTATCTAGGCGACGTGACTCTGCGGGAATACCTTTGAGACAGGATAGGGTCTCGACAGTATTCGCTGCCCTTTGAGCTCGATCTCCAAGGGCTGGGCGAAGGACACCTGTATAAACGCCCGGGTTCTGCCTGATCCGGCAGTTTCCCAAAGCCGATCTCAACAACTAGACGTGCTCGACGCAATCGTTATTTCAGAGTTTTCTCGCCCAAATTTGGTAGATTGCGTGGCCAGCGAATAGTCAGCTAACCCTCTTTCAAGTCCATAAAGCAAGATTCAACCGGCAAATGACAACTATGACTAGCGCCCTGGCTACTCTTCCACCCCTCCAGACCTCATCCAGCCCAACCGGATCCACCAAGCTCGACTCCTTGCTCGCCATCATGCCCAAACGTCTCTTGCCCACCCAACCCCATCAGCCAAAGACGAGCAGAGAACGCCAGAAACGGGCGGACCTGAGGATAAAAGTCGTTACCCAACCCGTGATGGAGCCGTTACGGAGGGAGCTGCCGCGGAGCGCGACGCGATTGTTGACGCTTCTCTACGAGGCGCTGACGCAGGCGAAAAATTGCGAGGTGAGTGGGTCTTATTTGTTTGTTCGTCTTGTGTTATTGACTAGGAACGGTCGGGGTCAGGTCTCGAAGGACGATTTCTGGCGGCGGTTCGCGCCGGGCAAGGGGACGAGGGGGTATACTGTTGCGGGGCTGGAACATACGCTCGAGACTGTTGGGGTGGAGTGTAATAGCCATGCAAGTACCCTGTAGTCCAGAAGCAAGAAATCACGAGTCTTACTGATACCGCGTTTTGGCAACGATAGGAAAACGGGAGGCAAGTCTCAACTGGTCGCTGGATGTTGTTGAGGCACGGATACTTCCTCCTTCGCGCGGCTCATACCATTCAATGGATAGAAAACCCGCTCAAGGCGAATCATGTAGAAGTCGAGGATCGGGCGGTGCCGTCGATCGTGTGGGACTGGAAGAGTACGGCCGAGCGGTGGCGGTGGGCTGTTTATGATATTCAGATGGGTCAGGAGGGGATCGTGGTGGAGGTTGAAGAAGAAGCGAACGGTAGAAGGAGGGACTGAGCTTTCTGCGAGGCAGGAACGGTATGTGGCTTAGGTGTCTGAAGTGATGAGCGGTTTGTGTTATGAATCATCAGATCTCAACAAGGTTTGCAGATGAGATACTACGTTGAGCCATGGAGATGCGCTTGATGTTCCGTTCCCGTCTGCTTGGAAACGGGAGTCGCCACGATGTGACCCACCTACGGGCTGCGACTCCTGAGCGTTCGGCCCCCCACCATCTTCGGAATGTCAGATCCGGTCACTGTAGATAGGAGTGGCGTTCGTGCGCCCGAGTCGGGGTGAAGCGATTCCGGGGCGTCACGTGACTGGGTGACGTCACTCCGGCTGGTTATCAGTTCCCAGAGGGCGTGGTGCGTAATTCACAAGTCGCATTTCTTATATTCAGCGCTCATCGGCATTCGCTCCATTCGGGTCGCCGCACGTTAATCGTTCACAGTACAACAATGTTCCGATCAACCCTCGTTCAGTCCTCGCGCCTCGCCCGCACCCCACTCCGCGCTCCTCAACCCACCCTCCGGTTCGCCGCCGTTCGCCCACTCACAACTTCGCGGCCGAGCTTCCACCCTTCCTCCGATAAACCCAACCCGCACGCTGATCCTCAACACCTGACATTGAAGGCAAAGGACGAAGCGAAAGCCCTTGCGAGGGATTTGGCGGGGATGATTGGCGGCGGAAGTGGAAAGGCGAGGCAGCTAGCAAAGGAGGCTGCGGCGGGCGCGCGGGAGAATGTGCATGCGCAGGGGACGATTGAGCAGGATTTTGTGAGTAGCCGAACGATGCGTTTGCTGCGGGAATCGGGTCAGAGAAGGCATTGCCGCAAGGGGATCAAGTGTCGAAATGGCGATGCTGTAGGAGCATCTGTTAAATACGCTTGGAGCTCGGTGCGGTGACATTATATTGGTCTGCTCCGGAAAGGGAACCCGCAGATGCTGTCTCCCGTGCATGGCTCTCCCTGTATAGGGGGGATGATGAGAAGGCAGTTCATTAGGGATGGCAAAATGAAGGTCCGCCCGTCGACGATGGCGATTCTCGATGACGTATCTTGTGGGACGCTCAAGACCTTTTCGCGACCTGTATACTGCGAGACCTTTTCTCGGCCTGTATAACACCAGTCGTGAGAGCATGCATTCCTAGAACGCGCAATATTCCCATGCATCTCCTCCTGTAACGGACCTCTGTCTCACCGAAGCCTTAATCACTCACTCACTTAACACGCTTCTGTTGTCTGCCAGATCACCACCACGAAAGACTTTGCCAACGATATCCCCCCGCACGTACTCTACTTTGGCCTCGCCGGAACGTTGCCCTACCTCGGCACGTCCGTCTCGACCGTCGTGCTCGCGCGTGAAGCATCGCTCGCTGCATCGCGTGAGTGTTCGCTTCTTCCCGTAGGCACCGTCAACGTCTCTAACGACAACATGCTGCTCCAGAACTGCCCAACATGTCCGGTCTCGACTTCAGCTCTGCCATGTCGGCGTTGCACACGGTCGAAGCCGTTCAGATCACGTACGGCGCGATCATCCTTTCCTTCCTTGGCGCTCTGCACTGGGGCATGGAGTTTGCAAAGTACGGCGGACAGGTCGGCTACGAGCGGTTGATCATTGGTGTCGTGCCCGTGTTCATCGGATGGCCGACGACGTTCTTGTCGCACGGTATTGCCCTTGGTGAGTTTCCGGACGACCAACAACAAGATATGTGGTTGACCGTTTGTCACAGCTGTGCAATGGGCTGGTTTCACCGGCATGTGGATGCTTGACCAGCGGGCATCCATGCGAGGATGGAGTAAGTGTACCTTTGGTCAAACGATTCCAGATCATCGCTAACCCTCGACAGCCCCGCACTGGTACGCTACGTACCGATTCTACCTGTCCATCATCGTCGGGTTCAGCATCATCGGTACGCTCGCCGGTACGGGCTACTACGGTGTCGGCTCTGGCGCCTTGGCTGGAGCAGGTGAGAAGGACGTGACGACGGCCAAGTTGACGAGTATGCAGCGATTGGACCGTGTCGCTGCCAAGAACCACAAGAGCGTTAGTGGCGTCAAGACGGGACATGTTGGTGGAGAGGTAGAGACCGAATCGTTGGGCGAGGATGGCGATGCATTTGTCAAGTTTACCAACAAGGCCAAGGTCAGTCATTTGCGGCGTCGAACTTCAACGATTACTGACCTCTTGTTGTAGACTGAAGAAGAGGCTGAAGAGGAAGAGCAGGAACACGAGGAAGTCGTAAGTCTGCTCGCAACATGTACTCATTCCCTTCGCTGATTCCCCCTCAGGCCAGCCAACAAGACACTAAGGAGATCGATCAAGCGGCTACCTCGCCCGAGGGCTTCAAGTCGGAGATTAAGGGACGAACCGACGTTCGGGATGGCACGCAGGACAAGGACGCTTCGGCCGGTCGGGCTGATACCGAGAGCGGCAAGGAGGGTCGATGAGCGCAGACTGTATGAGGAAGAAAGAAAGAACTTACTGGAGCAAGGGTGCGGGATCCGACCGCGAAGATAAGAATGTAGCAAGAAAGAACACGCGTTTGGCGAAAAGGACTGTATCCAAGAGAATAAAGTATAACACTCAACGAATGCAAAACAATTGAGCGCTTCTGCGAAGTCAGGGTACATCTTCGGATGTCTGAATATTACAAGATCCTTGAGGTTGCGGCAATCCGGTATCCTTCCACTGGCTTTTCCACTGCGTTTAGCTTGCCTTCGCTTCAAGCTTGCTTTCGCTTCAAGCTTGCTAACATGTTGGATTGAAAGCCCCCGGCTTCTCCGAATTTCAATCTTCCTTTGCGACTGTCTTTAACGACATGGCTGTCATGCTTGCTACGACTATGTTTCGTTGAAATCTGCCGTATGGACTTTGGAGTCATTCTCTTATAAGCCTAAAATGTCATACAAGCCTTGTTGCAGGATCTCATTGCTCAATGCTGCATCGCCGATGAGAAGCACAGCGGCAGCCGCCCTCTTGACATGTTTGACTTCCTCTACCCATGGCTCGCTGACCATGCGGTAAAACGATAGTGGTAGTCCCGTTACGTGAATCTCGCCACAAGGGAACCATCGGTGTTGGCAGGTGCACATGGGCAACTTATGAGCGGTGCTTCTCTTACTGTGTAAGCCAAGGTAGAGGGGGCAAGAAGGTGGCTGAGTGTCACGAATGACGGCTTGAGGGCAGCCGCGGAAGCGCCGCAACGCCCCTCGTTAGCGTTTCCATCGAGATATGACCTTTGTTGTGATCTGCAGGTTGGGCTGAAGCATCCCTGGAGGGATGGGACGGATGAGCATTTAGATACGAATGGCTATCGCATCCTATCAGTCGTAGAGTGGTCTCTCTTCTGCGTTCTAATCATTGCAATCCGTATGATCCAGTGGCAAGCCCCGTTGTGGCCTTGTTCACAACACTGAGCATTCGATCATGATCATAACGCCGCGCGTGACCTGACAACTACAGGCGCCACTTCGATATAGGTAGCAGGCGCCAATTACTGCATCGAGTTTGGCCCAGGACTCAGTGTCAACGGGTGTCCTTTTCATATACAGCTTTGTCGACGGAAAGCCGCTACAGGACAACGACTCTTCAACACAAGCGATAAGTGGGTCGCGCTGGAGAATGATACCGGTCAATGCGCTGATGTGATCGATGCCGAGGAATCTGCAACCCTACAAAGCTGGCGCAGTGCTGCAGGTAGTGTCAACCAGGTGAGCGCTGAGCCCGCTTTCGTCCACTTTCGGGAAGATATTCTTTGGCGAACCTCTCCTGCAACACCTGATCCAACTTCCACACCCGTTCCCACCCAAGGGGTAATCATCAGTCCGTTTACCGACGTCTCCCCGTGTTTGCAGTCATCTTCCGCCTATCCCCGCCTGGGAAGTTTCAATAATGATCAGCAAATGCACCTGATTGACTATCTGGATCACTGGGATTCGCTGACTCCGCCTTTGCGCACCGTTATAGCCTTCCCTGCGATCAAGGATCGTTCACCGACCTTTAGACGATGATTCTGTCAGTTCAATCAGATCTTCGTGGGTGTGCGAAACAAGAACGGCTCCAATTCAACCTGACTCCATTCCGCAGAGAAGACGGCCTCGGGATCCCATTGGTCGTCAATGATGACAGCCACCTAAGAGGCGGCATTCATGATGCCAGGATCAAAGTTGTTGAACAGAGGCAACGTGACTTTGCCGAATCTGTTCGTATCAGGAATACCGCCCTCAAGTGGTGTGCGCGAGTATCAGACAGCCTCCTGGAGAGTCCAGTTACCACGACGGAGTGTGATGATTCGGATCCTTTGCAGGCAAATGCTAAGACAAGGCTCGCGTAGTCATAGCAAGCCACATATAAGAAAGTTGCCCAACCGCGAAACCGACGGACAGGCAAAGAAGGACAACCGCGGTGTTGCACGAAAAGGCCGTACAATGGACAGCTCATCAAGTAGCGAATGCGAGAACACTGTCCACACAACGCTCGTAATGACATCAATGAGAATCCTACTTGATACAATAGTGTGCAGGCGCAGCCGCTTAAGCGAAGTACTGGATACACGATCATCAGCACCGAATCGAAAACACAGCAAGAGACGAGACTCACGAAATGATCTGACTTCTTCTTGGCGGCCACCTCCAAGATGCCGCCATGAAAGTGCTCATGATTGAGTTCCTTGGCGCCCTCCCGCAGCGCGATCATTCCCGCCTCGACACAGACGGCCTTCAGTTGCGCACTGCAAACCAAGACACCATAAGCTTACGAACATCTCGGTACGACGACAGCGAGAGAGACATACCCATTGAACTCATCCGTACTTCTCGCGAGCTCCTCAAAGTTGACTTTCGGGCTCACCGTCATCTTTCTCGCGTGAATCTGCATGATCCGTGCCCGCGCCTCCTCGTTGGGCAAGGGGAACTCGATCTTTCGGTCGAGTCGGCCGGAACGGAGGAGGGCCGGATCAAGGATATCTATACGGTTTGTTGCGGCGATCACCTGGGGGTCGTGTTAGCATAGAATGGTCGGGGGAGAGGGCGATGGGAACGGGGGACGAACCTTGATCCGCTCATCACTTGAGAACCCATCAAGCTGATTCAACAATTCCAACATTGTCCGCTGCACCTCTCGATCACCGCTCTTGTCCGAGTCGAAACGCTTCGTCCCGATGGCATCGAGCTCATCGATGAAGATGATGGCCGGTGCCTTTTCGCGCGCCAGCTCAAAGGCGTCACGAACGAGTTTTGCGCCGTCACCGATAAACATCTGAGGAGAGTCTTTAGGGGCGTGATAATGATGGAAAGGGGAAAGTCACGCACCTGAACGAGCGACGGTCCTGCAAGCTTCAAATAACACGCATTCGTCTGTGCCGCACACGCCCTTGCCAAAAGTGTCTTTCCGGTACCTAGTTTCCCCATACTGCACTTAGCCTTCTTTCTAGCCGTGGCAATCATCATAGAGACGTACCTGGCGGTCCATACATGAGCGCACCCTTGGGCGGCTTGATCCCCAACTTTTTAAACTTGTCCGCCTGCTGCATCGGCAACACGCTAACTCATATTATCAGCTTGGGAGTTTCCCCACAACGGTAACGGGGAAAAGGCACTCACATGGCCTCGACGAGTTCCTCAATCTGCTTGTCGAGTCCACCGATATCGGCATACGTGTCTGTTGGCTTCTCGTCCACTTCCATGGCTTTCACTCTCGAGTCGTACTCTACCGCAACCCGCATAAGCACATGCATCACAAGAAACACAGGATGGAAGGGGAGGACGCACCAGCCGGCAATGTATCAAGCACCAAGAACGAATCCTTATTCACCCCGATCAAGTCCCCCGGCTTCAACTCCTCGGCTGGCACGAGCCCGATCATCGGCAAGAAGACGGTCTGGCGCGAACTCGTCTTGATGACGGCGCACTTTGATTTCTTGGCGTTTTGCTCATTCTTGACGGCGCCTTCCTCGGCTTCTTCGTCCATATCGAGGATCTCGACGACGTTGCCGACGAGGTAAGGCAGGACCTTGTTTTGTTTCACCTTTTGGGTGTTGTCGGCTACTTGTTCGGCCATGGTGTTTTGTTCGTGCATGAGGCGGAGTTGTTCTTGTTTCATCATCTGCCGGAAGGAACGACGAGCGAAGCGAGGGGGAGGAATCAGGAAAGTAGCGAGCCGCGAGCGAGGCGAAGAGGGAATCAGGTGCGAGAGGGCAAGGCGAAATACGTGAGGATCAGGGATATGACGAAGGCGAGAGAACCGGAAAACGAACCTTGCATTCACTGTCAATCAACCGTATCTGCATGCGGATCTCATCCGGAGACATCTACGCAGTCTGGTCAGTCCACTCTGACACCTCATATGATCCGCCTCGACGCACCTTTAACACACTCTCCGGCACGTCCTCGAACCGATCGACGACGGCCTCGGCTGTCTCGGCCTTCATCTCGACGTCCTCAGGTTTGCTCTCCTGGGCGCCTGTCGTCGATGGCGTTGTCTCGGGCTTTTCGCTCGTGGGAGGCTGTGATGGCGGATCAGACGACGGTGCGGACATTGTTGATGGATTGTATGGATGATTAGCCACCGACCAGATGATGAATCAATGAATGGATGAATGAATGCATGCACGATCTAGCTGACGCAGCGATGAGGTATCACTTGTTCGGGCGCACCCTCAGCGGAGATTTCCCGCTCCTATCCGCCGCGTGCTGTCTTCGTCATCCCATACAACGCTCCTCTTCATTCTCGCTCTACACCGTCCCGTTCCACGTCCAGCAACATGTCCGCCCCGCCTGCACGCGCTCCGCCACCACCGGCAGACGAGCCAACAGACGGCGCATCACCCAGTGCGCTCCCTCTCCCCTCCTCCGCATGCAACAACCGATTCTGATCAACGACTAATCGTAGATGAACGGCTCCTCGCAGCGGCAAAGACGGACAACGAGGAGCTGCTCGAGGCGGCGTTCGCTGATCCCGCATGCGACGTGAATTGGCAAGATGGGCTGGGAAATACCGGTGCGTCTTCTCCCTCCGCTTTCTGTCCTCACATGGGCTAATCGATACGAACCAGCTCTTCACTACGCGTAAGCCCTCTTCTCATCTCGCAACACAACTTTCGTCTCATATCAAGATCCGAAAACTATTAGGATAACAAATGCTAGTACGACAGTACTAGAGCATATCCTATGCCACGAGCAATGCGATGTTGATTTGCAGAATAAGCTAGAAAGGGATACGCCATTGCATCTCGCTGTACGTTTTCGGCTTTGCTATTTTCGAGAAGCTTGGGCTGAGGATCGAGATGAGCAGGTGAAGACGGAAGACGATGGAAGAGAGGGGTTGAGGCTCTATCTCGGTATGTTTCCCATTTCCTGACCCAAGACTGCATGCTGAACCAAGCACAGTCGAAACCCTCGTCGAAGCCGGCGCAAACCCACTGTACGCTCCCTCCTCCCTCCCCTCCCCTCTTCCTCCCCTGACCGCGTGTTCTTCCCGGTATCTTAAAGAATCAAAAACAAACACGCTCTCCGTCCCATCGATATCCTCCCGCCACCACCGCCGCCCGCACGACGGGGCGCCGCGCCAGCCGAACAGCCAGACGGGGACGATACTGAAGCCGTGAGAGCGTTGTTGAGGCGGGCCGAGGCGGAGATGGCGTTGGGTGGTCCGGGGAATGGGGATGTTGCGAGTGGTCAGTATATTTTTCCTTTTTGTTGCTTTCCGTGCGAGGCGCTGATGGATTGGTTGGGTAGATGATGATCTTATTGACGCAGATGATATTGCATCAGATTGAGCCATCGACGGATGATAATCACAGTAGGGTAAAACCGAACACACGAGTGAGATTGCGTTGTACACTGCCAAGCATTTATCGAGATCTTTCATAGCTTGAAAGACAGGACACAGTATAACCGCTTTCATTCACAAGTCGCATTTGAACTATGGGTGAATGAGCCTCAAGTACGATGCACATCAGAGATCAGTGCAACAGGAATCGATCAGTAGTAGCTTGTGAAACGTTCGGTCAGGCGACGATTTGCGACATATGCCAGATCCAGTTTGAGTTATCGTTGAAAGCACCGTTTTTGCGATACAATCCCCATTCCGCTGAGTGCCTGAAAATGTGCGTGGTGGAAGTGGCGTAGATGATGATCTTGTCATCACTGTAACTGTAAAATTGCCTCGAGTCTACTTGAGCTGCGCGGATGACTATAGCAGAGGATGACGCAAGGTGTCTATTTTAGCCCGTCATACAAGAGCACATCTATCGCATGAACTTTTCTATAGATACGCATCGCTCTATCGGTCTCCACTTCCCTGTCGGCGAACATGCTCTACAGGCCTCACAGGCCCCGCACCGCCCTTCTCCCGCTCCCTATGCCCATTCGTGCCCATCGTCAGCCTCGCCATCCCCGTCGGCAAGTCGCCCGATCGTCTGCGCTCGATGGGAGGGTGCGCAGCGCTGATGCTCGAGGGAGGATCGTCCCAGTACATGGTGGTGCTTCGTTTAAATGTCGCTGGTGGTTGCTGCGGTTGCTGGGGACGCCCCGGAGCACGTTGTCGCGAAGGCGAACCCGTCCGGTTTGGCGGCGCAAGGGGTGAACTGATTGCCGGCGGATAGATCTGCAGATGCGGATACGGCATATGGTGCTGCATAGGGAACATGCCATAGGGTGTCACGGGCAGGCTCCGGTGTTGCTGTTGAGGCGGCGTTGGGGGTGTCAAGACGGCTGGGGGAACGCAGTCCCTGTCGACGAGCATGTGGAACAAGAGGAGGACGTAGAATGCAGCGTTGCCGGCGTTGGAGAGCGGGATATGATGCGGGACGGGAACGGACGCCTGTGCAAGCATAGAGCGGAGGGAGAGGAGCTGCGACGGATCGCGCGTCTGCATGGTGGAGACGTGCGTGAGTGATTTGGAGCGAAGGTGACGCGAAGGTGCTGGGTCTCCGAGAAGCGGGATTGATGGCGATTGAGGAGAATTTGAACTCGAGGTCGGGTGAGGCGAACGCACGGCAAGGGCACGCTCAAGGTGCGGCAGATCGATGATCATGACGTTGGCCGGGATGTGCACGTTGCGGAGATCGTACAGTCGGGATGAATCATTGACGGAGACAATGACGAGGGTGTTTGCTTGAGACTCGCTTTCCGGCGAGGAGAGGGTCGATATGGTGGCGCTGGAGGAGAGTGAGCAAAGGCGTGGCGGAAAAGGGCCGGAGAACGTACTTGAGTACTTTTTCCAAAGCGGCCATGCTTACGGGCTGGCTTTCGCCGTGAGCATACGACCGAGGCATGCTCGGCATGTGATGGTTTGTGTTGGTGCGCTGTGATAGTCAGAGATAGATTCAGGTGTGGATGATCGGACATACCTTGTCTAGCCATTCTGACACAATGTAGTGGGATCTCCGGTAATTCTCGTCCGGTATAGGAGGCCACGAGTCCTAAAGCAAGGTCAGGCGACGTCTTCCCTATTCGTGGATACGCACCATCGCATCGATATTCCTGCCATAAATCAGCCGCCGTTCAGAGTCAGCACACCACAACTCACCGACACCGCATCGCCGCCACGCCTGCTTCCAACACAACGCCATTGCCTTTTTCCCACCAGACGATCTCCAACGCCAAGAACGTATGATTCCGCGAATTCCACAACGCCCGTACTTCCCCCGGATCGCCGGCCCTGAGTTTCTTGCGCCGTGCATTGAGCTCGGCAGAGGGGATTGTCGCTTGGAGACGTTTGTAGGTCGTGAGGTCGTTGATAATCCGAACCATCCTCGGCTTGGACTCGAACGGGTCGATAGGAAGCTGCCGTGAAGAGGTCAGTAGCGCACGACGCGAAAGCGTGCCCTTTCGACGCACCTGATTCGGCAACTTGGGCACACTCTCCCCGAACCGCACCTTAATCATCCTTGCAAACTGCTGCACCGTCCCTCCCAAACCACCCGCTCCACCTCCATGCTCGGGATTCGCACTCCGCACGGCAACGTGTCCCCTCCCCGTCCGACGATCCGTAACAACGATGGCTCCCCATCCAAATGCGAGGAAATCGTTAAAGGTGATAAAGTAGGACGCAAAGGAGTGATTCCACCTGATGCTCCGTGAGTCTTGGGCTGTACGATGGAACAAGAACCTTACCATTGGAACCCCTTGCGCTCAAAGTACCCCCTGTGAAACGTTTCAGCCCTGCGCGCTCGTCACGCGAATAATTCCCCAGAACTCACATGAACGCCGCGTACACATCATGCAGATCGGCGTCGTACTCGCGCGGGTTGACCAGCACCGCGTCAGACATGATGGCCTCGTCGTAGGTCTCTGGCAACCATCACCTTCCGATGGCAGGACACGCTGTTCACATACCCCAGGATCGCATCGCAAAGCTGTACACTCATCGGAGATGCCATGCAGCGGATGCTAATCTTCTTACGGCGGACCGGATCCGCTCAAACGTGGTCATGTACAGCCTGTCATCGGTGTACCTTTGGTCGTTTCCAGCAGCGAGAATACTTCTGCTGACAACATTGCTGACATAGCCAAAGCTCCAATCGGAACGGATATTCAGGCAGAACCATATTATATACATCAGCCTGGTCAGGCTCTTTTGATTACTTGTCTATACAAGCTCTACAAACTCTAAGGAAACACAAGCACTCCTACCCAATTCTCTAGTCAACCTCCTCAACCTGAGGCTCCGACGAGTGATCAGCGCCACCGGCACCTCCGGGCATACCACCGGCACCGGGCATACCACCGGGTGCACCACCCTCGGCGTACAATCGCTGCATGATCGGGTTGGCAACACCCTCGAGCGTCTTCTGGTGCGACTCGATCTCGTCCTTGGACGCGGCGTCGGATCCCTCGAGGAAGGAGATGGTCTCGTCAACGGCAGCCTGCAAAGTCGACTTGTCATCGGCGGAAAGCTTGCTGGCGGTGGCCTCGTCACCCAAAACAGTGTTCTTCAAGTTGTAGGCGTAAGACTCGAGACCGTTCTTGGCGGAGATTCGGGCGGCAGCCTCCTCGTCCTCGGCCTTGTACTTCTCGGCCTCGGAAACCATTCGCTCGATTTCCTCCTTGGACAATCGGCCCTTGTCGTTGGTGATGGTGATCTTGTTGGTCTTACCGGACGACTTGTCGGCGGCGGAGACGTTCAAGATACCGTTGGCGTCAATGTCGAAGGTGACCTCGATTTGCGGGACACCTCGGGGCGCGGGGGGGATACCGGAAAGGTCGAACTTGCCGAGCAAGTTGCAGTCCTTGGTTCGAGCACGTTCACCCTCGTAAACCTGGATCAACACACCGGGCTGGTTGTCCGAGTAGGTCGAGAAGGTTTCACTCTTCTTGGTCGGGACGGTAGTGTTTCGCTTGATCAAGGGAGTCATGACACCACCGGCGGTCTCGATACCAGTCGACAAGGGAGCGACGTCAAGCAACAAGAGGTCCTGGGTCGAGGACGAGGTGTCACCGGTCAAGATGGCGGCCTGGACGGCGGCACCGTAGGCAACGGCCTCATCCGGGTTGATCGAGCGGTTGGGCTCTCGGCCGTTGAAGAAGTCGGAAACGAGCTTCTGGACCTTGGGGATACGAGTGGAACCACCGACAAGGACGATCTCGTTGACGGACGACTTGTCGATCTTGGAGTCTCGGAGAACCTTCTCGACGGGGTCCATGGTGGATCGGAACAAGTCCTGGCACAGCTCTTCGAATCGGGCTCGGGTGATCGAGGTGTAGAAGTCGATACCCTCGAACAACGAATCGATTTCGATCGAGGTCTGGGCGGCCGAAGAGAGAGTTCGCTTGGCTCGCTCACAGGCAGTTCGCAATCGTCGGAGAGCTCGGGCGTTACCGGACAAGTCCTTCTTGTTCTTTCGCTTGAACTCCTGGACAAAGTGGTTGACGAGTCGGTTGTCAAAGTCCTCACCACCCAAGTGGGTGTCACCGGCGGTGGCCTTGACTTCGAAGATACCCTCCTCGATGGTCAAGAGCGAGACATCGAAAGTACCACCTCCCAAATCGAAGATCAAGACGTTCTTCTCGCCCTCGGTCTTCTTGTCCAAACCGTAAGCGATAGCGGCGGCGGTAGGCTCGTTGATGATTCGCAGGACGTTCAAGCCCGAGATCAAACCGGCGTCCTTGGTGGCCTGTCGCTGAGAGTCGTTGAAGTAGGCGGGAACGGTAACGACGGCGTCCTTGACGTCGCCACCCAAGTAGGCCTCGGCGGTCTCCTTCATCTTGAGCAAGATCATGGAAGAGATTTCTTCGGGAGTCTGAGAGGAAGGTCAGTCGCGAAGTTAGGGGTTAGGGGTTAGGGGTGCGCGACTCACGAATTCCTTCTGCTCGCCCTTGAACTCGACCTGGATGACGGGCTTGCCGCCCTTGTTAATGACGGTGAACGAAAAGTGCTTCATGTCGCTCTGGACTTCAGGGTCGTCGAACTTTCGTCCGATCAATCGCTTGGCGTCGAAGACGGTGTTGTGCGGGTTCTAGATGCGGAAAGACAAGGATAAGCGCCCAATTCTGGGCCTGAATGCTTCCTAGCGACTTACCATGGCGACCTGGTTCTTAGCAGCATCTCCGATGAGACGCTCGCTGTCGTTGAACGCAACATAGGACGGAGTGGTTCGGTTGCCTTGATCGTTGGCGATGATCTCCACGCGGTCATTCCTGAATACAGCGACACACGAGTAGGTCGTTCCCAAATCGATACCAATTGCGGCGGTCATTGTGAAGTGTCGAGGTAAAAAAGGGAAAAAAGAGTTGGTTTCGGGTTCGTTAAAGTACGAAGGACTATCTGAGGAGCAAAGGCGAAGGTGCGGCAAGAGCAAGGTGCTTCGTAAATGTTATATACAACGGATACCAGGGTGGCGGCGGCGCAAGAGACGTTCGAGTCTGCGAGGGAGCGGCAAGGGACGATGGAGACGGAGCGGAGCAGAGGGACGAAGGAGAGTGCTCGAAGGGCCGACCTGCGGAAGCAGATGACGGATGGTGCTCGAACTTTCTGGCATGGATCTTGGCTCACGTGACTGTTGATCATAGAATATTGCCGGGGCTTTTTGAATTGGCTCTCTTTATCCATTTCCGACCTTATTTCTGAGCCACGCTTGGTGTCATTCTAGACATCCCGTGGAAGCCATGTCGACCCGAGCCGAGACACCCGCGTTCCGGGCAACAGGGACGATCATTGTTCATCCCGGCTGAGCCGTACTCATTGCAGACTATAGAGACGTTGACCATGACCCTAGAGAGGTCGCGACCATAATGTTCTCCACCTCCGCCGCCCTCCCTCCTGCCGTGTCGCACCTCGGTGCCCTCGCCCTCACCCTCTCCTACGTCGGCTCTCTCTATCTCACCAAACCCGAGCGAAAGCGTCGAGCGGAAACACCAACCGCGGCCACCGTCTCCGCACCGGCTCTTGACGATGTGATATCGCAGGACATCGGGTATATCCCGCCGAAGCAGGATGTGTTGGACAGGGATCATCCGGTCGTCATCAAGTCGCGAATTCGCGCGGTCAGCGTGGCAACCCTTGCAGGGATGATAGGAGTTGGCTTGACAGTGGGAAGGCACGAAGAGACGCTTGAGGGCTGCACGTCTGCTGTGAGTCCATCGATAGCCTTTCGACTCCAACTGACTCCTCCACAGCTCAAAGCATCCGCCTCTTACCTTGGACTCTCCACATCCTGCCAAATCCTTCCATGCATCCTCGCACCGCTCCTCTTCGTTGGACCTCTGTACACGACTTTTCTCGAGCGGTCTCTTCCGTTCCAACAATTTGGACGGCAAAGTCTGGGGTTGGGCTCAGCACAGCGATGTGACGGCTTGCTAGACTGCTTGAGAGTGCTATGGACGCGTAGAGAGAAGGGAAAGGCTGAGGACGAGAAGACGGCGTTGCGGAACCTCGAACAACGACGGTGGATCGAGCTAAGGAATTACATCGCTGTGAGTCGTCCCACTCGTCGCCCCGAAAACATACTGATGCATCGTAGGGTCCGATATCGGAGGAGCTGGTCTTCAGGGCCTGCATCATTGCCATCTACAAACTCGGCGGAGTTTCCTCCAAGTTCCTTGTCTTTGTCTCCCCGCTTTGGTTCGGCCTCGGTACGTTTCTCGAACATGGTTATCAACGCATCTGACGCTTCGCAGCGCATCTGCATCACGCATATGATACGTACGTCAAGGGCGGCAAGACATCCCGCGCAGCACTACAAGCATTCGTCACATCCCGTACGTTACACCTTTCCCCCTGCGCTACCGTTCCTCATCTATTGTACAGTCTTTCAATTCACATATACCACCCTCTTCGGCTGGTTTGCGTCATACCTCTTCGTCAAGACGGGTATGTATTTGCTTTGCTGCTCCTCGAGGCACCGCTGATGTTTGGCTGCAAAGGTTCAATTTGGCCGCCGGTGCTTGCGCATGTGTTTTGCAATATGATGGGATTCCCGAATCCGGGGTATGCGATGCAGCAGTTTCCGGACAAAAGAGGTCGTGAGTTACATGTCGCATCAGGTGTAATGAGTCCTGACGGGCTCTGCAGGGATCATGTTAACCTATGCCGCTGGAATTGTCGCATTTGTAGTGGGTTTGCGCAAATTGTAGATACTGGTATGGATGATCGTCAAAAGCGACACAGCATTGATAACGGTTATGATACAACGCAAAGCGTGATAAATGATAGCATGATAGCATAATAGCATAATAAATAGTATGTGGGCCTAATTTGAAACTCACGAAATCACTGGAATGAAAAAAAGACTTCGCGAGCGATTAACATGGACCTTTGCAGATTCGCTCTCCGACCTGTTCAAGAACCCTCCATAAACACCCTCCCCCCCTGCCGCTCCGGCACCCTGCTCCACAAAGACCCCAAGCACCGAGCCTTCACACCAAAAGGGTATACATCAGCCCAGCGCCCATACGGAGTCTCGCGAAGAGGTGTCGAAGAGGAAGAGAAGGAGGGAGCCACTGTTCTTCCGCTGCATACGCCAATATGCCATCGTCTGTGTGGGAGTTGCACGAACGATAGGGAAGATATGTGGGGGAAGATGTTCTTGTGACGGCCGTGAGGAGCAGAACCAAATGTGTGGGGAGGGACATGGTGGGACTCGTTATAAACCACTCGCGGGTAGCAAGGAGAATTCGCTGCGATCGAGCGCTTGATGTCGAGGTGTTGCGCTTTCTTGCGGCGTGTCCGCAGATGACGAATGCTCGCTCGGGAAGTCGGGTCTTGACCTTGACAGTGTCGAGCTCGTCTCAACGACTTCCTCCAGCACCTCTTGGTTTGAAGCTCTAGCTGGTGCACCTTTTCGACTTCCTTCACAGCCTTATAAGGCTATTAACAGACGACGCCGATAGACCGCCGCAAGTATCGCTCAAGGTTGAATGTGAGCGGAGATCTTCGTCGAAGTACGGCAAGTCGTCATTGACGTCCGGGACGTCAGCCGACGAACACTTGCAGAAATGTAGCATGTAATATCGGCTGCCCTAAGGCTTACTGCGATTATGCGATTCATCGTTGATGATTGGACGCGATGATGGCATGAAAGCACCGCAGTCATACCAGTACATATTCCTCGCTCATCGCAGCCCTATACCAGCCCTCGGTTGACCTAGAATCCAGGTTTGCATTTTCCGCAGCAGAGCTATCGGCTCAGCGATTGGTGACGAGTATTGCGGCGACGTCTACAACTTGGCTCGCAAACTCGTGAGTGACATCATCCGACAACGGTAGAGATCATCGCCGAAGTAGACCAATATCGACTCGAATAGTTCCGCCCTGCCGATTTTGACGACGACCACGCTTGCAAGCCCCCGATATAGAAGTTGGAATCGATTGCTACGATACAGTATTTTCGCGGCGACAATGCGAAATAAACTACGTCTGCAATCCTCGGAGCTTGGTATGTCACAGTGATGATGCGAATCCTCTCCAAAGGCTCATACAGGCCAAAATATTAGCTGGTATCACATGCCTTGCACGCAAATCATCGCGATCCTCCCGTAGATCGCTTCAACAGAATGCCAACCGCCAGCATATAAACCTATATCCACCATGAGCGCGTGGCCTTCCCATTCGCTCGCCCTGGGACTCTATCGATCGGCAAAATGCACATTCACACCCAAGTGACTCTGGCGTCGATTCTGCTCGCAACGAACATCGCGGCCACCACTGCGACTGCCGACATGAATGCAACCCGAAGCCTCGGCAAAAGAGACCTTTCCGATTCAAGCTATAACCGACTCGCTATCATCCATGCTAGCAGTGAGTACGCATTGTCCCCTTAGTGTTGTGTGTTGACCCTCTTTAAGTCGGGAGTGCGGCGACAATGGTGATCTTTCCGTTGGGCGTCCTAGGCGCACGGGGCCTGAGGCTCGTTACCGCACGGTGGTGGTGGGCGCATGGTGAGCGAGACAGACGCAAGGAGCCTTGAAGATTCTGTTGACACCATCTTCAGCCGCGTTGCAGGGTATCTTCGGCTTAGGATGCATCGTGGCGGCATTTGTGCTGTAGGTGCTTCATGACATCTACCTTTCGCGATGTGCTCACTGTCCTTATAGTGGTGTCATTCTAGTCGACTCCGGTGAAGACTTTACAGAAGGCCATCGTGTGAGTTGCTTGTCCTTTCGCGGAACCGGCATTGACGACCATGTCAGCGAACCGGCCTTGTTCTGCTCATTCTCGTGGTTGTGCAAGCGATCTTTGGCACCATGCTCAAGCTCGCTAGCAAGACCAGGATCCAGGACCCCGATCGAGTGCCATCCATCAAGGGACATCCGTTGCAGAACTTTTTGCACATCTTCACGGGTGTAAGCTGGACGTCGTTACTGCTGCGACCCTGTCTGATTCATGACATGTACAGCTCGCCATCCTTGGCTTGGGCTTCTATCAAACGTGGTCTGGCTTCTCGCTCATCGAGCAGGGTTCCAACGGATCCTTAAAAGTACCGCTTGTAGTATACATCCTTTGGGGTGTGATTGTCGGTGTACGTTGATTCGCGGATGATCAATCGAAATCGTACTCATTGTCCTCCTTCCTCCGTCAGGTCGTTACCGCTCTCTATCTCGCAGGACTCGGTGAGTCATCTTGCTGTCGGTAATTCTCGATCTAACCTCTTTGCAGGTCTCATTCCCCTGCAGCTGCGAAAGGAAGAACAGCGCCGAGCCGTTCATTTCTATGGTGGCGAGAAGGCGACCTACGTCACTCAGACCCCTGCTTACGGAACCACAACGGCGACAGTGATCTCTGAGCCTGAAATGCGTAGCCGATACATGTCATCTTCGTACAGGGAGTCGCGCCCGAATGCGGTTGCTCTGGCGACCCCGGTCGACGTCCATCACCCGGATAGCCCAATCGGGGCTGACGATTCTGCAAGGTCGCTTTCAAGCTTGGAGCAGGAAATATTGGATCGGCAGAGGAGGACGAGCGCTGTTCCCCTCGTCCAGCGCACCTAGCTACGCCATTGCTCAGCCTTCGCGCGCTTGATAGGTCAGCAGAGATAGGAAAAGTTGTACGTCGACTATACACTGTTATAATATGATGGACATAGGCATGGGCCATCGCTTATTCTTCTGGAGGATTATGCGGCTACCTTCCTCTGAGACATGCAAAGGCTTCGCCAGACATGCACATTGCGAACAGCGAACATTGGCAAGGATGAAAGACGCGTCGCAAGTTCGAATCCCGTTTTCCATCAAGCGGTTTTGATCCAGCCTATACAGCTGCCTACCATCTCGCCCTTACATGCATTGACAAACGACTGGATTTGCCGGGGAGAGATCAACCCCAGTCTGCGAAAGAGGCCAGTGGATCCTCTCGACTTCGACATACCGCCTTTACACATTCTCCACCGAATCAACGCAAATACTTCCCTCAAGCCCCGACTTTGACGATGATTTCCAGCACAGGCGAGATCGCTACGGCCGTAAGCATCGTCATATTTTCGCATCATCCCGCCACCCTACCGAACGAGAACAAAGTTAGTAATCGCGCTTCTGCATCACAATCTCGTGCTTAATCTGACTCTTCTTTCCCTACCTCTGCGGAACCCGTTCTCGACATCGGATCCGAACCTTCGACAGAAGACGAATGTGAGCCTGCTCTCCCTTCCGGACGAACTCCTAAGCGTGATCGCGCTGCATCTGCAAGCTTCCGACTCGATTCGCTCGCTCGCCAATCTCGGACTCTGCTCCAAGAGGCTTCACGACATCACAGTCGCCCTAGTGTGAAGAGGGGTGAGCTGAAAGAGGAGACGTGCATGGATGTCCGCATGAGAACAAAGCAAGAGCGTACTGATGGATGGAAATCTGTCGAGTGACCTTGGACTGTCGTGATGAGTGTCATTCGTAGTAATTTGGCTGTCCAGATACATCATTCGTGGCTGCGCGCCCCCTAGCCGAATCTCAAGGCGGTTATCGGAAGGGCGGTCGTCAAAACTCTATTGCCAATGGTCCCCGAATGTACCCTGTCTGGGTTGTGGCGGAAAACGCGCTCGAGACCAGTATCAAGTCTCATCAAGGCTTCAGCCTCGTCAGCGCAATTCTACGATTTGCTTACGGGAGAAGGACCGAGTCGATGATCAGGCGTCCCCCTGCCGACGAACACACCGACTTCCCAGCCTTTCTGACGATGGAGCGAGATCCCAACTCGCTGCACAAAAAAGCATATGCTGCAAAGCATTCCCGGATGCAACGCATGGTCGCCCGGGCTCGCCAGAATTTGACTTCTTTATCGTGGAGACCCGTGCAAGTTCCCCGCTCGAGCTACTTGGATCAGACAAGACACGCTGGATCTGGCGACTTGTTGCTTGTCCAGGTCGTCTATCGAACATCCGGGCTTTCTCGCGCCAGTGGAATGTGGCAAGTGGATGGACGTCATACACTGGTTGTGCCTGGTGAACACTTGGCGACGCTCTGATACCACCGCCGCTGACACGCACCGTATGAGATCGGCTTTTCAGATGCATATAAATTGATTTCGCTTCCATTCCAACTTTCAGCCTCGCCTCCTGCTGACTTCAACTTGCCCGACGTTGTGAACCCCATGTCCGCAGATACAGCGAGAAGTCACACACCTTATGAGAGGCGAAAGGCGCAACCGAGGGATTCAGGAGCTAGATTTTCCCTCCCTTTCCGCCAAACTGCAAGCACGTCGAAATCGACTCGGTCGAGGGATCTTGAGTGGTTCGCTATGGTGGATGCGGAGGGAAACAGGTCGCAATACGTTTCCTACCTGGACAGAGCGCCGATGACGGAGCGAGAGTTTAAGGCGAGGAGAAAGCAGGCCAAGACGGCTTACGACCTGTATCCCAAGGCGTCGGACCGTCGATGAGTGCAATATACGCCATGCAACGAATCGGTGTCGTTTCGAGACTTGCTGAAACATGTGCCCAACGTCACGGCTTGAGGCTGCTGAATATGGAAAACTGTGACCGCGAGAAGTGTATCGGCGAAAATATCGAAGAATGCTACCTGTTTGCCAAAAAAGTGGAACGGAGGGGGTATGCTTGTTCCCACTAGACACCGGGTTCAACCCGAATTGAGCCTGAAATCTTGCCATTCACAGAAACGAATCGTCGGGAGTATTGATATCGGGACTTGAAAGCAAGAGCGTGCTGCGTATCGGTCAACGAACCATCGAAAAGGTGTGGCTCGCACAGTATCATCGACTTTGCGATCGTCTGTATACCTTTACGTGTAGGTTGTCATTGTACCTAGACGAAACCAACGGTAAAGAACTTCTTGTCATCAAGCCCAATCTTAGAAGCCTGAACCTCTGCTTATGCGCTTGTTACGCCGACGACTTCTCTCTTGGATGGCACCCTACAGTGCCATTTTCGGGAATGGGTACGTCCAAGCGGGCACTTGGAGTCAGGCGATCGCTTGAAGCGGGTCAGTGACTTTTGCAGCCAGGATGAGAGTGTGCGCGGGAGCTTGATTGAACACACCAAGTCCCGCCAGCAAAGTGGAAGTAAAAGTCGGGCTCGACGAGTCCAGTTGAACGGGTTCATGTGCGATTGATTTGATACACTGCTATCCTATAAGCTGACCGCGTGGCGTTTATGGATGGCATATCCGGTATCCGTCCACCGGAGTACAGCGAACGACTGGATCTCATTCCCTTTGCCTTTCACGCGTGGGCTCGATTCATTCCATGCGATCGTTGATCTTCGCTGTACTGCCGAACGAGGAACGACAGCGCAAAAGCACGGGTCCAAGGAGCATGCGTATGATGTCGACATGGCACGAAGAAGCTGCCGGAATGTTGCAGACGTATAAAGTCCCGGTATCCGATATCCGGCGGGAAAAAAGGCCTGACCGCATCCGCTCTCATTCATACACCACCGAGCCATTATCATACCCCCTCCTCCAGCTCCCGTATCCGCCCCTCGACCAGGCGCACCACCGTGTCCAACCCTTTCAGAACGCCGTGATCCGGCCCTTCTCCCTCACAGAGCCTCGTATGCGCGAAATCGATCAGACGGAGGGTGAATGGCGGTGGCCGGGATTCGCGTGGTATCGGTGAGGCGGGAAGAGAGGGGGAAGTGGGCGGTGACGGGGTGTCTGGCGGACCGGGGGACGGGAGCATCGAGTGGAAAAATGATCGCTTACGCGGTCTCGAATTCCAGGAGGAGGAATCGTCCGGTCCGCTCGTCTCGTCTTGATCGTCCATCTCCTCGTCGAGCGCCTCGTCATCCAGTCCATCCCCGCTGCCTCCCGCGGCGTCTACCCTTTGCCACGCATCATCGTGCAGGAGAGGATCGCCCTCATAGATGATCAACAGCGAGGACCCGAACAGGCGGATTTCGAGCGATGCGAGGAGACGATGGAGCGTGCGCAGCGTGGTGCCGAGCGCGCGCAGGGTCCGGAGCGTGGAGGCTTGTGGTGAGGATGTAAATCGTGCGAACGCTGCCGGCAATTCGTCGGGACGTAGGACTCCGCATGCGGCGCGCTCGCCGCGTTCGTACCGCTGAGCTACCTGATTCCACGTCTTGTGGACCGCGCGACACGTCAGCCCTCATCCGATGGACCGCTCGAGACGGACCTGGTACCCCGTGATCGCTGCGCCCGTCACGCCGACACTTCGCTCCCTTGCCTTTCTCTCCATCTTTTCCCGCTTCTCCTGCGTCAGGCCCGGATCCGCGGCGTCGTATAGCACGGTGCCGAGCTTGATATCCATGATGCACGGACGGCTGTACGCGTGGGTGAGGTTGGACAGGACGACGGCGTCTTGCGCCGGGGATGCAGGGGCGCGATGGACGGATAACGTGCCCCAGAAACGAGGGAGAAAGCGCTTGAGGCATCCTAGAAGCCTCTCCCGACGGATGGCTTCCGCGTGCGGGTGCGGGTCATGGGGCGGCGGGGACGAGGGGATGCGATGGCACGGGAGCGTCGAGTGGAGCAGCTGGTAGAATGCGATCTCGCGCGGGGACGCGGGCTTGATGAGGAGCGTGCCGGATTCGTCCGTCGTGACGTCTGGGTGGCCGCCGATCTGGTGGGGAAGGGGCATCGTGGGCGGATGCAAAGCCGCAGCAGGGGGGGCGAGGACGGGGACGGGCGGGGGAGGGCGGGCTATATGACGCGCGCAGGACACGTGACCCGACGCAGGGAGGGAGCGGGTGCTGATCGCGCGGGCTTCCTACTGCTCGTGCCTTGTCCGGGTGATCGCCCGCCAGCCACCAGCATGTCCTCCCCGCCCCTCGCATCAGACCCGGACCCGACATACACCCAGTTCACGCACCGCGAGCAGTTCCACCCGCTCTTGCGCGATTTCCTGGCGCGGAGCGTGTTGGATCAGGACGGAGGGGATCCGGCGAGGGAGGATGCGTTGGTGAGGGAGATGGGCGCGATTGTGAGTGAGAGAGACGACGGGCACGTGCTCGAGCGAGCGAGAAGGCGCCGCAGGGGAGAATCAGCTCGGAGAGAAGCGGGATTCATTCCTGGCGGAGCGAGCATCAATGACTCGAGCGAAGCGATATTCATGGCCACAGGCGACGATCCCCGAGGCCGTGCGTTGCCAAACGGCCGAGTATCAGTCGAGCGCAGCTGTAATCCCCCTCTCAAGTGCAGCGAGAGCACGCTCAAGGGATACCATCATTCGCAAAAGTTCCAACCAGCGTTGGGTCGAGTTCACCCTCGGCACCAAGGGATAATCGCGAATCGCAACGGCATGCCTGGCATATGTAGGACCTTTCCACGAGTTGTAGGCTGATTCATATCCCATGTCCTTGTCCTCGCCGCTCGTCTTTGCAGCTAGATTACTACCTCCCGCTTCCACCACTTCTCGATCCATACCTCGGTGGAATCATCCCGCCACTGATGACCACCCTCTCGTCCCACTTTCACGCCCTGTGGACGCACCGCGAAGCGGGTACACCCATCTATTCCAACATGGACCGTCTCGCCAGGGTCGGCCGACTCGTCAACTGGGTCATCAAAGTTCGCGGGCGAAAACACGCCGGTACGCTCCCCCCTCCCTGCGTTGCCTTGTGCGTCACGCTAAACGGTGCCCCTTCCCGCGCGCAGTGACCCACTTCTCGTCCGAAATCGCGCACCTTCCCGTCCTCGTCTACCTCCTCTCCCCACCGTCTCACCCACCGCCAACCGAGGACGCCTTCCCCTGCCACGCCGCTCTCGCGCCGGCGAAATCATGGGAAATCCGCAGCGTGTGCTTCCTCTGGCTAAGCCTGCTC
Organism: Naganishia sp. PG3902-1; assembly: GCA_023628075.1. Taxonomy (NCBI): domain Eukaryota; kingdom Fungi; phylum Basidiomycota; class Tremellomycetes; order Filobasidiales; family Filobasidiaceae; genus Naganishia; species Naganishia sp. PG3902-1. Next base: position 509,171 of record JAMALH010000009.1, read on the forward strand.
CTCACCGTGCCCTTTACCCTCTCGGCGTTTGACGCGGCCGACGACAACGGCGACAACGGCGACGAACGGATCACGTCCCGCGTGCTGGCGATCGGGAAGCGCGCGCTTGGGGTGCCATCCAAGGAAGGGGAATACGCCGCGATCGCGCTGGCGAGGCTGTTTGCGCGGAGTGATGGCGTCGCCGAGATGGAGCGCTTCTTGACGTGGACCGGTGAACGGTTGGACGCCAGGGGTGCCGAGGGGGATGCAGTGTTTGTACGTTTCTCTCCCGCGTCGTCAACCTCGGTCGCGCGCATTGACTGACTGACGGCGGCGCGTTCAAAGACAACGCACATCCTCGCCCTCTTGGCGACGCTCCCGTCTCTCCTTCCGACACCGAAAACACACCTTCCCCTTCTCAGGCGATTCTACGACACCACGCTCAGTGCGCATATCGGCCGCGCGACGGCGTCGAGTAATGGCTTGTTGCGCAAGATGAGCGTCAAGGCACGCGGAAGGTGGTGGCTTGCTTGGTTGGGTGTCACCATGGGCGAGGCTGGGAGGATGCGAAGGAAAAGGTCCGCATATCGCGGGCAGGGCGGGCGTGAGTTACGTGGCTCGTTCCGTCGACTTTGAGGCTCATGGACTTTGTAGCGAGCACGGGCGTTCTGCAGTCGTTGGATTACGGAAAGCGCGAGGTAGAGGCGGAGATGGAGCAAGAGGAGGAAGAATTCGAGCCGCCCGAGGGGCTCGAGGAGGAGATTGACGCGTTGATGGAGAGTCTGTCTGACAAGGTCCGTCTCTACCCACATCGCTTGCAAGCCCTCCAGCTGATGCCTGCCCGCAGGACACGATCGTCCGGTACTCGGCCGCCAAGTACCTCTCCCGCCTCGCCGACCTTCTTCCGCGCTCACTCGCGTCGCAAGTCGTCGAGTCGACCATTTCGCTCTTTGGCGGGACGCCCGACGATCCGCTCGTCGAGACGGACCGGGGGAAAGTCGTGGATCCCGGTGGGGGCAGCAACGGCGAGGCCAAGTGGCACGGGCTTTGTCTTGCGTTGGCCGAGATGGGCCGACGCGGGTTGATCGGTGATGACGTCGTGGATGATCTGCTGAGATGGGCTATCAAGGTGCGCGCCTCTGTCTCCTTCATTCGACAGGCGCACTACTGATCCCGCTCCTTCAGGCGCTCAACTTTGATATTCGCCGCGGAGCACATAGCATCGGCTCCAACGTCCGCGACGCCGCGGCCTACCTCGTCTGGTCCCTCGCGCGTGCCTTGTCGCCGACGACGATACGCCCCTTTACGCCCACGATTGCGCAAACGCTCGTCTGCGTCGCGTGCTTTGACCGTGAAGTGGGCATCCGCCGGGCCGCGAGCGCCGCGTTTCAGGAACACGTGGGGCGGATGGGATTGTTCCCGCATGGGATTGACGTCCTTCGCAAGACGGATTTCTATTCCGTCAGTGTGCGACGATCCGCGTTCTTGGTGGCGGCCCCGCAGGTGGCGATGTGAGTACGGTCAACGGAGCTAGAGTTGACGCTAACGGTGCGACGATAGCCATGAAGAGTACCGATCAGCCATGCTCGAGCACCTGCATTACACCACGCTGCGCCATTGGGATCCTGCCATGAGGCTTATGGGCGCGCAATCGTTAAAGATGATCTGCGAGCTGGAGCCCTCTTTGCCTGGAGAAGCGCTGCGGATAGAGGTCAGTCTGAAAGGCCGCGCCTGAAGCCGATATTAATCCATGTGTCGTTCAGGTCGCTCATCTAACTTCCGTCGAGCTCCCGAACATACATGGAGCGTTGGCGGCCATCAACGAGCTCGCGAAAATCTATAGCGACGGGGAGGACGATAGCCAGCTAGCTGATGTGAGGCCAGTCTTTCAACCGCATGATCCGCGCTGATCCGTTCCAGATTTTCGGCTCGCTCCGCACCATACGGTCTTCAGTGTTTACGATCTCTGGGAGTGACCTTTTACTCGAAGCCGCTTGCAATGTGATCACGAACGCGTCGTGCGCGCAAGCGTTCACGGAGAAATCCAACGTCGAGATATGCCATCGTATTCTCGACCTGAGCATGAAGAGCAGGAAGGAAGAGGTGCAGTCGGCCGCGGCTTTAGCGTTCGGAGCGCTCAGCCGGTATCGTGATTGTACGGCCGATATCAAGAGATGAGTCGCGCGGCGGTCGTCGGTGACACGGGCTTACCTTGAATAGCCACTTGTATCGCAGGTTCGAGATCAGGGCGACCTTCTCAGAAGCAGAGTTTCGCCATGGCGCTCGGCCAGGCAGACTACACGCGGACGCCCGCGATGCTGCCGGCCGCGCTGGATTGCTTGTTGAGCAACGTGTCGGTCGCGACCAAGGTGAGCCAGCGCCGCGGGGGCTCGGACGCGAAGCTGATCCTAGGAGTACAGGCCCCTCAACAGGATGTCGAAACACGCCGCGCATCGTACCTCTCTATACTCGCCATCATTCGGCAAACAGAGGAATCTTGCGTCGCGTTCGCCGACCAAGACTTTTCGCGGTGCTTCCATAGCTTCTTGGACGGACTGGACGACTTTTCGACCGACCAGCGCGGCGACGTGGGCTCGTGGATTCGAATCACGTGTGCGCAAGCAATGCCGTTCCTCGTGCGCGTTGCAAGGCGAGTCGAGGGGCGCTTGGATCGTGCCGGTGGCGTGGAGGCCGTGCGCGGGCTGCTCAAGCTGGTGGTTGAAAAGCTCGAGACAGTTCGCGTAGCGGCAGGGCCGGCTCTGCGAGAGATCTTGGAGACGGAAGCGGAGGAGCTCGGGATGGAAGCGATTCATAGGCACATGTCAGTCCAAAGGTGCCAGCGAGGGAGTCCCACTGTTAAAGCCTCCTTTACAGCCTGTCCATCAAAGACTGGAAAGACGTGCAAACGCTGTACCCCATCATCGGTGACCTATTGTCCGTCGAAAGCGTGCAACGATCCGTGTTTGAGGGCCTCGTGCTGAGCCTCGGCGGCAAGAACGTCGCGACGCAAAACGCCGCCGCCACGACCCTCACCCACGCGCTAAACCCGCGCCGAGCAGATCCCGGACTGATCGCGCAGCTGACCCACACTTTGCTGGCGTTCGGATCGGACAACGTGACCAAGCAGCGCGTATTCACGCCCGTGCTGATGACGGCGTACGAGCTCGCGCAGGCCGAGGTGTGGAACGCGTTGGAGCCGGCGTCAGAGTGTGCCCAGGAGTAAGTCGGAGAACCGCTCGCTCGAATTTCATCTTCCGCTCATCGCCCGTGGGGGGGGCCCTTCCGCCGTATAGCGTGCTGAAACTCGTCAACCTCGCCGCACGCGGGCTCGGCGTGATCAAGAACATGGACCGGCTCACGAGCGCGCTCAAGTTGTGCGTTTTTTTTTCTCCTCCTTCCGCAACCCCGGCTTTTTCGGCTGACACCCAGAGTTTGCCTTGCCAACGACACACCTCAGCATCGTCGCATGCCTGACCATTCCCGTCGCACAAAAGACGGCGCTGCGGCACGTCCCGAGCTTACTCGCGCACCCCTTTCCACGCGTACGTCCTTTGCCGTCTTGCATCACCATGGGGGCGACGGGCTCACACGCTGACTGATCTGGCGCACTGCAGATCCGCACGCTCACGGCCGAACAAATCTACCTCGCGCTCCAGACGACGGGGATCGAGCATCCGTCGCTGGACGAGCGTTTGCTGGGGACCGCGTGGTGAGTTCTTTCCCCCCTGTTCTCCCGTGGCGCTTGTTCTTCCCCCTCTTCTCCTCGTGGGCGCTCTAGGGGACGGGCTCATGCTGATGCTGCTGCGTTTTTTTTTGGGTAGGGCGGAGCCGGGGCATGAGGAGGATGGGATGGAGGTGGTGAGGCTGTTGGGGATCGTGTTGTAGGGTGTCGTCGAATGGGGACGCGTGTGGTGTGTGTATCGAGATCTCGGGTTTGTACAGGCATACAACTGCGATGAGCCTTGAGCATCTTTCTTTCTGTCGACCTATGATGGTTCGAGCAGTCGCTACGTCTCCATATAATCCGCCGCCATCAATCTACACCGCGAAAAAAAGCACATCAGCTATCGACCACGAAAGGGGGACAGCAAAGGGACAAAAAACAAAAAACGCACAACTCCAACGCCAACTCGGGCTCGATCCGATCACTGAAATCCTCCATCACGTGCTGCGAGGGCGTTTGCGCGTACTGCAGCTTGTACGCGAGGTATTCGACGACCTTGGCGAGGACGATCCCGCTGTTGGGAACGCGGTTTCAGCGTTTCCCGGCGTCAGGAGAGGGGGAACGGGGCGCGGTGCGTACCGTTGGTGGATGGTGATCGTTTGGGTTGTGGATTCGGTGAAGCTTGCTTTTTCATGGGGGAAACGTGATGAGTTTGGTGTGAGGATGGGAAGAGCATGCGGGAGGGGGGGAGGGCGTACCGTCTTCACTGAGCGACGACTTGATCATTCCGCTGCCCATGGCCATTTCTTTCCTGTCCGCCCGAGTGTGCGTGAGTGCGCGAGTGAGGCGGTGGGCGGTGAGAGGGGACGTACGGAATGACGAACGAGTATCCGTCGATCGAGTTGAGGCGGACCCATGACGGCGTTGGGTCTGGCATGGCTGCTGGGAGGTGCGCCGTGGATGGAGGGGGAGATGCAGGGAGAGCGATCTAATGGAAGCGAGAGGACGACCGAGGTGAAACAGCGCGCGCACGCCGATCGCCGTCCCCCCTCGGGTTTGCATCCGCGCCCAAGCCCTCGCTCAAGTCTCCCTTGTTCGCGGGCGGGCATCCCCTCGGACGCTGGCGGGCGCATCCCATCCACGCGCGATGACCGCACCCGCCAAGTATGCAGGACTGCCCGATATCGTGCGTGCCTCTGGTGCCCCGGGTCGGCCCGCGTGACGCTGATCCCAACGCGCCAAGGACGACGCAGCAGACGTGTATGAGACGCACGACCCGCCGTCCATCCATCCACAGGTGCGGTCCCTTCCTCATCGCCATCCTGCACACGGGACCGGACGGCTGACGATGCGGAATGATCGCTAGCATGATTCAGATTCGGAAGACTCGTTCACGAGAGTCCGCAGCAAGGGGGAGCAAGGCGGAAAGGAGGTCGATGGACGACGGCTCGTGCCGGGGAGGGGAAGGGTACGCCGCGTGTTTGGACGATCAAGGGAGCACGGGAACGGTACGCTTCCTCCTTTCCACCCTCCTCACCTCTGACCCCCTCATTGTCTCCCGCACGCACACAGACGACCGGAGCGACGTCTCATCATCATCAGAAGAAGAGGAAGCATCCGATCCATCAGATACCGTCCTCGTGCGCGCAGCATCACGCATGAGGGAGACGCCTCGCGCGCGCCTCCGGAGACTGACGTACGAGATGACGCAGCTCGAGCGCGAGTTGCAAGCCGAGGAACCGACGCCCGGCGACGGCGGCGGTGACGGCGGTGGCGGGACGTCAAGAAAGACGACGCCGGATAGTCGCAACGCGTTGAGGCAATTAGCCGAGCTGAGGGATCGCGCCGAGCGGGTGCAAGCGCGCGTGGGGCCCGTGTCCGTGCCCGGGCGGGCGGGACAGTTTGTGAAAGAGGTTGTGCAGGGCCCGGCCACGACGACGAGCGGGGAGGAAAAGACGCGAGGCGAGGAGCCGGTGGTGTCGAGCGACGCGAGGGGTAGCGCGCACGTTGCGGAATTGGATAGACGGCTGCACGTGCTTGAACGCAGGATAGGCACGGGTACCATCGATGAGGTAGGTCCCCACCTCCCCTTGTTTTTTTTTGGCAAAACGCACACACACTGAACACGAGCGGACGCGGTTTCGCAGACACACCTCGCCGACTCGATCCTCGCCACCCTCCGTAAATCGACCGCCATTCAATCCCTCCTCATCAACCCTTCCACCCTCGACGCCGCCTCCCGCCGCGCCAAGGTGCTCCTCGCGGACCTTGCGCGTGCGAGTGCCGCCGCGGGGAAACAGCCGATGACCCCGACCGCCGCCGCCTCCGTCGCCGCGGCGCATCCAGACGAGCAAGTCAAGATCCAACAAGTATACGACCTTCTCCCCCGGTTAGATCCCGTCCTGCCGATCCTCTCGCCACTTCTGACGCGTCTTCGCGCGCTCGCGCCGCTCCATGCAAACGCCGCCGCGGCGCAGGACCGCCTCGTCGCGCTCGAGCACACGCTCGCGCGTGCGTCCCAGCGCGAGGACGAGGCGCGCAAGATTGTCGCCCGGGTCGAGGACCGGTTCGCCGAGAACGCGCGCGTCGTCGAGGCCAACTGGAAGAGTGTCGAGGTCCGGCTAGCGGATTTGAGCGAACGAATGGAGAGACTGGGAGGCGCTTAGCAGCCTGCTGGCGGTGCGTGCGTTTGTCTACGTGAAGCATGGGATACAATGGATTATACAACAAGTGTCCGCGTGTGAGATCCGCTCTGCGTGTTTAGGGACCCGGCCGACAAGGAGGAATCGTCCATGATTATAGCTTTTTTCATCTCCTCGATCCATCCCTCCTAGCTATTGAGATTCTCCGACGACGCCTTGGCGCCCGGCCGAAGCTCGTCATATCGCGGCGGCATCTCCCTGCGACACTCCCGTCAGCGCGTGAAACTCTAACCTAACCCTATTCGGCCGAAACTTACACGACATCCCCTTCATCTTGCGGCCCGGCATCCTCAATCTCGCCCGCATCCTGATGCAGCACGAACCGCGTCGCCGGCCTTCCGTCCGGTCCCACCCCGGCACCCGTCCGTCGTTTCCGCGTCGAGTTGGACCGTGCCGCGACCGCGCCGCCGCCTGCGGGAGCCAACACGGGCGAGCTCTGACTCGTCGGCGAAGGGTACATGGCGGCGATTGGAAGCTGTCCCGCGGCGAGCTGGGGTGACCCGGTCGTCACGGACTCGCCCATGGAGGACATGCGGTTGGCCTCGGATGCAGCGCCGGCGGCACCGAGCACGCCAAAGTCGGACATGCCAAACGACTGGCGATTCATGGTCCCCGCGGCGCCGGATCGACTGGTCGTCGTTTCACTCATTTGCGCGCTCTCGTGGCTCGTGCGTGTGCCCGGGATGCCCGAGGACGCCGCATATCCGCCGAGGTACGGCTGCGGCTCGTAGCTTCCGGGGGAATCATCGTTGGTGTTGTGCAAGTACTCTTGGCTCGCGCGACCGCCCTGCGGGTCATCCCCGGCCCCGAGCAAATCCATCGTCGCGGGCGTGTTGCGTCGACTCCTGTCAAAGATGCCGGCACTCTTGGCGGGCGTTGTGCCGAACATGTTTTGGCCGCTGTGGCCGTTCCGCTGTCGTCGTCGTCGTCGGAGCAGGCATAGCGCGAGGAAGAGGATGATGAGCAGGGCAACAACGCCTCCGACGACTCCGCCGACAATGGCGCCAATATTGGTTTTCGAGGATTTCCCGTCTGCTGAACCGGGATCTGATCCGCCGTTATTCGCTTGATCTGCGGACGAGGTGCTGAAAAGTCCATTAGCTCAAACCTCAAAGCGGAGACACCAAACATACCTTCCCGGCCTTCCGCCTCCTCCGCCGACACCAGAGACACTCGCCGAAGTTGACGAGGAAGCCCCGCTCGTTTGCGACGGTGCAGCTGACGACGTGATCGACGCCGGACTATCCCCACTCAAACAACTCGAGTCCCCGCCGCCGATGGTCCATAAGCCCGTACTGCGCCGCACGCTATCAGCCCTGGGCCGCGACCGAAAAGTAAGACGCATAACCTCACCTTCCACCGGTTCCGATCGGCCCGGCATTAGGCATCGTCAACACCATGCGCGTCCCCTCGCGCACATCCACGCGCCACGTATACGTCGTCTCCCCAGCACCCGGGATCGAATGGATATTCCAGATATCGCCGCCGGGAATCATACCAACGATGTGGGCAGGAGGGGTATAGTTGGCTTGCCAGGTGATATCGATGTTGCTGCATTGACCCGGGTTGTCTGTTGAGGTGTAGAAAAAAAAGTCGGGCAGGATCGAGCCGGGTCTGGGGAGTTGCGGAAAGGTTAGAAAGGGAAGTGGTAGGATGGGCGGCCCTTACGCTCGGAGGCACGACGTATTGTCGGAAGATCCAACCGCTACCATTAAGCAATGTCAGTATCGCCGACGCGTTGGCCGTATCCCGTACATACTCAGGACATCCGTCACCCCTGTCCCCGGATACCCTTCATCATCCCACATGACCGCCATGAAATCCATCCCAGCCGGCTGCGTAAAGTTGTCAAACAAGTATGGCGACGTCGCAGTGGATGGTAGCGTGATGTTCTGGATGAACCCTTGCGGTGAATAGGTCACCTATCATCACGCTATCAGTCATCATCTCGGCCGAACGGCACAAGTCGAAGGACGTACCGGCATGAGCAGCAAACGCAGCGTACCCCGTGCCTCGCTCCACGTCAAATTGAGCGGCTGGCATTGCGCCGGATTGCTGATGTAGTATTGCAGAGCGCGAACGGACGTTGATAGGAGCCAGAGCGCGAAGAGCGCCGGCTTGATGGCGAAGACGTGCATCGCTGTGAGACCGATGAGACCGTGGGACAACTTGCGAAACGCTGATGCTCTCGAGGTCTTGAGAGGTCGAAACGGCCAATATCGATCGCCCTTTCACCCAAAAACCAAACTGTCTCCTATCCCTATCGCCGCGTTCGCTGGAATTTGATCCGCGCCGGCGCAAAATGACGTCGCGAAATGGAAGAATGCCCCTTTCTCTCTGCGTGTGGCGCGTTTCAACCAATGTCTCGGAACGGGGCGGTGCTTTTTGGAGACGAGTAGATGCTTGTGGATGAGTGAGCCTGGACAGTAGATCCCCCGTCAATAATGTAACGGATGTTGTGCGGATGGACAAAGAAATGCTCCAACGATCCCGTGTCGAAGAGTGGTCCAGAGACGGTTGTCGAACAGCTACTTGAGCTGCGTTTCGTCGATTATCGCTGCTCTAGCCCAAGCAACTCCGAATCGTCCGAATGCCGATACTGAATGCACACCACAATTAACTCCGAGGAGACTCGTGCAAGGCCACTCGCTACGACACCTCTATACCATCCAACACATTCACGAGCCCGCAAACGTCTCCCGACTGACCGTATCCCCCGGCAGATCGAGAACCGAGGCCCTGCCATCATCCATACCCCTTCTTCTGGCCTCTAGCCCATCACCCTGTTCTGCTGCGGTGAATCTCCTAGCGCAAACGTTCGGTATGCACAATCGACGTGGCCAAGCGAATTCTTTGTTTATCATCTGATGCATCCTGCGAGCTATTCTGCGTGATAGCGAAACTCTGTGCGTGAAGGAACCGGCTCGGCAGGCATCGTTCGGCTGGATTTTCCGGGTGGAGGTGTCCAGCGTACCAGCGTAGCGCCGTTACAGTGATTCGTATTGGGTCCGATAAGGCGGTGAAGCAGCTGGTGAAGCTGGCGGTGAAGCGGGGCAGGGAGCGCTGCAGGCCAAAGACGGCAGCTGCGACAGCCGATCAAGAAGAGCTGCAAAAAGGGCCTCGTTTCATTTCGTCACACTTGGCGAAATTGGTGTCCCGAAGGTGTATCCACAGCTGTATGATAGCTGTATCAGCTGGTATCAGCTTTGGATCCGCTCTCTGAATCCGCTTTGCTCACGTCTTGCTGTTGGGAATGAACAGTGCGCTGTATAGTTGTCACGTAGAGGTTGAGGGAAGGTCCCGAGAACTTCTGCAAAGGTCGTCTGTGTTACGCTCATGAGCATGACTAGTGGAGCAGACCCTCATAGCGGCAAAAGGGAGATGCTTGATCTTGGTGGCCATCTGCTATATGCCAATCAGTAGTCGACGAACAGGGAGCTGAACACTGTGCTGAAGCAGTACCTGGAAAACGATCGACAGACACCGCTGTAGCTATAAGAGTATTGAACCCAATATGGGTGACAGGCTTGTATAGCAAAGAGGACCGGAAGAGACCGCAATATGACGTACCCCGGCTTCAACATATGGGAGCGTACTCGATCCTGCTGATCCCTTGTGCCAAGGTCCGTCAGGCAAGGCGCGCGATGGGCAAGATAGCCATACCTTGTGCCCACGCAAGCTGCGAAGAATCAAAATGTTCAGGCCCTTTCATGACCCAGGCTGTGTTGCGGAGTGGCATGGACGGCTGAGTGAAAAGCGGGCTCTGCGAAATGCATCGATTGCTGCCAAGCTCATATACTTACTCATATAAACCTAAATGATATGACTGTAGACACTTGGTATCAGGCGAGAGGGAGCTGTCAAGGAAGAAATAGCAGATGAATGTACGTTGACCGGAGTCACCGGACCAGTCGACGATCTCCGATGGGTTGGCAAGGGTGGAGAGCTGGTGGAGGATATGAGGCAAAAATGAGGTGGCAGCCTAAGAGGGTAACAAGCAAAACAATCGGGCAAATCAAGACGTCATCAGGGATCGAACGTACGTGCCATCCGTGCAATCTGTGATACTGCTGTAGAGTCGACTGATATCGTAACCGTCCCGTGCGTGGTCTGATTAGCCGCTTCGAACCGCAACTCGAGCTCATGCTCAGGTATAGCGGATCCATCATCACCTATCGCCCAAGCATTTACGCTCTATCCTCCTTTCACACTATGTCGCCTGTCGATAAATCGAGAAGACCATCAACGACTGCCAAACCGATCGTCGTCAAAGCGGAACGAATTTCGGCATCACCACCCCTTCGCTCAGTATCCCCCGAAGAAAAGCTTTCCGCTCCCACAGACCCACGCGATATCGACTACCGGGCCCATCCCGAGTCATACAAGATTCTGCGAGGGGAGATGAATGTATTCAAGACGCAGCCGTATTCGAATGAACTCAAGGCGCTATGGAGATTCAAGGACGAAGCAACGGCTCGGAGAAGCTCCGCGGAGCTATATGCAAAATTTGAGGAGTTCAGGTGAGAGGAACCGTAGATTCCGGATGGAGCGCTTGCTCACGCCATCTGCCGTTGAATAGGGATAATGGCAATTTTGTAGGGTGAGCGGCTACTAAGGAGACAGCCCTTCGAAGCATGACTGAACAGTGGACGTCAGTATGGATGTCACCCGCAAGTTCATTCAGATGGGACGCACAAGGTCCCTCCGATACGCCCTTCGTCCGGGCGGTCGAAAATACGACAAGACGACCGGCAAGGAGATGAAGCGAACTGGCGAGGTCGCGGACAAGTCCAAGCTCGAAGGCGCCAAGATATTCGAGGCGTGCTTGAAGCGGATCGAGGGTGACGAGGTGTATGCGAAGGCAAAGAAGAGTTGGGGAAAGAACGACTAGGCGGGAACGTCCGTTCACCCTGAGCGAGACGAGGCGAAGGCACTGCGGGAGAATGTTTCCGTATGCAGGGAGTGCAACCTCAATGCACAGCATGTTCGTCGACGCATATACCGGGAACTCTGGTACTGGAAGCTGCCCATAGAGGCCTTTTGAAGCTGTAAGTGGTTATACGCCCGATAAAGCTTTTCCATGCTGACGCTGTCATTCACCAAGGAGGCTTTCCTCGTTTAGTCGGGACGTCGGAAATACCTTAAGCCTCAAAAGAGCGGCAATGCTTGTTGCAGCGGGTCCGGGATATATTGCCAGTACTTAATCGGCTCGAGAATGCAAGGGCAACAAACAGACAGTCTGACGCATCGCCATTCGACAACAGTCGGTTCAAGTCGAACTGGGAAGTGCTGGTTCTAACAACATTGATGTCGTCATTGCGCGCCTGTCGTATAGAAGGACGACACGGGTATACCTTGACGTTTCCCTTTTCTTGTCTGTGATGCCGTCCATGAGTCGATGTATGACGTCGCCTAGAGTTGTAGTATCTTTGGCATACAGTCAAGCGCCATGGGCTTTGTCATCTGCGGAAGGAAACGGCTCCGCCCGAGCGAGCGCAGTCGATGTACCTTCTGTGACTTGGCAAAGAGAATTGCCTTGCAACACGTATAAAGCAGACTGGACTCTCAAGGTAATCGAGTTGGGGACGCTCGCAAGAACGGTAGTGTACACCAGTCACGAATAGACACGGTGTCCTGGCGCGCGTTCCTCTTGCAGGACGCGTTTGATGAAAATGAGACATTCACGGAAGAGACTCGAGATCCTTGACTTTTGACAACTCGGTTCCAACCCATCATTCTGGTTGACATCTCTGACCGCTTCCTTCACGCTGACATCACTGCTCACGGAGTGCGCGACAGGCGACAAACTCGCATCAACTGGAAAGCCAACCGAAAAATGTTCATCGCTCTGATAGGAACACCGAGTTCGGGCAAGAACACCATTGCGCAGTACTTGATCTCCAAGCACGGGTTCAGGCGTATACGTCTCGCAAAAGCGGCCAAAGGGAATTCCAGCCCGGATGGAAGTGGATCTGATGAGGAGGTGGCTCTACAGGTATGTCATGCATTGCGGATATTGACTTACAGCCGAATATGTGGCTAACCGCTAGGACAGCTCAACGATCTGAACGGACTTCACATCGATGACTCGGGCTCCTCAATGACCTCGGAGCCACTGGAGTTTTTGAACGTGGGCAAGCTCCTGAACACTGTGACGAAAACCTGGCGGACGAATTACGTTACCACGGATCTCCAGGATGCTCAAGATATCGAGCAGTTTGTCAAGCGGCCGTTTTTCCTGCTTGTCGGGGTAGACGGACCGCTCATGACGAGATTCGGGAGGGAAAAGGCAAAGTCAGTCTCTCATCCTCTCCACCATCACAGGCCATTGACTGTTCTCACGCTTCATTGTAGAGCACAGGCCAGAAATCAACCCCTGGATTTAGAAACCTTCATCGCCGATCACGACACACTCATGCAGCACCTGCCAGTACCGTTGTGCCAGTCGGATGCGCGACCCCAATTACACTCCAGCGACAGTAATATGGCCGACATCCCGCCATCTATCTCGCCGAAAGGAAGCACTTCGACAGATGCGACTAGCGCTGGTCTCAAGAAAGCTCTGGCGTATGCCCAGTTACAGGTCATGAACAACTTTGCGACTGTTCCAGAGCTCGAAGCACACCTCGATACTTTGAATTTGACAGACGGCGAGAGGCTGAGACCAGGTTGGGATACGTATTTCATGGTACGCCGCTGGAAGGCACACTGGACGGCACTGACGACCACTACAGACACTCGCGTCGCTCGCATCCTTGCGGTCAAATTGCATGAAACGTCGCGTAGGGGCCCTGTTAGTTCGCTCGAAACGGATTCTCTCGACGGGATATAACGGAACTCCCAGAGGACTGACAAATTGCAATGAGGGAGGATGCAAGAGGTGTAATGGGTCCGCAAAGGGAGGCGAAGCTCGTGAGTGGGACGCAACCTCCTCGCAATCCGATCGCTAACGTCGAGCAGTCAATGAATGCTTGTGTTTGCACGCCGAGGAGAACGCATTGCTCGAAGCCGGAAGGGAGCGAGTTGGCGAAGATGCGATTCTATACTGCAACACGTGAGTGAACCGATCTTCTGGGTCCACGCCGGATACTGACGAAACCTTACAGATGTCCATGTCTTCGTTGCTCCGTCAAGATTGTTCAGACAGGCGTCAAGGAGGTCGTGTACAACCTCAACTATTCCATGGACGCGCAAAGTGCCAAGGTGTTGAAGGAGGGAGGCGTGATTCTGCGTCAATTGGTGATGCCACATACTTCGACATGAGGCCGATTGTAGATCGATCACAGAGCCTATCGTCGACGCGGTCTGGCTCTCCGTTGAATACAGACTGGCGGGGAGTGCGCGAAAGACGCAATGTTTCGAGCCGAGCATATGGCATACACATGTATTGGCGATCAGTTTACGGAGCAACCCGAGCCTCTTGACCCAGTTCCCAAACTACTTCCAAGTGTCCCATCGACATTTCTCGAGCGGACGGCCATGATCCGGAAACCCAGTCTATATGTCTACCTCGGTCCTCGCTATGGCTATAGCTATGCCTCTTACTATTTATCAGCTAGGCTTCCGCAACACCGAGATTTCCTTCCGAAAACAAATGAAAATGAGGTCTCGATTACTTGTACGAGTATCTTTCTCCTAGCTCCTACCGCGAATATTCTCTGCTTGCCTGCTTCAAGACATCCACCCTCTTCCGTCCCATCGTCGATCGACCAGAACAGTCGTCCTGCGCCCCATCGGATCCTTTCTGAAGCAACTCTCTACGCGCCAGTCTGAGCCATCTGCAACGGCTTCCAGATCCGCTCTCAGCCTGTTTGTGAAATCGCGCAGATCACACGGACGAACGGTGTAGAGGTGGACACGGCTCCTAATGCAGACGACACCGTCTCATAGCGAGAGAACCAAAAATATCGAAGCGCCGGAAACTGTACCTCACCCACCCTCGACGAGCTCACGAATCATCGCGGACACGGACAGCGATCCTTCCTCAAACGAAAATCACCCACCTCCTGTTTTCAACGAGAACAACAAAAGGCCGAGAGTAGCCTCTCCCGTCGTAGCCACTGCCTCCATTCTGTCGAATCCTCCACTCCTAGGTCCAGCTGTGTCGACTCCCGGCTCATCAACAACCGCAAACCCAATACCGTCAGCCGTGATCGAAGGTTCTCAGCCGAAACGAGCAATGTCAGAAGAGCATCTCAGCAGTCGAGGAGAATCCCCAGTAATCAACCTGCCCAATGGTCAACCCAACGCAGCAACAAGCGTGACCAAGCTGTCAGAGGTTACTTTTCCGGCTGAAGGCGCAGAGACAGTAGTGGCTGACATGAAGCCCGTTGATCCAGCGCAGACGGAGGTGGAACAGGGGAGTCGAGGAGTCACGAGCACGGAGTCAACGATACCGGCAAGAAATCAGGGCATGTCTTCGGACAGCAGGCCACCTTTGAAGGAGCAGGTCGCTCTCATTCGAGGTATGTCTAGTCTGGAAGTAGTCGACTTGGCTGACATGACACCTTGTTCGAATCGGAGCTGCCATCAACGCGGAGCTAAAACTCAATCAGAAATGGTACATTGTACCGTCCTCGTGGTGGTTGCTTCTGCTCCATCTCGCTTTGCCAGAGGAGTATCCTCGTCTCCCGAAAGCCTACGCCTCGTTCAACAAGGACACAGATTCCGTTTCAGCGCCCACGCTCATCCCGTTGATTGACGTCTCGTGCTATGCGGCAGGAGGAGCTCTCACTGCGACATCTGCAGCCCCCGGACACGAGGGATTCTGGAGGATTAAAGCCGGACTGCGCGAATGGCTCGAGAATGATCCGCTTGCCGGCCCGTCGGACGGCAAAGGTAAGGGCGATGAGCAGGAGGATATCGGAAATGGCGGTGACATGGTCTACGTCGAGGAGGCTGGATGGAAGAAAATCATAGAGTGGTACGGCGACGCCAAACCCGTATCAGGAGTCATGCGAGGGACTCGGCTGTTACCCGAAGAACTCACTCTCCAGATCGAGCTCAACCCGCCGAACGTGGTCGTCCATCGCATTCAGCCTTCCGCATCTACCGAGCCGGCAGCGGCATCGACGGGACAAAAACTCTTGCCCTTCCGTGCTGCGTTCTCCATGAACACAAACCTCGTCAAACTGCACGCCGACATCCGCAAAATGTTTTTACCGGATGACAATCGTTTCGGAATCGCTCCGGGCAATAAACCGCCAAGTCGGCTTTGGAAACTTGAAGTCCGTCCTCGGAAGCTCGCCGACGCTCAGAATCGGACGATCACAGGCAGCGGCCAGCCCACCCCAACCGAGCCGGTCTCTACCGGTCGACTGTTGCCTTCGCATCTGGTGTCGGTCCTCGGTGGAGATTTGACACATCGGTTCGAGTGGGAAGGCAGCGACGACTCCAAATCGAACAACAGCTTGGCGGATGAAGGCGTACTGAACGGTGATGTCTTTGCTCTCGAGATAGCAGAAATCGTTGACGGCAAACCAGTTTGGAGTGTCATCGCAAACGAGGATGGAAAGGCCGTCGAAAAGCTGGAACCTTCGCCCGCGCCATTGTTTAGTACCCAGCCGCGATACACTGGGTCTGGTTCTGCCGTCTCAGCCGACTCTATCGTCACCCGGTCAAAAGCTGCCCCAGAAGCGAACAAACGCAGCGGTGTTCGCGGTCTGCGAGGTTTGCAGAACCTCGGTAACACATGTTTCATGAACAGTGGTCTGCAATGCCTGTCGAACACACCCGAGCTCAGCTTGTACTTTACCTCCGGTGCCTACAAAAAGGAGATCAACAGGACCAATCCCCTGGGCATGAAGGGCCAAGTAGCGGACAAATTCGGTGCGTTGATCGAAAACATCTGGGATCAGAGCGCAGCGTCGGAAGGATCGAGCAGCCGATCATTCTACGGATACGGCAACTCGATCGTTCCCCGGGAATTCAAGTCAATGATTGGCAGGTTCAACCACTCGTTCGCTGGATATGGACAGCAAGATACCCAGGAGCTCATTGCATTCTTGCTGGACGGTTTACACGAAGACCTCAACAGGATCTACCAAAAGCCTTACATTGAGAAGCCAGATTGGAAGGACGGAGGGGACGAGGCAGATCTTGCTCTCTTTGCAAAGGAGTGCTGGGAAGGGTACAAGAAGCGTAATGACAGCGCGATCGTCGATCTTTTCCAGGGTCAGCTGAAGAGTACACTGGTTTGCCCGGATTGCAACAAGGTATGTTTTATGCCGTTTGAACGTGAGGCACAGGCTTACGAGGGGCTCTGAACAGAAATCAATCACGCTTGATCCAGTATGTCGACGTCGTTGATTCACTGCCAAGCTTTGCTAACAGTCGCGGCTCAGTTCATGTATCTCACAGTTCCAATTCCCCAAAAGAAGACTTTCAGCAGAGAAATCTATGTCGTACCGTTGGATCCTAATGCCCAACGAATTTCCGCAAGTCCAACTATTATCAACGAGAGTTTGTCGCTAACATCATCCACCATCAGGTGCAAGTCCAGTACACGTCATCTACAACATTCACACAGTTAAAGCAGAGAGTCGGAGAGATCCTCGACATTCCGGCTACACATGTATGTTCCCAAAGATCAGTCTGTCAAGCCTTGATTGACAATGGTATCGTAGCTTCTCGCGGTTGACGAGTTCAAGTCCAACATCTATCAGTTCTGGGTGGACGACCACCGAGTCACCGAGGCACGAAAGGATGACATCATCGTCATGCACGAATTGCCTACCGATGTAGCGCAAGCCTCGCGTGGAGTCACTGCCAACATGGGCAAATCGGTCATTGTTCCCGTCTACTCGCTCAGGAAATCGTCAGAGGCCTTCAGTCGGGATCAAACAATGGGTTTCGGCTCCCCATTCTTCATCGCGGTCAGCAGAAGCCAAGCCTCAGACATGAATGCAATTTGGGATGCTGTCATGGGGAGATACGCCAACTCGGTTGATCATCAAGCCGAGGATGATCTTTGGGCATCTTCATCAGCACCAACATCGACCGACGACCAGCTGGCCGAAGGCGTCACCGAGCATGTGACGGGTCTGCACATAGCAGAGAGTGACTCGGCAACAGCGACCTACTCCTCGGATCAGGCGTCTACAGACGGCCCGTCCGGAACTGCGGACAAGCGGAAACTGCGTCGAGACTTGTTTCAATTGTCGTTTGCCACGGCAGGCGGAGGCGATACCGATCAGAAGAGCGTGTTCTTCAAAGGCACTCCCAGGAAGTTGCTGACACCAGAAGAGAAGCGTACCCAAAGGCGCAGCATGCTCAGTCAAGTCACATCGGCAATCCAGAAGAACTTTTCGCGGCCGGGATCCGATGACGAAGAAGAAGCAGCACAAGACGCCCTCTTGAAGCCCGGAGACGCAATCTTCTGTACATGGGAGGATAAGGCGGCTAGACACTTTTTCAACGCTGGCTACAGAGGTCGATATGGAACGCAAGACTCTTATGTCTCGGTCGTAGACCCTGCTATCAAGACGGAAGAAAAGAAATATTTGGAGCGCAAGAAGCGCGGTATCACGCTCGATGATTGTCTCGATGACTTTTCAAGGATAGAGACTTTGGGCGAGAACGATCTGTGGTACTGTTCCAACGTATGCCGGCGGTTTCTCTGGGGGTGATCAAGCTGACATACTGCATTGTAGTGCAAGAAGCATCAACCCGCGTCAAAGCAGATGGAAATATACCAGCTTCCCGATATTCTAGTGATCTGCATGAAGCGATTCGGGTCAAGCGGATATTACAGAAAGGTCAGTCGTGTCATCATTAACCTCTGTGCGTACTGACTGATGTCTTTCAAGATCGATGAATTTGTTGATTTCCCGATAGACGGACTCGATATGGAGGAACGTTGCGACGAAAGAAGGGTGGCCAAGACGTTGGTGGCTCAAGGTAAAGATCTCGAAAAGTACGGCATTGATGGCAACTTGGAACCATTAGTATATGACCTTTGTAAGTGGTACAGCGACATGGGTTTACCATGGCTGACATCCTTTCCAGACGCCGTCGACAACCATTATGGCGGCATGGGAGGCGGGCACTACACAGCGACATGCAAGAACATGCAGGATGGCAAGTGGTACAAGTATGACGATAGTCATGTCAGTCCTGCTGCAGGGGAAGCAGACATCAAGGTCAGTGGGGCTTTCGGATATTACAGCATAGTACTGAATACAGCTGTCCCCCGCAGAGCTCGGCCGCGTACCTCCTGTTCTATCGAAGGCGAACATCAAGACCAATCGGCGGCGTCACCAGACAAAAGATAGACGTGAGTGTGTCGTTTTTTGACATACCCTGTCTGCATTGGGAGATCGATTGCTGATGGTGGCCTCAGGCGGAGGTCTCAAACAGGTCTCAAGCAATTGAATCGATATCAGGTGTCCTAAATCGAGGTACGGTGGAGACCACGGAGACGTCATCCAGTTCAAGCTCGGACAACGAGATGGCCGACTCAATCACCGCCAACACCAATCTCGCACGGATAGATGACGAAGTGGACGAGCTCGACGATGACGACAGGACCTTGGATTCATTGGCACAAGAGATTGAACGAGATATGGAGAGTGACGGAATGCCGCCGGCGTACTCGCCTTCACTTAGACCGGACACGCCGGACTCTGGCTTTGCGGACGTTTCAGGATTTCAGGATTCCTCTGCGGGTGGAGCGGGCACGGGATGGACCGGTTCCTTGGAGCCGACAGGCAGCAGCAGCGGCAACCCGGGAAGCAGCTGGACCCACGTCGAGTGGGGAACTCTGGGCAAGTCCGCTCCGCCGGCCAACTCATCACGTACCAGTAGCACGGCAGACAATTATGTCAAGGTGGACGCAGAGGACGATATGGTCGTGGTAGAGAAGGAGGAGTAGCATTTTCCCTCCTTGGAACTCGGCTTCATTCGGTCTCTCTCTCGTCATACGTTGAGAAAACAGTCGTACGCCGACGGCGACGTGTACAATAATTTCGTCATATCTCTTGTGAATCAACACATTGCAGCATATCATATAATTCTGGCATCTTTCGTCGCCCAGTGGTGCTGGTACGGCCGCGCTGAGATCACAATGTCAGTGTAACCCTCGTCTGAAGAAAGGCGCTGGATCGTGCACTGCCCCTCATGATATTGCCTATGCTGACAATGCAGACGGTACGGTCCTGGTCCTGGTCGATGCCATGCAGGATGGCAGGCGATCAAACGATCAAAATCGATGTCCCGCTTGATTCGTCACCTCAACTCGTTCATGCCGACCGGCTTTGCTTCCGAGTCGGCAGCGGGCCTCGGCATTACGTTCTCCGAATGCTCCGACGCTGCTTGTCGCGCATGCGGATGACGGTTTACAAGCTGGTGCCAGGTTGTCTCCCCAAAGTTCTGTGCAATTATACTTAGCACCTTCGCGAGCATCACGTACACGGTCTCGACATTCTGATCTATCAGCAAAAATGACCTTCGAAGCAGGACCTGGTCTGCTCCTGGTATTCATGGACCTCGGTGACAAGGTCACAGAGTCTGAATTCCATGGTGGGTGCCCGCTGAGTTCCGGCTTCTACGATCATCTGACCGATATTTCGATGAGCAGAATGGTACGGAGAAGAACACATCCCCTTAAGGACATCCACGCTCTCGACATTTCACACCGCAACCCGTTTCGAAGCCGCAGACGGAGAACAGCCACAATGGGCGGCCATGTATACAATCAGCGACAACAAGGTCTTTGAGAGGGAAGAGTACACCAAGCTCAGGGCTAACAGGAGCCCAAGGGAGGCAGACCTCGTGAACAGGCTTAATCTCTTGGATCGAAGGGTAGGTCTCCGAATTTCATACAGCTTCAGACTGCTGACATCCTGCATACAGATCTACAAATTGACCTCGGACCCATCAGCGAACCCTGTCCCCAAGTCAGAGCCTTCCGCCCTCGTCATCTACACGGCCCTGACTCCTTCCAACTCTACCTCGACGTCGGAATTCGATGCGCTTCTCGAGTCCGCTGAACACCGGTATGCCAAGTTGCCCGGATTCATCCGTGTAAGGAGGTTTGCAGCGGTGGATGTCGGCAGGACTGGCTTGAGCGTCCAGCAAGGCGAGAAGAAGGATGTCGGCTCGGTTCTCGAGGTTGCTGGTGAGTCGAAGGCCCATACTCTTGGTACTCGCTAACATGTTTCTTATTGCAGAATTCTCGGACGAATCTGTCCTGAAATCCGAGGGATACCAGGCTCTAACGGCTTGGTACGACGAAGCGCTTGAACCCATGGTATCCTACAAGAACCGACGACCGTTCCGTTTCTACAAGGATTACGAGCCCACTGCGGCGTTGAAGCAATAGGTTTCAGGAGACTCGGCAGCAGTTGTATGACATCAAGCAATGGACAGCCTTTGCATTTGCAGTGACATGACCTGCCAGTACTCTGCGTGCGCCCTTTGTACCGCAATCGGATCTTCTCCTGCCTGGACTATCTCTGCGGGAGTTTTTGCTCCTCCGGTGGCCTTCCAGCGTTCTGACAGAGCGCGCATGACCTCCCCATGCGTGGCTTTGGGCATCGCGGCCTTGGCTAGCTTCATGTTTTGCTTGAGGAATTCTAGACTCAGCGAAGTTAGTTTGGTCGGCCCGCGTTGGTATGAGAGAACACACCTTGGAATGGCGTACTTCCTGCTCCCGCTGCTCGAGTCTTGAACAAAGGTCGAAGTCTGCCTCGACATTTCCCACAAGCCTGTGTTTCCGTATCAATAGCTGCAGGGGAAGATAAGATTCTGATGTTTACGGGACGGCTCGTGACTTACACTTGGAATGTCTGCGATATCTGTAAGGAACCGCCATCGCTATCAGCATTGCCTCTTTCGAGCCACGTGAGCGACTTACATAGCGTCACAGCCGTCTGTTGTGCATTCCCACTCGTACTGGTGCGCAATGTCAGTGGCGCTTGAGCGGCTCACAAATCGACGTACCTTGTAAACAATCTCGTAGGAATGTTTCGTCTTAGGGAAGGAGGTTGTTCAGCGGATCGATAAGCGGTCCTTTGCGGTCGCTTACGGTCACCTCAATATCCCTTCTAGCTTTCATGACCTTCTTACCCCTGTGAATAATCATCAGAACTAGCAAATCTGCGAAGAACATAAATTGACGTACCAGGACTTGAAGACGGCGCCATGCGGATTCTTCATTTCGCCCGATATGACCCAGGTGGCGACTACGGAAAGAAGCAGCTCTAAGCGTCAGCGACAATTCGCTCAATACGTCTGGTATCACTACTCACGATGACACATCTCATGAGCTACGGTGTTCTTCAATTTAGCTTGCATCAGAGATTGCGGATCAGCAAGGGCATCGCAAAGGAAGGTGGATCTCAGCGTACCCTCGTCGTCTATCACCTTCTCCGAGAGCTCGATTCGTCCCTCGTGTTTGTAACTACCATCAGACTGTTTCATGCTAAAGCAGATGTCAGCATCAATCTCGCTGCTGAGTGCCGGCCCTTCCGACTGACCGCTTATGATGAGCCCTTCCTGCAGTGGTCAAAAGCTTGTTGTTCCACACGGGAGCAACTTTCCATTCCTTGACCAGCTTGTCCTCGAATACCAGCTTATCAAGCTCCTGCATGATATCCATCGCCAGTCTCTGCTTATTCTCGTTCCAGCTTTTCTTCTCGGCTCGAGATTTCCTTGGGGTTTCTGACGGTTGTAATCCGGCGGACGGGGCTCGAGGGCGAGGTTTCGGCCGCGCTCCGGTGGATATGTTCGGCACTGGGTCGACAACCTCCTCGTCTGATGTTTCTGTGAGGTCGACTGTGATGCTTGCTATGGGTGCTGCCTTCTTTCTAGGTTTAGGAGTCGTCGGTGAATACGTCAAAACATAGGCGTAGGCATCTTCCGAGTTTTCGTCTTCATATTCGACGTAATCATCGTCAACGATAAAGTCGGCCAGGCTACCCGCATCATCACTGTCGTCATCCTCTGAGTCATTGCCGGTGGATCGAGCCATCGTGTCGAAGAATTTGGCCACATCGTTCTTCTTTTTAGGCTTGGTCCGAGTCGTCCTTGTCTGCTTTGCCTTGGGATCCAGTCCATCCACCTCTTGTTCTGCACATGGGTCGTCCCCTATGACTTCGACATCGATCACTTCATCCGCTTGTGTGGAAAGCGGGAATACGACGCCAGGGTGTTCTGATTCTTCGTCGGAGGAATAGACGACGCGCTTCTTTAACTGCCTGCGTGGTCGGACTGGCGTAGGAACAGGCGAGGGGAGCTCGGATGCCTGTGTCTCACTCTCCTCGACGTCGTAAGTACGTCTCGAATCTTGAGATGGCGCAGGAGGTGAAGCGGAAGCTCGGATGATAAATGATGCTTCAGAGAGTCCGTCCGAAATCTCTGCGCGTTCCAATTGCAATTGAGGGTGGGTGATAGGGGAATCTTGAATGTATGATCGTCGAAAGGAGCTGTTCGCGGGGGAGAGCACGACACCTTCAAGGTCCGATTGAGAGCTCTCCTCATCCTTGTCTATTGCGAATTTCGGACTTTCATTTGGCGGTTGGGTCTCTGGCTGATTGACGGCCTGTACGGGTCGTAGGGGTGTGAATAACAGTTTCGGCGCTTTCCTTTGCGGAGTCTTCATTGGCGTCACAGCATCAAATACGATCTTGCGCCTTAGGGGCGTTGAAGGGTCTGTGTTAGTGGCAAACGAGCGTTTGTCACCATGCTGCTCTAAGTTCTCTTGATAGATGTCACTCACCTGTCGCGGGTACTTGTGACGCAGACCCTGCATCCTCCAATAGCGTCGCTTTGTGGTCCCCGAGATCCGGGACATGCCCTATCTTACCTACACTAGCCCCGATCGAGTCGATGAGACCGAAATCATTCCGGAAATCCTGTCCTGTTAAATCCGTCAACGGAAGATCGACCGCCAAGGTCCTTTCCTGCTCGAACCGTTCGTCCAATTCAAGTTTGTCGAGATAGGCGAAAAGCTCGTCAAGCTCCTGAGGGGTGGCCATACCGAGTGGAGAGCTTGATACCCAACGCTACTAGGTCTGCGCGGATGACCAGGTCCTGAAAGGCAGCAGAGGAATCATTCAAGCATTAGCTGAAACTCGATGAAATCAGGTTGAACGATGTTCTACCTACTCTAGCTGGTTCGCCGTTGCGGTCACGTGATCGGGCGGGAGCCAGACCTGGCCGTCAGCCTTCTTGCACTCTTGCTGCTCACAGCGAAGCATCCCATTCCATCTCATCATACTAAATTCTCTTCCAGTCAAAGCAATGAAGATGCGCCATGAGAACTGCAGGGGACCACAGTTGGTCAAAATGCACTACGGGACAGCAATTTGTGAAGCCAGAATTCGATACGATGCAACAAAAAGATATGATCCATGTTGAGCTCCTCCTTGCTCTTGCTTGATAGAATACGTATGTCGTCATTCCCACTTGACGGAAAGGGCAAGTCGTGCTCTACCTGACTTCTATTGATACATCATGATTTGTAACCCTCGAAAAGCCGCCCTTTACAGCTCCACCTTGGCGGTGTGCGTTTCACCGACCGGAATCTTTGACTGAACCTTCTCGGCACCCTGGTTGACGGACCATGCGGTCTTGTAATCCGCGGACTTGTTGACGACCACGGTGATGTGTCCGATCAGACCTTGCTCGAGCACACCGCCGAGGAACTGAATGTCGAACATGGACTGGTAACCGCCGATTTGGGAGTCCTCGAAGATGTTGAGCGAGTCGACCCAGTTTCGTGTTCGACCTCGGCCGGGGAGGTCCTTGATGGGGTTGGTGACATATGGCCAGAGCTATGGGAGGAGATGTCAGATGGGTGTCAACAAGCGTGTCTGTAAGTCCCATACCTTGTCAACTCGGACGTTGATGTCATCTGGAACGAAGAATTGTCCGGTGTGCGCCATCTGGCCTGAGATGAAGGTGCCGTTGGGAAGCATCTCCCACTTGGGGTGGATTCGGGCGTGAATGTCTGCAAAGGCAAGGATTCAGTGTATGACCATGCTGTCGCAAACTGTAAAGCGTACGAGTAGCTCGACCGGTGTCTATGCAGAGATTAACTGATTAGCATATTTACCGACACCTGCGACGCTCGACTTACAGTATCCCGGGAAGATGGACGTGAATTCCGTCACACCGTTCTCATCGGTTGGCTGAGCAGCACGCAGCCATGTCTCCTCCTCGTTCGTTCGCGGGTAGGCCGAAAGCAGACCCTTTCGGTGACCCGTGGTTTGAGGCTGCTCGTCCACGAGGTGAGGTGCCGGATCCGGGTGACCGGCGTAGTGGCCGGTCGCGTTGGCGTGCCAGATGTCGACCAGGATGTTGGGGATCGGCTGACATGTCTCGACATCGATAACGCCGATGTTCATGACCTATACGCAAGGCGGCGAGATCAGCATAGCAGCGCGAGAAGCAAGGCGGACCTGTGACTTACGAAGAGCAATCCCGGTTCGAGCTCGGCCATGTTGTGCCTTACTGGGTGGCCGACAGTGTGGTAGTACGGACCCTCGGTGACTTCTGGAGCAAGAACACAGGTGTGGTTCTTGATCTTGCTTCCAGTCACGGCGTTACAAGCCAAGATCCGCTTGTCGTTCTCGTCCAAGCTCTGACCCTCGATGGTCTTGACCTTCGAGGCAAGGTCCTCCCATCCGCCCTCCACGAAGAGCTTCTTGTCCGCCCACGGAGCGTGGGACAATGCTCGTTGTGCCCATGAGCGTTGTCGTTCCGCGTTGTAAACAGCGATTTGAGGAGCGCAGAGGTAGGCCCCTTGTTGCAGGTTTGCGAGGGCTAGCTTCTGTTCGGCGGTCTCAGCCTTGATTTCGGAGTGGGCTATAGCAAAGAAGATCAGCGTGAGCAATGTTGAGAAGAGACGGTAGAGGCGACCCACCGGAGACCAGGGCGGCTCCTGCCAAAAGGGCGGCTGATACGGAGACTCGCATGTTGATGTTAGATGGGGTGGATGAATCTACGCTTGTCTCAACTACTATGTTCTTCGGAGTATGCAATAGCCTTATATCTATTCAGACCTCACGGAAGCCTGTCGCCCGCAACATCGCCTGTCTTATTGGCTGTCCAAAATTCAATTCTCTAGGCACGCCGAAGCGGCTGGCGACTGTCATGTGCTCAAAAGAAATGCGGGGACTCCGGTAGAAATCGCGCTCTATCGATGCCGACTCGAGAATCCGGCAACGTCGGCAGGTATGCTGTGGCTCAGCGAGCTGGTCAACGGCTCAGCCATTGGCTCAGACAGCTCGTCGCAGCGGCGAAATAGCAACGTTTCCGAAGCAGAGCTGAGCTGTACATTTTGTCGGGTCTCGTTCCCGGGGTCAAAGCTCTGCGGGAAATCGTTTGCGAAAGCGATTCTCAATCTTTGCCCATCCGCCGCAGGAGCCCGCAAGGATCTGCTACCGCAAAACACTCGTCCGCAAGGCCGGCACAGCGTTTACAGCCAAAAGCAGTCTTTCAGCCAGTATCTTCGCTCACAATCGGTTCCAAATCGGGTCCCCTTAGCAGGCAGAAGGCCGTCTTTTTCTGTTTTCTGTCGAATGAAAGGTGGTTCGTCCTAATATAGAAGATAAAAAGGAGTCGCGGCCCCGGCCAACCCGAAGATAGCCGGCGCACAGAGCGCTCAATGGGCTAGTCCGAGCGTCGTCCGAATGTCCTCCGCTGGGGTGTAACCTGCTCTGTCCGGATCAAAGTACAAGTACATTCAGTATTTCCACGACAGGCAGACTGCTCATCGTCAATCATCTTACTCTGACACGACAATGCCATCTGTCATGAACCGTGCTTGCTTTGGCGCCTTCCGCTCAACCTCGGCATCCGCCAGGGTATTGATCACCTCGGCTAGCAGCGTCGCTCGACGACCCGTCCCGGCGACAAGCTACCTTAAGCCTGCCCTCATCCAGACTCGATCGTACGCGCAAGTCGGAACACCGCCGAAGAGTCATAAGGTGTACGACAGCGCCGCTGAAGCCGTCAAGGACGTCAAGAGCGGCGATATCGTTCTCAGTGGAGGTATGCTATGGATGTCTGCGCTGAGAGCCCTTTACTAAAACCCATCTGCAGGCTTCGGTCTATGTGGTGTGCCGAACACTCTTATCCAAGCATTGTCGAAGCGAAGCGACGTCAACAACCTTACGGGTGTGAGCAACAATGCCGGTGCCGGTGAGAGAGGTCTTGGCCTGCTTCTCCACACTGGTCAGATCTCCAAGATGATCGCTTCCTACATCGGCGGCAACAAGCTCTTCGAGTCGAAATACCTCAAGGGAGAAATTGATCTCGAATTGACACCGCAGGGTACTTTGGCAGAACGAATCCGCGCTGCCGGTGCCGGTATTCCTGCATTCTACACTCCAACGGGTTTCGGTACCCCCGTTCAATTCGGAACGGTCGCCATGCGAAATGGTCCGGACGGCAAGGCAGTGGTCTACCCACCAAAGCGAGAGACTCGAGAATTCAAGGGCAAGCAGTACTTGCTCGAAGAAGCCATCCAGGGCGACGTCGCCCTCATTCGAGCATGGAAAGTCGATGAAGCCGGAAATGCCATCTTCCGATACGCCGCCCACAACTTCAGCGGTGCCATGGCTCGCTCCGCAAAGCTCACCATAGTCGAAGCGGAAGAAATTGTTCCTATCGGAGCTCTGGACCCCATGCAGATCCACTTGCCTGGTGTCTACGTCAACAGGATCGTCAAGGCCACCACGCCAAAGCAGATTGAGACCGAAACCTTGGCTCCTGAGCCTGGAACCGATACCAAGGCATCTCTTGGATCCGGAGAGGCCCGAGCAAAGCGAGAGCAGATCGTCAAGGTGAGTCATAGTACTCTGCTACCGTAGACAACGCTCATTCGTCCGGTACAGCGTGCCGCTCTCGAGTTGCAGGACGGTTACTACGTTAACTTGGGCATCGGCATGCCAACTCTGATTCCGTCCTTCCTCCCCGAAGGACGAAACGTTTGGCTCCAGTCTGAAAACGGTATTCTTGGCATGGGCCCCCTGCCGACACGCAAGCAGATGGACGCCGATATCATCAACGCCGGCAAGGAGACAGTTACGCTGGTTCCCGGTGCTTCGACATTCGACAGTGTGGAGAGTTTCGGTATGATTCGAGGTGGTCACGTTGATGTTTCAGTGTTGGGCGTAAGTGTAACGCGTGGTATCGATCTGACTGAAACTGATCAAACGACCTTAGGCCATGGAGGTTGGTGCTAACGGTGATTTGGCCAACTGGATTATTCCCGGGAAGCTTGTCAAGGGTGAGATCAATTCCTCCTTATCTCCGCATTCATACTAAATTCTAGTCCATAATAGGTATGGGTGGCGCTATGGACTTGGTATCGAACCCAGAAGCAACGAAAATCATCGTCACTACCGATCACTGTGACAAGAAAGGCAACCCCAAGATTCTCGACAAGTGTTCCTTGCCTTTGACTGGATCCCGATGCGTCAGCATGATCATTACAGAATTGGTGTGTAGGCCGTCATCCGATGCCTGATAATGACTAATTTGGCTTTCTCGACTCAGGCCGTCTTTGAGATCGACCGAAAGGCAGGCAAGATGACGTTGAAGGAATTGATGCCAGGAGCAACGTTGGAAGAGGTCAAGGCGAAGACGGCCGCCAAGTTCGAGATTGGACCCAATGTCGAAGAGACATCTGTATAAGGATTGTTCGTCACGATAGCGCTATGACATCCATCGCATAAATGCAAAGCGTTTTGCCACCTTCTCGAATGAGTAGGCTGAAATGAGTGGAGACCTTGACAAGCTAAGATTCGCTTGAGCAGTTTTTATTTTACACGTAGAACTTGCTTCCAATGAGCTGTCATCATAAGACGGCTAGTCAAATGCTAGCAGAGGAGTCCAGACCCGGCATCCTACTCGAAGTAGATCATCGTTTGACACCCTCGAAACGCCGACCTCTTGCCACCGCCGGCAAAGCCTCCGCGGCGCGATTAGTCAGCAAAATGGATCATTCCATTCAGCTCTCGAAAGCGCGACGGTGCATCAAGACTCATCATCCTCGTCTTGTCTTGGACTCTTACTCCGTCTCTGTCGCATAGCATAGCGAAAGCGAATCGCACAGTCCCCCGTCCACGTTGTCGACATCAACAACGTAGTTGGCGCATCCAGCCAGAGTAGCCTGGCGAACCCACAGCGAAGTCGCGCAGCTTTTCACGATCGACAAATCAGAACAATTGCTAGTTAAACAGTGAACGTTTGTCGGACCACCCATCAGTCATAGGACCTGGAATTTCGCAAGCATCGTGGGTTGAGTACTAGGCCTCCCGAAACCTTATGCTGATACAGGCGAGCTTTCAGATCTGACGGCCATTCAAATAGGAGGATAGCGAAAATCACAGAAGGACTGCATTATGGAGGTACGTTTTGACATTGCTGATGATTGATGTCGGTTGTACCTGATCGAACGGCTGACATACGCTATCTCGCAGGCTATCCTTGATTTCTCCAAGGACCTGGACATTGGGTATGACCCAACGAACGACGTTTGCCCCTATTTTCTGCTTACATTTGCCTTCAAATACCAGTCTTCTTGACCAAGTTGTCCAGGTGTTCTACACAGGAGTGGGAGCCGAGGTAATCATACCCTTCTAAGCTATCTCGATACGATACTGATCGCTGTTCCGTTCACGCCTGTCAGCAACAAATGGCACAACAGGTCCTCACGCAGTTCCAGGACAACCCCGATGCTTGGCAACGGGTTCCGGCCATCCTGGAGACATCGTCCAATATGAACAGCAAGGTACGCTACGACCCCTCAATGCATCGTTCCAGGAACTGATCAGGATCGCATTTGCGTACAGTATCTGGCTTTGCAGATTCTCGAAAAACTTATCCAGACCAAATGGAAGGCTTTACCCGTCGAACAGCAGCAGGGTACGCTAGTAATGCTTCCGATCTCCGTCATGCAACGCTGATATCTTTCTTGAGCAGGTATTCGAAACTTCATCGTCCAGACGACGGTCGAGGTCTCGTCAGATGAAACACGGATGCGGAAGGAAAAGGCGTACATCAACAAACTGAACTTGGTTCTCGTACAGGTACGTCAAGACAGATCTGAGAATTTCCCTTTACTAACATCCCTTTCAGATCCTCAAACAAGCATGGCCGCACGACTGGCCCACTTTCATCCCGGAAATCGTTGCGTCATCCAAGACAAACCTCTCACTATGTGAAAACAACATGGTCATCCTCAAGTTGCTTTCCGAAGAAATCTTCGACTACTCGGCTGAACAAATGACGCAGGCGAAGACCAAGAATCTCAAGAACCAGATGTGCGGTGAATTCAGCGAAATCTTCCAGCTGTGTAGCGAAGTCTTGGAAAAAGCCCAGAAGCCGGCGCTCATTCGTGCAACATTGGAGACCCTCTTGAGGTTCTTGAACTGGATCCCCCTCGGATTCATCTTTGAGACGCAGTTGATCGATCGGCTGACCGGCCGATTCTTGGAGGTGCGGGAATTCAGAAACGTCACCCTAAAGTGTCTCGCCGAGATCGCTCAGCTCGACGTGTCGGCAGAGTACAACGAGAAATTCGTCAACATGTTTGCTGCCGTCATGACCGCCGTGAACAACATGGTTCCGCCCAGTACAGGTATGTTTCCAGTACTTATGGCCGACGGATGCCACTAACGCAGGGGTTTAGACATTCGCGCTGCGTATGAGGACTCGAACGATGACGATCAGCAATTCATCTCAAACTTGGCCATGTTCCTTACCAACTTCTTGACGGTTCATTTGCGCCTCATTGAAACACCAGAACAGCAGCCTCTTTTGCTGAATGCCCACTACTACTTGGTCAAAATCTCTAGTGTCGACGATCGGGAGATCTTCAAGATCTGTCTGGAGTACTGGACCAAGGTATGGGAATGGATGTCCGGATCTGTACATCAGCTAATAAGGCGATATTCGCAGCTTGTTTCGGAGTTGTACGAGGAGACACAGTTGGCACCTATCATGGGTGACATCAACCCTCTGATGGCGTTGAACATTACCGGTTCTGGAATGGGTGGCATCGGTAACGTTGGCATGAACGGTCAGAATCTTCGGAAGAACGTCTACAAGGACATCCTTTCCCAATTGCGCATGGTCATGATTTCAAAAATGGTCAAGCCGGAAGAGGTGAGAATTCAGTGTGCGCGTATCTAACATCAGCGCTGACCCGTTTCTCAGGTTCTGATTGTCGAGAACGATGAAGGTGAAATCGTCCGAGAGTTTATGAAGGAAAGTGACACTATCGTTCTCTACAAGAGCATGCGCACAGTACTAGTCTACCTGACTCACTTGGACGTTGCCGACACGGAGGCGATTATGACAAGCAAGCTTTCCAAGCAGATCGACGGTAGCGAGTGGAGCTGGAACAACTTGAACACGCTGTGTTGGGCAATCGGATCCATCTCTGGTGCAATGAGCGAGGAAGTCGAGAAACGATTCCTCGTCACTGTCATCAAGGATCTCCTTGGGTTGACGGAAATGAAACGTGGAAAAGACAACAAGGCCGTTTGCGCTTCCGACATCATGTACATTGTCGGACAGTACCCTCGTTTCCTCAAGGCTCACTGGAAGTTCCTGAAGACTGTGGTGAACAAGCTGTTCGAATTCATGCACGAGACCCATGAAGGTAGGTTCTAAATGAGGGTTTCTTATCGACGCAAAGCTGAATGCATCCTCCGCATACAGGTGTCCAGGATATGGCGTGTGACACTTTCATCAAGATCTCGCAGAAATGTCGACGCCATTTTGTGATGCAACAGGCGGGCGAATCGGAACCTTTCATCGACGAGATTTTGCGAAACCTTCACAGGATTACTCAAGATCTTTCGCCCCAACAGGTACGCCGTCTCATTGCTGTTCTCGAGTCCCGTGCTGACCCTACGAGCTTTCAGGTTCATACCTTCTACGAAGCCGTGGGTTACATGATCTCGGCTCAGCCGCACAAAGCTGTGCAGGAACGCCTGATCGAGCAGTTGATGAAGCTTCCGAATGACGCTGTATGTACCGCGATTGCTCTGTGTGTTCTTTGCTAATTCATCATGGCATGCAGTGGGACTCTCTCATGCAGCAAGCTGCAGCCGGCGTGGACGTGCTGGACAACGCTGACAATGTCAAGATACTGTCAAACGTCTTGAAGACAAACGTTGCCGCTTGCGTTGCTATTGGACCATTCTTCCTCCCCCAGCTCGGTCGTATATGGTTGGATATGCTCGGTCTTTACGGCGCGGCCAGCAACACAATTAGCGAGGCTGTTGCCACTCAGGGTATGTTCTGTGCTCTTCATACCAAGTCTGGGCAATCCCTTCCCTAATTCCGCAATTCCAGGTCTCGTTGCCACCAAGACTCCCAAGGTCCGGGCTCTGAGGACGATCAAGAAAGAGATTCTCAAACTTGTTGAGACTTACATCCGACGAGCCGAAGACCTGGAAGGCACGAACGCCAATCTCATTCCCGGCTTGCTAGAGGCCGTCCTGGTTGACTACCAGCGCAATGTACCCGCAGCAAGGGACGCCGAAGTCTTGAACTTGATGGCTACAATCATTGGCGTTCTTGGCGTAAGTAGATCTGTGCCTTCACTACGATTGTTGCTCATCCTTCTTCTCAGCCACTGTTGACGCCGCAGATCCGCCCTATTCTGGACGCCGTCTTCGAACCCACCTTGAACATGATCAACCAAGACTTTGCGGAATACCCCGAGCATCGAGTCGGTTTCTTCAAAATGATGCGTGCCATCGATGCGTCCTGCTTTGCCGCATTGCTCGAGCTGCCCCCACCACAGTTCAAGCTGTTCATGGATTCCATCATCTGGGCTATCAAGCATACGATGAGAGACATTGCCGAAATCGGTCTGAATTGTGAGTGTACACTCCAAAGCCCTGAATCGGATGCTGACGATCATGTTGTCAGTGGCTGTCGAGGTTTTGCGAAACTTCTCCAAGACCGAAGCGGCTATCGCCAACTCTTTCTACCAACAATACTTGCTTCCGATGCTAGGCGATGTATTCTATGTTCTCACGGACGCCGATCACAAGAGTGGTAGGTATTAAGGAACTGGCCTGAAGTAACATCGCCTCATCTCACATGTCAAATTTTATCAGGCTTTAAACTCCAGGCTATGCTTCTCTGCCGATTGATAAACCTGGTCGAGACAAATCAGGTCGGAGCACCTCTATGGGACCCTGCCGTGGTCAGCGATCCCAACATGACAAATCCGCTGTTCTTGAAGCAGCACATGGCGACTTTGCTGCAAAATGCATTTGGCCACGTTCAACCGTAAGTTGCGATGATCACTCAGTCAGCCCTAGCTAATCCCATGCTGCCGCAGTGCTCAAATCAATTCCTTTGTCCAACTGATGGCCGAGTCCTCGGGTGACTTCGAACGATTCAAGTTGATCCTGCGAGACTTCTTGATCTCCATCAAGGAGTTCTCTGCGACAGACAATGCGGACTTGTATATTGCTGACAAGGAGGCTGAACTTGAAGCCAAGCAGAAGGAAGAAAAGGAGGCCGCCATGCGGGTTCCGGGAATGCTGAAGCCTTCGCAGATTGATGACGATGCGGAGTTGTGATTAGATATCTTCCGAAAGCGAGACCTGGAGGTGGAATTCAGAATATTCCCTGCGATCAGGTGATAGGCTTAACATATCACACACCACTACATACTAGTGAATGTACCAGCGATCACTGATATGATAATCAATTAATGATATAGACATGTCCCTCGCATGATCATAGGGTATGCTGCTATCACTGTCTATTCGTCCCCCTTGGCCTTTTTCGCTTTCGCGCCTTTACCCCACTCGCCAGCTTTCTTGCCCCAGTCCTCGCGCACGCCCCAGACATGCTTCTCATCAATCACCGGCGCCGGACCATGTTCCTTTTCTGATTTCGCTAGACGGCTCGGTCTGGAGTATCCGGCTTCCTCTGCGAAATCTGTGCTGGGCGAGTCTTTCATGGCCACGCTCTCGCCTTCTGTGCCGGTCGAAATCGAAGCCATAGGCACGGCCATCTCGGCACGGCGGAGTGCCTGCGCGGCGACCATGTAATCTGGGGGAGGTGGTGGCTTCGAGAGCGCTATCTTTTCCCATCGGCGATGCGTTTCACTGAGCGGGAGCCATTCCTCTTTGGCGTAGTAATTGCTTCTGGTCATCTCGATCAACCTCGATACTGCTCGTTTCTGGGAGGCGGTCAGACCAAACAGGTTCATTCCCGCCCAAGAGACTCACGTAGGCGAACCGCTCGTCTTCTCCTGTAAAGATGGAAAGACTCTTGAACGCCGCTGAAGTCTCCTCACTAGGGTGTGGAGCCTTTGCCTTTTGCGCAAACATCCTCGAGGCATCTCCTTGCCCCTGTGTCGCCGTGCGCTGACCTTCACCGGTATCCAACTGATGCGATGTCTGTGCGTTGTACGAGGAGACGTTTGGCCTGAAGGGAGCGATGAGGGCATCGGAGATGGCTTCTTGTGACATGATGGTTTCGTTGGACGTCTCGTCGCCAATCTCAAGAGCATCTGGGAAGAAAAGGTCCTCAGGCTGAGCTTCAGCGTTGATGATCACTTTGCAGCGAGATTCATCTGGAAAGACACGTTAGCGAGGATAAGTGGCGGGAACATTCCTCCTTACACAACGCATCGATCAGGTTGATCAGCCTTCGAGCTTGATTCTTGTCCTTCAAGTATAAGAGTGGTACATCATCGATAATGAAGGTCTCGAACGTCGAGGCAAGGGTAATGTAATCGGCGCTACCGAGGGCCTAGATGGTGCCATGAGTGATATATTGCGCGTCATGAATAGGCTTTCCGCTCACCTCTTCACAGAGTTCGGCAAACGTGAATCTCGCAATCTTATCGACCGCCCATGGCACCTGGACCTTGCGACCATACACATTGACGCTCGACGGCACCCCTAACAAATGTCTCAGCGTTAACATCACACGCTGATCAGATTCAAGAAACATACCCTTCTTGCCGCCCGTGACCTTCTCTACATACGCCTCAAACCCATCCCGATCACCGACAAACCAACTACCTCCTCCCGCCCGCTTCCGTTCCGCACGGTCCTCCTCGGATCGCCCGAGACGGAAATCACGGCCACCGTTGACCTCGTGTACTTCGCACCGGGTCTTGAGCGCCGACAGGAAGGAGGCCATGCGTTGCCTTTGGATGCCGTGGTGGTAGAGGTCTTCGGGGAGGCGGTTCTGTAGAAGGTGGTGATTAGGCGGGAAGAAAATGCAAGGAGGGAACGTACGGATGTGGCGACGATGACGCCGCCGAGGCGCCAGTACCAGGAAAGGACGTCTCGAAGGAGCGAAGCGGATGATGCATCCACGAGTTGAAGTTCGTCAAAGCTGCAGAACCGGGATCAACGACATTCATCTGAAGGCCGCAAAGACTCACTAGAGCACATGATACTCCAAGATCATATCCTTTGCAATCCCAAACGCAATACTCTCCTTATCCTCCTCACCCGTCGTCTTTCTCCCGACCAGCCCACCTACACTGGTATCCGCCTCGCCTTTATCAAACGCTCCTCCCGCAAAGACGGATTTCCACCCCTTTGCCCCGGCCTTTTCCATATTTCCGACACGCTGGGCTGAGGAAACACTGGCCATTCGTGCTTGCGTCCGGCGCCAGACATTTTGGTACAGCGAAAGAAGGAAAGGATGATAGTGCTGCCGTGATTTGTGGGTCGTAGGCAACAGGCTGAAGAAGAGGGATAAAAGTTGGGACTTGCCGGTGCCGGGCGGACCGGTGAGAAGGATCCCCTTGGGCGTCGTCAGCGCCTCGAGCTCTTCCTCCCCCGAGAGCACCTTGACGAGCGCGCGTTCCCGCTCGGTCGGCGTCTTTCCCGTCGATTCGGAGGAGCCGTTGGCGCCCTTGAGACCTTTCCACCACGAGGCGCCGCGACCTTCGCGTTCGGCTTTGATGGCTTCGCGCGCGAGAAGGGGTGCGTCGGGGGAAAGCTTGGCAAGAAGATCCAGTGGCGGGGTGTAGTCTTGCAGTTCCTCGAGGAGTTTCCTAAGCTGAAGCAGGAGTTCAAAACCATGAGTTCCCAGGAAACATGTGAAGTGTTGAGACATACCCGCATGACACATCGCACTTGTTCTTCGTCCCATTCTAAGAGTCCCCTCGCAACGAGGCTTCGATATACCTCGAGAATGTCCCTCGACTCGAGCGCAACAGAAGGTTCTTCAGCGGTGTGGGTTGTGGCTTCTCCGGCAAGCTTAGGAGAATCTGGGAGCTGCGTAACGGAGATTGTGGGTTGTTCAACGAGCGGAGCGGGAGTTGTCGTGAGGTGACGGGGTTTGGAGAACGTGCTGAGCGTTCCGGGAAGACGAAACGATGTTGGAATGGTGTTCGGTCGGGACCAGAGCGCTACCGCGCCGAGGCGTCGAAGATTCCGCATTATGTTTCTTATCTCTTTCGCAGTATGGGCCGACTGATACTATACCGTCCGCAACATGTTAGGGCTGACCATGGGCTGAACTTTGAGAATCTGTGCCGACTGACGTTTGCTCCGATCCCGCGCGAGTCCTCCACTTTGGGATCGAGACGCGGGGCTCCGGCGTCACGTGATCAGCCGAGTCAGGCTTTGTAATTTTGCCCGTGTAGCACCAGCCAGGTGAATTCCGGTAAAAGGACTGCAAAAGCGAGTGCAAGGTGGCAAGTCCTTTTCCCTCATCAACGTCTTTCACATCAACCAGACATCATGGCAGACCACGATAGCTCTCACGTGTTCACCTGTATCTCGTGTGCCGTCGCATTCAATGACCCGGCACTCCAGAGGCAGCATTTCGCCTCGGATTGGCACCGGTATAACATGAAGGTGAGTGGCGGTCTAGTGCATATCGAAGGGACTGGTTGCTGATCGGGATGGTCCTTGTGCAGAGACGTGTGGCGTCGCTTCCGCCTGTCAGTGCCCAGAACTTCAACGCCAAGGTCCTAGAGAGGCGTGAACAGACGGCCGTCAAGCCTGATCCTCGAGACATGCAATGTGATGCTTGCCGGTACGTTCTTCTCTGTCCGCCATTTTTGCACAAGACGCTTACAATTCATTTGGCTCTCGCAACAGCAAAGCATTCGCCACCGAAAACGCATATCGTTCGCACATCACCTCGAAGAAGCACCGTGTCGCCGAGGCAAAGTGGGCGGAGCAGCAGGCCGGAAGGGTCAAGATTAGCGAGGGCGAGAATGTCCCGGGGGAGTTTGCACATGCACGGGAGATGCAGATGCGCGCCGAGGAGGATGCCAAGGTTGCCGAGACTTCTGGTGGCGTCGCTGAGGCGAATAAGTCGGAGGAGGTGGTGAAAAAGGCGGAGGAAACGGCGGAGGCGATGGAGCAGAATGAGGCAGATGAGGAGGAGGAACCGACGATGGAGGAATCGATCGAGGCCAAGATTGCACGTGCGCGAGGCCGAATTCCGCCCAATGGATGTCTCTTCTGCAACCACACCTCCGAGGACATTGAATCGAATCTCCAGCACATGGCCGTACAGCATTCCTTCTTCCTGCCCGATACAGAATACCTGGTCGACGTCGAAGGCCTGCTGCAGTACCTTGGCGAAAAGGTTGCGATCGGAAACGTGTGTCTCTACTGCCCGGCGAACAAGATCGACGAAGATGGACACCCGGTCGGGAACGAATTCGGAAGCCTCGAGGCTGTGCGCGCGCATATGAAGGCCAAGGGACACTGCAAGCTTGCGTATGATACCGAATGGGAGAGGCAAGAGGTGTCCGAGTACTATGACTTTGAGGCCAGTTATCCTGATGCCGAGGAACGGAGGGCACGGCGCGAGGCGAGGGAGGCTAGGAGGGCCGAGAGGGCGGAGAGACGGCAGGCAAGGGAGGAACGAAGGAAGAGTCGGGCGGAGAGGGATGCCGCTGAAGGGTGGGAGGAGGTGGATGAGGATGATAACATGGTCGAGGAGGTGGACGAGGTTGTCGAGGAGGCTGAATCCGAAGACGAGGAATCCGTCATCTCGGACGACACGGATTCCGATTTGGATTCCGAATTCGAAGAGGTAGGCGCCGCCCTTGCGCCCGATGGACTGTCCCTGCGTCTACCCTCCGGGCGAACCCTCGGCCACCGATCGCTCAGAGTCTACTACGCACAACACCTCCGCCCACTCCCGGATTCCGAGAACCCGGACGAATCCAACCCGAACACGGCCATCACGACCAAGCTCCGCGCCGTTCGTCAACGACTTGCTGATCCTACGGCTGCACTGATCCCGACCGCCGGTGGCTCGGGTGGATACGGACGCGGACAAGAGGTCATGAAGGCGCGGAATGCCGGCGAGGCTAAATGGGCCAAGAAGATTGCGAGGGATAATCGAGATATCAAGAAGCTCGAGGCGCACAAGACGCGCGTGGCGATCAAGGTCCATAACAGTCAGAAGCACTTCAGGGATCCTTTGCGTGAGTTGAAAGTGAGATGGTGTCTGAGACGGTTACTGATTATGCTTTCTGTAGTGCAATGATTGTGCGTTTGCGACGATCTGCTCTCGGTCGTGCGACCAGGACAGTGGTATGATAATATGTCTGTAGTATGATTATGATCATGTTATGATAAAGATATGTTCCATTCAACATCCATGAACGCCGCGTCGCGTTTGATCGTCGAAGATTGGCAAGTCGGGTTAGCATTCGAAGACAATGGGACCTGATGTGGAAGGATATCCTCGTGGAGACGAGAAAGGGGTAGGAAGAAAGGTTACGGACATCGACTACCTTAGCAGTATACAACGATGACTCCGCTCATTGTCGTTGTAGCCTGACCACCTTGGTTGGACGCGGATTCACCTTTGGCCGAAGCCTTTACAGTGGAGTATTCCGTTCGACGACACGGGTCTATGGCGAACATGACAAACAGGTCTTGTCGAGAAATGAACGGCATGATTCCAAGTTCAAGCTTACGGCAAAGTGCTCACGCTTCTGGGCAAGTTTTTGGAGTTGGCAAATCCGACTCGTCAAGATGCCCGTCTTTTGCAGATCTTCCATACGATATTCTGGAAAACATCCTCAAAGAGCTGAGACATTGGGGAGAATACGACACCCTTTCGAAGGTCGCTCAGACATGCAGACGTTTGAAGGGTTTCGTGACTCCCATCTTGTGGAGAGACGTCATGTGGGACGGACGTTACTTGTCGCAACTGATGACGCGCCAGGCGCATGTCGGGCCTACATCTTGCGTCGGCTGGAAGCATCTCGAGTGCGCCATCTGGGATCCAATCGCCATGACCCACAGCCTGGCTGACTGCCATATCCAGACGGATTCTTCTCTCTGAGACCCTTCTGTTGAAGATATTGACGGGATTCATTCGGGACCTGCTCTAACACACTATTTCTGATGCGTTTCTGCAACCTCTCCCGCAACTTCAGTACATATCGGACGACCGCGAGCTTGTGATCCTAACGCAATCGGAGAATGGCTGATTCTCACCACCAGGCAGTTTCCACTACAGCCAACGGTGTTGCAGGTTTTGAAAGTCCCGGAATCAGCACTCGCAGCGAGTCCACACTGTTCTTATGATGCTACAGTCCATGGGTTTTATCCTGCCTTCGACTTTGGATGTAGCCCCCTCATTCGAGGTACCAAGCCACCCGAAACGCATGGGATCAGCGTCGCCATTGACATCGACGGCCTCGGTTTACCGGTCGATTGTACGGACATTGGGATTGTTTGCCTTCCAGGTATCGGCCAGATTCGCTTGTGTCGTTTGGCACGCTTGTCTCCGGCTGATAGACTGCAAGTCACCTGTCGGGTGTTCAGGTCCTTCAACAAGACCTACAGAATCTGTTGTTTGGAAAAGCAAACCCATCACCTGTTCTGCCTGAAAGTGCACTTGAATGCGCTTCGCGAAGTTGATATCTGGGTGTCAGTCGTACGTGGCCCCTCCGTAGTAAGACTTAAGTTTGCTCTGCGACTGTTTCGAAGTAAGAAAAGAATTTCTTTCAGTATGGCGGTTTTTCGGCGCATACACGGTGCCAGGCGAACCGGCACCATCCGCAATGAGATACGTAGAATTGGCGATGTTTGCTTTGGCTGCTGGAGGACAAATGGATCCCAAGGTTTGGGAGAATCAGTGGCGAGCTGGGTGCAAAGAAAAGTGGTGGAGGAGATAGTATATCCGGTTCGGTGAGGGCAAGCACAATTCGGTCCGGCCAAATATAACAGTTCAGTTGACTGGCTAAGAAACCGATGTCATTGTATCCAGCTAGAAAACGCCTAACATGGATCGCAGCGAAATTCCGCTCAATACCTATTCAAGGCTGATTCCGGCTCCCCGATTTGCCTTGTCAAACAGGGGTCGCCTGGTAGGTATCTCACAGGATCATTGGGGGTATCTTCAAGGGTATCAGTCACCGCTTTGAGCTTCGGCAAGATGTTGAGTCATAAAAGGTATGGGCCTCAATGAGTTCGGTGCGTGCTTTAGGTTGATTCTCTATAAAAGGCGCCTTTGCTAACGGGTAGAATCGCCATGAGATGTAGCAGTAGGCTTCAACAGCTCTTAGGCTCGATCGTATGCTCTCGACGCACTGGTCGAGCATCTAGTCGTCTTGCGGTCCATTCGTATCTGGAAAGTAGGTGGCCCCGCGTCGCTTTTTGCATCTCGCGAGCGTTGAAGAGTTCCTAGTCAGAGGCGCCCATCGAAGAAGGGGTCGTGTCCTGACAGTCGCCTCTCTCGACAAGGGCTTGTTGTGAAGTAGCGAGTGGTCTGACGAAGAGCGCACGTTGAACGCAGAACGTTGGGTCTCCGAATTTCAGTGCTTTGACTCCGAGACATCTGGCGCCAAGCGATAGGAGCGATCGCGGTCCGGGAAAGCGGTGACAGCTGCGGTGACACAGGCGCAGCCGTGGATTGCTATACCGCCGCACTCTTCCTCGCCTGTCCATCGGCTTCGACACAACGAACAACACACTCGCTCTTCATAGCGTGTTGGCTCTACTGAGATCGACCAGCTCAAGTGCAGAATACCCTGTCGCACGATGCCAACCGCGCCATGGACCAAACGGAAACATCGGACTTCAGACGCGCCATTCCCCGCTGGTCATGCAGTATCTGGCTCCTCTTCCTCGTCTCGGACGCCAGAAGAATACGAGATGGACACAGGACGATCGGGTGCAATTAGCCTCGGGAACGACGTAGAGGAGCACTTGGGGACCGGTGACCTGCACCATCGACGCCACGATTCTACCATGACGAATGAATCTTACGTCTCGTCGGATGGCGATGCTTCCATTAGGAAAGGCAAGGGCAAGGCGTTTGGGTTTGACGATGCGCTAGTGGAGGAAGACGAATTGGAAGTTCAACATGACTTGTCAGACGGAGGGCGGACAACACCCATGCAAGGACAGCGTCGGAAACGCTTTCGTTTCGGACAAGGCAATCATGATGGATCAAGCTCTGACTTGCCGCCAGAAGAACATCGGACGTTAAAGGAGCGCTTCATGCGCGGACTTCTTGGAGAAAATAAAACGACAGGACAAGCAATCATGCCGGACGGTACGCCCGTCACCCTTAAGAGCCTTTTCATTGCGGATGTCAAGGCTATAATACGGATCGCAAGGACCGCGGACTACCGGGTTGTCGCCCGAGCAGCTCTTCAGAGGACCTGGTGGAGTGAGTCTCAATGTCCTTTGGCCGACAGTCCAGGCTTGCTTACACTGTTGGGTCGCATAGAATGGTATGTAATTCTCGGTATCATCATAGTGCTATCGGTACTTGTCACCGTAAAGCATGATGCGATCATCATTTGGATCAGACCTGGCGCACAAAAGCTGAAAGAATGGCCGGCAGGCTGGGTACGTTGTCTGCCATGGCCAAGCTTCACTTCCGTCAGCTGATGAGTCACTCATCTAGATGATTCCGGTCGCCCTGCTCATCATCGTGAGCTTCCCGCCCCTTGTCGGCCACGAAATCATCGGAATATGCATAGGGATCGTTTGGGACCTTGATGTAGGATTCGCTATCCTTGCGGCCGGAACATTTTTGGGCGAATTGGCGACATGGTTTGTCTTCAAGGGTCTTTGTACCGGACGTGCTGCCAAGTAAGGCCGAGTCCTTTTTTCTCTCTGGTCATGAATCGTTTACTCATTCCCTTGCAGATTTCAGGCGAAGAATCGATATTATCGGGCATTAACTCAGCTCATTCGGGAAAAGAGTTTCCTTTTCGTGCTCGTGCTTCGTTTCAGTGCTGTACCTGGACACATCACGACCGCCTTGTCAGCGTCTGCCGGCGCGCACTTCTTTTCGTACTGCATGGCTGCCATCTTGGTGAGTGTCCAGCTCCGAGGTCCGATAATTCCGCTTGCTTAACACCGCTGTCTCCGTTCTCTGGCCATCCGAAAACAGACCCTGCCGTGAGTGTTTCCGAGTCGTGGGACTCGACGACTGAAGCTGATGGTCGATAATTGTAGAAAACAACTCTCCCTCGTATATGTGGGCACTGCGTTCGGAAGCAAGAACAAGACGACGCACACCGTATCGATTATCACATTGTTCCTCACCATTATTGGCACCGTAATCGCTGCCATCTACATCTACTACCAACTTCGCATTTACCTCATATGCCACGGAAACGAAACTATACAGGCCACGAGTTCTGAGCCGGAAATGACTCAGGTGTCAACGCTGGATGACGTTCAAGACTTGAACACTAAGCTCACAGCGGCTGGATATCCCCCTCCCTATCGACCGCGAAGCGGTACACTGCTCAGCGGAGAAGCGGCTCCTGCCTACACGACTATCCAACTCCAAAAGCACGAACGGCGACCATTCATCCACTCGAACTCTTCCTTTTTCGGCAATTCGAACGCGAATGCCAATCTCGCCAACTTGTCAAGCAATAGCGGGTCTCGAACTCCTTCACGCTCAAGATCGCTTGGTCATACTGCACAAGACGATCTGGAGGCGTATCTTGCATCGAAGCGCAGGTTGAGTCGCGAGCCTGTTGATACGCCACCTTACCGTGATGAGGACAGGGAACCGCCAACTTTTGTCATCGATACCATCGAAGATAGCTATACGGGCCGTGGGGACGACATCGAAAGAGGAACCAGAGGAAAGGCCGCCAAGGGAGAGGCATATCCCCCTACAACACCTGTCACAGGATCCTATCTTGTCATTCCGGATGAATATGAAGCGGGTCTGCAGGGATCATCGACTTCAAGCAGTCCAGGCTATCGACAGCGCTCCGCCACCGATGCCTCGCATATCTCGGAACAGCTCTTACTGGATCTTCAAGACACTACGCTACGCGTATCTGGCGATGACGACGTGTTCGTCCGAGGTACATCCTCCATGGACATGTGGCGGCCGTCTTCGATGACATTGAGCACAGCAGGTAAATTAGCCGAGGCCAAGCATGAAGAGCGGAGACAGCAGAGTCGTGATCGGGCAGGGCGGATGGGAGGTAGAGAAATTGCGAAAGACGCCGATGAATATGCGTCACGTCACGGCGTAAGCCGTCCGGATATGGGTAGAAGGAGGGGAGAGTCCTCGGCTGCGTTGTTGGGACGACCGGAGACCGACGCGTAAGGCTCAAGGAATCTCGATGATAGGTTTCAGGTCCCCAGGCGGCTGCGCTGCGTATCCGCCACATCTTCAGTAGTTGTATAGAATTATTCCCCGTGAGCAAATGAAGCAAAGGTCGCACCGCAATTGAATATTTTCGACAGACCTTATTCTCCCATTCTGATAGACAAGTGACCGCACCAGGCGGATCAGGTTACAGGTATACAATAAGGAAAGTATAGCTCAGGGGCATATAGCGACGTAGCAAGCGCTTAGCACTTGCGGTGACGCACTTTGTCTATGTGAATGCTAGATTGGTCGGAGTTGGGTTTTGCTGAAGGTACAATCCAGCAGCGGCGGCATTCAAGAAGAGACTAGATCGACGCTCGGACCGCTCAGAGACGGCGAGAGACTTTGTAGTCTCAGATCTGATCATATTAAAGATTGAGACACTGAAAGATTCTGCAATCGCGATATCAACTTACCTGGGCAACGACGGCAACTTCTTCTCAGGTTCAGCAGCTAGAATCTCATCATTCCCATCGGAAACGACCACCGCGGGCGTCGGCATCTGAATCGGCGATGTTCGGCCTTGAGCATATGTGGAAGCCGGTTCCAAACAGCTTTGCGGTACAACGCCTTGTTCGTTGAGAGCGGATTGGCAAAGGCACCAGCCATCATCGTAGGCCTGCACGATGGTAAGGTGATCACCAGGAACGATGACTAACACAAGAGTCAGACCCGACTTCAGAAGCCCAACAAAATTGCGGACTCACCTAGTTCGTCGTCCAAAGTGCGCACGAATCCCTGACGAACGACAACGGACATTCCATCCTGTAGAACGGGACCAACAGCCGCTTGTTGCGGAGCAGGAACTGGGCTGAACGTCTCTCCAGGGGTATGCGAAGTAGCGGTTCCTGGAGTCGGTGTGTACGGGTATCCCTGAGGCTGAG
Source organism: Naganishia sp. PG3902-1 (assembly GCA_023628075.1). Taxonomy (NCBI): domain Eukaryota; kingdom Fungi; phylum Basidiomycota; class Tremellomycetes; order Filobasidiales; family Filobasidiaceae; genus Naganishia; species Naganishia sp. PG3902-1. The sequence continues at coordinate 552,973 of JAMALH010000009.1, forward strand.
TCTGATGCGTTGGCGTTTGAGGCTGAGCGTACGGCTGATGATCGGCATAAGGCTGGTATGCATGAGCTTGCAAGTGCTGTTGAAATTCAGGCTGATAGGCTTGTTGACCTTGCTGATTTGCATATGCTGCCATTCCTGCTCCGACGCCCGCCAGCATCGGCTCCTCGTACGCCTGTTTCTCGCCCATCGCCCATGGGCCTCCATCCTGATCCTTATCCCCCAGATCTCGGAACGGCACCTGACCAGCTTCCACCTCTCGTTCCCCTCTGGCGCCTGCCCCACCGCTCGCGGAAAAGTACGATGTTCGATCTGTCCATGCCTGCAGATTGCCCGTTAGACGTCTGTTCGCGCGTCGTTTTCGTTGGATCAAGCGGTACGCCAGGAGAGCACCGGCAATGGCGACGAGGAGGATGCCGATGACGATACCGGCGATCGCGCCTCCGCTGATTCCTGTGGACGAGGATTCCTTGCCTGAAGCGGAGGCAGAGGCTGGTGCAACGATGTTGACAGTCGAAGAAGGACTCGACTGTGAGAGGCTTGACGAAGATGAGTGTGTACTGCTGGAGGACGTGATGCTACTGTATGTGCTGGTGGAAGTTCGGGCACTTGTAGATGTGGTTGTGGGTATCAAGGACGATGATGAAGAGGAAGAGGTCGTGAGCACTGCATCATTCAGACCACACAACGATGTGTCAGTCTTCGATACAGCACTGGAGCATCCTTGAGATCATTACGCACCGGCTTTGGAAGACGAGAGCGTGGTCGAGGTAGTTTTGACCGGAGCAACGGTCGTTGAGCTGACCTTGACCGGAGTAGAAGTCGTCACAGCCCCCTTCGAGCTTGTCGTGACTTTTTGTGCAACCGCCGAAGTGGAAGGCACTCGAGCCGACGTCGCTTGCACCCGTGTTGTAGTTGGAGTGACCGCTCTCGCGGTCGACGTCCGGACGGGAGCCACAGCTGTGGTGGAGGTTGACATCGTATTGGCAAGTCCTGCGGTGGGAGCTCCGGCACGAGCGTTGAGTTTGGGAAGAAGAGAGTTACTGTCGGACATGATGAGGAATATACTCGAATCTCAGGCGGGAAGTACTGAGAGCAGTGCCGAGTCAAAGGGAACACGGAAAGAACAAAAAGGACGGTAATTCGCGTTTCAGGTTGGATGTTTTCCAGCAGATCAGCGGGCAGGAAGAAGTCAAAGGATGTTCCACGCGTAACAAAGGTACTAGAACATCCCCTACATACCTGGTTGTCGAATGGAAAAGACCGGCCCAGGTAATATTATGTGAAAAACTGCGAGTAAAGGAAATTTTCGCACTCGATTACGCTTCCTCTGGTTCTTCACGGTACGATATGTCGTTCACTAGGAAGGTTATCGTCTGCTAGGCTCCGGTCTTGCGATAAGTCCTGCTCGGCGCGTCGTAACGAATGTTGGGAAACGAAGGTGGTTGTGAAGAGGCCGGAAGAAGCGGGGTTTTGGACGTCGAGCCCTGGAGATCACGGATCTATAAGAGTCGAGAGTCGAGGCGGTGGAGAGTCTGATGGCGATGTTGAGGACTGATGCTCCATACCTCGCGCAGAAGTCGACCAGCCCATTCCTATCATTGTTTACTCCTACACCACCATCCCTCCCCGGAATAGCGCGAAAGTTGCCGTATTCTAGCGCCCGATCGCTTAAACGCGAGCTGTTTTGTTTATCACGCGTCTTGCTGTGCGTGACCGAGCGGGTGCCGCAGGGAAGGACTCTGCGACTAAGTGGTTTGGGCTGGCTGGTCATGTACCGCAAGTCCTTGCCACCGGCTTCACTACATGCAGACTGATTTAAGAAGAGTTCTGCAAACTTTGATCGCCGATACGCACGCCTCTCATGAAGCATTCTATCATCATCAGGTTGCTGGCCGCGGAAGCTGCCGCGGTTGCACAGCCATGCTTGATGGCCGGCGCCATGGCTTCAAAGTTCCCAATTCCCTAGACGACATCGTTCTCAGGCCCAAACGTGAAAGGTACATGATGACGACATGCTATGTGGGTGAATGCTTCGCAAAGCTTGGTTCGCTATCGCTCGTGGTCATACAAACGCCGTTGAGTCCGATGGCAAACAAGCAAAACGAGACCGTAAAGCAAGAGCTCCATCGGCTCCTGATCTCCGATTCTGCGACACCGTCGACACGAAAGGTCGCTCAAGCGGCGAGTGCAGAGGAACGATATTGTTCATCAAGCGGTAGAAAGGATTCTCGATTCACCGATTCACCACCTGTTGTCACACGGACGAAGCATTCGGCGGGAAGTATTCGTTGCGAGCTACATTGGATCTGAAAGCCCCAGACGAGTTCTCCTGGCCGTTATCTGGGGCCTAAAGGCTCTAGCAAGAGAGGCCGTTCGGAAAATAATATTTTCCCTATGCATCTTCTTACTCCTTTGCACTGGAGAAGCGGCAGACCCAACAATGACCCGCAATTGAAGCTCCCACATAGACGGAGGCGTCCAGTTACCATCCTCTTGGGTGCAAGGTTTCGAAGACGCGAAGCGGTGGCAACTTCCTCAGGAATCCCAGCTAATATGACCCAAAATATCATAGCAATCGTCGTGTCCCTTGTAAGCGTGTGATAATATAACCCAAAATCATTTTCCGGAAAGAGTTTCGGCTATGGCGCGTATTGATTATATGCTGATTCTCGTCGGACTGGAGGATGAATTCTGCAGAATAAACTTGAAGACATCGCAAACGCTGCTCAGAACCTGCCTGGATGCGTTTCTCGCATATACGTTGGCAGCGATGTATGTGAGGTCTGAGCTTGATTGCGACCGAGTTAACCTCTTCACACAGGAAAGCCAAAGCGACGATACTTGGCGCTACACGAACATTCTAGACCGCAGCTGCATGGCCCGCAAGTTGAGCCGCAACAGCTGGTGTCACCAGATCTCCGAGGTCAGGCGTATAGTTGTGTCATTCATGCTCGCTGGCCCGGGTTTCGGCTGGCGGAAGCGTTATCTTTTGACAACTTCATTTTGGATCCGCGCGATAGGAGTGATCGATTGACTTGTCCGAATATACATCTTTGAATTCTTCCTTGGTGCTTGGACTCTGAGTTGCCTGGAGAGTTCTGGCGACAGCGCGCAATAATCATGTTTCACTTCTCATCGTCTATCCATCGACAAGCCAGGTCCGGTATCGCACGGAAATTACAACTGGCAGCCAAGGGATACGCTAGTCCTGCATCCACCAACCTCAAGGTCAGTCTTCTCGCACTTTGCCAAGCACATCAGCTGACTGGCGTTGTAGCCCAACACATCGTACAGAGCTGTTACTCACTATGATGATAATGCCCCGGCGTCTACCCTCGATATGATCCATGAGCACACATCGTACCTGCTCAACACCTATGCTCGACCGTCGATATTATTCACGCACGGCAAGGGATGCAAGCTCTACACAACGTCTCCGTCCTCGACGTCCGAGTCTGGGGTTCAGGAGTACCTCGACTTTACCGCTGGTATCGCTGTCAACGCTCTAGGTCACGGTGATGAGAAGATTGCCGAGGTGATGAGAGATCAGCAGCTCAAGCTCTCGCACGCTTCAAACGTATACTGGAACGAATGGGCAGGCGAGCTCGCCAAGCTGTTGATCGAGAACACGAGGAAGCATGGCGGCTTGGGTTTGCAATCCGATTCTCCCGTTGGAACCGGTGCCAAAGTCTTCTTCAGCAACTCTGGTACGGAAGCGAACGAGGGTGCCCTCAAGTTTGTTCGTAAATACGCCAAAGAGGCCAACCCGTCGATGGCTGCGACGAAGACCGCCATCGTCTGCTTCACCAATGCCTTTCACGGTCGATCCATGGGAGCGCTATCCGTCACGCCGAACCCGAAATACCAGGATCCATTTGCACCGCTTATCCCGAATGTCCGAGTGGGCGAGCTGAACCGACATGAAGGTCTCGAGGAGTTGATCGATGAAAATGTGTGCGGTGTCATTATTGAGCCAATTCAAGGCGAAGGAGGGCTCAATGAAGGTAATAAGGAATGGATGATCAAGATGGCCAAGAGGGCGCGGGAGGTTGGCGCGGTTTTGATCTATGATGAGATTCAGGTATGGGCCTTGGGTTCTACAGTGGCTTGAGAGCTAATGCCATTCATCTGTAGTGCGGTCTATACCGAACAGGGAAGATGTGGGCACACTCCGATTTCCCGGCGGAAGCTCAGTAAGTCAAGACTGCAGTCTGGAGATTTGCTCAACTGACCGCCTATCGCCCAGACCGGACATCGTCACCATGGCCAAGCCTTTGGCCAACGGTTTCCCCATCGGTGCTATCATGGTCCGCGATCACGTTGCGGAGAAGATCTCTGTCGGTAGGTATTGCGTAGAGTACAGGCATAATGGTCGCTGATGGACCTCCTAGGCTCGCACGGCACGACTTTCGGCGGACAGCCATTAGCGACTCGCGTCGGCGCTCACGTTCTTTCTCGGCTCTCCGCACCCGCTTTCCTCGCCAACATGAACGAGACTGCCGCTCACCTCGCGACACTGCTCGACCGTCTACCTGAACTTTTCCCAACCATCATCCCTGAGCCCATCCGAGGCAGGGGACTGATGCGTGGTATCCCCTTTGCGCACCCGGATGCGCCTGCAGAGTTGGTGAAGCGCGCAAGGCAGAGGGGCGTATTGCTTCTGACGGCTGGTAAAGACGCTGTCAGGCTTGTGCCGAGTTTGACAGTCACGAAGGAGGAATGCGATCATGCCATGGGCGTTGTGGAGAGCTGCCTGGTGACCATGCAGGAGGACGGTTTCGGCAAGCAGTGATGCAGTCAAGGTGGAACTATTGATAGCCTATAGAAGTATATATGCATGTGACCTCAAGAGTGGCCTAGAAACAAGTGCTTTCTGAGCAGGTTCTGTCAAGCAACATCAACGAAACAAGGAGACCCCACTCGCGACCGCTACTACATGTATATCTCTTGGTCAATGGGGCTCGTGTAATTTCTGTTACTATTCCCCAGAAGTAACTGTATTCGCCCTTCACTAACCCAAAGCTAGATCCCGGAGTGCTCCAGTCGTCCAGTCAAGCGCTCTCCGGTCGACCCAAAAGCAGCTCGCGACATCGGACCGGCGCCGCGAGAAGCTGGAAACGTGCGAGACAGCTAGCTTGCGAGACCTTTTTGCCTTGACGAGATCGGTGGGCCCATCGCGTCAAACATCGCCACGAATTTCTTACTACAGAGGATCACCTAACGTCAACGCGCAAGACCGGTCGCGGAGCTCATCGCAATATCGCCTCCTGTCATTTCCGAATCGCCATCGATGAGGCCACCCACGATGCGATGATTCCCATCGCCCGATGTCTCGCTTTCGGACGCGGGGCAAGGCGACATGACTGCAAAACCTCCACCCGGCAAAGGAAGCACGCAAGAAGCGGATGCAAATATTCGGAATCCAACCCCGCGCTCAAAAAAGTTGGCTGCCAATCGGGACGCGGCGAAATCGCGGCATCAGGGGCGATCGCTCCGGACCTTGGACGGTTCGTGTGTATATTCAGTGGCGGCGGTGTCGTTGCATAGCGGATCTCTGCGTTGAGCATCATCCTCCCACTTCTCCAACACCATCTCCCGTTGGAACAACGATTGTGATTGTAAACTAGACAGCTGCATTCTTGCTGGCAGAGTATACCAAGAGTCGAGGTGAGCAACGATAGTCGAGTACCCCGAATCGCAGTACTGACCTTTTCTTTCAGCCACTCATCTCTTTAAGTTCCGTGTCTCCTCCTCTTCCCCTGACGCTCTAAAACTTCTCTCAGAAGCAGTCTAGTAAGTTGCCAGACGGGCAATGATCCCGACTCGAGACTCATTCCCGCCTCAGCAACGACAACATGGCGTTCGAAACCGTCTCCCGAATCGCTTCACTCCTCTCGAGCCACCTCATGGTGTCTTCCTCGCTTCCCTTCTCCAACAAGGGAAAGCAGCCGGTCACCCAGCTTCACCCGCACGTTGATCCGGCATCGCTGCTCCCGTCAGCGGACAAAGAGCAAGGTCTCACCTCGCTTCTGCTGGCGCCTTCGGCATCATCGTTCACCTCGCTGGTTCCATCGCTCGGCGCCCTCGCCGCCCGACCGATCGCAGTGCACGTGGGTCTGCCAGCGACTTTCGACCTCACACCGGTCCTTGCGTTGAGGAGCTCAGGATGGGTTATTATCAAGTCTGAATCAGTCGGCGCACACGGCAAGGAGACGCACGACACTGCCCTGCTCGTCAGCAAGCTCGCCAAGGAGAGCAAGCGAGCTGTTCTGCACATCTACACCGCTCAGGACAACACCGCCACGAACGGCAACGGAACGACCAATGGCAACGGAGTTCACGCATCGGAAGAGGAGCTCTCGGATGAGGCCATCACCGAGTTCTTCAACGCTGCTCCCATTGCGCTGAATGGCTCCGCTACTCACCAGCCATCATCGGATACCGCGGAGACTGAAGTCGAGGCATTGGCCGATTACGAGGCTGCCGCTTTGGCAACTTTGAAGCTCACTCGACGAGCACAGAAGCCATACGTTCACACTGAATCGGGTGATCAGATTGAGACTCTTCTCGTCGCTTTCGGTCTCAATGTCACACCACTCGTCAAGGCCGTTCCGCACTTGCAGAAGACGGGCGTCTTGTCGATCAACTTGCTCCGCCCCGTAGCGCCTTCCAAGTTGCTCGCGGTTATACCGGCCAGTGTCAAGAAGATCATCGTCCTCGAGCAGGCATACAAGAATGCCACCCGATGGGGTGGTGTTTTCGTGGACATTCTCAGCGCTCTTCAATCACGAGCAGAGTCGCAGGGCGGACAGATGCCCGAGATCGTCGGTGGCATTCTTGGATCGGTCAAGGGCAGCGACGAGGCTTTACAGAGCATCAAGAAGATCGTCTCTGCATCTTCCGGCGAACAGATCGTCTTGGGCTCTATCCCTGAGGACGACACTCTGTACCCGGAACCCCACGTTCCTGCACACGAAGAGTCATACACCAAGATTCTTGAACAGACTTTCCCCAACCGACTCGAAATTGTCAACTCGCCATCGCTCGTTCCCGCTGTCGGAGAGCTCGCTACCCGACCCGAATATGCGTTTGGTAAGGTTTCGGCATTGTTGGACAAGAAGGAGCAGTTGGCCGAGGTCATCAAGAACATTCTGAAGGACTCCAGCACGCCGGAAGCTCTGCACAAGGCTGCTGCCCGATGGTTGGTTAACAAGGATGGCAAGGACTCGCGAAAGGTCGAACAGCTCGGCAAGGACTTGATCGAGCAGCTTGAAGTCGCTTCTTCGTCCCCCGTCTCCAAGCTCGCCGCTCAGGCTCTCGAGCTGAAGGAACACTTCAAGCCTACTTCTCGATGGATCATCGGTTCCGATGCCTGGTCGTACGATCTCGGTTCGTCCGGTCTGCACCACGCTATCGCATCTGGCAAGAACGTCAACATGCTCATCATCGACACGGTCCCTTACACTGAACGAGGCTCCAAGGAGGCCAGCAAGCGTAAGAAGGATATTGGTCTTTACGCCATGAACTACGGAGACGTCTACGTCGCAAGTGTCGCCGTGTACTCTTCCTACACCCAGGTCCTTCAGGCTTTGATCGCGGCCGACGCTTACCCCGGACCTTCGGTTGTCCTGGCCTACTTGCCTTACGGGACTAACGAGAACGCTTCCGCCCTCGATGTCCTGAAAGAGACCAAGCTTGCCGTCGACAACGCCTACTGGCCCCTCTACCGATGGGACCCTAGCCAGGAGGACGTTCAAGGTGGCAAGCCATTCATCCTCGACTCTGAGCGAATCAAGGAGGCCATGAAGGCGTTCTTGGATCAGCAGAACCATTTGTCGCAGCTGACCGCTGCCAAGCCCAACATCAGTGAGACTGTCGCCTCCTCCGTCGGTTTGGGCCTCAAGGCCGCCCGAAAGGAAAAGGCACGAGCCGCATACGATAAGATGCTCGACTCATTGGATGGTCCTCCTTTGGTCATCCTGTACGCCTCGGACGGCGGTAACGCTGAGAAGGTTGCCAAGAAGCTTGCCAGTCGAGCCAAGACGAGGGGTGTCGCCACTCGATTGTTCGCCATGGATGAGTTCAACTTTGACGACATCAAGCTTGAGGAGCACGTCGTTTTCCTTACCTCGACTGCCGGCCAAGGTGAAGCGCCGCAGAATGGCCGAGTCACCTACAAGGCTTTGATGGCTGCTACCGAGTCCGCGGATTGGGCAAAGGTCAACTTTACCGTCTTCGGTATGGGTGACAGTCACTACTGGCCCCGACCCGAGGATGCGCACTACTATAACAAGCCTGCCAAGGACATTGACGCCCGACTGGAGAAGATCGGTGCCACCCGAATGGCTGCTCTCGGTTTGGGCGATGATCAGGATCCCGATGGAGCGCAGACCGGTTACAAAATCTGGGAGCCCTTGCTCTGGAAGGCTCTCGGTGTCGACAGCGTCGAAGTCTTGGAGGCCGAACCCGAGCCCATTACGAACGAGAACATCAAGATTGCCAGTAACTACCTGCGAGGTACTATTCTTGAAGGTCTTGCGGACGAGTCTACCGGTGCTATCGACCCATCCGACGCTCAGTTGACCAAGTTCCACGGTACCTACATGCAGGACGACCGTGATATTCGTGACGAGCGAAAGGAGCAGGGTCTTGAGCCCGCCTACTCGTTCATGATCCGATGCCGAATGCCTGGTGGTGTCTGCAAGCCCGAGCAATGGCTCGCTATCGACCGAATCTCTGACGAGCACGGAAACAGTACCTTCAAGCTTACTACCCGTCAGACGTTCCAGTTCCATGGTGTCATCAAGAAGCATTTGAAACCGGCCATGCAAGCCATCAACAAGACGCTGCTCGACACCATCGCTGCTTGTGGTGACGTCAACCGAAACGTTCAGTTATCGGTCAACCCTTCGTACTCGAAGCTTCACGAGCAAGTCTACAACTTCTCAAAGGCACTTTCCGAGCACTTGCTTCCCAGCACGACCGCTTACCACGAGATCTGGCTCGACAAGAAGCTGGTCGGTGGCGAAGCCGTCAAGGACTTTGAGCCATTGTACGGTCCTTACTACTTGCCCCGAAAGTTCAAGATCGCCGTTGCAGTCCCTCCCGACAACTCGGTCGATGTCTTTACCAACGATGTCGGTTTCATCGCTATAACCGATAGCAATGGCGAGTTGGCTGGTTTCAACGTCACTGTTGGTGGTGGTATGGGTGTCACTCACTCGAACAAGAAGACCTACCCCCGACTCGGAGACGTCATTGGATTCGTCACTCCCGAAGAGGGTTGCCTTGTGGCCGAGAAGATTATGCTGGCTCAAAGGGATAACGGTAACCGAGCTGACCGAAAGAACGCTCGACTGAAGTACACTGTCGACCGAATGGGCTTGGAGAACTTTAAGGCCGATGTCGAGAAGCGTATGGGCCACAAGCTTGAACCCGCTCGACCTTACACTTTCGAGTCCAACACCGACAACTACGGCTGGATCAAGGGTCACAACGGCAAGTGGCACTTCACCATGTTCATCGAGAACGGTCGTGTCGAGGACAACCAGCATCACCAGTTTAAGTCGGGTCTGCGAGAGATCGCTTCGGTCCACAAGGGTGACTTCCGTCTGACTGCCAACCAGCACTGTATCCTTTCCGATGTCGCCGAGGAGGATCTGCCGGAAATGAAGCGACTCCTTGCCAAGTGGAAGCTCGACAAGATTGATCACACCGCTCTTCGTCTGTCATCTTCAGCGTGTGTCGCCTTCCCCACCTGTGGTCTCGCTATGGCGGAGTCAGAACGATACCTTCCCGTTCTGGTCGACAAGCTTGAGAAGATTTGTGAGGAGAACGGTTTGCGAAACGACTCTATTGTCATGCGAATGACAGGATGCCCGAACGTGAGTTAAAATTGCCTCAAAACGAGATCGGCCTTGCTAACGACACGTCACAGGGTTGTGCTCGTCCTTGGGTGGCTGAAGTGGCATTCGTCGGCAAAGCTCCCGGCAGCTACTTGATGATGCTCGGCGGTGGATACTACGGTCAGCGTCTGAGCAAGCCTTTCAAGGAGTCCGTGACCGAGCCAGAGATCTTGGATATTATGCGTCCTATGATCAAGCGGTATGCGCTGGAACGCAACGAGGGCGAACGTTTCGGTGATTGGACGATCCGAGCGGGTTACATCAAGCCGACGCTGTCCGGCAGGGAATTCTACGATGACTCGGTTCTTGCATGATGGGTTCAGGAAGGAAGATAGGGGGCAAAGAAAAGACTTGACGAGAGTCGAATACATATAAGACGTGCTTTTGGGATCTAGTTTGTATATTAGCTTAATGACTTTGTCGATGTATTTGTATCGTCTGAGGAATCGCATCACCGTGAGGCATACTGTATAGTGAAGTTCAAAGGTGGCTTCGTCGGCGGCAACAGCTGCGGCAATGGCGGCAATGTCGCCGGGATCTAATCTCTTGGGTGTTGATTGGATTTTGGCCCTTGACATCGGAGACTATCGGAGAGCTCATCAAGCTCATCGAGCTCATCTTTCCGGACATCAGTTTGTGGCTGGCAGCTTCTAACGAGATCTTGATACAGGTCTTGTGACCACTCTCGTGACAGGTCTTCCGCGACAGCAGCTGCGACAGCAAGCTGTGACAAACTCTTCGACAGCGAGTGACAGCTCTTGGGACTGCGCTGCTGCAACGGGGCTGTCTTGGGCGAAGGATTCTCCGACAAGCTGTCCGATGCGCTCTCCGACGAGCTTTCCGACGGCTGCTTTCACACAGATTCAGAGTCTTAAAAGATCAATGGAGAGCGCGACAGAACTATCAGTAGTGTTCCAACAGAGGAGTGTCCATTCAGAGGAGTGTCCATTCAGAGCTGTAGTCCGCTGATGAGCTGTCCGCTGCCTGTACGGATTCATCTATCAATTTGACAATTCAACAGGATGATACCGTAACAAGCTCCGGAAGTCAAAGGGGTTCATTGCGCTCTCAATGCCCGTCTACTGCTTGGACTGCTGCCCATTCACCGACCACTGATCGCTGATGCACGAGAGGACGATGAAGACCTCAATGTCGTCATGAAGTCGCTCGTGAGGCATTGACGTTTCGAAAAGCTGCGCCACGAATATATCGTTGGATGGTAGTTTTCGACATGAAATGTTGCTGTGCAAATCTATATTGAGTAGCTGAGCTGAAGTGAGAAAGCAAGTCGATCAAGTGGAGCCCATGGCTCTCATCGAATATGAGCAGCCACTGGAGCAGCTGCTAGAGCAGCCATTGAATGCCAGTTGTGAGCTCAATTGAGCAGCGTTGAAAACTAGCTCGAACTGCCACGAAAGGCCGTGACAGAGGCTTTTGTATCGCGAGAGCATTGCGAGGCTTTTTGATGCGTGTTCACCTAGCCGTTCACCTCTGGGTGACGTCGCTGAGCTCGGAAGCGGGATCTAATTCCGGCATTTCCGCTCGATCGCTCCATATCTCGTTAGCAGCCGCGGTGACAATAGCGGTGACTATCCCCTCGTGTCCGCCCTCGATGGATGTCGAGAAGGACGACGCCTACCACGAGTCGACCACGAGAGCGATATCTCCGGAACCCTCGCTCATCGTGTCCCACTTGCTTTTCAGTCGACTGGCGTACAGGGTTCGACTTGACACCCACTCGCCGTGACCTCGCGATAGCGAGCACATATCGGCACAGGGAATCCAAAGTCAGCCGATCCGCACACAAGGTCTTTCCTTAGCGAAAACAATTGGACGGTTATACGAGGCAGGCTCCCTCATTCCCTCGTACGCTAACGTGCCAGACATAAAAGATTGACAATAAGGAGGCACGCTCGGACGATCGTGCGCAAGTCCGTGCAATTCTCGGGGTACGTCTCTGTCTGAAGGCATGCCCGCTGCAGTAGGGCTCACATACATCATGCCTTCCGAACAAAAGATCACGCACAGACCATATCACCAGCACTTCACTCATTAATCCTTTCTTCCTCGGGACATGCACGCGAACTGAAGGTCTTGTCATCATCTAAAGCACAAAATCCGATCTTGCCGATTAGCGCACAGATTGCCAGTGGTCATGGCGAACAACCCGCTCCGGGATGAACTCCCTATATCATACTTAGAGGTAGGCTTTACACTCCGAACGTAAACATGTCTGTCAGTCTCACCGCATTTTGTGGCATCAATCTAGGAATGGCCGTTTCCGGTCTTCGTGTTTTCGACCGAGGACTTGCAAATAGGCGATAGCGCAAACTCGGTACCCATGTCATCTCCATCCACGCCTACGCTCGGATCTGTGGGATCAAGGAAAAGCCATCTTGCCGAAATTCCACTAGTCTGGGCAAATGACAAGTGGAAGTCATACAGTCACAATCGCTCTTTGCGACCGCTTCTCGACGATTCAGACCTCAAGGTACTAAACGTCTGGCTTAAAGATGAACATCAATCGAATCCGACGCTTGCTGTGACAGTTCATCTGTCGGGATCAGTGTCGAAGAAATTGGATCTTGTACGCGTACCATTCAACTCGACGACATCGAGCAAGCGATCGTCGCACGACAACACGAGCGAGTGGACGGTCATCGTCCACGCAATCGAACGTCCACCGGCATACTCCTGCGGAGGTCCGAATGCTATGGGCCAACATACATCGCCCATAGTCGATAACGATTACGCGATGGACTCATCACCAACCTCGTTGGAAGAAGGGGAGATGATCAGCCCACTTACCGATCTCGAGCGGGATCCTTTCATGATGTCTGACGGAGATGAAGAGGAGTCCGCAGCATGGAATGAGCAGTTTGTCGGTGATCGGCAGGTCATGGTCAGTCTCCGGCATCTTGATGCTCTGCTCTATTGGACTTGCCGTACTCATCTCGTTTAACGTCTCCAGTCCCAAAACAGTCAGAGGGTTGCCAAGGGATATCTTAACGGGAGCAGTGGCTTTGTTGATCCTGTCGAATTGCCGTTTCCGAATCTCCCAAACTATGTCCCACAGCCAGTTCGTCCACCGTCATCAAAAACCTTCCCCGACAATTGGGAAGATATCGACTGGAACTCGACCGTTCTGGGACCTCGAACGAAGTGGCCTATGTGGCTCGAGACCGTCATCTCGGTAGTGATGCAGATGCCGACGGAAACCGCTTTCTATTATGGTCCGGACTTCCACTGCTTCCATAACAAGGCATTCGCAAAACTGCTGCCCGGAGATCCATCTCCTTTCGGAGAACCAGCCAAAGTCGGATGGTATAGGACGTACGACAGACTGGAGTTCTATCTGCAATCCGCCTGGCAGGGAAAGCCTGTGGCGTTCCAGGATGACCTCTGGTTCTTCCTGTCCGCCGAGCATGACTACACCATAGAAACTTGTGAGTTTAGAACTGCAGTCTGAGATCTGTGCACGGACTGAAATTATTCATGCCTTGCAGATCATAAATGGTGCATGCTGCCCGTGAAGGATAACGGCAAAGTGGTCGGAGTTTTCAATGCCACTTCAGAAACAACAAGGGATGTGATTTACAGACGAAGAACTGAGTGTCTACTTAATATCACGAAGGGCGTTTGTGAGTAAATCCCTGCGATACACTTGCTGATGCTCAACGACGACTGTTTCCGCGGCTTAGCTTCGGCAAAGAACCAAACAGACTTCTTCGATGGCATTGCCGCTGCAGCAAGGCAAGCTTCCTCGGCTATAGATCTGCCCTACGTCTTGATGTATCAGTCTAAGCTTTCAGATGGTGAGCCTATATATCCGGTCTTGCCTCGTGCTCACGGCTAACCATTCTTTACAGCGACTGAGGAAAAAGTTCGAGAACTGGAGAATGCCAAGCCACTGGATCCGATGCCTCTGCCAGGGACAGAGCTTTCCATCAATATGGTACTTAAGGGAAGCGTCGGAACTAATTCTCCGAACCCGACTGTCGAACAGGAAATCACTGTCAATATTCCTCAACGCCTGTTGCGGAAGAAACATTTCCAGTCAAAGGCGACCCAAATTTTCGACGAACAAGATGAAGCTTTCGATCGGCGCAGCTCCGCAGTATCTTCAGAACTCACGAATCATACGGAGATCGGCGAGATCAATTCATCGCAGGAACCTCGATGGCCTATACGTGAGGCGATCGTGTCAGGCAAAATTGTTTTCGTAGAAGATACTTCGACTTTGACACGAGGGTTCGAGCTTCGCTCTTGGGAACGTCTACCTCAATCAGCTGTGGTCATACCGCTTTCGCAAAAGAGCTCACGAATCCCCAATGGAGTCTTGATTTTGGGACTTAACGTACATCAGCCCTGGGGCGGGCCGTATCGAGACTGGATTTCGACACTTCGTCTGTCTCTAGCAGACATGTTGGCCGCGGTTAAAGCTTTCGAGATGGAGAGCAATCAACGCGACGCCGCCAAAGCCCTTGCCGATGCGATGTCCAACTTCCTGTCGAACGCAGCGCATGAGCTCAAAAGCCCTTTGACCTTGCTCGTGGGGCCTATAGAAGACATCGTGAATACTTCGCAGGAGAATTACACGAAGAAATTGGCGAAGACAGCTCGCAAGACTTGTTCCCGCTTAAGTCGCCTGGTTTCCAGTTTAATGGATTATTCGAAGTTGGAAGCTGGCAAGTTGACAGGAACCTTCCGACCGATACCGGTCGGTGGTTTGACTGCGGATCTCGCTTCGGTGTTCGAAGGCCTTCCTGCAGTGACGTCGGGAAGGATCAAGCTCAATATCGATTGCCAGCAGACTCACGTCGGCCAGAACGCTTTCATCGATGTCGATTTCTGGGAGAAGATCGTTTCCAATGTGAGTGGATTCTCGATGCGCATGATCCTCTGCGAGTCCGTTCAGCGGTCTGATTCATCTCGTTAGCTCCTCTCAAACGCCATGAAGTACACCCGAGGCGAGGGATCGGTCAGCGTCCGCGTCAGATACAATCAAGAGTCATGCTCCCTCTCCGTCATCGATACAGGTATAGGTATTCCGCAGGAAGAGGTAGGCCTTGTTACGAGAAGGTTTCATAGGGTTGAGAGTTCCGCGGGATACGTGGAAGGCACCGGTACGTCTCGTGTGCTCCCAGGAGGATTCATACTGATCATGTATGTTTAGGTATCGGATTGGCGTACACGGCTGAATTAGTCAAGATGCACGGAGGCCGGCTGGATGTGCAGTCGCGTACAGCGGAAGAAAGTGCTGATGGTTCACGTGGGTATCTGTCGTCTGCCCAGCGTCGCTAAGCTCATGCCAAGTTTGATCAGACGGCAGCATCTTTACTGTCACGATTCCGTTCGTTCGAGGTTGGCAGGAAGAGATGGCTCGCTAGCTTACTAATCGAACTTTGGCAGGCTCGGTTATGATCACCTCGACAGGAATTCGGTCGATCTCGACTCTGGTTTCACCTATGAGAGCGGTCAATACGGCAAAGCCCTTGTCGAAGCCGAGTGTCAAAACAACAGCGATCCAGCCGAAAGCAATCTGAGCGACGCTGGTTCCACTTCAGTCTTGATACGTGGCATCGACCCTGGAACCCTCTTTTTCACGCCGGATGATATCTTGCTTGTGGTAGACGACAATCCCGACTTGAACTCGTACATCGCCAGCCTTTTTGTACCCTTCGTTCGTGTTGAACAAGCGAAGGACGGAGTCGAGGCACTCGAAATCGCGAGGAAAGTCAAACCCTCGTTGATTTTGTCGGATGTCAGCATGCCTCGCATGAGCGGCACAGAACTTTTGGCCAAGGTCAAGAGCGATCCTGTGCTTGAATTTACCCCTGTCATCCTGATGTAAGTGGAGACAGTCTGAGGTAGGAAAACAGGGTATTAACGTGCAAATCGCAATCAGTACAGCAAAAGCTGGCGAAGGTGAGTCTGAAACGGTTTCGTCCTTGAGAATCAGCTAATAACATGTTTCCCATCCAGACGATCGAGTAGATGGTATTCTGCAGGGTGCCGACGATTACATGGCCAAACCTTTCCAGTCAAGAGAAGTCATAGCAAGAGTGAACATGCAAATGATGATAGGAAAGAAACGCCGAGAACTCGAACGAAGTTATCTAGAAAGGACCGCCGAACTAGATACCATCGCCAAGTATAGCCCCGTCGGAATCGCTCGAACTACTCTCGAAGGTAAGTCTTCTTTCTCCGCTTCTCCGCTATGAATAGTCAAGGATCGGACTGATGTTCTGTTCGCAAACGTCAGGCTCGTTCTACTACTGCAATGCAGCATGGTAGGTGGCTAGGACAACTTCCTCCTCGCTCCATTTCTTACCGTCATTTACCGACAGGTTTGCTTTGAGTGGAATCGAACCCGTATTACCTGTTCCCGACTGGAGTCATGCGGTCGTGCCAGAGGATCTTCAACGGCTATCGGACGAGTGGTTCACCTTCCTGGCAGGCACAAACGCGGAAGCAACCTTTGAATGGAGTTGGAAGAATGGCAACACCGTACAAGGGTAAGTGTATGAGGTAAACAGTCCTAGAATACTGTATTGCTAAGACGATTCAAACACTAGCCGATTTGTAAGACTTGACCTGATTAATCCAAAGCTCAGTGGCACGATCGGGTGTGTCACTGACATAACACCAAGAAAACGTCATGAAGACCTTCAACTCGAACGTCTAGCCAACGAGCGTCAAAGGAGAGAAGAAGCAGAGGAAGAGCGCCGTCAGCAGGAATTGCTCATCGATGTAACGTCGTAAGTCGTCGACGCTTTTCGGATTGGGGTATAGTATGAGCTCACCACTCATCCCGGTTCAGGCATGAGTTGAGAAATCCGATCAGTGCCGTGCTACAGGTGTGTCTGGCTTCGGGAACTCACAAGACGGAATTTCATCTAATTGATTCGACTTCCGATAGTGCTCTATGCTGATCAGCCAGGATCTACAGCAACTGAAAAACCAGATCGAGCAGCATATCGCAGACAGAACACCACTTGCCCTGACGAAAGAAACTATCTCGCTCGTCGACGAGTCACTCGAAGCGTCTGAGAGCGTGTATGAATGCGGCCTTTCACAGTCACGCATATGTGACGATATCCTCAGCCTTGGGAAGTTGCAGCTTGACAGACTTCAAGTGTTCCCCATCGAGAGTGACATAGCCAAGGAAGTCCAAAAGATTATCAGCATCTTCAGCGTGGAAGTCCGCAAGCTGGGCATCACCCTGTCTCACACTCTAGGAAAGGGCGTACAGTCCTGTCCGAAAGTCAAGGTAGACCCCGTGCGCTTCGGTCAATGCTGTACGAATATGTAAGTGGTACAACATCCGACAGACACGTCCTCTGAAGGCTTACCGTCTTTGCGCTTTCATTTGCAAACGAAGTCTTACGAACGCCATTAAATTTACCGCTGGAAGCGAAGTCAAGAAGATTTGGTTGGATATCGACATATCACCATACCCGCCAATCGACAATACATGCCTGAGACCGGAAACAGAGTGGAGAGCAGAGGACGTGTCGGACGACTTGTACATTTACGTCTCGGTAAGGGACACTGGACCTGGTTTGACTGAAGCCAGTCTGCAAAAATTGTTCAAACGTCCGTGTTGCTGCGCGATCTCGAAGTTTCATCCTTGCTGATCTCTTGTCTACCAGGATTTGCGCAAGCGAGTTCGGAAACGCACACAGTGTATGTCTTTCGAGGGGAAGTCTTTTAGTCCGTGCTGATGACCTCTAAATTGCGCAGATTCGGGGGCTCTGGACTGGGACTTTTCGTGACTCGGCGATTAACGGAGCTGATGGGCGGTAGGATCGAAGTGGATTCAAAGTTGGGCGAAGGCAGCGTTTTCCGATTCTTCGTCAAGGTGGCCAAGATTGCGCCTTCATCCGACCTTGCCGCACCCATCAGCGAGATACCCATCAAAGGCAAACTGACACCGCCAGTTATGACCAAACGTCCAATGCGGATATTGATAGTCGAGGACAATGACATCAATCGAAAGGTTCTAAACAAGCAGCTCACCAAGGCCGGATGCATCACATCGCTCGCTGTCAATGGTCAAGAAGGTCTAGAACTCCTGCGGACGCAAAACTATGCGGCATTCGATCTATGCTTCATGGACGTCGAGATGCCCGTATTGGACGGGATCTCGGCTGTCCGTAAACTGCGAGCCGAAGAGCGCACTCTGGGAATGGCACACAATCTGATAGTCGCCTTGACCGGAAATGCACGGGAGGCGCAACGGCAAACTATAATGAATGCAGGCTTCGATGATGTTGTGGTCAAACCTTATCGCTTGGACAAGCTTCTGACACTGATGGACAAAATGGTCAACATCGAAGAATAAGGTGTATAGGAGTCCTCAATCATTACCCAGCTGTATCTATAGGCGATCTTGGAATGCATGTATAATTCCGTGTTCAAGACCACTCAGCGCACTCGTAGGCAAATGCAAGTTGGCGTTAACGACTGGTCTCGATGCGAAACCCAAATGTATAGCGCTAACGCTATGCAGCCACAATTTCACTGACACGTTCGATATTCATGAAGGCCGGGGCAGCCAATCCAATACTGTCTGGATGTATACAACCAGTCCGACTGTCGCTATTACGTATTCCATATAGATTGAAACAGCTACTGAGACTTCGGGAACATGGTGGGGTAGTTGTAAGATTGATAGACATTAGCACCCGCGCGATCTCTTGCTTGTACATCTGCAACAAATAACATTCCACGTGATCCTGCTAGTGGCCGGATGGTCCCATCGACGCGTACGTCGTCGTGCGTGAAACCATTCAGGTGGAATAATGGAAGAGAATCGCGTAACCGATCTCGACGGCGAGAAGGGATTCTCAGCCATAAATCTGCGAAGAGGCGGACGGCGACGGAGAAGATGCTTTCGAATCGTGGTACGCTCAGAGTGTCTTTGGGCGAAAGCAGCATGGTGATATACATATTATGTATGGCGTCAGGAATGATGCGGCATAGCTGGGAACAGGGTAAGCGAAGGAGAAAGTACAGGGCATGAGACTTACTGCAGGAATCAACACATGGTAAACTTGCGTTGACACAAAGGAACATCGTAAGATGATCTTGGTGTCGCGCAGTGACATGCCAGACGGACGCTTGAGCATCATCGACACCTCATACAATGTTGCTTGGACAGCAGCATCGTCCTGGGTAAAGTCAAACCGTAACGTCAGATCGGTGTCGAGCTCTTGGACATAGCGTTGGGGCGGCTCTATGCGCATGCGGTTCACAAGCCGTCCACCTTGAAGGAGGTGTATCCCGGTGATACCGCTGACGAGGCCGAGGCGCGTTAATTCTGGAATTTGCGATTTGGCGTTAACGGGATGGCTTTGTTCCCTAACGATCGATGTGGACCCATTGCGAAAAGCCTTGATCTCAGTGATGCGGTTCTGCTTGCCGTCCGCCTCCGCCTGAAGACAGCAAAGCGGGAGACTAGTGAGGATGCCA
Source organism: Naganishia sp. PG3902-1 (assembly GCA_023628075.1). Lineage (NCBI taxonomy): Eukaryota > Fungi > Basidiomycota > Tremellomycetes > Filobasidiales > Filobasidiaceae > Naganishia > Naganishia sp. PG3902-1. Next base: position 572,355 of record JAMALH010000009.1, read on the forward strand.
TGGAGCACTCTGGTGTCTACCGTTCGATGAAGAACGAGCTTGCAGACTCGGGACCATTCTAGTGAACCATTGGAGGTGCCAGAGGTGCTGAGCATTTGATAGGACATGTGGAATTTGAGTTGCGGAAACGCTATATCAAGAAAAGCGTCTATGGGTTTCTGCGCGGCCCATATTATCGTTTTGATGCGGTCATGATGTTTGCCGCTCAAAAAGAGGTGCCTACAGAGGATGTAAGCGTTAGGGCGGGTTTCGAGTGGAGTTGTATACACTGACTTGACATATGCCCAGCCGCTCGGCAGAACTAGCCCAGTGACGGCGTCCACTCGTGTCCCATATGCCCAGTCATCATCTCCAGCTGCGTCCAGAACCAGAGTCTCATACAGGATAGGAAGTGTAGCCTGCCGGAGATCCCGACTGACAGCGCCAAAATTCGCGAGCGATCTAAAGGCATTGTCTCCCGCAAGGAAGCCACCAACCAGAGCATGTAACTCTGACGTCAAGGGTGGCGCCTGTAGACCGATCAGCGTAGCTCACATGCTTAACGGAGACTGAACAAACCTTGGGTCTGGCTTGGGCTTCCCGGAACCTTGCAAACTCCTCTTCAACCATACTCTTCTCCTTCTCCAGTTGCATAATTTCGCTCTTCCCTCCGGCCAACTCGGCCTCGACGCGCGCACGGTATTTCGTAAACTCCTGGTCGATCATGCGGAGCTGTTCAACCAGGTATGCGTGAGCTGGTTGCACAGGAGAAGGCGTTGCAACAGGAGTTGCCGGCGTTGCTGTCGGAATTGCCGGTGATTTGTCTTGCTGCTGTAAATACCGGGTCACTTCTGCCATCAACGTCTTCTTCTCCTTTTCACTCTCCTCGAAGGCGGCCTTGAGCATTTTGACTTCTTCCTTCAAACGCTCTCGATCAGGACGGACCCATTCGCAGTACGTTTTGACCTCTTCGCGTTCTTCGTGTAGACGAGCAATCTCGTCCAGCGATGCCTTGTGTGCGGTTTCTTTGGTGGCGAGAGCGGTCGCGTGACCGGCTTGAAGAGCGGCAATCTGCGCTGCAGCATCTCCCTGCGGAACACCTCCTTGTCGGCGCAACTTGTCCAACTGATGCCTCAGCAGGTTCCTCTCGCTCTCCACTTTCTTCCCGTCATTCCGCAATTTGTCCCGTTCGAGGCGCAGCGGCACCAGCTCCTTCTTCGACGTGTCGTGTTCGGCTTTCATCTTGGCAAGCGTGATGCCCAACTTCTTGTTCTCCTGACGTAACGCTTCCGTTGTCTTCTGGAGCGCCTTGAGATCTGCTTGGCGTTGCAGGAGAGTCTCTTCCGTTGCGGTGGAGCGTATGAGCAAGTCCTTTTGAGCGGTGTATTGTTTCCGTAGAGTCTCGAGCTCATTACTCGTCGTCTTGAGGCTCCCTTCAATCGCCTCTTTCTGCTTGGTAGTGCTCGCCGTCGTTTCTTGCGCCTTAACAATCTCGTTTTCCAGCTGACAAACGCGTGTCTGCAACGTATCTCGCTCGTCCCGTACACCCAACAGCTCTTCCACTTCCCCCACCAGCCGCGTGTTCTCATGACCGATATCAATAAGCTGCTCCTGCAACTGGTCACGCACGGCATCGTCGCGCGTCTTGTCTCGCTCTATCCCGCTAATTTTTTCCTGGAGGGTAGCTTGCTCTGCCTGTGCCATAGATAAGGATTCCTTGAGAGAGTCGCGTTCGAGTGTAAGGGCAATGACATCGACCTTGGCGGAGAGGGTGGCCTCCTCTGCGGAAGTTACACGCGCCATCAGAGATTCAACAGTGGATTCGAGGCAGGTCGCTTGCTCCAGAAGTGTTATGTGCGTCGCTTCGACGACGTCCGTGTGGTCGCGGAGTTGTTTGTGTTCTTGTTGAAGCGTTGCGTAAGCCGATTTCGTCTCTTCCAATCCCGCTATTCGTTTCCGCAGCAGCTGCGTCCCATAGTCCTTTTCCGCCAACTGCGTTCTCAAATCCTGGACCTCCCCATCACGCCCTTGCAATGCCTTTTCCACGTCCGATCGCTGACGTTGCTCCTCTGCGACTCGTTGTTCCGCCTCGACAGCCTTTCCCCGAAGAGACCGCCGTTCGGCACGCAGCCCGACCACTTCATCGGATAGATCTTGATGTTCGCCGGTGAGGATCTCGTGATCGACGGTAAGACTTGAGTGATCTGACTTCAGCTCGGCAATGTCGGAGCGCAGACGAATAGCCTCTTGCTTGAGCGACTGAGCTGCGAGTTTGAGCTGGAGGCCATCCTCTTCAAGTTCCTGTTTCTCCTGAGTCAAGGTTTCGTTGGTACGTTGCGTCTCAGCGTTGACTTCGTTTAGATTATTGATCACTGCCTGCAACTCGCATATCTGGGCGTCACTCTGTCTTTGGGCCATCTCGAGTGTATTGTATTGATTTTGTACGGTATCCAATGTAGAGCGAAGGACAGCCGTCTCGTCTCCAACCGCGGATTCTTGTCCTTTAGCGAGCCTTGACGAACCGCTAAGTACTCCATCATGCGAAGCCTGCCGCGGCGTCACTCCACCGTTCTTCCTCCCTTCGCTGTGTCCCGAACTCGATCCAGACCGCAGGCCCTCGATCTCGCCATACAGACCCTCCAACTCAGCGACCAGCCTGGCCTTTTCCTCGGCAAAGTGCGCATCGGCGATGACGAGCTGTGACTCGAGGTGTGATAGGTGGGCCGTGTAGTCCATCGCGAACGTGCTTCCCCCGCTGGGCGGCGTCTGCCCTGGAAGTGGGCCGATGACGGCGGTATTAGCAAATTGAAGATGGTTGACAACTGCAATGGTATGAACCGGCCGTCTGTCTATGCGCGCTGTCGATCGCAGGCGAAAAAGTCAACAAACCGTCTCCTCTGCACTCTGCGCTCTAGAGGACCGTCCGTATTGGAGTTCCCTAAAACCCTCATCAGGACATGCGGCATTAGCGAGGCCGCAAAGCGAGAGGTGAAAGGATTCTCTCTGTTTGCGTAAGAGGGGTCAGTGGTGCTCTTTTGAGTAATAGAGAAAAAGGAGCAATGCGCTAAACCCGAGGAACCGGAACAGCTCGAGGCAGTCTCGCCTACAGCTGTTGGTTTGATGCCATAGTGATTCGTCGAGTCCGTTGTGCTTTCTTCGGGAATATACATCGTCTCATCGCTCAATCAGTAACCCTTCTCTACATCCACCGCATTCCAGACCATCCCGCCCTGTTGCCAACGCTTGACGCCATCGACACACATTCGCACGACCTCGTCCATCTCCCCCTTGACATCTCCGCTGAGATGCGGCGTCACGATGCACCTGGGGTGAGACCAGAGGATATGTCCGGAAGGTAGAGGTTCGGGCGACGTGACGTCGAGTGCGGCGCCGCGCAAGTGGCCATTGTTGAGCGACTCGAGGAGAGCATCTGATGATGGGCTTGTCGGTCAAGTGCGACGGAGGGCAGAAGCGTGACGGATAACATACCGGTAACGATCAAATCACCGCGTCCGACGTTGATGACTACAGCATCCTTAGGCAGGCATGCTGAATGCAAGATATCAAGTCAGCCAATGTGCAACCATTGCGGTTTGAACGGAGATGATCTGTTGGGAATAGAGGCGAACGATGACCATGCAAGCAGAAAAATACAAATCCGGGAAGGAATAGCCACTGCTGATGCCGAGCATACTCTTGATACACCGATAAGTGTCGAGATTGCTGCAAGGTATTCGCCATAACCACTGCAATGGCCGTCCTTCAAAATATCTTTCGCACGCGTACCAGGCCACAGAAGAATGGAGCATTACCCCGGGCCGACTCGACTGTCCTTGCGAGACCTCCCCCTTGCTCCAACGCCGCATGCTCATACGTGGGCTGTCCAGGTCAAGATGGACCAAAAAAGAAGGAGGACGTACCAAGTTCCTCCCGTCCTATCATCCCGCTCGTTCGCCCCGTCGAGGGAACACTGCATATCAGCACGTTCACCCGTTTCAGAAAGTCTTGTAAAGAGGCTTGATCTGTTGTTGCGTAGTAAGTTTCCGGAATCGATCCTTGCGCGGAGGCCCGTCAGTTAGGCTTTGGTTTCATCACGTCGATGGCGTACCGTCATGGTCTCCTGTCCCTGGAAGCATGTACTGCGCGAGATGATGAGCAGTCCGATCATACTGGTCGGAAGAGTCGCAGATACTTACGCCTGTGTCGGAGCGCTGTGTACCGGTGGATGTCGCCGCGATGATTGTTGCTCCAAAGGCTTTCAATACTCGTGCTGTCTCTCGGCCGATCTGAAGAAGATGTGTCCAAGGTGAGATACGGCGACAGAAACGATTAGACGCGACATTCAATTTTGCTTGTATGTTAGATTGACGAAGCGACTTTGACTGATTGAATGACCTACGTGACCATACCCCTGCATGAGCATGTCAGCTTTCGCGACAACACATCAAAGCCCAACCATACTCACCAGCATACCAACGGTCTTCCCGTACACAGTCTCGACACAATACTTCTCCCCCGGATCTACAAACGCATCGCCCGTGGCCCATTCTCGCTTGGTCTGATGCAGGATCAGAGCCGGTTAGCCGGGAAGAAAGTGTCGAGTGCATACTCTGGCGTGGACGATCTGTCTATCGAGGGCGTGGTAGAGTGTCAAGAGCGATGTGACGCAGTACTGTGAGATCGAACGAGCGTGGATTCCGGAAGCGTTGGTGAGAAGTATACTCGATTCTGGAAAAGATTACAGGCAGAAGAGTCAATAAGGAGGTTCCGAAGTAGAGCTTTCGTTCCGACGGGAACGCCCATATCTGCAGCATTGAACTTCTATTGACGACAAAGCTGCTCCAGAAATCTCCCTGGACGCGCATTATACATCACACCCCACGTCTGCACTGTCAACGATAAATCCATCGCGAAGACTACGAGACTCCCGCCGACATCTTGCTTACCAAACCGGCCTCTCTGAATATTCTCGACATCACAGAGGACATGTCAAATACTCACTGCCTTTTTCCTGATTCTTCCACTCTTCTCCATTCCTAGCGATTGCCCCCGAATCCACCAACGACTTCAACCAACCCGCTTTCAAAGCCGCGTCCACGCCAGCACTTCCGATCTGTATGATCTTCAAGTCCTCTCCGGGTGCCTTTTGCGGGTCCAGAGTTGCGAGATCCTTGGCGTGGGTGATGAAGACTTGCGCATTTTGCAATTCGTTGTGAATTTGTGCTTGTCGATCGGAGCTGGTGGGAGGGAGGTAGGTGACGTGCGAAAAGCACTGGCGGAGGAGTGAGAGTGAGTCTGGTGAGACGGGAAGCGTCAAGAGGGCGCGCATGGCTGGCAGTCTGCCGCAAATGTTGGCTGTCTTTGTACAGAAACCGTTGTTTGCTTCTGTGAAACGTTGATGTCAAGCTCAAGCATGTTGAGAAGTGTAGTGCCCCCGGCACTTGTACTATACGCGCGCGAGATATGGCGGATAGCTTGGCGGATTGACTGTGGTCGTTCTAGTTATTTCATTCGTCACCTTCATCGGTCTGGATATATAAGTCCAGTTGTACGCGAGTTTACGGCCACCATGGTAGGCAATGGCTACACCCAAGGTGATTATGCGCATACAAGTCCATCGCCAGGAAGCGGCGTCAGGCGGTCCCGGAATCTATTTTCCATGTCTTCTGATTCTGGTGGGACAGATCATAGCTATACTATCTCCTTGCGATAATGCTTCTACAAAGTCAAAGCCATTCCTTGTTTTGCTTTTGGGTGCCCCGCCTTCAACGCGATGATGCTGTTCTACAGTACAAGCCCAACAATGACATGCCATTACCGGCTACTCAACACCTTCGCTAGCTCCATCATAAAGGTTTCGCAAATACTGCTGAAATAGAACTGCTCGCAACAGCTCAGCAAAGAAACATCAACGCACACGCAAAACGAACCTCATGCTCCGAATTGTGATCCGCCACAGCATTGTGAGCAAGTTCGTGCGCAAGGGAAAAAAACCAAGAAATCATGGCTTCCTGAGTTTCCCCCAGTATGACTGCCTGATCGTGCCAGGCTAGGTAATAACGCCTGGACAAGCTTCAGTATCGATCCTCAAATGCGGAGGTAGGACGTACGCATTCAGATAGAGAGCCCCGCCTCTGTTGAACGCGATCAAAGGACCTGCTGAGTCGTAGAATACCGATATTGAGGTAGGATCAAGCTGACGGTAAGGCGGTCAACAGAAATGTAACACGCGCGCTCCATACGACCTACTCTGAATATGGTTGCGAGGGGTAGAATGACTGCGCTAGCGAAGCGTTGTATGGCCAGTTCGTGTCTTTGCATCATAGCTGTGGGATCGGCGATATCTGGGGATGGCGCTCAGTCTGAGTTGCGTCGAGTTGGTTGAACTACTCACCTCGAGAAACGAATAAACGGATGCGAGTGCCTGAAACTTGCCCTGGCGAAGGCGGAGACGGGGAAGAGGCGTCAGCTGAGCTCCGCAGGAAAGCGTCGAGGAGGAGCTCACCCGCTGCGGTTAAATCCGTCTTGACACCAGTCAAATCGCAATATGCGTCGCCGCTCTCGCGCACAACACTTCGTTGCGGTTCGCTGACGATGTCTTTCGACATGTCCGGTCGACTGGCCGCAACAGCGCGCAAGGCATTATCACCTACGCATGTGAAAATGTCAGCATGTCAGTGAACAGCGGACGAAGATGATACTAACGTATATTGGCGAACGGCGTAACCTGACAGAAGACGTCAGCGGATTATACGTTAGAAATACCCAACTTACCTCGCTTGACGGTGGCTTAGAGGAAGGCGACGACTGAGATCCTGTAAGTGGCGTATGCGGAAGCTCTGTTCCGCCACCGAGACCGCCACCAGTGCTTGGTCCGCCTGCGGAGCCTGACTTGAACTTCTGCCTGAGATTGTTCATGAGGGAAGTCCCAGACAGCTTCGACGTGCCGATGGACGATATTGACGGTGTTCGGGTATGTTCACTGGACTTGCGAGAGCTGTTACCATTCCGCTTGTCCTCGGTAATAGTCGGTTTCACGGAGTCGACCTCCAAATCTCGAGCTTTGCTTTCGACTTCTGCAAGTGCATGTCGATCTTGGTATTCTGCCTCCCGAGCGAGACGTTCAGCTTTTTGTTGGTTCAGGATGCGATCAACTAGGATGCCACTCGACATTAGCCCTGTATTTAGTTGGAGAGTGTCCCCCTGCTCACCGTTATATCCTCGTCGCTTGAGGGCGGCCAAAGGGGTCGAGAGGATTCTAGAGTGGCGTAAATACCGGATAGGTACGCCGGAACGAGTCGACTCACGTCATCAGAAGCAGAGGGTCATCCGGTCGAACCTTTCTGAACAAAGCTTTGACCAACGCCAATGCCACCCTTTCAGGAAGAGATGTCAGGATGAAGAGGGCAAAGATGTGGCGGGGTACGTACTCGAACATGTCCAGCTCAACACTCTGTGATATGTAGAGATTGACCAAATCGCCGCGGCCCTTCAGAACGCAAGCGGACACAGTCTGCACATTGGTCCGCTCCATTAGCCCTTGCTTTAAGGTCCTCTTGAGGTTGATCGAGGTGACCTGATACACGGCGAAATTCTTATCTTTCTTGAGCCAATCGAGACTGATCTCCGCGTTGCTGCGGGTGCGGTCCGAATAGAACAAGGCCAGTCGTTCGAGAACAAGTTTGCGAAGTGACGCGGCTGCGCTGTTGGCGATCGGCGTGCCGGAAGATCGGTACTCCTCCTTGATCAGGGATGTCAAAGGCTGGCTGCCCAACTTCATGTAAAACTCTTCAAGCATGTCTTCCTATAACCGAAGAGAGCATAAGTATAGGAGTCAAAGCACAGAGCGTCGGCTCGGGAAATGACTGATCCATACCTGCGGAGCCGCCTTGATGTCACCGGCGAACAAAGAATACGCGTGGGGATCATCGATGATACAGATCTGTTGAGAGAAAAGTCATGAAGGGGGTTGTTCTCTAGAATTACCGAGACGTACCTCTTTGGGTTTAGCTAGATCATACTCTAGCAAGACCGAGGCATCGTCATCATCTTCCGTAGCGTTTCCTTTCAGTGGACCACCGATAGCAGGCTTCTCTTCCCGTCGTGCAAGGTGGCTGACGCGGTGAGAGGCCAGAAGGAACGCCGAGCGGACCATCTGCCTCTTCAGGTCCGAGGCAAAGGTGGCATAGCTCGCAGCAAGAATGCGCAGCTGAGCCAGATATCTAGATAAGGTAGGTCGTCAGCGAAATTGATACCGTGAAGAGCATGAGATAGACCCACAAATCTTTTGTCTGAGCCAATCCTAAAAACTTTTCCGGGTTTCCGACAATGAGACTGGCGAGTTGCTCGATACTGGGCTGCCGCTTCACACCGCAAGCCTCAAGGAAAGAGTTTGCCGTTGTCCCGTAATCGACGTACAGGAAGACGCGTTGATATACGGAATACAGGTTTGACGAAGCTGAAGTGTCCTCTTGTGGTCGGAAGAAGACTTCGTTGGGTCGACATAGGACAACGTCGATCTTGGCCGAATTGCGGGTATCTCGGACGCGAACGAAGGGGATATTGGCTAGTTTCGTCAACGATTTCGCTGGATCTCGATAAAAGTCTGACCCGTTGCATCAGTGCCTGAACAGCTGTCTGCCATGACTTGCTCACCTCCTAAGCGAGTCGACATATATTCCAGGTATTTGATACACTGCTCGACATCTAGAGGCGGGGAATCGATTACTCTTCTCGCGATTTCTGATACCGGCGGATCCTTCAGGAGCTTGAGTTTCATGGCAACATCCTCGCTAACCTCAGTGGAATCCACGACGGCGAACCCCATGACTTTTACTGCTGGATTTGTAAAAGCAGCGGACGGTTTGGCAAGGTACTTTGCGCCAGAGTCGGGCGCTATAGCAGGTACAAAAGCAAAGTCGGCGTTCGAGATGGCGCTGAACCCTGCGTAATGGCTGAGGTATTTCAAAAGATAGGAGAATGCCGCGGATCGCTTTCGGGCGTCCGTAGGGTCCGAGGCGATGGCGAGTAACGCTGGCAGAGAGATGTGCCGCTTGACGCCGAGTGAGAAGGCGAACTGTGCCTCTGGCGAATTCGATTTCCATACGTGTCCCCAATCCAGAACCTCTACACCCAAGTTCTTGTGCTCTTCCGTAGGCTCATACAGCATGTCTGGCGTCCGTCTGATGACCTTTGTATCGGATGCCATCGCACTTTCTTCGCCCTGGCGCGGCAGAACCGGAAATGCCTGTGTCTTGCGAAGTCTTGCCATCTCGTGATCAGTCAAAGTCGACTTGACCGAAACCAGGTATTTGACAAGCTCATAGCAGCTCCACTTCTGATTGCCGATCAATCGGGAAAACACAAGTTGAAGTTCGACATGCGATCGCACACCCAACGCCGTCAACATGGAACGCAGCGGACCTTTGATCGCTAGGGAGGGAAGATCGATGATAGCCAAGTCTGGGAACAGGTCAACATCGGAAAAGTATGCATCTTGTGGTCTCGAGAATCCCGTTCGAGTCGGCAAACAAGCGATCTTATTCATCGTGACCTTCAAGCCTTCCTTATCGTTGGCAGACAGCTTGTTCCAGGACCGGGCGACAGTTGCCAAAACCTTTTCCACGAACGGAGCGGAACGGGTCAAATCCTGCCCGAGAGGAGCGGTTCCCGCGATCAACGAATCCGCGTTGGCGATTGATACGAGATATCTGACCCATTCGACGATGCTGAGTTCATGCCAGTCGAACGCGAAGGCAAGCTCAGTCGGATTGCCTATCTGCTTGGAGATGGCATACGGCAACGTCTCGGTTGGCAGCGGCATTTCCGTCGGAATAGTTGCCGGATTGAGCCATGTGTGAATGTCTGCGAGCCTGACGATCCTTTCCCCTTCGTGGGCTGCTGGTGAATCGAGGACGCGAAGGACTGCCGCGTTCATGACTTTTGCTCTGAGACGACCATCAAAGGCAGGGTTCTTCGTCATGCTGATCCACCATCGAATCAGTCCTGCCGCCTTTTCTTCATCAAGCGGACTTCGCTCCAGAGCGTCAACGACATCGTCCAGTCCGATATCTTTCAGGAGTCCGCGCTCTCGCAATCTTGCAATCATAGGTTCCTCGTCTGCCCGTTTCGCTAAGGCCGGGATCAGCACAGCCACAGAGGGAAGCCAAGGCGTAAGTTGCAAGTGGGGCATTCGCACGGATGTCACGGGCAGCGGCCCTCGTGTACTGATGATGTGAAGCGGCGAAGCCGTATGTGTCGCAAAGAATGCCGATTCGATATGTGTGCTGACGAGTCCGGAGGGTGTACTTGGATGAAATGTAAAGAAGCGCAAAAGGTGGATGGCTTGTTTCGATAGTCTCTCCCTTGCCTGGACAATGTCGGACGACAGGCTTTCATCCGAGCCCAATGACGACCAAAGATGCCTGAAACGCTCCATTTCGACCGAATAGACCCCCCTCGCCAGCCATCCAACTGCCCATAGAAGCTCCTTGTTCCAGATGCTAACCCATCGGTCCTGCAAATCTACGCTCTCCCTTTCCACCGTCGGTATGAAGCGCGCGGAGACGTGACCTCCAAGACCGGTGGTCTGCGCCGTCGGTTGGCCGATGAAGATTCGACCGGCTGTCAAGCTGGATGCCGTGTTCCCGGAAGACGATTCGTGAAGCGGCGGCTGGATTCCGGAAAAGATGCTTCCAGCGGTAGGAATCGTCTCAGACGATCCTATCTCCGTTTCCTCTTCTTCGTGAGGCTCGGAATAAATTAGCTGCACCTTTGTCTTCTTGGGCGCAGCCTTCTTCGTTGCGCGTTCCAGCTCGGTAGCGAATTGGCCAGTGACGGTACATTCAACGTCTGTGCCAATCACGCGAATCGTCCGAGCCGCCGGCAACTTTTCTTCGAGATTGAAGACTTTCGGTTCAGGTTGGCGTACTGGCTCAGGCTGTATCGGCTGAGCCGGCGTTGCTGAACGTGACCATAACGATGATGCCGACTGCAGCATCGCTCCCCATCCTCCCGATGCATTCGTCGATTTGGTCACTGATGGTACCGGCGGCAGCGGAGGTGGCGTGTATCCGGAGTGGAGTAGTGCGCGCATGACCGAGGCGGAAATATTAACCGTGGTGGAATTGATGTTGTGAACGCGCATGATACCGCTAGGTGACGTCGATCCCGTCTCCCTTGTCACCGCAGGCCCTCCCCAGAAACCACGACCTTGTGGCTCCTTCGCTTTCTCCTGAGCGATGTTGACTTTTTCCAATCCTCTTACATCCTTGTCGATCGTCAACATTTCCCAATCATCCACGTACATCTCGATCCGGCGTATCGTGTGCATGAACGTCAACGAAGTGATCAGGAAGCGGGCAAAGTCGAGTGGTTGGTCAAGAGGTGTCGGTGTCCGAAGATCCATCGTGAACGACGTCCATGGATTGCCGGTACTCGAAGGCGAATCCTCATCTATTGACGTTGCGCCCGATTCGGGGTTCCGTTCTCCAGTCCGTGCGTATAGCTGATCCCCGCCATCCTTCCAGTAGAATCCCATCCACCGATCCCCACTAACGACCATCGGCTGCTCCGTCACGCTGAACAACGCATAAAAGCCCACGCCGAACGCACCAATCTTATCCTCATTCGGGTTCCCCTCTGCAATCTTCCGCAGTCTATCCCAGTCCTGCTCGCGAAACGGAATACCATCATTCAAAAGCATATACTTGATAATTGACGTGTGCTTGAGATCCGCCAAATCGAGTTTCTGGCCGTCCCGCTTGTCACTCTCGAACCGGATCTTGACCGTCTTCGCTCCCGCATCATCTGCATTCTGCAGTAGCTCTCGGAAGATGGTGAATTCGCCAGAGTACCGCGCGAGGATCTTGTCGATGAGCGCGCGCTGGTTCACCTGGACCGAGATGTCGGCACCGCTATCCCAGTTGATGCCGGACATGCTGACGGCCTAAGATCGGAACTGTGATGGGACAATGGATACCTATCGGTGGCTCTCGCCACTTGATCTTCAACTTGAACGCTTGCCTGTTACGCAAGCCAAACGATCGAGCGGCCTTATCCGAATATTGATGATCGACACTGTTACGACACGGCTCAAGGGCAAGCAAGGTAGCTAGGAAGGGAGCTCGTTATTCAGCCCCTTCCCTTTGCACCGCTGCTTCCTCATCTTCCCTATCGGCACTTCGGGCCCACTGGATATAGCATATGGCCTCTTAATGCGACGGCTGGAGATCCAACGTCATCACGACGTGATCATACTGGAATTCCGTCAACCGCCTCGTAAGCCTCTTCTTCTCTGTCCTGGGAATCTGCATTGGTCCCCTATCGTACAGGGATGTATTCGATCACCTCATCAGAACTTCAGACGCTTTGTTCTCGTATCCTACGTTGTGCCTGCGCCTGGCGTATCAATTGCCAGCGTTTTTTATGTCCGGACGACCCTTCAGGCACGCGGAAGGCGATTGCGGGTGATTGCAAAGCATCAGGATTGATAATACGAGGATCGAAACGGATGGTTGAGCAGAGGTGAATCCGACGAGCTGAGGGGGAATCGGAGATGAGCCCTCAGACGGTATGTGCTTGCCTACTTCCCCGCCATCGACGACAAGGATATCATTGCCGACTTCCAGCACGGCGCAGACTCAGCTCGCTTACACCGGTCATGAGACGGAGCCAGCGTCTAACTCGCAGACCCAGATCGGCGCAAGCGACATGCGCTTCCCACGCATTCAAAATGACATGAATATTGCGGGCAGGAACGTTTGCTGACAGGGAATCCGCCATTCATCCCGCGGGGGCTTCCGCAGAATGACTCTGTACGCTCGAATCGCAAGGGGTATCTTCACATCTGCCGACTCGGCACTAACCTGCGGCCGTTTTGCGATCTTTCTTTCAATCGTGGATGACATCAAAGCTTCGGATAGGACCTGCGGCCTGTCCCCACGGACAAACATCGACAAACATCTCTCGAGTTCACGCGGCGAGACTGGCATTGCGAGTCGCTGAAATTTACGATCAGCTACGCCGGGTGGTAGCCGAAAAAGAATAGCCGGCTGGGTAATGACCTGCTTGCAGTATTCCATGTAAAGGTCCCGCGATCCCAATAGAGCATCTGGGACAGAAAGATTCTTGCAATGTCGTCGATGTAATTCTCCAAACTGTCGACACATATGCGAGAGCTCGGGGATTCCCTCGACTGCTTTCTCCATTGTCCTCAAGGTGTCGGTATTTTCACGAGATGATTTGAAAGCGAAATGGAGGTGTCGAAATTGAACCCGCCTTGGTCACACGAATGTAAGCTCGAGCTTGTATTGCCAGACGCAGACTTCTTGTGGCGTCCGAGAATGAACTTGATTTTGGGAAAGGCGCCTTATGCGATGTCATTCCGGTTTCGTCCATTGCAACCAATTTTGCGAAATCGTTTCAAAACCTCGAATCACCCGCGGCGATCAACATGTAGCTGGATGGGACCGGAGTGAGTTAAGATCCGATTTCGGGAAGCTGCGTGCCACTCACTCTCTCCTTCAGATACCTTGATTTGGTCAACGACAACGCCTTGATCTGCGTAGCCTCCCCTCAAAGTCATATCTTGCCACAGGATCTGCTTGAAAACGCTCGACAACCCTTTCGACGTTCTGTTGAATGCGGACAAAATGGCCAATTGGTGTTGCGACTGAAGGATACGGGCGATGACTTTTAAGAGGTCGTCAAACAGGGGTGGAAAGAGGCGAAGGATGACGGCGATGAAGCTTTGCCTTCCTTTGGCTGCGAAGATGGAAAGTGAGAAGAATAATCATCAGGCCATGTACAGGTAGTGAGAAAATGCCAACGAACCTTCTTTAGGGAAACCCTTTTTCCCATATTAGCTGTCAACCGGTAGCATTGTCAGAGAATACTACCGCTCTTGGCGACTAGGTTCTCAAATTTAAGAGGGCTACATTGTGAGAGAGGCTCACAAGAGGCAATGATGGACCTCGACAATAAGGAAACACGATGGGTGATCGGGCAAGCATCGCCGAAACGCAAACACAGGTCCCGAGCGCGAAGGATATCGGATCTGGCACATTTCCTCCGAGGCAGGATGCTCTTTGTGGCTGTCATGCTCGTGTAGCTATATTGATGATCTCGGGAGATCCATCAGTCCAATATGAAGACACACTACTGAGCAAGAGACGACAAGTAGGATGTCGAGCGAAACTTACTGACTCAGCTTCTAGCAATCTGGTTGCACAATCAGTCAAGTGCGTACGATAGGGATATACAACTTTACATACCTGGTTACTCAATCAGTCAAGTGTGAAAGAGCAAACCAGTGCTACAAGGGGATCGTTCATCGCCCATCATCCATATACGCGGACGCCAAGTCTGATTGATGGACTGATGGGTCCTTTGACGGGATCCGCGGCGGAAGGGTCGATCCTGACGTGTAATCTGTATCACTCTGAGCCTATATGAGGAGCTTGTCTGCCTAGCTTTCACCCGCCCTCATCTTAGTCAAGTCGTAGTTTGACCCCGCTCGAACTCCCGGCGTACACTCAATCGCCTTTTAGGTCTGCGAGTCGCAATTTCGATTCCGGGTGAAAGCTGCGATTTTGACGGGATGTCCGAAGTCTCTTCCCTCTGTGATGATGAAGTCAATAGCTAAGGCAGCCAAAAAGACGCCCTATACGGAGATATTTGCCGCGGCGGTATCGCGAGTAGGTGCTGAAATCGTTGGGTCTGTGCTTGCCAGGGCGTTGAGACCGTGCTTCGGCCAGAAGACATCCTCAAGATGAGGGCCCTTTTTTCCATTCGCTTTCACAGTAAAATATGTCATAGATCCGGGAGTCAGAATGAATCGATGCCTCCCTCTTGCAAGACGTAGCAGGCGGGAATAACTTGTTGCCATCAATTTCTGCAAAAGTGAACAGATCGCCAATCCGCAAGTATCCGTGGTACTAGCCAGTCACAGTCCGCCTTGATATCCTTCACCGCTTTTATCACCCCATCACCAAACATCACAGTAGTACCGCTTATCATTGGCAAGAAGAGTGTCGCCACGTAAAACTATCTGTCGTTTCAGCTAGATAGATGATCCACACTGATCAGAGGAACTTACCTCCGGATCTCTGCTGGTCATGTATCCCCTCATAGGGGCGTTGCAATACTCTCGTGAGCAGTCATAGAAGGGGCTCAATGGAGTTGGAGTTGATACCTCTTGTATCTTTCACCACCGATCCACGGTTCTGACAAGACAAATCCCTTGTATCTTTCGACCGACATCTATACAACACCACAAATCTAGCAAACCCCTTTATTATTACCACACTCTCAAACTCATATCTCCATCACTCCCTCCAAGGAGGCATTGTTCATCCTATTCCTTCCACCCTCGGTTCAATTGACATCTACAAGCACGACATGATTACCCCTCGATATTCGGGTTGAAGTAATTGGCGATCAAGCCCTCACAGTGCGGCTTCAACTCTTCAACCTTTGGCGGCTCGTCAGACTTCGAGTAGAGGTTGTAGGCTGCTTGAAAGGATCAGTTCCACAATCATCTGAAGAAGGCGCAAGACTCACGATTGTATGCCCTGACGGCCTCAGGCTGCTCGTAATCCTCGTCCACCATAAACTGCGTGTATGCTTTACTGCAGTGCCACGGATACAACGAGTGGTACCATATCATGCTGAGCGCTTCCTTGAGAAGGCACAACTGTTCCTTCATAAAGAATTCCCGCGAACCGGAGCAGGTGCCGGGAGCCGACAGCGCCTGGCAGACAGGGAAACCGATCACAAAGTCCGCGTACTCTCGCAATGTTCGTTGAGGCGTATGAGCAAGCCCAAGAATCCCCGCCAGGGCTTTCTCCATGGTTCGGCAGGTAAAGGGGGTGAAGCTCAATAGATTTCGAGCAGAGATAGTGACTTCGAATTCGGTTCCAAGTTCATCGTGAATAGCCGTTGTGGTCGATAAATCCAAAGCTTCCGAAGTAGGTATCCTTCGACGTACAACAATGCATTCAATCTTTGGGAAAATTCGATGAACATTTCGTTCCGATTGGAACCTAGGTGTCGCAAACGCTTCTGATCACGCCAAAACCAGCTGGAATTATCCGAGTCCAAACAGATAGATCTGTACATGACCGGAATGAGTTCCGCTCGACATGTTGGCCTGCTTCTTGCTTACCGAACGAGCTGTCTGAGATGCTTGGACCTCTTCAGCCCAATGACTTGAAAATACGCCTCTTTCTTTACCGTCACCTCCTGCCACAACAACCTCTTGCAATCACTTGAAGACCTTTTCGACGTTCGATCCAGCGCAGACAGCGTTCCGAATTGACGTTCCGTCTGGAGGATCTCGGCAATAATTTCGATGATATCATCCGGAAGGGTTGGCGTGGAGGAGTTCGAGGAAGAGGAGAATCCCACTATGGTCTTCTTTCCGCGCTTCGAGATGCAGAATAGTGTGCGAAATGGACATACAATAGGAGAACACTTCGTGCCTACCTTTCTCGCATTGACCCTTTTCCCCATTTTGACTGTTGGACTGGAGCGCTCAAAGCCGATGATTTGTTTGGCGGGGAAAGTGGCAAACAACGAGAATGAGATGGCTTGAGGGGCATCGCCACCACAACAAGCTCGATGACTTGACGCATGATGGGCCGACTAGTGTTGCCCGCCTCAAGCGCGAAAAGTCCCGCGTTTCAGGTTGAGACAGCCTTCTCACAATGGCAACGCGCTTCTTCAATGCGATAACAATGCATGGTCAGAGGTACAATTCGTAGTCGAAGTCGGTCCGGAGAATCAGAGAACTAAGACGCGGGAAGAATGCATTGCCGCTGCGATTACGGAAGGGATCTTCATCCAAATCCCTACCGTAATCGAGTTCAAGCTGTTACACCGATCCCCCTCATTCGCGGATTTTCCAACAGACCATGCAGGGAGTGAATTAGGGCTTTACCCCTTGATACCATAGCCAAGACATCTGTAAGCGAGCTCACGATGAATTGGACCCGACGCAAACCGAGTACTTCCCAGACATGGCGATATCAGAACTCAGAACTCCGGCATCTTTCAATAAGTTGATTTAGAATCGGCGCCCTTCATGAAGTTTCTGGAGACGATCCGCCAATTGAGACCCGATTAATGACGCCGGGATCGTTTTGAGCTCTCGGACAAGCTGGTCGTTCCGATACATTCGCTCGGAAGTACTTTTCTTCACCCAATTCGAGAAAACGACTTTCCCTTGACGGCATGAGTCTCGGATGACTTTGATGACAACAGACTGAAAGTCGAGGGCGAGCTGATCAGACGACGAGGACATGCCGCCAACAACGGCAAGAGGTTGAAAGCTGGAGATGAGATCATCGTACGAAGATGACATGCAAATGTCACCGACATGGATCAAGATGGGTTGGCGATAGACGGCTGAGAGAACGCGTTTCAGGCTAAGACCACGTTCTCGTGTGTAAAGGCCCTTTCTATCGCTTTTCACTCGTTATCGGCGATGGATCCTCAAGCATTCGGATCATATTTGAACGCAATCGAGGAGAAGCGCACCAGAGCATCAGATAGATTGCATTGCCATCACGGCTAATTGTACAACCGGCATAATTGACCGAGCGAATTCGGGATACAATACATACAACGTGAAACGATCGACGACAACTGGACAACGGCCCGAAAAATGGAAGGAAGAGCGTCCATAAGAGTACACGCGTCAAATGACACGATGCTATCAACGGAAGAACATGTCGCTATTCGGCACAGGCGGTTGCTGAGGCATCTGCGCTGTGACGGTCGACGGTGATAGCAGCTTAATGTTACGCTGGGCGGCGTAGTCTGAGAGAATGGCGTCGGCGTCCTCTTCCTTGAACTGCGGACCGTCTGCGAAAAAGATGGGTAGGATGAACGCCACGGGACACGGGCTTTGGACTTACTGCCGGTGCACACTGCCTTTTTCTTGAAATGATCGCACAAGTCGTCGAGATCGAAGCCGCTGTTGATCTATGCAAAGGATTAGCGAAGAATCCACGTGCGACGAGACTGAGACGTACCGGAATCCTCGACGTGACCTCCTCGATGATCTTGGTACACGGAACGACCGTTCCATCGCGCCTCAGCATCGTCGCCCTCGGTTCTTCCAGCCGTCCGCCAAACGTCCCGACACGGAACGCCGCGCTGTGTTGACTCGACTCTGAAGCCTGCGGCGACGCTGACGCCGAAAGGTGTTTGCCCTCGCTTGGAACGCTGGAGGCACTGGAAGCGTCGGGACTCGTAGTGAAGAAGTTGCCGGGCGAAAGGACCGATGAATGCGCGCTCGACGAGCTTGGACCCGAGGTGGTTTTGTACGCGGTGCTGTCGACGTATGAGCGCAACATGTCGTTGTGGTCCACCGGCGCTGCGCCAAACCCGATATCAAACACATCATCCCCATTGCCTACGGCGGGCGTTTGTCCGGCACCCAAGCTTCGCAGGAACTCCTCCATATTATCCTCGGCGATCGTATTCATCAACCCATCCTCTGGCACGGCAGGCTTGCTATGCATCGTCGTAAATTGATTATTCCCGGCGCTCGCGAGTGTCGAATCGATCCCCGCCATGCCGCCATCGACGGCGCCGCCGTTGAACCCAGGCCAAATGTCCGAGTATCCGCCAAAGTTTCCAAACGCGGCGTCGTCGCTGAAGGACATGAACTCGGGCGCTTGCGCGAGCATCGTAAAGTTATTGTTCAACAGACTCTGCCAATCCATTTCGTTCCCAGCACCACCAGTCGCGGCGGTGGACGATATCCCGCCATTCGTCTCGGGCGCCTGAGCCTGAGCCTGCGCCTCCGCCTGATGCTGTCCAAACGACGCAAACCCGGCCTGCCCACTCCCGGGGGAAAGCTGTCTCCCCGCCGGTGCGGCCGAGGACGCAAACGCATTGAACCGCTCCGGATGGAATACGGTAGTTGCGCGCGGGCCGCCGTTGCCAAAGGGCGAGACCGAGGTCGAGGATGATGATGCCCCCGGCGAGCGAGAGGCGGAGCCGCCCGAGTGGGAGCGCACGGTATTGCTTGCTGCCGAGGCGGAGGACGAGGTGGATTCTCCGCGGTGTTGAAGCGGCTGCGGGCCGGGCGGAGACGGAACTTTGGCGCGCTGCTGCATGGGATCGGGCGACGTTGTCTGTGCGCTCCCTACGGGCGATTGCGTGGTCCCGGGCATGGGCATGCTGAACGTAAAAGCGGCATTCTTGAGCGCCATGTTCTCTTGCTGCAGCTTGGCCAAGAGTTGACGCAGGTTTTCATTCTCGAACTCGTTGCCGGCGTTCTTGGCCT
Source organism: Naganishia sp. PG3902-1 (assembly GCA_023628075.1). NCBI lineage: Eukaryota > Fungi > Basidiomycota > Tremellomycetes > Filobasidiales > Filobasidiaceae > Naganishia > Naganishia sp. PG3902-1. Next base: position 591,631 of record JAMALH010000009.1, read on the forward strand.
CGAGTTCCGAGACTTTGTCCTCGAGCTGGAGGAATCCGTGGTGTTAGTCTTGATCCGAAGCAAAGCAGGCAAAAAAGAGAGGCAACGTACGTCCTTGACCCGTGCCTCTCTACGCTCCCTAAACGCCTTTTGCGCCGCCCGATTCTGGTTTTTCCGCTTGAGCGCCTTGGCATCAAGGTCCTCGTCGCCCTTTGTCACGATCGCATCCAACCCGGCGCCCGCTGCCGACTTTCGACGACTCGATTTGCTCGTCGTCGTGCGTTTCGACGTCTTCTTCCCCTCTTCAAAATCGTCTTCGGTATCTACACCGGAATCAGCACAACGAAACCGTATTCGAAACGCGAAAAAGAGAGACTCACCGTGTCCCTCGGACCCTTCGCCCTCGCCTCTTCGACTCCGATGCGCCGCATGCCCCTCCATCTCCTCATCACCTGCCTTCCTCTTCACATGCGCCATCCCCTCGGCCGCATCCCCCGCCCTGCGCGCATGCTCCTCGAGCGTCGCACGTGATCGTCCCGCTGCGTCCCCAGGCGGCGCACGTGCATCGGGCGAAGAGGAAGGATCCGAGGGCCTCCCCGTTGGCGGGGTATGACCTGTGGAATCCGTGCCGCTTTGTGCGTGCTTTGCCGTCGCGCGGCCGGAAGAGGAGGAATGTTCGGGCGTATCGATACCTGGGTATGGGTAGCCCGTGGATGCGGCGGCATAGAGCTGTGTTGGTTGGACGTTGGGGTATCCGATCGATTGTGCTTGACCGGGCAGACCACCTGTGATCGGCATGTTCCCGAGCAACGCGGCCAATTGTCTTTGCTGCGCCTGCGAATCAAGCCCCTGAGCTTGCGCTTGCACTTGCAAGATATTGATCAACGCCGCCATCGTATTCGGCGACGGCGCGGCATTCGTCGCCGTTTGCGCCTTTGTCGGAAAGGGCTGGTACGCCGCGGGTGGTGCGGGCATTCCTGCTGCTGCGGAGGGGGGAAAGGACGCGTCCTGCGACAGCGGCGGCGGCGGCGGCATACGGGCGTCGGGCTGGCCTGTGGCGTCGTGTTCCTGCAGATGACGTTCGAGCAGGTCCATGAACGCCTGGGAGTCTGGGCTGAGCGGATTGCCGTTCATCGTGGGCGATGGGAGCGTGGGTGGCCTGGCGGGACAGAAGACGAGGGCAGGCAGAATGGATCCATCTCGCCTTGGACGACCTTTGCCGGCTGACCAAGCGGGCGAGTCACGGCACGGTGGAGGCACGTTTGCTTCCGCCAGAGGGTTGCGCGGGTTTGGGGGTCGCTTGGGGGGAGGAAACGTAGGTCGTTGTGTGGACCCACGAGGTCAACGCCACCAGCTACGCCCATCAGCGGAACGGTTGTGCACAGTCTAGGCAGGAAGACACAAGTTACAACGTGTCGGCATCCACATTCATATGCGATGCCTTGTCTTCCGCCGCTGCCTTTAGCGAACTGCCCCTCATCCTCGCGCGACCTCCTGCGAGTGAGGGAACTTGACTGAGCGATGACGATGCGGCGGAAAGGCTTGCGCCTATCTTGCCATCGAGTGAAGATGTCTAGACTATAGCTGGAATCGGAGTGAGTGGAGCCCAGCTGCGATATACTGAGATGGAGCGAGACCTTTAGGTCACGTTGATCGTCGTGCAGTATTGTGCACGTAATATCTGTATCTCAGCACGCAGTGCGCGGACTGGTTTGACTTCGATCGGTGAGAAACTTCTCCACGGGTATCTTATGGCTATTCCAGATATGATACGCAAGTGATCGGGATCGATATGGGCAATGATACGATGGGCTACAGCTTGGCTTATTTTCAGTAGTCGCCTGCTCTGAAGCATGAAGGCAAAGAGCCTTCTGCAACTCTCTTCGCCTTGTGAGTTCTGTAACATTTACATCGTATGATGTACAACTATCTGACCGTCATAAAAGAGTGGCACCCCAGACTGTTCTCAAAGTCCTTCTATCGGTCCTTTCACTCAAGAGCTTGATCTGATCTCTTCGTTGTGCCAACCCTCAAAAAAATGGACCCCTTTCGTCTTGTTGGATATCAGGATGATACATGTTGCCCCCGATATAGCCTGCTTGGAAGCCCATGACGCTTGAGGCGCTATTGCCGCCTCGAGGCTTTGCATACTGACCCCCTTGTGGCCAGAGCGCGTTACCATCACCGAAAAAGGAACCATTCTCCGCGTTCCAATCTGAATAACCATTCTCAGCGAGGGCGCCTACCATACCATCGAATTGTTGCTGAGGGCCCGCGCCGTAAGGCTGTAAGTAAGGATCATAAGGCTTGGAAGAGTTCCCGACGTCTAGTGACAGTCTATTCGGTGAAAAGTGCTGTCGATTCCGGTAATCGTTACTTGCCATTGGAGGAAGGTTCTGCGAATTGTATGAGGCGGGAGGAAGGAACTGTGAAAGTTCAGCCTGAGGCGGATGGAGGGGACCTGGCGAAGGGTTCGTAGAATACGAATACGGTATGTCGTGACGGCTGGCGTGTTGGCTTTGACTGATTGAGAAAAGTTGAACTGCAGGCGTTGAGCCCTGTTCAACCCAGTTCCTGTGGAGATCAGATGAGACACCCCCAAAACCGGTATACATTCCGCTCGCCTCGATGACGCCAGACTCCGCCAACCCGGGGATTCCAGCTTCAGGGGCGGCAGCGTCTTTGTTTGAACGCTCTGCCGGAATGATTGACCGAGAGTACGATGTGGGCCTTCTTGAAGCCCCATCTGAAGAGACTTTCGCAACCGAGGTTACGAAGCTGTTGGTGAGCAGCGGAGTGGAAACATCACTATTGCGGTCTGTCAGCTTTCGATTTCCAGATAGAAATAGTGATTCTGGGACAACCCACATCTGCGAGTTTCCTGTCATCAACTCCTCTTTTTCACGTGCTGCCGTCTTTCTTTTTCTCGCCCGCTGGGCATTTTCGTGTTGCAGAGCACAATCTCCACATCTCTGCTGTCTCAAATCCGACCACGTTTCGCCGGCCTCGCATTTAACAGAACCCGAATCCAGGGAGTCGTAGCCAGGGCAAGTGACCTTTGCGCCATCTCGCTTCTTGACTTGTCTGGCGGTCTTCAGCCTTTGGATCTTATGTTTACGCCGACATTCTGGGCATCTTTCCTTCATTTCCCCTCGTCTCTCCCTTCGCAACCATGTAACCTTGCACTGGAACGGGCTCTGATCGTCTTTGAGGTAACCTCGGCATGTCTTCCTCTCTACCGTCGTATCTTCCCCTCTAGGAGAGCTCATGGTGTTTTGCCCGAATGTAGACAGAGAGTTCTCACCGTACAGTCCCGACTGAGAAGTCGTTATTCCGGTCGGACAAACTTCAAGCGGCTTCTGTGACAAGATCTCATTCTCGATGGTGAACGTAGATGAGACACCCGGCCCGGACCAAAAGCCATCAGAACGGTGAGATGCTTCCATGAAACTGCTATTACCCTCGAGAGATCCGAAAGTGCCACCCTTAATACGGACAAATGCATCGATGTCCGAGGATCTTTGGGATTGCATTTCGCCAGGATTACTGATTCAGCGTGGCTGGACAATACAGAAGGACAAGCTTTGAGGGAAACGCAGTGTCACCTTGACCCCGCCTACGGCCTGTGCCCTTTTACATCTTTTTTTTCTCCTTTTTTTTTTTCTTTTTTTCGTATTGTCTCCGACCAGGAGATCTGCATCAAGGGATTCGAGTAAGACCATCCTTTGTCAAATTACCCGTATCAGGAGAAACGCATACGACGTCATCGCAGGACTCGCGGGGTACCCGAAGGCTCAATCGTCATGCAGAGACACCTTCACGTCCATCACCCAAATTGCCCTGCATTGCCTCATAGATGTATAGTACGGTCGCACACTTACTAATGTACTCTCAGAAAATGCCGTTCCAAACTAACTCCCTACCTGCTTGTGGGACGATAGCATGACATGGGAGAATTAAGCAAACAACTGCAATCGTGGTACATAGCAGTGAGTTCCTGCAAAAGAGCTACAAGGCGTATTTGCTGACGAAGCCCCGCAGAGTTCAGTTTATCAATTGTCTTCTTGACTCAGTTCAGATCGTACGCGAAGTCGGGGACTTCGACACAATCAGTATGGCAAGAAAGAGGACAGTAATCAAGCGACACACTCACCTGTAGGACGGGTATAAGGGCTAGGGTACCGGGTTTTCGGACCGTTCCATTCATCACTGAGTCTACGAGACGTGGATGGTGCACCCATAAAAGAGCCCATCTCCTCGATCCATACGGGATCTTTTTGCCTGATAGCAAGGACAAAGCATCAGCACGTTACCAACCAGGCTGTAGGAGTGTATCCCATCCAGGAATTCTTACTTCTTTTCCCCTTTTTCATTTATGAAGAACCTTGTGCCTGCGACGTGATCTTCGTCGTTATCGATCGGCCATATCTCCAAAACAGCCACAGACTCTGTCGCTCCCCATCGAGAGTCAAATGCCTTCAAGACTTCAACGTCTCGTAGCTCTCCCGCTTTCGCTCTTTCGTCCCGAATAGGATCTCTAGCATCCGGGGCGCAGAAAGGAAACACCTTGTTGCTGGATTCGACCGTATCCCACTGAGATTAAGAATCTTATGAGCTAAGTTACGCGACTTGTAGGAGTCCGTATTTACCGATAGGTCCCCTGTGGGCTGTATGACTAGAACACATCCAGCGTTCGGCTGGACAGCTTTCCTGAACTCTTCCGGGAATTGCCCAAAGTCATAGGTGGCTTTGCGTGCGCATGTGACTCTGATGAGAGTCGCGCCGACCAGTGGGCAAAGTATTTCGAGAGCATTCCAGCCGATAGACTTTCAGATCCTTCAGCATCGTCGCTACCATGGTGCTTTATCGATTCCTCCCATATATAAGGGTCTGATCTAAACCGGGCGCAGTCGTGAACCATCTGATCCTTTCATTCCCTTTGATACAAAGGCAGCTACGAAGTTAGTGTCTTGGAACTGACACCTGTACATAGGGCTACACAAAGAGGTATGTACAAAGGGGCTTGTCTATCGTCAATGACTAGTTGAGTGGTCAGATAGGTGCGTCTTGCATCGATCGGCGTCGCTTAGTATATTTACATATACCTTTCTCTTTGGACTTGCCCCGGAACGCTTTTATTATAACTGGCGAACTAACTGCAGTGTAATTGCTTGTATTGAGAAGAATGTTGATCTCAGCGACTGTTCGACAACTTGTACAGGCTTGCTGTATGTCTCGATTCAGCTGAAGGCACGTGCTATGATATTCTATTTCCTAATCAGGACAATGTGTTCATGACTCGCCCTGAGCGATTCGGCAACTTGTACTCGCCGCCATACTACACTATATCACGCTCAATCAATCACCTTACGAATGGTAAGCAACATTCTCTATTCTAACCTAGGCAGGCGAGAAGAGTTATCAGCTTCGACTGTTCACTCGCTATCCCGGCACCGAATCCAGTCCGCTGCATAGACCCCCCCCACAACGCTGCCTATGGAGTCCGAGAAATTGCTTTCCTTTGAGTTCCATAGGTCGACCATTCCTCCCCATGAGAACGCAACGGCCGCGAAATTCTGTCGTTGACAGGCAAATGAACACATGCTCTCTTCAAGATCGCGCTTGCCAACCAGCTAGTCAGCTACACAGTTGCTGCTCCTGAAGCAAGTCACTTGGGAGCTCCAGAGACCCCGAGCATTCCGATTACAAACCGGCGAAGTCGTGAGCAAGTCTCTGCTGGCGCGTAGTTATTAGTGGCGGGTCTGGGGTGGAAGTAGACTATCAAGCGACCCTTTCATGTACCTTCGTATACATCACCTTCGCGTGTAACCAATCGCCTCTTGATCAGGCACAGCGAGCCGGAAACTCGGCTTCTTCGTGGCCACTCGTCATAGCTAGGTTCTCGAGATGCCGCTTATCTCTTCCGGGACATGATGTTATCCCTTGCTTGAGGGAGAACGTGTCCGCGTAGTTCGGGGCAATGATACTGATATTTTTGCTCATTCTGAGCGTTGTCAGATGAAGCCGTTCTGACACGATGCGCTCATAGTGTTCTGGTCACGCCCGAAAAGGCCACAGTCATGAGACAAGTCGTCATGACGATGGAACCCTGCCGCCGATTCTGGAGGCGAAGTGCGAGGGTTCAGCCTTGCCCTCCGCCACGCAAGCAGCGAGCGGCCATCTTCTCCCCAACAAGGTCTCATGACGACTGCGATGATGGGGGCGCTGGGCGGGCGCTATATACTGTACTTCGAAGCAGACCCGCATCGGTTTGCTGACTCTGCGGCAAGCACAGGATTTTGACGTCGAGAAAAACGATATCAACCGGGAATTCTCGTGTCTTGCAGCCTATCAAGCATCCCTCCGGAAACCGGCCCGCTCCCGCGTGTAAAGTCTCTTGATCCATGCGTCTCATCAACAACTACATCCCGTTACATCCCTCCTTCTTCCGCTGACCCTTCGCGTCGGAGGCTTTACTTCTGAGATCCGACCTGCGCGGGCAGGGTCTGGTCGCCCTTGACGACGAGGTCGGAAAGGTCGATCGTGTCACCGACGGTGACGCAGTTGGGCGAGGCGGATTCGAAGATTCTAGAGGGGGACGGTTAGCATTATGTCTCTCGAGACAGCCCTGAGTGCCGCGTGAACTCACGCTGGGTTCCTCAACCTATGAATCCTTGGCCTCTCCGCCTCCTGGAACAACAGCCTGTCCTCCGCCGCGCCCCTTGTCAATTCCAAATGCCGCTCATTCCTCTCCGTCCACGTCTTGGCGTCGGGCGTAATCTGGGCGAGCACGCGCGAGAAGAGGGGCAGGGCTGAGGCGGTAGAGGTGGTGTAGGATGGGTCGGAGGAGGGGGAGGTGGCGATGCGTGGAGGGGCGGGGAAGGTGGTGTAGATGATGATGGCGAGGGTGGTGGCGATAGCGGTGTTGCGCCATGTGGGGGTCATGAAGGCTGTGTATCGGAGAGTGGGATGGGGTTGCGGAGACGGGAGGAAGCGCAGGTACGAGATAGAGACAAGGAGGATTGATGTGAGAGATCGGATGGCGGGAGAGAGATAGCAACACATCAGCATTGCTCTCCTCACCGCCCTTCACCCCGCGCTACAGACTCACACTCCTTGGTATTCGCCGAATCCCCAGCTTCCCCATGATGCGCACCTTGTCCACCCGCACTTCCCCTAACGACGGCGCTCGACGCGATCTGGCGTGCTTGGTGCTTGATGCAGAGCACGGGACGAGTGAGAGCTGCGAGTCGAGGCATCTTTTTTTTGGTTTTGTGTGGGAGACGAGTGGAAGGTGGGCTGGGGTGGGCTGGGGCTGAAGAGGTGATATGGACGGTGCTGTCCAATGGCCTGGGAGGAATACGCTAGGGAGACGCGGACATAGGCGCGATGTCCGTGTGATCGAGCGGGAGGGAGCGGCGCGACATTTCAAGCTGGCAGTGTCCATGGCTTCATCCTCGAGTCGCTGCACTGTGCATTCCTGCATCGGGCCAGTTCACGTGCAGAGGGAGATCAGGTGAGTACGATTCCTCGAGCATGGAAGAATCGTCGCTTATCCCGACAAGAAGCCCAGGATCACACCATGGAAACGCCCTCGTAAAGACGTCATATTTCATACTCGCAAAAGCCACCACCATGGCATCACCTTTCCACTCCAGTCTCGTCTCTCGTCTGACGACGACATTCTCACGACAACGCTCGCGTCAAGCAAATGTCACCGGGCAGGCTATACCGCAGGTCAGACGTCTCCGCTCGACCGCCGCCACGGATTCCATCTTTGAAGATGGGTTCACCGTGCCCGAACCATCCGTCTCGTTCTTGGAAGCAGAGTCGGACGAGTATCGGCGCGTGGTGTTGCCCCCGAGAGAGCTCAAGGCGTTTACACCAGTATGGCCAACGATCCTGGATCATCCGTCGCGGCCAACCCGATCAGCCCTTTCGTCGGATCCCACGAGGCACGCCCACGCGCCAGTCACTTACCTGAACGGGACACAACGCACGCCCACACCATGCGAAAAAGTTCAACGACTCATCCACGACGATAAAAACCTCGCCGCCGCACGCCAACTGATCACCGAATTGCGCGAACTCGGCACCTCTATTAAGCCGCACAGAGCCTACCTCGAAGCCGCGATCCACCAGTCCCGTCGACGAGGCTACCGAACCATGCAAGCCGACGTTCTTTACTGGCTTTCCTTCTGGTACGCCTTCCCGCCCGCCAAGCAATTCCGGCATGCGCCAATCGTCGCAGTGGAACCCCTCGTCGAGACGATCCTCGAACGATGGTCGACGGATCTGGCGTTTCTGAGGGAACTGTTGATGCTCGCTGCGGAAAGAGGATGGGTGCCGGCATTGATGCCAGTGGTGTTTAGGCATTATACCATGGCGACGGATCCGGCGGACTCGTATGCGTTGCTCGATGAGTTGGCGGCGGTATATGCGGAAAAGACGCCACGTCGGGCGGTTCGGCATGGTAGATCGGCGCAGGATGCAGAGCCGAGGCGTGCCGCTGCTATTGTGGAGCAGGTCTCACGGTGGAGAAATGCTCATTTGCGGATGATCCTTCAAAAGGGGCAAGTCAAGGAGGCCAAGATGATCTATCAGGCAGGAGAGGCCAAGGGTGTCTCGTGGTATGTGCCGACAAAGGAGGCGTTGATTCTGGCGTTGCAGTCCAGTACAAGCGCCGTGACGGAACCGGTCCAGGAGCCAGAGGTTCTCGATTCGACAGTCTCGCCAATGCGTCAAATCCTTCAGGTCGCTCACCGCCGATCGCGTCAACCTGTACGCAACCTAGTGACTGTCCTAGATGCGCTCGAGTCTCAGGGACGGTCAACCTTGATCGCTCGCCTGTCAAAACGATTCGTGCGGACGCCAGGGCACACCGGGCGTGTCTGGTCAACAAACGAAACGACATCGACGTTCTGGTGGATGGCGCAGATCTTTCGAGCGCGACGCGATGCTCGACATGCCGATGCCGTGGCGCTCTTTCGAAGCAAGTTTTACGCAATCGGTTTGCCCCGTGCGGCAGATGAGGGATGGGGTAGGGTTCACGACGTGGCGGATGAGGAAACCCGCGGTATTGGCGATCGCAAGCTCTACCCATCGGCGGAAGTCATTTCTGCGATACTCCCATCGGTCATCGTGCTCGCCAAACCTACAACGTCCGAGGCTCTAGTCACACTGCACAACGAATTCCTCGCGGCTGCGCGCACCTACCCGACACTCAAATCAGATCCCATCTTCCACCTTCCGTTCATCATGCATTATGCCTACACGTTCGGCGCATCGGCGGCGGAGAAATGGTGCGAGCGCCTAGAGAAGGACGGAATCACGGTGGGTGTTCAGGGCTGGAGTGTGGTTGCTGTTCAATACGCCAAATCACGCAAGATGGGTGATATCCAGCATATTCTCGACCGAATGAGCGCGGGGCATCTGGAAGGCGATGTGTCGTTGGCGCCGGATACACGACCAAATGAAAAGACGTTTGTGGGGATCGCGACGGCGTTGTTGAAGCGGAAAAAGTATTACAAGGCCAAGGCGATTCTTGAGCAGTGGCATGCGGAGCAGCGGCGGAGGGAGTTGGTGGCTGGAGACGCGTGAGGTTAAATACCGTTGTATCACAGTTCGTATGGGATAGTTGAGCCCATCCTGCTATGCACCGCATGACAGCCCGCAATACGATCATGCTCAGAGGAAGGCACAGAGGCGATGTGCCGGTATACTCGAAAGAGGGAGGTAATTGTGGGGGTTAGGTCTGTGCATTCCCGTCACGCTCGCTTGGACGCACCAAATCAGATCAGAGCGCTATCGCCTTTGAATGCTCGTGGACTGGACTGGATCGACATGGATTCACGCAAACCGAACGGCGAACATTGGGAACTCATTGGCTCGCGGAAATCGAAACGCGTGATTTGCAAGTCTATTGTTCTCTGGGAAAGTGCCAGCAATGCGTCGATCGGGTTTGCTCAAGAAGAGAGAAGAGAAGATGCTGGTCTGAATGAATGATAGTCGACATTCTATTGCGTCGTCGTCCTTGATCCTGCATTGTCGGAATCCTGGCTTGAAATACCCACTGTACTATCGCCCAACACCTTCGTAGCGTGCTGTCCTTTCGCACTCAAGTCGCACAGCATGGCTATCGAAACAGTAACATGTGTGCGAAAAAGATCATTGATATTGGTAATTGACTGTCTCTTTGCGTTGATCTTTAGATACCTTTTACGCTCAACAAGCACACTACTATTTTGTCCTCCCTACGATTCATCGCCGAAAAAATCAAATCGAATTCCGACAATCCGAAAAATGACAAGCTCTCAGCGTTTGGATCTCGGTTGACAACGCGTTGGCTGTTTAAGATTACAATGCTATCGGGAGACTCTTGCTCGGTGCATGGGATCGCGCTGCAAAGCATGCAAATTACAGGGGAAAGGTACCACGGATCCTGTTAGACTTGCCCGAATTGCATTTCTTCACTCGAATATTTCTCGCCTTGTCATCGATGAACAGTCAGCTTCACTGACTCCAAATTTGCCACTCTTCCTTAGGCTGGATGAACTCGGAGCTGAATGATATGTTGCCCTTCTTTTTCTTCTTCAATACCCTAACTCGGATTGCAACATGAATAGACGCCATTTTCATTGCAATGTCGCAGAGGCAAAACGGAAACCAAAATCAACTCTTAAGTCCGGCTTCTTCGCAGATGAAAAGGACACAGTCTCAAGGAAACAGAAGCCAACTCCTGGCATTAGGGAAGCACTTCGAGCCTCGAGGGAAACTGTCCTGCTTTTGGTTAGTTATGTGCTTGCCGCACCCGCGACTCGTTGTATGCCCATGCCAGTGAAACGTCAATGTTTCATGCCACTCAGCTGTTCGCCCGATCTGCCGCTCAATGTCCATGCTACAGAACACTTTGTGTCGTTTCTGCTTGAGCTAAATGTCAGATGCGCAACTGTGCCATAGCGCCACACATTAGCTTACTCTGAGATATTCGCCGAATCACGGGTGACCATCTCTTCCGCCACAAACACTCCAATTTGGGCACACATTCTGCGGAAGTTCGATGTTCTCGACGAAATATCGCGCACACTACGGACACTTAGTGACTAGTCTCAAGATCACTTCAGGAAGGGATGTCCGTAGTCATGGTCAATGTCGACTTTGGACTAGCCCGGGCTATCGAGACAGCGACTCCTGGACCTTTTATTGAATTTCACCAGCATCTATATTCATTCCTTAACACATTAAATCATAATAGATAACGCAATCGTCCCTGCTCGTAGCCTATGAAGACGAGTTCAAGACTTAAACGTCGATATATTTGGGGATTACACCGTCACACTTTACAGTCCATGAAATGCAGCATGTTGTCCACTGAAAAAGCGTCACGCTAGTGGGTTGTTGCAAAGCCATTGGAAGTTGCGATACATCTTAAACATCACCTCGTGAGTGCCTCGACCAAAGTTCCGTTCGGCAATCTCGCGTTAGTGCCTCAGGATACCTGTCCAACTAGCGAATGCGCAATGTCAGTCCCTCATTGCCGAGGCTCAACCGAGGCTTCGGTTCAGCTAAAAATGTCAATGCCTTGCGACAAGCCTGCAGAGATCCGCACATCCCTCAAGTCCCACGTCGGAATTGTGAATCTGTTTGATGTAGGAATTCAGAAGCTTTTTCGTAACCCGATGATACCTCTTCATTACGACCCCCTCATTCAACCCTGGACTTATCCTTTCTAGTGCCTCCTTTCATATTCGTGAAAAAGGAAAGGGACCAGGAAACCAAGTAGAGGATATAAAAGGTACGGTCTGAAGCTTGTAGCCTTTCCGCTCATCATTCCCAATCTTTCTGCTCACTTCACAAATTACGATCTTTCTTTGGTATTGGATTACTGGGGCTACATAGTCATGGCTGCGACATCCTTGCCGACTACTCTGGAAGCTGCTAAGATGCGGAAGCATAAGATCATGAGTGTACGTAGCCTCCTAGCTTCGACCGAAAGCTCCAGTTGATAATCTTGCCATCTCAGGAGGTCTTGCCAACCGAAGAAATGTATGTATCTGAACTATTGGTCACTAGTTTCCATGCTTAAGTTTCGATTCCCCACGATAGCTGGAATGAATGGGTGAAGAACGAATCTCGAGCTCGCCAGGGCAAAGGCTACTTCCCTTCCCTCGATCGTCACTTTCTAGAGTTCCTCGTTTCCTGCGAAATCGATTGCCTCTCGGTCGAACACAGCTTGACGCTTGAGCATCCCGCAGACAGAATCCAGCGCAATACCGAGAAGATCCGTCGAGTTGCCTCTCGGCGGATCGGCGAGGAAAGACTAAAAGCGTATCGCGTCAGGGTCAAGGAAGCGTTTGAGGCGTACTTTGGGGGTAGTGTATGGGCTACATGGGATGATGATGCTGTGACGATCAATTCTATGGAGGACGATTATGATGAAAAGGTAGAGGATGAGCGAGGGAGGGGAAAGATGACAAAGGAGGTTCAAGGTAAGGCTGTGATGCTATTCTTATGAAATGGGTGGGGCTTAACTGGAATGCCGAGTAGCGGCGGTGCACTCGCAGACACAGGTTTCGCAGCAGCTGGAGGTGGCGGACATGTCCATGGATATGGAAGTCGAAGAATCCCCGCGCGCGGTGAATGCGCTGTTACAGACCAGGCATGCGGAGATCGGAAAGACTGGTGAGCTTTAGCACAACACCTCGAGCGTCTCGTGGCTGATTCCCTGCACTTCAGGTGCCCAGGTTGCCCAGAAGCAGACCGGCATTGATGCTAATCTTAAATCTGGCATCGTGGTAACCCCTGACGTCGAGATGGAACCGGCTATGTGACTTCCTTCCAGGGCTTTCGGTTGTTTGTTCACCGATTCGCTCGACTTCCACCATGCCTCAGTTGTAGCTGTGATTTGTTTGAGAATTCTTGCGCAAGTGTAGGGAGGGAGGGAAAAAGCGGATTGATTTTCATGCTTCACTGTATCTATCAAAGTTTCTGTATTTGTTCAATCTTTCACGCAAGGCAACGCAGCGTTATATGTTGTCTCAACTCCTTTTGATATTCGCCGTCACTCGCAACCTATCTCGTGACTTCATGCCGCGTCTAACATTACGATTGTCGCTGTGCAGACCCGTGTGCTAAAAGTTGTGGCAAGCCAATGTCCAGAAACGGGCTGATTCACCAATTGATTCACCTACCGTCTGCTCAACGCCGTTGGCCTGCGGGGCCAAGCTGTGACGCACGTGCCAGTTTGGATCCGCGTGACGGCGTTGACGTTCCGCACTGTCTGGTCGTCAGCTGCTCGCTTTGTGCATTCCAGCCAAGGTACTGTATATACCTCCTCACGGCCGGACGCCATTCCCTCCAGCCCGAGTCGAGTGTTCGCACAGCTCCCGTCAAGGCAGTATCCTTGAAACACCCAAGCACGCTCCACTCCATCGAGCGCTTCCACCATGACGCCCACGGGATACTCTCAACCTTGCCCCGCTAAACCGAAACGAATCGTCATCTGTTGCGACGGGACATGGCAGTCTGCGACGGCCTTGCAAGACACGAGTCGACCGCCTTCGAATATCGCAAAGCTTTGTCGAGTGCTGGCGTCCGCCGGGACAGCGGTAGGCCAGGATGAGGATGGGGTCAAGGAGTATCAGCAGGTTGTTTATTATGATGCCGGTGTCGGAACGGGGAAGATCAGTGCGATTGAAAAGGCGATCCAAGGTGAGCTTTCGTTTATCCAAGTCATTGTATTGGTGACCAATGCTGCATCACTCGCGCAGGCGGAAACGGCGACGGGCTTGTCGAAAACGTCATCGAATGCTTCAACTTTATCGTCAACAACTACACCCAAGGCGACAAGCTCTACTTTTTCGGCTTTTCCCGGGGCGCGTTCACCGCTCGAGCATGCGCCGGACTCGTCTGGGAAGTCGGAATTCTCCGACCCTCGTCCATGCGCGAGTTTATCGAGCTCTACTCCGCGTACATCAATGCGGGGGACTTTGACGAGGATTTCGCGAGGACAGAGGCGTGGACTGAGTTTAGGAAACGAAAGGGAGATCGACATGCGATTGTGCCGAGTTACACTCAGCCGGTAGAAGTGATTGGGGTGTTTGATACCGTTGGCGCACTGGGAGTGCCCGATCTGGGTCACCTCATTCGAGTCGATAATAGCGGGTTGAGGGAGCAGTATCAGTTTCACGACGTGGAGCTGAATCCTGGTAAGTCTCCTGAATGACTATTAGCACCTCGCTCACTCATTCCATACTAGGCGTCAAACACGCATTCCAAGCCCTTGCCCTCGACGAACGACGACAACCCTTCATCCCCTGTGTTTGGAAAGCATCAAAAGCCAAGAACCCAACCCTCGAGCTCCTTCAATGCTGGTTCCCGGGCGTACATACCAACGTCGGTGGCGGATCCAGTCTCGGCAAGAGTGAATCCAGCCACTGGGAACAACTCGCGTCGATCAGCTATGCGTGGATGCTTGATCGCATTCGACCGTACCTTGCGTTCGATCCGGATGAGTTGGCGGCGCAGCAGGCGGATTGGGATGTCATGTTGCGTCCGCCGACGGCCGAAGAGGCGAAGCGCGAGCAGGAGGCGCAAACGCTACTTCAGCGTGTAGCGGGATGGCTTGGAAAGGAGGTGGCGGATAAGCCGGGGTACGCGGCGGCGAAGATTACGGATAGCCATACGGGCGTGTATGACTTGATCGGGCTGCCCAAGGATCGGGTACCGCTCGATCTCTCCGACGAAGACATCGCCAATGGAAAGTTCACGAACGAGTCCGTTCATTTCAGCGTGGGCAAGCGACAGGTAGCGCTAGGCCAAGGTGGTTACAAGCCGGCGGCGTTGACAGGGTGGCAGCGACGGGATTTGGGGAAGGGCCAGTATGAATGGGTCAAACCTGCCTCGCACGGAACGGCAGAAAAGGTCTTGCCAGAGTACGAGCTGGGGCACGTGCCTCAGGATTGGAGCTTGGAGGCATGGCTTCTTGAAAGGGACAAGGGACAGGCCTGAGAGCGGATGGTTACGGATTTTACTGGTCGGCGTTGTTGTATAGCATATCGGCGAATCCTGTAATACAAGGTTGTAAGGTAAGGATAAGAAATATGATTGCCGGCTCCAAAGCAAGTGGTCCTAATTCGTTGTGGCCCAAGCGAACAGGCTAAGTGCATAAAGACGAATTCTTGAATACCGGGATGTAGCGCGAGTGGAGCCTCGCTGTGAGGCCTATGGACAGGTCAGGAAGGATCACAGACAAGCAACTGACGACGACTCGCAGGCTTTCGTCCTGGCTTGACAAGCTGGAGTTTCACATGGAGCGATCCTTTACCAGCAGCAGCCTTGGACGCTGCAGGAGAGCTTGAAGGAGGTGAAGGAGGGCATCTCGTTCGCAAGTCGTCTCCCGTTATCGACTTTGACAAAAGGTTCTCCAGGTTGCCTCGCTCTCAGCTTTGGCCTGACGTAACATTGCGCTGACGAAAACGTTCGTGATACCCATTTTCTCCCACACGCGAGAATCAGGAACGCCATCATGTCCACCTCGCGCTCTTCACGCTCCTCATCTTCTCGAGCTGCTGAGCCATCGAGCTCTTCCCAGAGTCGAGGTGCCTCGGACCATCGCCAGGCGCCCGTCTTTCCAAGCAAAGTCGCCATCGTCGGTGCCGAGACGGCTTTTGGTACCTATTTGACGGAAACGGTGTGGCCCGAGCCAGAGTTTGTGAGTATGCCCGCGGTCCGGCAAGTGGCAAGAATGTTGATATGTAGGAAATGTCTTAGGGAGATCGAACGGATATCAAGAATGTGAATGCCAAGACATGCGAGGGCACAATTCTTGCAGCAGGAACCATGTTGCCCCTCGGTACGCCCTCCTCCTTGCCGTGCGCTATCCCGCTGACCCGTCTCAGGCATGGCCATACCCAGCGAGACCGTCCTTCCGTATGGCATGTACCTTCCACCGGGAACGATGCTCCCCGACGGTGCCCTCGTCCCGATTCATACACGCATGGTTTCCGTCGTTCCGTTGCCGACGAAGTCTACCAAGCCGCCGACTCCGCCAGAGGAGACGTGGTGCGTGATCATGTAGGCGCGCATCGCGTACGATAGAAGTCGTGCAGACGTACACCTCTGTTGTATACCTGATTTGGATATTCTTTTATGGTCCCTGTAGCCATGCGTCGTGCCGTCTTATCAGCTGATCTACGATCATCTCCTCGATCTCCAGTCCCTCCAATACCTCCTTCGCCGCTCCTTCCCTCCGCTTCAACTCCTGCAGCTCCGCAAGCTTCAACGACGTCTCCTTGAACTGCTGCTCCGAGGCCGATACGTTCCCCTGTAGTGCGTCCCCCTGAGCATCCAATTCGACGAGGACGACTTCGAATTTCCGTTTGTGAAGGTCATTGCCGACGACGACTTGGTGGCCGTACCGCGATAGGGCTTTCTGTGCCTTGGGGATGAGGAGTGCTTGTTCGGTCTCAAGCTGGAGTGAAACGTCAGTGAACGGATCTTCGAAGGGAATGGAGGCAGGGGCGTACCTTGAATGAAACGATGTAGGCTTCTGGTATCCATTCCTGTACGAGCGGCCGCAACACTTTGGGCACCTGATCCATCTCGAGCGTCAGGTTTCCTTTCGTACTTTGGATCTTGTGTTCCGCCTAACGATATCATCAGCGGCTCGACCCCACGCCAGAAGAATCAAAGACTCACCACTCTGTCCTGCGGCAAGAAGAAGTCACTGACAGCCGCTGCGAGGTAAAACATTGCCCGCTTCCCCAGCGGCTGCACAATCACGGCCAATTCCTTGAGCAGCCATAGGTAGTCGTTGACGGTGACGAATTCGAGCGAGCAGATCGTCGGAGAGGGCCCGTGGTGGGATTTATGATACGCGCGCAGGACGGGCGCAAGTTGTCGTGTCCGGTCCGGGCGAACCGTGATGCTTTCCGCGGCATCTCCAGGTGCACCCTCGGCGGGACAAGAAAGCAGATCGAGAAATGGGTTGAGGCTATGCGAATAGTGCCGTGAGTAAGGGCGGAGCGAGTGCTGGCGGTGCATGAAGATGACGGCGTATTCGGTTGGATGGCTCAGGAAGTATTCTGCGGATGTGGAGCCGCGCGTCCCGGCGGAGAAGTTGTCGAGGAAGCGGACGCTGTGCGGTGAGGAGTACATGAGCCGGTGAGGAGGAGGGGCCGGGTACGGACGTACGTGTTGGCTTCTAGTGGGACTGTCGTTCCACCACTCTTCACGAGGCATAAGTCGGAGCTCGCGAGCACGCATCCTAACGTACCGTGACCACGACGACCCTCTTCCCTTCAACCTTTTGCCATCGCTCCACAAATTCCTTGACGGGCTTGAGCCTCGCTTGCAGGTCCGCCGGGGGAGGCTGCGTCGAGAAGTAGGTTTCCGTCGAGAATTGCCCGGGGATGAGCGGCGTGGTGTAGCGCGATAGCTTGGGGACGGAAGACATGGCGTGCGGGTCGAGTGGTGCGTGTAGCGTACGAGTCTCCTTCAGTCCTCGAGATGTCCGGACACGTCACGGACAGGTGAATGCGTGCAGGTGCGCATCAAAGGGCGCGGCCGTATGCGAGCGATCGACGGGGAATTATGCTGCGCGAGTCTTTGCCGCGCGTGTATTCACCGAGCGCGCTATCCTCATTACCGCGCCCCCCGGACGCGGAAGCGAGTGACACCGCCGGCGATGCTGATATCATAATCACCTCCTGCCTTCCACCTTGCCCTTCCACCCTGTCCTCGTCGTACGAACCAT
Organism: Naganishia sp. PG3902-1; assembly: GCA_023628075.1. Taxonomy (NCBI): domain Eukaryota; kingdom Fungi; phylum Basidiomycota; class Tremellomycetes; order Filobasidiales; family Filobasidiaceae; genus Naganishia; species Naganishia sp. PG3902-1. The sequence continues at coordinate 609,365 of JAMALH010000009.1, forward strand.
GGCGTCCCTCTTCGGCTTCGGCTCAACGCCCGTCGAGGTAGACATCAAGCTCGCCAACGAGGAATCACGTCGTCACGTCGAGCTCAAGCATTCCGGGGGAGCCGGCGGCGCGAATGGATCGTCAGCGGGAGCGGTCGTGACAACGACGGCGACGGGGGAGAAGAAGGAGATGTGTCCGGTGTATTATGATGCGGAGAGTGTGGGGGGTGTCGTGACGGTGAGGGTCAAGGATGGGAAGAAGCTTGTGCATGAGGGAATTCGACTGGAGCTTGTGGGCGCGATCGGTGAGTTCAAGGGTGCAACGCTTGATCTCGGACTAACCGCTACCCATCACAGAGATGTTCTACGACCGGTAAGATTTCCCCATCACCTCTGGTGACTTGCGTTAAAACCCTCAAAGTGGGAAAGACTATGAATTCCTCTCGCTATCACAAGAACTCGCAGCTCCGGGCGAGATGCGGCAAGCCCAGACATTCGAGTTCAACTTTAAAAATGTCGAAAAGCAATACGAGTCCTACTCGGGCATCAACGTCAAGCTGCGGTACGCCTTGCCTCCTCCCACCTCTGTCCACCTCACTCAATACTTCTACATCTCGCAGCTACTTCCTTCGCGTCACCATCGCACGCCGGATGGGCGACGTCATCAAGGAGCGCGAAATCTGTGTGCACAGCTATCGGATGCCGCCGGACGCGAATATGGCGATCAAGATGGAGGTCGGGATCGAGGATTGCCTGCATATCGAGTTTGAATATAATAAAGCAAAGTGCGTTGGGATTCTCCTGATTCGTGGCGTGCGTCGCGGTGCTCATCCGGCTGGGATAGGTATCACCTGAAAGACGTCATCGTCGGCAAGATCTACTTCTTGCTCGTACGCATCAAGATCAAACATATGGAATTGTCCATCATTCGGCGGGAAACGACCGGCGCACCGCCAAACGTGTATAACGAGAGCGAGACGATCACCAAGTTTGAGATCATGGATGGAGCGCCCGTGCGAGGTGAGCCTTGCCCTCCGCCTCTCCACTAGCCAACTTATCGCATTCGTCTCAGGGGAAACAATTCCGATCCGTCTCTTCCTTGGCGGCTTCGAACTAACACCAACGTTCCGCGACGTCAACAAGAAGTTTTCGACGCGGTATTACTTGAACTTGGTGCTGGTGGATGAGGAGAACAGACGGTATTTCAAGAGCAGTGAGATTACGATCTTTAGGTGCGTGCATAGTCTTGAGAAGCCGGTGGTATGGCAAGGAGAGACATGCTGATGTTCGGTTCGCTTCTGCGTTCGCTCGTCGTGATGTAGAATTCCGTAAGTCGTACATGTGCAGGGAGACCATAATAAATCCGTTATTGACGCCTCTCTTCCTGTCACAGGGAGAATTAGAATCGCTCAAATTGATGCCGCTTGCTGGAGAGGGATACCTTGGAACGGGATGGGATGCCGGCAGTCCGGGAAGTTAGTCGAGTTGTATGTGTCCTCGCGTAGCTTATATCCACCATGCATGAATGTGGACGTAAACGCATCCGGTTATCTCCCTTCGATGCGCCACAGGCATAAGGAAACGAGACGTACTTACATGACAGATTGCCAATAGCTTAAGCCACAGGGTTCCCCCGTATCTCCGTCATCGCCTGGCATACAGCGTATCCGCCAAGCGTGGCTATCGTCAAAGTATGTGTAAGGATAGGGTATCAGCGATCAAGACGGGGACTCGCCGACATACACGAGATCCATGTAGCTCCCGCGACACTTTGTGAGCTGTCGCATGTGAAGTAACGCCACTGCTGGATGCAATGATCGCGAGACCTGAGCTACAGCTTACAGTAAGTCCGCACTCTCCCATAAGAGTCACACAGTGCATTTGAAAGGATAGGACGATCCTTATACTTCTTCGCCGGGACTGTTCTTGCAGCCAACACTTTGACATTCGAGATCATGCTATGTAGAGGCTCGCGGGCCACAGATCCTGCTGCAGAATTCTCAACAGGACACGCGTATGCGATAGTGTACTAGGTTCGCTTTCAAAAAGGAACGTGAATCGACAACCAGGAATATTGCCGAGCGGTCTGCGGATCTGCTCCTCTGCTACCCTGTTGAAGCCTTTCCATCTACATAGACCTTCGATTGTCCCCGCAAAGGTTAGCTCCGCCCATGTCGAATCTGTCCCCTCAGCAGATTCCAACCATAGGCTCAAGACGGTCTAAGCGACGAACCTTTGAGGCCGAAGGAATCGACTGCAGTCTTGAATGTCACGTCTTACACGGACATCGCATCAATAACGCCTTTTGTTCCATTTTCCACCCCTTTTATTACCTGTGTATACTTGACAATAATGTCTGTCAACTACGTTTGAGGCTGGACCCCGCAGATTAGCTTTGAAGTCTGCCTTTCTTATCGTTCCATTCATCGTTACCAAATGTACAGGCCCATTGCCCACGTCCCTTTCTTCAGCCCTATCTTATCGAGTCAAAAGCCCGTTGCATCTGCCTTTGTTTTACAAAAGGACTAAGGGGTCGGTCAACTGATTCCAGGTGACCAAAGATGGCTATAAACAAAAGGCATTTGTCCAACTGACGTGACAATCTCGGTATACATTCGGAACTGAAAGCCCATAAACCCAAGATGCTTTTCAAAATCTTCGTCTACATGATCGGTGCAACGCTCGCGGGAGTCGCATACGCACGTCAGGCTACCTATGATTTCGGAGACTTTCCGAAAGACTTCAAGGACGCTGTTCAGCCTGGGGCTGGATGTGTTCTGGTTATCCAGCCGGAAGGCGATTTTTCGGTGAATTCCGTCTTCCATAACCGATGTATTTAGCTCATACTGATTGCTTCAATTAGTGGGAGACGGTCCGTGACAGCAAGAAGGTGTTCCCTTTCTGCGCCCCCGATGCTAAAGACCCGGTTGAAGGAAAAGAACGAGCAAAAGGAGGAGACCTGAAAGACGTCGAGTTGCTGACAAGTTTCGAACCCAAGTGGGGGTCCACAGAGCCTGTAGCGGTGCTGGAGATCTGGCCGACGAAGAACAAAGATCTCGTTCGGGGCACAAGGGTATTCAAATACGAAAAAGGGGAAAAGAAGTGAGTTTCGATCCAGAACGACTTAAACAGGCTGATAGCCGGTTTACTGAAACTTTTGCCATTGGTATCAGGCTAATGGAGCCCAAGGACGTAGTGAGGCCTTGTCCCGGCTTATACACTTTTGTTGCCACATGCCCTGAAACGCACTGGGATGGTCAAGTATTCTTGCATAGCAGCCCGTACACTCGTCCTCCAGGTGAGCCAGTGTCCTGATATCTGTTCTCGGATCATTTTTGCTAAGCTATGTCAAAGGCCCTGTTGACTTTGTGTACGCTTTGGACTGAAGTGATGTTCCACTAAGCGTGGACAGTCACCCCGACCATGACATTATGTTTGCGCAATGGGTTCCAACCTCTGTCGATGCAGGCAAAAGAGATAGTGGTCTACCTTTGAAGGTGATAAGCCCATCTCGCCTGTCGCGCTTGTCGTTCGAAGCCAGATCATATCGTGATGATCTCGCTTCAGCGAAAAGGTCCGTTTGTACGCGCACAGCGTTCAGTGAGGGGGCTGTAATGGGCCATCCTACGGATTACATGGGAATTCGCAGTCGAGAGTCGATTTACCCTTCCGCCTCTGACTTGCGGGCACTGCTCATCGATAGACGACGTACAGATCGCCGCAGAGTTTGGCCCACAGCATGTCGAGGGTCACAGTTAGGAGCCTACAAGGTTGTCAACACAGTACAGAACAAGGGCAAGGCAGTAGTAGTCTTGAGGCACCGGTCTATTCAGTGTTCGGGTTGACATCCTAGATATTGAAAGGTGTTCTTGCTGTAGGGAGCCAAGAAATTTCCTACAATGGAAAGCAGGAGCGGCTAGGTATCTAGCAGTTAGAGGGAGACTGATACTTGCTAAGCGCAAGTTGGGCTTGATGAAGTTGGAACTGGAGTTGAAATGAAGTCAAAGTGCAGGTCGTCGAAGTCGTGTCAAAGGCAGTCGGAGTCGTTTTGAGTCGAACATACCGGGGGTCGAAGTGACTGAGTTTGGTCGTTCTGGGTGCCAGTCATGACACAGCCGGTGCCTATACTCAGCTTCATATACTACCACATTGCATACTTGGATTCCCTCGACTTCTCAGTTGGAGGGTAGCCCGACAGTAAGAGAAAGGACTTGCGGCAAGGAATTGAAGGCTGATTCATATTGAACGCAATCATGTCAGAAGGGACAACAAAGTGGGTCTGATATCGACCAGAAAGAATCAATCATATGCGTTTCGACAGAATCAAATCGGTGGTACATGGTGTGAAGACTTGAAGTATACCTCGAGCTCTATTGAGCAGTAGAGACGCGAAAGACGAGATTGGCAAATCGAGCTCATGTTAAGATGCAGGGAACTTTCAAAGCGGCTGTCCCTTTATCCTTGCACATATTAGTCAAAACTGCCCTCAGCTATGACCTTCACAGCTTCACTCCAACACCCTCAAAAGCAATCCGCAAAGCTTGTTCGATCGTCGCCACCGTTTCCGCAAAGTTTATCAGCTCAACCAGAGATGCGTCAAACTGCGATAATGCAGCAGTCCTCGCTTGCTCAGAACCGTCTTCATATCCTTTACGCAACTTCTTCACTGACGGAACTAATTTAGTATATATCAAACTGATATCGCAGTTCCAGGCTACGTACAGGCAGAAACGCATCTTTGTTTCTCAACAGCCAACACGAACAGTCTCCTTCCAACCGCCTTTCGCTTTCTTTCCTCCTCCTCATTCCATTCGGGTCGTTGCCTTGCCCGTAGACCGCTCAAGGCATTCAAGGGTGAAATGAATGTGGTCCATGCAGTCGATATCCGAGAGAAAGCGAGGACAATGGGCCGATCTGTCATGTACTCACCCGAAGCATATGCTTCAACGCAAGTATGCGCATCCTTCAGGCTCTCAACGAGAGCCTGCAGAGCCGGTAGAAGGATGTGTCGATGGTATAAGAACGGGTTCGAAAGGGCTTCGATGACGTCTGAAGATTCCGCTGATGTCATCTTTACGACTTGACGAGCTGCATGTACCTGTGTCAGTCTCTGATTGATCTTGGTTTCGCTACGAGGACCCGCACCCGGACACTCTGGATCCTCCAGTAGTACAGTCAGATTGGTGGTCGCGGCGCGCATCATGTTCCTTTCTTGGTTCTCTTGCTGTGCGAAAGTATACCCTATTTGATTCGGAAAGCGGAACGAAGAAATATGTTTCTGGATGCTGTGCTGGACGGGGTGAGGTCAGAAAGGCGAGATTGGCGAAGAAACATGCCACAGCACGCTCTATCTGCTTGGGATAATGCTTATTAAGATGTCTGAGCTCACCGCTTTGAATGTCTGCGGTCAACGTTCTCAGGAGGTTAGAAAGGATGTGAAGGAGAGCATCCATAAAGGAATGTATAGCGAGCTACGTGTGCTCGATGACGCTTTTCGGCCTCGAAGAATGTATGTAGAGTTATACTGTTCTTCCATTCTGATATATGGTGATGTTAAAGAGATTCGTCCCAACAGCAAACATTCAGGTTCGCAATGTTTCCTGTCTACACGTAGTACACATCACTTCTATGTGATTATCCTTGTCTGCAGCAGATGTCGCGGACAGATAGTTACGCTATACTGTCTCCGTCAAGGCATCTAGCACTGTCCTCCCATCTTTAGGATCGTGTCGGATGCCTGAAATGAAACGAAGGGTAGCAAGGTCCAAAAATGGCGCGCTCTCAAGGTAGGTCCGATATTAACGTGAATGAAGCCGGGAACCCTGGAGTTCAAGAGCTGAGATGACCGCTGAAGATGCCGGCTATATATCCGTAATCTCAACGGCGGTCGAGCCATGTCCAGTATAGCTGGACAAAGATCTCGCTGGATAGCTGAAAGCCTGATGTGTTTCTGGATAGCTAAAGTATGACTTTATAGCTTCGGTATTTCTGGATAGCTGGCGACTGGGGTTCTCGCTGGATATCTAAAGTTACCGCCGCGTTTCTAACCTATTATTATGGGGAGAGCTGTGGTATAGGGATGATCAGTTCGATCCTGTGGCTGACGGCACCCGATGGTATCTAGGTTTGAGAAAGAAACGAGATAGCCCGAGGGAAGTAGAAGCAAGAGTTTGTATATCGACAACTATCGTCACACTCACAATCTCCATTTCGTTGATGGCTGGCGCACATCTTTTTCACGCGCATGATCACGATAGCTGGAGTCATATCGAGTCCGATGGCACTGCATCATCAGCTCTAGAGCGAAGACTCCTTTCCTCCCGAGAAAGGGGCGTCTTCTAATCTTCTAATAAGCGACTATGATACGAAAGCTCTGAGAGAGTAATAGGCTTCGCCTCATTTAGAAGGCCACGATCCACTAGAGTCTTTCTACATCGATGATGTTGGTATAGCCGGAGCACTTGGTGACATATGAATTTAATTGCTCAAGGAGGACTACGTTCCATAATCGAAAAGTATGATTAGCCCAATTGCTCCTATGAGTAATGGGTAGAACAGGGTCTCGAGATTTTTGAGACCTTGGTATGAGCCGAGAAACCCTTTGTGGGGGACTAGAGGTATTGGGGAGGTCTGAACGGTTGTTGACCGACCGATCACTGCAAGAGTCGCCCACGTTATTAGCGTTCAACCTATCAAGACCCCCGCGGGGAGAGAGGAAGATCTCACCCTTCTCAACGGTTGTGACATCCACTCCTAAAAGACCTGCCAGTTGATGTGGATCTATATCGTAGATCAGACTAGAGCACACTGTAGGATTTCTTTGACATATAGGAAAGTCTGGTAGACAAACATTTCAGCACAAATGATGCTGTTTTCCATTGATGCTTACTTTGAAGCAGAGGAGGCAACCCGAAGAAGGCTAGGTTGTGCTGCATAGAAGCCGCATCTTCATCCGTAAGATTGTCTTCCTCGGTTGATGTGACCTCTGGAGCATGCTGCTGTGGGAAAGCACCGTAGGCTGTTTCGCATTGCCGATCAAATTTCTGAAGTACGCCAATCGTATGCGGTACGTACGCGAGTCGAAAGACCAACTCCATTGATGATGGCCATCCGTATTACTGCTAGATCCTTGACCAGTCATTGAAGGTCGGCGGCTACGAACTCTTGTCGAAGGCGATCGTCTAAGATGCTTGGCAAAATCCAAGATACCAGCAGGCGTGGATGACAAGAGCTCGAGCATATTTGCTACCCTTGAATCAGGGGAATTGGCTGCTCTGTCCGGCATAATACCACCTGTGAACGCTGAATGAAGCCCTAAAGGACCTTGAATGGTCACGGCTGCGATCAAGGCGAACGATATGAGGCTAATGAAAGCTGCCGGCGATACGGCTGGTATGGATGCGGTGGAGACTGGTACACTGACAGTGGGAAGCTCAATCACCCTCTGCCTGTACATCGTCATTGACCACCGCCACTCACTCATCCTTCTCTTTGGAACCACTTGACCCTTTAGACGAGGAGGAGGACCTTTTCGCGGGATCGGATCCAGCCTCCTCCTCCGACCCAGCTACTGATGGATTCTGAGGAGTATTGGCAGTCGATCAGTTCTGCATCTAACCACATACAGAATCTCGAACACACCTTGCTTGCTTGATACTGCTGCATCAGGCCAGATAGCCCGCCGTTCTTGAAGGCCCAGTACATGACAGCGACTACTATGATAGCGATGATCGCTGTCGGGGGGTCCATGACTGCTCCTGCTTTGTATTCTGGTACGCCTGACGGCGAAAGGCTCAGCGGAGGTGGAACCTGATATGGCAGAAAATAAGGATCATGCGGAAACCCGAAATCGTACGTTAAATCCGGGTGAGGTGACTCGAATGAATTTGGCGGGGTTCCAGGAGGTATTTGAGGGCGACTAGGCGGATCACGCTGATCCGAAGGCGATGTTGGAGCATCGGTAGTCCCTGCTTGCCTCGTGGAAGCCGTGACTGTCTGGGTCTGGGTAATAGTGACCGTTTGCTCGGCCGAAACCATGGCGTTGATGTTTAATTGCTCAGACGGACTGAATTTAAGGTGGATTCAAGGGTGGTCGAAGCCTTTTGTGCCGAAGCCGACAATGCACATGCTCGTGAGTCAGTGACTCTATATCCAGCCTCGCAAGGGGATTCGTGGCTAAGACGATTCCCTCCTTTGCCCTTACAGAGTTACAGGGGACGATCGAGGGGTAGCAGCATGAAAGGATGAAGCTGGACAGCGACACAGCTTCCTCCAAAAACGCCTTTCAACGGTTTTCCGAGAGGAGATTCATAGAGACTCTCAGTGTATCCGATACCAAGACTCTCTGGGTATAAAGGAGAGGCCTTCATGCACGTATCATGATCATATTCACCACCGATACACTGCTACACAGCCTCGGTAGCAGCTATAAGACTAAGAGCATTCTGGAGACCAGTCGAAGACCATCAAAAAGTTACCTACAGCCACTCGATAGCATTGCCCCTCCGTGTGACAAATTATCCAATACCGGCGAACAACCATGTGCAGCCAAGAATATGACGTTCGCCCAGCTGGCTCGCCAACGATTGTTGAGCTGACTGGGGCGATCTGTCAAACGTTGCGCCCCATACCGCGACGGATACAGAACTCCGGTATCCTGGCGAAGTCGCAGATCAAGCTGTCCCCAGGGGATCAAGCAGACGGAGCTGGATCCAACGAAGGAAACATCTCGACTCCGGCTTCCGCTGCCAGTATCCGCCAACTTGCTGCCACCCAGCCCCAGGGCATGTTTGGTGAGCGTGGTCATGAAAACAGCCCTGTCGCCCTTGAACAAGAAAAAGAGTGCTGTCAGATCTTGATCATAGACGAAGTCGAATGGTTGGACCTTGACCTAGGGAGCATGAAACAAAGCTCCGCCATGGACGGAGACTCGAGAGTCAAACCCGATGACACTCCTGAATTCTCTGCCTCGCAATGGTGGTCAGAAGCTGCCCAAGAGGCAATGTTCGATGGGCAGCGGAAGAGGCGGGCCTTGCTGGACTTGCCGACCTCAGCGTCTTTGACTGTCGTTGACTCGGATTTTCCCATCTCATCAAGACCCGTATCGGCGGAGAGCTGGCCCGATGGTGAAGCGCATGTTACGTCCCAATCCAGAACATCTTCAGCTTCTGTCCCAATAGGAAAAGGAGAGCGCCGTTCAGCTCCTCACCAACTGCCGGACATGCTGAGGCAGCAACCGTTGCATCCCATGACAAAGAAGAGCGTAAAATCTGAGGTACGTTCTCTTACGCCACGATTACCCCCGCTCAATTGGTCATTTTTTCGCTAGAAGTCGAATCCGGGACCTCTCGCCGGCTGAACATCGTAAGCCCGGAGTTGAAGTCCGAAAAACTGCAACATCACCTGCAGTAGTTTTGGATCGAAGCCGCAGCTGCTGCGTATTCCGAGGTCTGTCCGCTCGAGAAATATATCTCTTGGGACTCCGAGTCAAGGGCACGTCATGCTCAGAGACGTCAGTCCTACTCCGTGGTCAAGCATGACTCGCACAGCGGCGTAGTCCCCTCCGTTGTTTTACTTGAATTTCAGTACTACTTCTTTCTGTACTCTACGACCATCAAGCCGAAATCGATTTTCCCGCACAATCCTTTTAACCCGAACTACATCCAGTCCGAGATATTTGGCTCTGGACCGAGTGTCCGAGGAACAAGTCACTCGGCCTGCAAATCAAATTGTAGAAACCCATTGCGATTCCTCGCCTGCGACCATGTATGATGAGCCGGTGGTCATCCTGCACGCTGCCCACGAGAAAATGGCTCTTTCACCAGCGAATATCCGAAAGGTTGTAGGGGTATCGTGCCTTCAGCCGATATCCGCTGAGAAAGTACCTTTCCTGGTCATGTTCCAAGTGAGCTGAGCAAGAGAAGCGCAGAGCGAGGGCCAGTCGCGTGCCTGCGTTCGCCTGAAAGCGAAAGATGCGAGGCAACGTATAGACGGCGTGGAGCAACTAAAGGCGCAGTGACGATCATGTTCCGTGAGACAGATGACGCTACAGTTTGGCCTAAGGCATCACTTTCTGGATACGACTTTCCTTCCGGCGACAGCGTCGATTCCGATCCAAGGCCCGGGTGCAAGAGGATATCGAACACACCTCACCACCGTCATACAAGACCTGTCGCAAAGAGATCGAGTTTCGAAGCCTCCTGTCTGGCGAAGATCTCAGCGGGTCTGACTTCCATTGAGATCTGGCAGACTCTGATGATACCGTCTCCGGTCGCGGCTCATCTAGTACGGCAACCACCTGCTGGCCCAGGTTGACGCAAACATCTCGCAACGATTCCCCCAGAGTAAGGTGATCGCAGGTACCGCAGGCTCAAGCGTTCTTGTCCAGATTGTAGCGACCTTGTTGTATTATAACTGTAACGCGAGCCTTCAACCCTTGACGATAACACGCGGCTGAAGAGATCGCCGCTCCAATATCCTGACTGCTGCCAGCCATTACTCCAACTTTTCCTCCGTCGTCACGGCCGCATACCCCATACTTTCCATCCTCCCGCGCCCCTTTGTCTCCGCCTCGAGCAACTCGTTCAACACCCGGAATTGTCCTGGATCAATAAGCATAATCTGCCCGGAAGGGTCAACACACAGTCCACCCGCGTCCGCCATGAAGAGTACTCACGACCTCCCACTCCTCGCTCGTCATGTCATCCTCCTCGACAGTATCGGCGCATGCGAGCACGCGCTCTTTGAGCCGCTTGCCATCGCGATTCGGCATGGTGATGCGAACCTTCATACGGGCCCGTTCGATCGGGAGGGGGGATTTCTCGAGGAGGAGTTTGATGCATTCGAGCGCCTGGAGGAAGCAAAAGAGCGTTGGTATTGCACTTATCTATAATCTGAAGGCGGGAAGCGACGCTCTGCCAGGGCACCAAAGACGAGTAGGGTTGCTGTGTGGCGTAAGAGGCGAAGATCCGCAAACGGGGCAGGTTCGCGCTTGAATTCCCACCACGAGCCATGAGAATCGCATTCGCTATCCGTGTCCAGGGGAAACGTCACGATGTAACACGGCTCGAGCAGCCACGCAATCCCAACCTTGGCGAGTCGCAAAGGCATTCGAGTGCATCGAGGTGTCGCTAAAGACCCTATCCGTGTCCTCATGGGCGGCGCTTTCCAGCAGACGAGCGTTCCGCGAACACGCATGTCCATGGTGCGTCTGGCGGACGTCGCACCGGCTTTTAGTTGATGTAGCATACCGACTGAGCCATTCCCCTGTTTTCTCGCCTTTCACATCCGTTTCTCCCCGCCATCTGTCTCCGCTGCCCGTGCTCATGCGTTGCCGCGCCAAACCCCAGAACGAAGACGATCGCCGATCCTTCCACAATCTCGCTCGCAGATTTCATCCCCTTTTCTCTGCGCTTCCTTGGCGCCTGTCCCCGCCACCGTTTCCCCTCGAAAAAAAAGCCCACGGGGCACTCACCTGACTCTTGGCGCTCCGCTCGGCGCGCACGTTGAAATGCACCTCCTGCATCGCCTTTTCAATCATGCTAACGCTATACGGCCGCTTCGTCCCCGGATCCACCACCTTATCCGCCACCAAGCCCGCCACCTCCTTCCATAGATTCCCCAGAGCGTGGCTCCGTTCTTTTTCGCCCACCTGGAGTTCGCCCTTGAGGAGGATCTCGCGGACGATGTCGGGGATGGAGGTCGTACGGAACGCGGCTTGGAGGTCGGCGGTCTTGGCGACGGCGCCCTTGGAGACATTGGTAAAGACGTTGGCGATCTGGAGGACTTCGTCGACGTCTTTTTCGCTGCACGGGACGAGCGCAAGAGCGTCAGCGACTGCGATCGATGGGAATTGCGCGCTTCGCATGAAACGACCTTGGGGAAACGACAGGCGACTTACATTCCCGATCGGTATTCTCCGACTTTATTCTTGTAGCATGCAATCTGCTCATCCCCATCAGCCCCGTGCCGCCACCGCCGCTTGGGACATCCGCTCGAACGCACCTCGAATCGCTTGCCGCCCTTCTTGATACGCACGACACTGACGTTTGTCAGCCTGGGACGTGGGGTCAGCGGATTCTGTTCACATCGGAGGAAGGGCAGACATGGACGTACTTTATGGATGCCGACGGCTGGTTGATCTTCATTCTGCCGGGGTAGGTGCTGGCCCGGTGGCGGGGACAGGGCGGGATGGACGACGCCAGTGAATTCATGCGAGGGAAGGGGGAGACCGGGCGATCGAGATTACGTAATCAGCATGTCCCGACAGCGCCCATGCCGCTCATCCATATGCTTTCCATGTCTCCCGACCGAGCGGGCGAGCGGGCGAGCGACCCACGGACGGATCACCCGGGCATCTCCATGCGTCTCACTGCCTCCCGCCTTCGGGCCATACGCTCCATCGCCTGTCCAAGACGTACAGCGCGTTACGCATCCACGGCGATCCAATCACGCGAAGAAATTCCGGTGGCCGTCGCCAAGACACCCGCCGTGCGAGAGCTTGAAGGGCTGTATGACATCCTCGAGGGACAGGTAGGCGGGGATCCGGTGTGGAGTGAGCGGGTTGCTGGGGCTGTCAAGCGGATAGAGGCGGATGAAAAGGTTCGCGTCGGCGGTACGTACCCTGCCCGTCACTTTTTCAACAAGAGAGGCCTGAATCGTGTGTGCAGTGTACAGCGATACACCGGAAGGCGTTCCGAGCGCTGCCGGAAACGTCGTCACGGCGCTCTTGCTTGACCCCTTCTCCGAGGACGCGGCGACGACGAGCGCCATCGAGCGGCGGCACGACGAAGTGCACACCGGCGGGGAATTCATCGTTCGGTGCGTTGACTTTTCGAGATTCATCTCTCTAGAAGGCTGCTGAATGCGTGTTGGGATAGGCACGCCGACGAGACGCGCAGAGAGGTAAACAGCCTCACCGTCGCGGCCCCCTGGCTCCGCGACGCCAACGCTCACCTCGTCGAAATCACCTCTCGAAACCCGCCGGAAGCCCTCTCCGCCCTCTTAAAGACAGACGCCTGCCTCCTCGTCCTCGACCCGCTTCGACTCTTGACGCTTCGTCTTGCCGAACTCGTGCGCGGAATCGCGGGTAAACCAATCAACATCATCATTGACGGTGCCCTCCCCGGCCGCGCCGCACCTGGCGGAGCCATGGCCGCACGCCAACGAATCCTCACCCGTCTCTCGGCGCAATGGACCTCTGCAACGGACGTCCCGCTCCCTGAAGTCCACTTTCTCGATTCCGAAGCGGGAATCACAGCCATCCATGCGCTCCGACTCAGCATCGACCCATCCACGCCCGCCGCACCGGACTTTGACGCGTTCCAGGCGCCGTACCTCGCGTCCAATCTCGGTGCGACATCGCAAAACGTGTTACATGCCCTGCGTGCGCTCCACCCAGAGGAAACGCGCACACGGAGCGCCGAACACGTCGCGAGGCAGGCGAGGCGCTATGTATCGCGCGTACTGGCGCAGGCGGCGGACGAGGCGTTACGTGTGCGTGCCGAGGCCGAGGAACTACGTGCGCGTGCGGCGCATGAGGCCGTCGTCGTGGGACGAATGGAGACGGCAAGGGAGGAAAAAGTGCGGGACGAACTGGGCAGGGCGAGGGCGGAAGTTGAGGGTGTTTTCAGGGGCGTTCGCATCTGGGGGCCGGGCGTGGAGGGGGTGGCTGAGGCGGTGGGCAGGGTCGTGCAGGGACGGTGGGGACGGGGAATCGCGCAGCAGGTGAGTAACGCTCGGTATACGCGGGTCCTGAGCTGACGGAAGGCACAGCTGGCATTCGAGTGCGGACAACTGGAGCAGATCCACGAGCGGCTGAGCGAGGAAACCTCCAAGCTCCTCAAATCGCACGCATCCCACGGCTCCGCGCCGGCGCCATTCTACTCCCCGTTGCTCATGAACCAACTATCCCAACTCGACCGCGACGCACGGCTGACGCCCTCGGAACTCACGCCGCCCATCGAGGCACGCCGCGCACAACTCCTCGTCTCGAGCGTGCCCGCTATCCAGCGGCGCGCGATGCGGACGACGATCACCGGGTGGAGCACGACGTTCCTCTCGGCGTCAGCGTCATGGACCGCTGCGGTGCCGCTGGAACTGATCGACGCGCCGACGGCGACGGGCCTCGGGCTGTTGGGCGGCATGGTTTCCCTCCGATGGGCCGTGGGCGCGTGGGCAAAAGCGCAGCGTGCGTTCTGGCGGGACTGGGAACGTGTTGAGCAGGGACTCGAGGAGGATCTGACGCGCGCCGTCAGGGACGTTGTGCAGGAGAAGGTTGTCAAGAAGGCGGTGGTCAGTGCCGAGGGGCTGGAGGTGTTGGTGAGGAGAAGGATGGAAAAGGTGGATGAGGTGGAGCAGGCGTTGGAGAGGGTTAAGAGGGAGTAGGCTAAAAAGGCGCTCGGCAGAGCGGTATAGGCGCGAAAGAAGGATGTCAGCTGAAGATGGACAATGATCTGAAGCGACGGCAAATGCAACAAGTTGTGCGAGACCGCGCTTGACAGGAATTCTTTTGCCGCTATTCTAAATACATCGTACGACATGATACAACATACAACAATTTCCTTACGCTAGTTTACATACAGCGCGTTCCTTCGAGAACAAAACGGCTATTCATCTTCGAGACGTTGTGACTCTTGCTCCCCGGAGCCCTTCTTGGAGCCGGGCGTGGGGGGTCTAGTAATCAAGTCGAAAGGGGTGACGCTGGGGGGAGTTGAGGATGAAGGAGCCAGGTTCATTGAATAGTTCCTAGCTTGATTCTTGAGCCCCGCCCCTTGAGAGCGGTGGGAAAGCCCGTTTCAATCATGCCGAGGCGCCAATCTCTCCTCCTCTGGAATGCGAATCCTTTGGTTGTCGGGTATCGAATTTTGGATACGGCTATCGTCGTCTTCCAACAGAGAGGGAGATCCTCGGCCTTCTCGGACGGAGTCAACGGATTCGACAAAAGAAAGATAATCGCCCATGATTTCATGTAATTTTGCCATGCCTTCATCGAGTTGCGACAGGGTCCTCGCGGCTGCAGACTGCTCTTTCTTTGCTTCAACAGGGTCTTTCGTTGTCGAAACAGTATCCGTTGTGATTTCGGATTGGAGATTGCTCAGGCGAGCCTCTAACGACTTCGCCGTGTTGTAGGTTTCGTGGGATATCGAGTCCTCGCCCTCATCGATTGCCTGATCCACAAGATCCTCCGTAGCCTTCAAGAGTCGCCCCACAGAACCTTTACGGTTACGGCGTTCGTTCCTGTGGTAAGTCTCCATGAAGCCCCTTGTTGGCTTAGGCTCATCTGCTTCGTTTCCATGATCGTTTGAACCCGGTGATGACCTGAATGACGTTTTTCTTTTCCCCCGCATTGGCATTCGTTTAGGGCTGATATGGAGTTATTTTCCTTTGGAGGAAAAGCTGGTTCAGGTACGTTGCTTGAACATTCCATGTCAACTCTCGGTGATAAGCAAGGAGATATATGTGTCGTGAAACGTCTGCTCGTGGCCACTGCGCGGGAACGCGCCACCATCATCGCTTCTCGTTTGCATCGCCCCAGTCTTCCAGTCTGGTCAAGCGGTCACTATACTTCACTCGACAGTAGTCGCAGCAAGCTGATACAAGGAGATAAAATATGTTCATCCTTCTAAATAGGTCACCGTGATGAGACTGATATGACAGAACACCATAGATGCCGAGACTCCACCCCAAGGATTGTGTCAGCAGTTACCGCTGGGTGTGTTTGCTCCGCTTCTACAGAAAATGACTCTATCGTCTCTTCTGAAAGCGACTACGATGACTTGGTCTTCAAATTCTTTGCATCATATGGGCTCGTGAGGACAGTGGGGAAAGCCGATCGATCACCTGAAGCCCTGCTCACACCAGCGGACAAAGTTGGTTCGAGACGACCACGAGAGGTTTGACAACGTGTTCGAGAAACGTCGACCTTCTTGACCGGCCGATTGGGCAATAAAAGCTCTCCTGTATTTACCGTCTCTTGAATCCTAGCTCTCGATAGCTTTCACTCTTCTCTCCATAGTAGCGTCCACGTTCCGCGAAAGTGACATCTTTCAATCACGAGCACCTTCACGATTTGCTATCCCGCTCGAACGAAGAGAACGCGAGGGACGGCCAGGCAGATGTCGTGGGACAAACCGCAACGCGAGAAAACGACCTATCGAATAGCTGATCGAGTTCAGAACCCGATGTTGATAATATCTCGTAACGCAAGTGCTATTCAGGACAGCCAATTCCTCTGGCTGAAGATGAGATCGTACACGATGGGCATCTCACAAAAACGGCATCCCCGTTGCAGACCTGCGGTGCGGGCATTACTCATCGCGTTCGTCAACGCTTATTCTCTCCGACACGAGCTAGCTATTCGGGCTGTTATCTGCGGTGTGTTGGATAGCAATACGCCTAGATAGCTTCGACACAACATCATCGCATTCTCCTTGCAAAAAGAGCTACTCAAACATCAGCCATGAATCAAGATGGAAGGCATGGCATTGTCGCCCAATCGCTTGACTTACAGCTCGCTCCATCCCCTTGACCCGTTCACGATTGATTACGATTGTTTGCAACCCCGACAGTATGTCTATCATGACCATCGAATTAGGACACCTACTTTTGGACCGACAAGTTGTGACTAGACATACTTGGAATATCCTTGACGGGCGGTATCAGCAGACTCGTGCCCATCACGATCAACAAGTCCGCAATTGGGGCATCTTTGGCTATTTGCGTGTGAAAGCTTTGCGGTACGGCTTCGTGAAAGAAGGTTATGTCTGGCTGAACGGAATGTCGACATCCATCAGCAGGGCTATCGACGCAAAGAAGAATACATACCTTGTAAATGCCGGTCGCCTTTGATGAGCGCCTCTTCCGCCCAGTCCGGGCTGCATTTCTAGCAGAACATCTTTCACATTGCGGGATCTCCCTCTTCTGCAGCGCTTCCCATAGGATGGCCGTCTGGACGCGATGTTTGCACGATATGCAGCTAGAGGTAACGAGGGATCCTGTATGCGATCAAGCAGTCAGTAAGCGAAGAGATGTGTGCGCAGGCGTCTGAAACTGACCATGGCAGTAGAGTACGCTCGTGATACCGGCTAGTGTTTCAAGGCCGTCAATGTTCTGCTCTGAACGCAGATCAGCACAAGGAAACGAGCGATTGCGATATTGCGGAGCGCACCTGTGTGTATTGCCGCAGGAGCTGTGGATACCTTGGTTCAACATGCCTTGTCGTCATGCTCGGCTCGCGTGGGGCTTACCTTTCCATCCTCCTCTAACCGCTTGATCCACATGTGCGCCCTGCTCGGACGCACGTCTTCCGAAGGTCTCAGTCTGTATGCATGATTGCTACGGGATCATTCGTCAATCGATTGCAGATACGTCGCTGATGAATACATACTAGAAGACTTGCGGATCCGAGCGAAAGACGTTGATATCAAAGATTTCTTGCGGATCTGCGATCTGGAGCTTTGAATCGGATTGCGAGTAACGAGCGGATGTCGCTCTTGTCCTTGACGATCGTCTCTTCGTGGATAATTCCTCATTCCAAGATTCCTCCTTTGCCTTGGCAGGGGTCCCCTCCAGACACGTCGATGCTGCATCCTCCTCTTGATTCAGTAGTGCATACAACCCATCCTGCGACCTGAAATCTTCCAATGGACAACTAGCGATTCAGGCACAAAGCAGAAGACAAAGGCTTCGACTCACCTGGTATACCGATCGATGTCGATATTCCTGCTCCGGTGACCACCACGATACGCTTTGAGGTCCGTATCAAGTCCGCTGCATGCTGCAATACCGTCTCGGGGTCCGTTGGCGGTGAAGCGGAGACCCGACGGCGTTTTCGAGAGGCCTGTGGCGGAGTTGGCTGTTGTGGTGAGCGTGTTCCTCCCGGCATGCTATGTGATCAAGGCGGACGACGAGGCGGCAATGAACGTTGTGTGGCTGGGAATCAAGTGATCACCTCGACCTGACGTCCGCATGCCTTCCCTCCTCGCCTGTCTCGCCTCTCGATCGCTCGGGATATCTTCCTTCCGCGTCCGCCCTTCTCTGCGATCGCGATGAATTACGGAAACTGCTATCCACGCACACCTCGTCCAATGTCCGACAGAGCTCGGTCAACATGCATACAGATACAGTGTAATAACGCTACAACCCAGACATATCCCCCGTACAAGAACCCATGATCAAACCCCGGACACCCGTGACCCCGTCGATAAATCCCTCACGCGCGAACCCATCGACGCATCTCTAACCTGCGAACCCGTCGACCTTTCTCTCACTTGCGAACCCATCGACAAATCCCTCACCCTCGACCCACCAGACATATCCCTCCGCGTCGTCACCGCCTGACTCTTCCGCCTCGGTCGCGGCGCTTCGCCCTCCGTCTCCGCGCCCGGCGCCGCGCCGTGCTGGGACTGCTGCAGGAATTCCGGAGGGAAGCCCGGCGTGGGAAAGTCTTCGGTTTGGTAGCAGCATGCGCACATCGGCACCGTCGGGCGCTCTGTGCCGTCTGTTTTTTTCTCGGTGTCTGGAGTGTGTGTCAAGCGATTAGCGAGATTCTCCGCGCCAGTTGCCCGCAAAGAGGGAACACTCACATTCCGGCAACTTTACGCGCTCAGCGATGCAGCAGCATGACGCCAGGAAACACGGTACCGTCAACACGAGCATCCGCATCTCGCCCGTCTGATTCCCGCCCGGGATCGGTTCCCCGCCGATGGTCTCGCCCTCGATGGAGAAGAAGATCCGAAAGGCGATCTCGTGCTGGACGCGCATGAGGGTGGACGTGCTGTCTCCCCGGTCGTTAGTACGCACAGGGATCGATGTCAAGGCGGAAGGGGGGAACACGCACCCGGCGACCGTCGTCGGCCGAGCCTTGGATTCATCCGATATCCTGACTTTATCCTGTTGCCACACATAGATCCCCGTCGCGCCCTCCCCCTGCCCTTGCCTCCTCCCTTCGCCCTCCCATAGCGCCGCCGTTCCCCTCCTTGGCCTCCGATCGACAGGGACCACTCCGTCCGCCAACAACGGGATCTTTTCGGCGGGGCATTTCGTTTCAGACGGATTGTACTGTTCCCGGCCGGACGGGTTGAAGCGGTATTCCTCGGGTGGAGTCAGGTGGAAGGTTTGGTGCAGGTGGAGGTGGATGGCGTAAATGGTGCATCCGGGCGCGAGGGATGTTAGTTCGAGTCGTGGGATGACATAGCCCCCGACGGAGAACTGGCGACGAGTTCAGCGGTGATTTCATTAACGGGGGGTCCCTGGTACGATTAACGGGGGGGGGGGGGTCCTTGGACGTACCGAATCACTGAGGAGGTATACCTGCCACGCGCCGATGCCCGGCGCGATGCCCGACTTGTGCGCACGCAGGGCGTGCGTGCCCGTCGTCGGATTGGCATTGGCGATGACGGCCATGTTCTTGACCCATGTTTGCCTGCGGCGTTCGAGGCCCGTGTCGAGCGATGAATCGGACGAATGGTGGGAGGTAGTCATGGCGTATGATTCTGTGATTGGGGGTTGTCAGCGTGCGTGCGTTAGCGTGCGGGCGTATCTCGCCCGGGCAGACGGCGACGACTCACTGCGCGGCACGTACACCGTGCCCCCGCCCTGCCACCGATCCGTAATCATTCTCCTCCCGAGAATCAACGAGCCTTCCTCCGTCTCCTCCGCCGCGGCCACGGCAGTACCCGTACTTGACTCCTCGATCGCGTCCCTGCTCGACGGGCTGTACGCATACTCGACAGTGACGCGCACTTGCGGCAAGATGATGCCGTGCGCGGAATGCTCGTACGTCGGTAGGCTCGCCGGCACGAGGATATCGAAATTGACGCGGCGGTGGATAAGCGGCGCCGACGGCGCGTCTTTTGTCGTGCTGGTAGAGGTGACGACGATCTCGTCCCGCTCAAACGACCGATTCTGTTCAAAGATGATGCATTCCCGCGCTTTTTCGTCCGTCGGCGCGAGCTTGTACCGGTACGCGACGACGAGTCCGACCCTGACCGCGAGGATGTTGATCGCCGGATCGGCGGCAATACTCGCGTGCCCAAAGAGGAGCGTATCGTCCGGCACACCGGCCCCGAGCCCCGCGGCCGACGTCGTGTCGTCGTGTGGATCTGGCGCCGGGCGCGGGTGGACGACGACGAGGTCGTTCTGCAGCCGGATGCGCGTGGTCAGGCGCGGCGGGGGCGGGTCCTTGGTAAAGTATCGTCTGAGCTTGTGCAGCTGGGACGACTGCATGGCGGGCGGGTGGGTGGCGCGCTAGCACATGCTGATCCTGGCTGTCCGGCTGCGATGGCCATCCATCAGCTGCTCCCCCCGGGGTTCCTCCTTTTCCATCAGAGTGTTCCGCAACCCGAAGTATTCGACCCGTCCAATTCGGCCATCGCCGCCGCCAGACGCGCGCACATGATTGGCCGAGACCGACCCTCGCCTGGGCGGAAGCAGAGTGCGCGGATGCTCGCGATCGGGGCTTGCATCCGTAGAGATAGGGAATCTTCGCAAAGTCCCGCAGATCCAGCCAGCCAGCCAGCCTGGGACGACGCACAGGCCAGTAACGAATGTATATCTAAAGAATGTCTACGGCCGCGCGCGCGCACGCGCATCGTCTATTCAAGCTTCCCCTTCGGCACGCCCTCCATCCCGCCCTTGCCCGCGCCCCTCTCCGCCAACCGCTCCGCCTTGAGCCCTTCGCGCTCGACCCTCTCCAACTCGCGCTTCTCGAGCGCATCCCGCTCCTCGGGCCTCGCGGCCGCTACCCGCTTCTTGTACGCGCGGTACTTGTTGTCCGTGCCCAACAAGTGGTCCCACCAGCGGAAACTCGTCGAATAGTTGTTGACAAACGCCATGTGGTGGAAATCGTGGTGGTCGGCCCCGCTCCAGAAGGGAATGATGTGTTGGAGCGACCAAGGAAAGTCGTACCCGCTGTGTGCATCGACAGCCTGGAACAGCCGCAGGGTGACCCAGACGTAGACGGTGAAGATGTGCAGGTCCGGTCGGGCGAGGCAGTAGAGCAAAGGGCCGCCGATGGTGCCCGTGCCGAGGATGAGGACTTCAAGTGGGTGGGCGTACTCAGCAGCGAGGCCAAAGGGCGCGGCGTATTCGTGATGCATCTTGTGAATGTGTTTGTAGAGCGGGCCTACGAGGGCGAGCGTCAGCCATCCGCCGGGCATCCCAGACAGACCCTCGCGAGACTGACCATAATGCAACGCCCGGTGCGCAAAGTAGTGGAACATGTCCTCAAACACGAAAAACAACGCAATCTGAATCGCCATGAGCTTCCACGACGGGAACGGCACCTGGTGCGTCGCGAGGCCAAAGTACTCTGCGAGCGGGTGGAAGCCCCAGATCTGCTCGAGATTGCCTGATCAGCCACGGGAGGGGTATCTGACGCGTAGAAGGGAAAGACAGACCTGCGGCAGCTCGATCGTGAAATGGGAAAACAACACGGCCTTGGTGCACTTCCACATTTGTTCCTTGCTCGCGACCTTGTCCGGCTGGAGCTTCCATTGACGGAAGTAGGGAATTCGGTCAACGATCATCCAGGGGATGCATCGGCCAAAGTAGACGACCTGACGGGGCGGAGCGGGGCGGTTAGCGACATGCTGCATAAAGCAAGGGCCAGGGGGACGTACTTCGTGCAGGAGGAAGGACATCAAGCCCGTGGCAATCACTGGGTTTCCGATCCATACATACCACGAGACTATCCGGGATCAGCACCAACCCATTCGTCATCACATGGACCGCGACGACTCACCCCACAGCCTCTCGAGCACGTTCAGCCCGTCGAAATCCGTGTCCGGGTACAGGTCGGCCGCCTTGGTCTGGTTGAACTGGCCGAAATGATTCGTGAGGAGGGGCACATACGAGGTCGCCATGGTTGCAGTCGTGGCGAGACCGAACAAGGAATCGGCGCAAGGGAGCAAAGGAGGATGTGGCTGATATACGTTCGCCACCCGAGCTTCCCCACGGAATCATACGACTTTTAGGGCGCGCATTGTTGTGATCGGGCGCAGCGTGGCACGATCGCGCGGGACCGGCAGCGATCGGCCGCCGAGCGAGGGGGGCGTGCATGACGAATACGCAGACAAGGATGAGGCGAGAGAAATCTCGGATCCCATCTCGACCGGTCCTCTCCCCTCCCGACGAAACTCGCCGACGCCATCCCCGATCCTCCAACATGCTCACCACCCTCGCGCGCGCGGCATCGTCCGTCTCCCAGGCCCCACTCAAACTCAAAGACGCCTCGGCGCAACTCCTCCCTCCCATTCCGTACGTCTTTTCCCCCTTTTTCCCTTGCGCACACCGCTGACACCCCGCACAGGCTCTACCGCGCGCTCCTTCGCAGTCACCGCAGCCTACCAGAAGAAATGCGCTACATAGGCGATAGCTACGTCAAAGCCGAATTCAGGAGGACGAAGGGGACGGATAATCCGATCCATATTATCGGTTTCCTCAGTCAGTGGAAGGTGTATCTTGACGAGGTCCGCGCGCAAACGCAGCGGCAACAAGGCGAGGCGGGCCGGCCGTTCAGTGGGCGACCGCTGAATACCGAGTTCTTTGAAAAGGTGCGTTCCAAACTCGCTCGGTCGTGGCGCATTCACCTTGATGGATGACGGACGCGACGGTTGGTTTATCAGTTGTCGGATGAACAAGCCGGGCAGATGTACGAGCTCATGCACGCCACGCGCGATATATGGAAGACGTGAGTTTGTGCGTCGTCCTTTTCCTTTGACCATCGCTGACTCTTGTGGGGCCACAAAAGACCGGACGAACTCGAGGCCCAGGCGGTGCAGGAGGACGTTGGCTCTGTTGGCGGTGTAGAGGGAGAGACGGGGAAGAAGTAGAGTGGGGGTGAGTTGTTGCTTCGCGTGCAGCGGAGGTTGCTGATGAGGCGTGAGGGGGTAGGTTGTATTGTATGTGATTATGGTTATGCAAGCATTATAGGGTTACCGTGACGGGTTACCGGGTCACTGCAGGATTCCCGGGTTTCTCGCAAGGTCATGCGCAGATATCATCTCTGTTGGCCAATTGTTTTTTTCGACGTGATAAAACCCGTGGCGGCTCCTACCGTCTCCTGAAACCTGTCGGTCGGATCCGTATTGCCTCCTTTGCCAACTACATCCTTGCGAAACGCAAGGCCGAACCGAAAGGAGGTCGCCCTTAGTCTTCCCCCATAGATGTTCCATCTGCCATCCCCTTCTCATCACCGCTCTTCCTGACGCACCCACAGTCCAGCAATGTCGACCGAAGCCGAAGACAAAGCGACCAAGAACCCGACCGAGGGCGAAGCCCTCAAAGTCGACTTTGCATCCTCGGTCCGTCTCTCACTTCGGCCCACATCGCACGCAGCCGCTGATCGAGCCTTGTCCAATAGATAAGCTCCCTCTTTCCCCCGCTCTTTCGGTTTCTCGAACTCTTTGGCCCGGATCGAGTTCTCTGGCTCGGGATCATGTTTGTGCTGCATTTGATCTACTAGTGTGTGTCATTTGGGGGTCTCAGAGGACGACCTGGCTGAATCCTGGCAGCACGACCGCCCCGCGGAGTTTGCTCTTCCTGCTTCCGTATCCGCTCGTGTACTTGATGCCCATTTACATGTCCATGACGGCGCTGCAGAGACCGGAAGATTCAAAGGGTCGTGCATTCTGGTACGCTGCTCGGGGATGGGTATCAGTCGATAGGGGTGCTGACGCTTCAAAGGCTGAGTTATTGGGTGTGTCTCCTCACCATGGATTTGGTCGAGATGGCCGTGCTCGGACGATGGGCCCAGGCGTTGCTTTATTGGCCCGGTGTGAGTCTCCTCTTGACGCAGCGAATCCCTCGGCTGACTTTATCGCATCGCAGGTCAAAGTCGGCGTCGCGCTCTTTCTCATGATGGAGACGACCGACTTCACCGTCGAGCCCGAGATTGACAAGGACTTGGAAAAACGTCTCAACTCGGAGCGTAGGAATAAGCGCAGGCTGTGGACGGCCGAGGCGGTGGACAAGTACAAGATTCGGTCGGATGAGGCCAAGATCAAGGCGAACGATGCAAAGGAGCTGGAAAAGTCGAAGAAGAGGCCGAGGCGATACGTGAGTTGCCCAGTGTCTTGCGAGAAACCAAGTTGACGGGCTTTGCAGCACGCATTCATGCTCGTCGCGCCCTTCTTGCCCGACAAGGCTCACGCCGGCGGTCCCGTGATCGATCTATACGGCGAGCCACCTGCCCCCAAGGTCGACAAGGACGGCCGGCCCGTCAAGACGTTTGCCGAACAACGCGACGAAGTGCGCGACGCCCTTCTCGACAAGATGGAGCGCCGCAACGAGACGTTGGCCAAAGGCGCTGGCCTCGGGAACTGGCTCGACCCTGTCATGGAGATGGGCGGCAAGATTTACGAGCAGAATCCTTTTACAGACGAACGTGGGAATATTGCCGAGGGGCACGTGAAAGGTGTCTCAGGGGAGACGTCGTACGTCACGCCGTGGGAGTCTGATCCGGTCGACATCACGCGCGCCGCCGTCAAGCGCGGCGACGTCCCCGCCGATACCGCCTCGCCACACCGGGCCAAAGACGTCCAGCGCATCAAGTTTGCGCCCGTCATTGATCGGCGCGAGTTCCCAACCGATGTCAGGGAGTCTACGATCGGGGCGGGTACCAATGCGTTGACGCGGCAGAGAGAGCTGTTTGACTTTGCGGGCTACCCGGAACATACGGCGGACGAAATTCAAAAGTTGAATAGTACGAGGGCCGGGTACCGTGATTCTGCCACTGAAGCGATCATCAAGAATAAGATGTAGGAATGTTGGAGACGTGCGAGTATATCATGATCTGTCACGATGGACGCAATGGACGCAGGGAATTGTCTTTCTCGAGCATCGTGCACGCTACGGTATAGCGGAACGCAGAGAAAGAACGTCTTGAAGAGCGACGCGAGGCAAGGCAAAACGCGTCGAGCGCGTTCGCGTTCGAGGAGCTGTTCGAGGACTGCTTCCGCCGGGGACAATTTGATAGTCGAGTTTGCGAAGCTGTTCGCGAGTTCTTGGCAGATCACAAAGTGAAACAGTATTTTCAGACGAGGGAAATTGAGAGGCTTGGGCTGTTACGTCATGATATTCCGTCTTCTAGCATATTTTAGCGTTCCTTTTTCCCTTTTATGCCCTTTCTGCGACGCCAAAGTATACCGCATACGAGCCTTTTCCCTGAAAACGCGCCTCCCGCGTCGAGCGTCTCCGCCAAGGATCTTGGATTCAAGCTACGGAATAGCCTATCACCTGCTCTTTGCGGAAATCTTTCCGCCTGCACCGGCGGACGACTGCGCAACCCGGCGAAGCCTTGGCCTGGACCAGCTCCTGGAACGAGGTCTCCCCGCTATCTTTCCAAAGAATTCCACAAAGTAAACACCCCTCGTAGCGACAGGGACGGACAAGGATTCGCGCCACGCCAAGCTCTAAAGATTGCAAAGGACCAACCGTGATGCCCAGAAGTGGCAAGGGAAATGGAGTGATGCGTGAAAGGGGTCGAGAAGAATTGTCGTCAGGTCGAACGTTGTATGTATGTGGCAACGGGTCGAGCTATAGCTATCTCTTCCGTGTCATTCAACTCGCGAAATCCTACACTTCATCGACTTACCCGCTCGAGGACCATGTCACATAACCCGTTCAGGGACTATTTGGACGACGACCGCTCAGATCTTGCGCCCCTTCGACGAGTTTCCTCATCCGCTGAGATGAGCACCTTTGGCTATTCACCGTGCGTACAGCGGTAGTTCCCCACTGCACTGCTAATGTCCTCGCAGAAATCCTAATCACGGGATGTATAGCAACTCGCCGACACCAAGCGAAAAGCATGCCGTCTTTGCATCCACCAACCAGGTCTCGGCTATGCTCAACGACCTCGACGACACGGCCGAAGAAGCCTGGGAACGCACCGTCAACGAAAAGGACCACGTCAACGCCTTTTCCGCTCGAGGGTGGATGAACATTGGCGCGCTCGTGCTCATCGTCGCCGCGCTCATTGGCGTCTTTTGCGTCTTGCCCGTCACCACTCAGGTGAACTCCGATAGACGCGAGCAGGGGAGGATCGAACAAGGCGGGATTAACGGCTGGAGTTATAACCTCGGTGGCATCAATGCAACGGGCCAGCGTCCCGCGCAACCGCGGGAACTGATTGATCCTGATACACCGCTCGAGGTGTATACGCGTACGGGATTTGACGGCAAGCAGTGGAGTTTGAAGTTTAGCGACGAGTTCAACGTCGACGGGCGGACGTTTTTCCCGGGCGATGATCCCTTCTGGGAGGCCGTGGATTTGCATTACCATGGTACCAACGATTGGGAGTGGTACGATCCGAGTATGTCCACGAAACCTTTTGAGCAACTGTCGCTCATGCTCCTCCAGGTGCGGCCCATACCGAGGGAGGCTCCTTGATTATTACACAGACGATGGAGCCCATCAACGGCCTCAATTTCAAATCCGCCATGATTCAGGGATGGAACAAGGTCTGCTTTTACGGTTCTATGTACTTTGAAGGTGAGTGAGAGAGATCACTCGGGGATAGAGCTAATGCCCTCCTAGTCTCGGTTAGTCTGCCCGGTAACAATATTGTCGGTGGCTTTTGGCCTGGTATCTGGACATTCGGGAATTTGGGAAGGGCCGGATACACTGGAACAACGGATGGTGTGAGTGCATCGATCCACAACGGAGATCAAGCTGACCCCTCTTCAGACATGGCCGTAGGTCCCTGATTATCCCCTCCAAAACTCAGCTAACCCCGCACAGATACACCTACGACTCGTGCGACACCGGCATCCTCCCGAACCAGACCTGGGTCAACGGCACCGGCCCCGAAGCCGCGCTCTCCTCGGGCGGCAACGGAGGCCCGCTCAGCTACCTTCCCGGCATGCGCTGGAATAACTGCCTCTGTCCCGGTCAGGAATCCGAACACCCGGGACCCAACCTCACCATCGGTCGCGCCGCGCCCGAAATCGATGCTGTCGAGGCCCAGATCAGGGTTCGTGATGCCAAGGGCGAGGTATCGCAGAGTTTCCAGATTGCGCCATTCAATGCGCGGTACGAGGTACCGAATGCGACACATGAGATTTATGATTCGAGCGTGACAATGTTGAATTCGTACTGGGGCAGTACGTATCAGCAGGCCGTATCGTACTTGACCGATGTCGAGAGCCAGTACTATGTCGAGAATTCACCCGCATATGGTGTCTTTGGTTTTGAATACGTCGGTGAGTCCGAGGTTTCCGTTCGTGGGATACGGCGCTGATGGCCGGGATGTAGGCAACGAAAACACGCGCGGCGACAACTATATTACCTGGGTGGCGAATGGCCGACCGAGTTGGACAATGCACGCCGAGAGTATCGGGCCGGACGCCGAGGCCGACATTGGACAGCGGTTGGTATCGGAGGAGCCGATGTACTTGATTCTCAACTTTGGTGCGTTCGTTGCTCCGCGAACGGTCTCGCGAATGCTAACCGATGTTTGCAGGTCTTTCCAACAATTTCCAGTCGGTGACGTTTAACCAGCTGAGTGAGTGAATCTGAAGAGATGAAGGGAGACGTGCTGACGTTGCCCGCATACAGAATGGCCAGCGCGAATGGGTACGTCGACGCAGATAGCTAGGACGCGCGCTTTTCTGACACTTCTTCAGCCGTGGACTATGTCCGCGTGTGGCAATCGGACGAATTCGGCAAGATGGGCTGTGACCCACCGGAGCGACCGACCGCCAAATATATCGCCGATCATCTGGACGTCTACTCAAAGTGCGTACATTGCTGCCGCCTTTGGCGCTGTTCTAGAGCTAATCTCGATGCATCGATTCAGCCCAAATATCACGGTGTGGGAGGATACAAAGTACCCATGGCCGAGAAACAGGCTGCAGCGTGAGTGTAGTAGACTTCTGAGACGATCGGTGGTTGACTTTTCTGCACAGATGGTTGCGATGAGTAACTCTCGCGGAGAACGAGTAAAGGCGACGTGCGAGGCACGATAGACTAGATGACATAACGACCAGCGCCACTCCGTGGGCGTATGAATTGAAGGCGAGCGAGCATATAGGACTCGTAGATAGACGGACACGGCGCACAGCACAGCACAATGAATGTATCGACTATACCACATGCATGTAGAGTATCGTTTGGTGGCAAACACGAGGCGCGGGGGGTTACGTAACCCGTGCGATTCGTCATGTCCAGTCAAGCGCGTGTGCTCGGGCGAGACTCAAGTTGAGCTGGAAAGGGGGCATGAGACGGGGATTGCGGATGACACCACTCGTCCAGCATCATGTCCGCCTCAGACCTGCCCCAGATACAGACCACCATCTCGCCCATCGACCAGCAGCCCGTCCTTACCCGGCCGCTGTTGACGGACGACCAGCTCGACCATGTCATCGCCGAGAGCGTCCGCGCGTACAAGGCCTGGCGCAAGGTATCCCTCGACGATAGGATCCAGATCGCCGAGAAATGGATGGTGCGTGCGCAGACGGACCTGATATATCCTTGACTGAGACCTTGCCGCCAGACGGAATTCGAGAAAATGAAAGACGTCCTCGCAGAGGAAATCACCCTTCAAATGGGGCGTCCCATTTCCCAGACGCCTGGCGAGATCGCGGGCACGCTCGGTCGTGCCAAGCACTTGATCAGTATCGCCCGGGAGAGCTTGGCGGATGTTCCGCAGACGGAGACGGATACGGATGCACTGAAGCGGACGATCCGGAGGGAGCCGTTGGGTGTTGTGGCGATCGTTGCGCCGTGGAAGTGAGTCCGCCAGACCTCGGAATGGCGTACGAAAGGCTGATGTACGACTAGCTTCCCCTACTTGACAATGATCAACTCCGTCCTGCCCGCACTCATCGCCGGCAACACCGTCATCATCAAGCCTTCGCCCCAAACCCCGACCCCGGCCGAACGCCTTTGTGCTACGCTCGCCCTCGCCGGGCTTCCGCCCAACGTCGCACAAGTCGTCCACCTCGCGCCCGAGGGTACATCCCGCCTTGCGCAGGATCCACGCGTCGGGTTCTTGAGCTTTACGGGCAGTGTCCAGGGCGGGAAGCAGCTGGCCAAGGCGGCGGTGGATTGTGAGGCGTTCAAGGGCGTCGGTCTGGAGTTGGGCGGCAAGGATCCCGCGTATGTCAGACCCGAGGTAGATGTCAAATGGGCCGCGGCGGAACTCGTGGATGGTCAGTCCCCTCTGCCTTGCAAGAAGCTCAATGCTGACTTCGCCTGTAGGCGCCATGTTCAACTCGGGTCAATCCTGCTGCGGTATCGAGCGTATCTACGTTCACGCCACCATCTACGAGCCCTTTATCGCCGAATTCGCGTCCGTCGCGCGCGCGTACAAGCTCGGTGATCCCCGCAGCAAGGAGACGAATCTTGGGCCGGTCGTCAGCGTCGCCAGTGCCGAGCGGATTCGGAAGCAGGTGCGCGATGCTGTGGCGGCTGGAGCTAAAGAGTTGGTCGGGCAGGAAGGGTTTGATGCCGAGAAGGAGGGAAATGCGTTTGTGGGCCCCAAGGTATTGGTGGATGTGTCGCACGAGATGGACGTCATGATGGAGGAGGTGAGTCCCGTCGCGGGTGCGATTGGTCAAGTCGGCTGACCAGCCGCAGACGTTCGGACCCGTCGTGGGTATCATGAAGGTAGAATCCGACGAGGAAGCGCTCGCGCTCATGAATGACTCTCCCTACGGCCTTGTGCGTTCCATCTCCTTACTCAAAAGCCATCACTAACTTTGCTTGCAGACCGCCTCGATCTGGACCAACATTGACGCCCCCGGCGCCGCCGAGGCGTTTGAAATGTTTGCGCAGGAACTTGAGACGGGCACCGTCTTCCTCAACCGGTGTGATTTCCTCGATCCGGCGCTGGCGTGGACCGGCGTCAAGAATAGCGGACGGGGCGTGAGTTTGTCCAAGTTTGGTGAGTAGAGGTGTCCGAGGGGTGACGAGGCCAAGGCTGATGCGCTTTCCGCAGGGTATGATCAGTTGACGAGGCCCAAGTCTATTCATATGAAGATCAAGACGGCATAGGAACGTAACCCATGTACAAGAAGTGTTCAGCCCTGTCTACCATGACGATAGATTGACATCGATATCAAAAGCCTATAGTCGAACCTATCCCCTCAATATGCCGGCACAGCCTGCGGCCGCGTGACTTCCCTCGTCGTCTGGCGATAATGGTAGTACCGATTTCCGGCCGTATCGCTCCGTCCCAGCTGATCCGCCGGCCAACCGAGAATGATGATCCTACGCCGTCGTATCAGCATTCGATCTCCGCGGCATGAGGAGAGGTACGTACAGCCACTGAAGGATGAACACCGTGAGGCCCATCCATATTGCGCCGCTGCGCATCGGGGAGCGATCAGATACGTTGTGACGATAAGGAGCTTGCGCTTACCCAAGTTGAGCCTGGCTCGTGGGTGAGGATAGCTGGAACGCGCGTTGGGCGATGGACCAGCCGACGATGGATATGGGCCAGGTGACGGTGACCAGTAATACTGCGATGTACTTTTTTCGTTCTTCGTCAGCGCGGCCGTTCTCATTGTCAAGACAAGGGGCCACTCACGCTCGAGTAGGTAAAGAATGTCGAGTTGGCCACGGCGTGTAATGCCGCGGAATCGTGCACCCACAAGAGCGGCACCACGCCGACCAACTGGAAGAACAAGAACACGTCGAGAATGCCCCAGAGGATCATGCTCCGTGTCAGCGCGGCGAGGACCTGCGTCCCGAATTCATAGCCGAGTTCCGAGGGCGAGGTGATCCCCGATGAAGGTTGGACGAATCCGAAGGCGCCGAAGTTGGTGGATTGGGCGCGGAGGAAGTAGATGCCGCGGATGAAGGGGGCGGAGAAGGTGATGAGGAGGCTGGGGGGAGAGGGAGTCAGCGCGAGATGGAGGGATGCGCGCGAGGGGACTTGCGAGAGGATGAAGGCGGCGAAGGCGAGGATGAAGAGGAGCATGACGTGAGGGCCGTAGCCGATCTTGGAGCGGATGGCTTTGGAGCCGGGCATGGGAATGTACAGAAGAGAAAGTGGCGAGGGACCGGAGCGTGCACGGTGAATCTGGTAGCGCGCTCAGCGAGAGAGAGGGGCAGGCCTGCCTGTGTGTATATCCGTGGAGCCCGCCTGTTGATCGATCATCTACTGCCCGCCATTTGTTGTCATCAAAGGACCCAAAGGACGGGACGGTCCATCAATCGCCTGATGAAACGCGCAAGGATCTCTGATGGAAAGAGGCGAGTGCGACCGAGTGGGAGGCGTGATATCCTTTCAGAATTCGATACTGGAGACTCTTTTCATGCCAGGGGTTGCGAATGGTGGGGTTCTGCAGGGATGGATTGTGAGAATGGCTTGTAGGCTGGAATGCTGCGAATAGCTCACGAGACCATCGCCGTCAAGGCTCAAGTTGCTCTCGAAAAACAGGACCCTACATACCGTGATTTGCGATCACATTCCCATCAGCACAGGACGTCTCCAAGTCCTCGGCGCTGGATGGACAATGCGACGTCGCTTCAGCCCAGGATGGCTGGCAATGGTATACCTCACATCGGTCTTGCGGATGTCGGTTCACGCCGCACCGGCAGTCCCGTCCGATCTGGCGTATGTTGGACCTTTGGTTTCGACTGGCGGTACGACACATTCGGAAACGACACAAGTCAGATCCGCAACGACAGATACCCAAGAGTTTGCACCGAATGGGCCGGTACCCAGTATGACAGCACCACCACCACCACCACCACCGACGAGCGTATCGTTCACTACATCATCTCTCGTCACCCCTCTCCGCGATCCACCAATAATCACTGCTGTCGCCGGCGCGCCATCCTTTGTGATTGCGAGACCGAGCATCGTGACGCTGCAGATCATCGATGGACAACTCGTACAAGCGAGTGAAGCCCCGACGCGGTATTCGCTTGCGCTCCCTCAACCTTCAGGTTCGTCTGATGACCCGATAATAGATCCCTCGGACGCGCTGCGAGTCTCCACCAGCCCCCTGGGCAAAGAACAGCAGGATGTATCGCCGCTTGAGGATCCTCCGGAATATGTCAACCCTCTCGTACAAGGCTCTCGCGAGATCATCGCCTCCATGCCCACCGACTGTACCCGCGCTTGCGCCCCCTTTCGCAACCACTACACATCGTGTGCATCTCGACACCCACCGATCAGATACACGAACACCTTGACACCAGCAGAGAACACAACAAACGTCGCCCTGAGCGAGTGTTTGTGTGATTATACGTACCAGGCGCAAACGTGCGGGCAGTGTTTTGTCGCGCAGGGGGGGAAGGGCGGGGCGGTGAGGGGTTTAGTACAGGGGTGTCAAATGCTGCGAGAGGGCAAGCTCGAGGCACTGGTGAGTTTTCGTCTTTCCCGAAGTCTTTTGGAGAATGGCTTTGTGATGATGATGATGATGATGATGATGATGATGATGATGATGATATGGGGGATAGGTGTCGACGGATTTGGGGAATGGTGATGGTCGGATGGGAGCGGTTGGGAAGGGGACTGCTGAAGCCGTCACAAAGCTCGGCAAGACTACGGATGTCACGAACTCGATAAGCGTCAACGGCGAGGCAACGATCAAGGCCGGGACGGGTGTCAGGAATGATACGACGCTCGAAGGAGTGGATAGGGTGGCGCTGGCGATGATCTGCAATGCGACGGGACTCGCAGTTTCGAATCCGACGTGTAAGCACGCTCGTCTTCTTCTTCTTGTCGGTCTTTGTTGACCGTCAGCCTGATGAAGCGTACAAGTCGTGTATGAATGGGACGAACGTCGCCGCGATTTTGAATACGACCGACACAGCCCTACAGGCAGCCTTATCACATCTCCGGCCGAATAGCACGGCTTCACCGGTACGTGACGGTGATGCAGGAAAGGTCAAGATGGAACAAGAATCAGAGCGACAGAGCGTGGATGATTACTGCGCGACGGTGCACGTGAATGATTTCTTTTGGGCGCAGACGTGCGGGAGGACACCGCCGACGAGTGGCGCGGTGCGGATGTGGGCGCGAAGATGGGATGTATGGATGGCGATGGGGACCGTCGTGGTTGGTATAGTTTCTGGTTGAAGCCGTGAGATGAGCGGTATCTATCGCCAAGAGCGAGTGGGCATCTGTATGTGGGAGTGCTGCAGGACGCGAATTTCGACGAGCAGCCATTTAAGCGTTGTACGTGCGAATTATATCATCATCTGGTCTCAAGTTATCACCAGATTTGGAGGGCTAGTATCGTACCAATCGCACACCTCGCTTATGAGGTCGATGCCGCCGTCCGCGAAAGAAGTATTACAAGCCACTGCATAGTGGCAAAGGCAAAGGCAAAGGCAAGGGCTTAGGGGAGTGAACCCGGACATGACCCGCCATGTCCGCGTCGCACCTGGCCGCCTCGATCAACCTCACCATGTCTCGCGCGTAGTCATTTGCCTGTGCCATCCTCGACTGGGTCGGAGTGAAGCCACAACGATACAAGCACTCTTCGTAGCCTCGGTTTTGGAACCCACTGAAGCGAACCTGAGCAACGCCGACTTGGACGCGCAAACAGGTCGACATGGACGTCAGGACGTATATCAGTGATAATGTGCTCAGGGTGAGCCTTCCCGAGTGATGCATGTGAGCATCGCTGACCCGTCCTCTACAGTTCTTTGGCGCCTCGGATAGCAGTACGGTAGACTTTATCCAGACACTTGGTAAGTCTTTGGGTTCTTTGCAATTGTGGCTAGCTCGGTCACTCATGCTTGTGCCGTAGCCTCCTCCTCCAAAACACCCAACGACCTCTACCACGCTCTCTCGAGTAACGGTCTCCCCGCCACACCCGACGCGCAGGC
This sequence comes from Naganishia sp. PG3902-1, assembly GCA_023628075.1. Taxonomy (NCBI): domain Eukaryota; kingdom Fungi; phylum Basidiomycota; class Tremellomycetes; order Filobasidiales; family Filobasidiaceae; genus Naganishia; species Naganishia sp. PG3902-1. Next base: position 643,136 of record JAMALH010000009.1, read on the forward strand.
ATTCGTCACCGAGCTACACTCTCTCGTACCCCGGAAAACCAAAAGCGGCGCATCCAGTAGCAAGAAACATGCAACTACGACCGTCACGGGCCAGGGAACGCTCGTCAACCAGAAATACGCGCTGATGCTCGATGAGGGCGAGGAAGAGTCGGCGAAGAAGAAGAAGCGAAAGGAAAAGGGCAAAGACAAGGAACGGGCTCGTGAGGATAAGCCGTCCAAAGGGCATCGCGAAAGGGATGAACGGTCCGAGCGGAGGGAGCGGGATGCCGACAGGGACAGACGCGATGACGGTCCACGCAAGATTCATCGGTCGACGCGGAAACGGGAAGTGAATGGCGACGAGTGGGTCAGCGATGAGGAGGAAAAGGAGCGCGAGCGGAAGCGTCAGCGAGAAATGTCGGCCGAGGTCGAACGGACGTATCGGAGGCCGCTGGATGGGGAAGAGGCGCTCGAGGATGCGGAACGCAAGCCGACGCCGCCGCCGGATGAGACCGAGGAGGAACGTCTCGAGCGGGAACGGCTGGAGGATTTGGCGGAGCGGGATGCGTTTGCCGAGCGGATGAAACGAAAGGATCAGGAGCATACCAAGAAGATTGTCACGGATCGGAGCTCAAAGGCTGCTGCCGAGGCGGCCGCACTGCGTAGCCTTGCCGACGATAACGACGCTCGACTGGCCGCCATGCCCAATCTCAGGGAACGCTCACGACAAGAGTACCTCAAAAAACGTGAACAGCAACGGATCGACTTGCTCAAGCTGCAGATCCAGGACGAAGAGATCTTGTTCCGTGGGCAGAGAATGTCAAAGCGTGAAGAGGCAGAGCACGCGCGCAACAAGGAGCTGCTGCGGATCATGGAGGAGCGGCAAAAGATTGACGAGGGTAACGACGGGTACATGCTGCCGGACGACTACATCACGGAACAGGGCAAGATTGACAAGAAGAAGAAAAGCAATGTTCTTTATCAGCGGTACGAAGAGAATAAGCCACAGGAGGGACAGTTTGTTACGGACATCGATCAATGGGAGGCACATCAGACGGGAGCAAGCACGTTCAAGACGGGCGCCATGGACAAGATTGTGCTCGAGGACCAGTATGACTATGTGATGGATGAGTCGCAGTTCATCAACTGGATACAAGAGGGCAGGGATGAAGCCGAGATGACCGAAAAGGATAGAGCGATGAAGGCGCAGATTGAAGAGCTCGAGCAAAAGTGTATGTCGCAATCGTGGACGTGTTGCTCGCGCTGACGTTTGTTTAGACTCCAAGATAGAGGCTACCAGAAAAGCACTGCCCGTATATGAGTATCGTGACGACTTACTTGCGGCTATCGAGGAGCACCAAGTTTTGATTGTGGAAGCGGAAACCGGTTCAGGCAAGACCACTCAGCTTCCGCAATATCTTCACGAAGCAGGCTACACCAAAAACGGTATGAAGGTCGGATGTACGCAGCCGCGTCGTGTCGCCGCTATGTCCGTCGCCGCTCGTGTTGCCGAGGAGATGGGCGTGCGTCTCGGCCAGGAAGTCGGGTATTCGATCCGATTCGAGGACGCGACGAGCGACAAGACGGTGCTCAAGTACATGACGGACGGCATGCTCTTGCGAGAATTCCTGACGGATCCCGAGCTATCGACGTATTCTGCCTTGGTCATTGACGAGGCGCACGAGCGAACGCTTAGCACGGATATCTTGTTTGGCCTCGTCAAGGATATCGCGCGATTCCGGCCCGAGCTGCGGCTGTTGATCTCTTCGGCGACGCTGAACGCGCAAAAGTTTGCCAAGTACTTTGACGATGCGCCCATCTTTCGGATTCCTGGCCGACGATACGCCGTTGATCTGCACTACACCGCACAGCCGGAAGCCAACTATATTCACGCGGCCGTCACGACCGTCTTTCAGATTCACACCACGCAGCCAAAGGGTGATATTCTGGTATTTTTGACTGGACAGGACGAGATCGAGGCCATGGAGGAGAATTTGAAGGAGACGGCGCATGCGCTCGGGGACAAGGTTGCCGAACTCATCATTGCGCCCATCTATGCAAATCTCCCGAGCGACATGCAAGCCAAAATTTTCGAACCGACGCCCGAGGGCGCGCGTAAAGTCGTGCTGGCGACCAACATTGCCGAGACATCCATCACCATTGATGGCGTCGTGTATGTCATCGACCCGGGCTTTGTCAAGCAGAACAATTACAATCCCAAAACGGGCATGGAATCCCTGGTCGTCGAGCCCATCTCTCGAGCTTCTGCGCAACAGCGATCCGGCCGAGCGGGTCGTGTCGGACCGGGCAAAGCGTTTCGACTGTACACCAAGTGGGCATTCCAAAATGAATTGCTCGAAGACACGATCCCCGAAATCCAGCGTACGAATCTCGGCAACGTCGTTCTCATGCTCAAGTCGCTCGGGATCAATGATCTCCTCAACTTTGATTTCCTGGATCCGCCACCGGCCGAGACGCTGATCAAGGCGCTCGAGTCGCTCTATGCGCTCGGAGCGCTGAATCACAAGGGAGAGCTGACGAGGCTGGGCAGGCGGATGGCCGAGTTTCCGGTGGATCCGATGTTGTCCAAGGCGATTATCCAGAGCGAGCAGTTCCATTGCACGGAAGAGGTACGTTCGGCGCGTCCGCCACGGGGACTGTACTGATTGCCCCGAATTGGCAGGTTCTGACCATCATTTCAATGCTGCAAGAAGGGCACGCGCTCTTCTATCGCCCCAAAGATAAAAAGATGCACGCCGACAAGGCGCACAAGAACTTTTGGAAACCCGGTGGCGATCATTTCGCGATGCTGAACATCTGGGAACAATGGGTCGATACCAATTTCTCGCAGCAGTAAGTCCCGAGGTCGCATGGGATGGACGATGTGCTCATCGGCTCGTCAGATGGTGCATGGAAAACTTCTTGCAGTTCAAGTCGCTCGGACGCGTGCGGGATATCCGTGATCAGCTGGCTGGGCTGTGCGAGCGCGTGGAGGTGGTGATCGAGTCGAACCCGAACGCCGGGGATCCCGTGCCGGTCCAGAAGGCACTGACGTCGGGGTACTTTTTCAATACGGTATGTCGGAAGAAGGCTTCCGAGCGTGTGATACTCAAACACCCTTGTGCAGGCGCGTATACACAAGGATGGAGGGTACCGAACGACCAAGTCGAATCAAACGGTGTATATCCACCCGTCGTCGAGTCTGTTCCAGCATCAGCCGCCACCGAGGTTTATCCTGTACTACGAATTGGTCCTCACGAGCAAGGAATACATGCGGCAGTGTATGCCTATTGAGGGCAGCTGGCTGCTGGAGCGTGAGTATGGAGATAATGGTGTCGAGGACAAGGCTGATTGTCTGCCTTGCCAGTGGCACCGCACGCGTTTAACAAGGATCAGATTGACGTGGGATCGAGCAGCAAGAAGATGCCCAAGGTGCGGCAGCTGGCGCCTGTGGGACCGGACGCATAGTTTCGCCGGTGGATGTGCTTGGTGTTGTATACGTGTTATAGTCGATATGACTGGCGAGGATGTGCGCTGGACATGGTGATAGGGTCGTTGCGGGATGCAGGCTGAAGCCGGGTGCATCTGAATGGCGCGTTGCGGATGCAAATCGTGCCGGCGTCATCACCACCCAAAGCAGAGATACACGACATCATGCAGGTTGACAGCGCCTTAGGGCACAGACCTTCCCCGCCTGCATCCCACACCATGTCCGCAAAGAAGCCCAAGTCCAAGATGGAGGAGACCCAGGCGTTCCTCGACGAACTCGCAGCCGACTTTCCGGATCCCGCCGCAGCGGGCACGACGACGACGGCGGCGGCGGCCGCGACGGCAGCAGCGCCTGCGCGCAAGACGGGGAAGAAGAAGTTGACCGGTTCGTCCGCGGCAAGGGAGAAGAGTAAGGATGCTCCAGTAGGGGATGAGGCCTCGCCGAGGGTTTCGCAAACGATGGAACGTACGGGAACGCCCATCACTACATCCGACGCGCGGGTTTCGACGGACCAGCCTCAGCCTCCGCCTCCGACGCTCGTCGTGGGTGAACCAACGGATGCAGAGGCGGATTTGGCATTCTTGGAGGCACAGTTGGCCGCGGGGGGCGCGAGGAGGCCCGGGTCGGCCTTGGCGGGCTCGAGGCCGGGGACACCGGCGGAGAAGGATAAGGAGAAGGCGACGGTGGGGAAGGCGACGATTGGGAGTGTATTGCAGGCTCCTACCGGTGGGCGCAAGTCGTTGGAGGTTTCGCGCACCGGAACGCCCGTCAATGAAGCGTCTTCGGCTTCGGCGCCGACTCCGGCTCCGCAAGCGGGCGGCTGGGGCTCGTCCTGGTGGAGTTCGGCATCGACCATGTTGAATCAGGCCAAGAGCGTCGCGATCGAGCAAGTGGCGCACGTCGCACGACAGGCGGACGAGGTCCAGTCGACGGCGCGCAAGGTAGCCGTGGAAGGTGCCGGCAATGTGCAGGGCTTGGTCGCGGGCGGAACAGGGCTCAACCTCGAGGCGATCGCGGCCAAGGGCGGGCTCGGGCTGCAGCATCTGCGGGAACAACTCGGGGATCGGGTCAAGGGCGTGGATTTGGAGAAGCTGAGGCACGAGTTGCTCAGTCGGGGGCAGAGCGCCATCAGCGAGATTATCAATACGGTTGCGCCGCCGATCTCGGAGCACGAGGTGCTGCAGGTGTGGTTTAGCCATGATATGAAGGGGTACGATGGTGTCGATAACGTCGTGTATGCAGCCATTCAGGCGGTGAGTCAACCAGGATCGCGTTTGGGTGTTCGCGCTGACGGCGCCGTAGATCATGCAACAAACATCCTCGACGGATCTCGAGCTCTTCTACTCGAGCCCCGACGCACGAACGAGCACTGATTCGTCCCGCTCGCGCGCCGAGGAACGCTCGATCAATCCTGTCGAGGGGTGGGACGCCGCGTGGGAAAAGACGGGCGAGATGTTGCGCGCGATCAAGCAGAGGATGAAGGACGATCCGCGACGTGGGCATCCGAATCGTATGTCTCGGCGTGAATTGGCGTCGTAATGCGCGGGGCTGATGACACGTGGCCACAGCGGATCTACCCGTCTTGACCATTCCCGTCTACCTGCACCTTCAACCTGTCCTGACGCCGCTTCCGTTCCCCGAACCACCGACGACGACCTCTTCCGCCGGACCCTCGGCGCCGCCCAACCACCTGACTTTCCTCTTGGCGCTACACGACGATGTGCATTCGCTGCAGTTCAGCACCGTCACGCAGTATTCGCCAGGGGATTGGCTCGATGTGCCGTATGAGGTATCGGATTGGGTCGAGGAGCGGCTGGTGGAGGTGCTGCGGAATGGAGTTGAGGGGATCACGCAAGAGGTGAGTCCGACTGTTCCTCGGTCGGGGCTCCGGTGCTGATGCCGGTGCGTAGTATGTTGCTACGCGGATGAACTTGAAGGGACAACAAGCGGCGACGGGTGCGGGGGTGACGGACGCGGAAAAGAAGGCGGTGGATGCGACGGAGGATCCGGCAGTGGCAAAGGAGGCGGGGGTCGGGGCGGAAGCTTAGAGTATGTGGGGGTTCGATCTTTGTTGTATGTTATGGGAGATTGGGTCTGCTGGAATGGTCATATGCTGGAGATCTTGGTTTCTGCTGGTGCGTGAAAGGAGACGGCGGCAGGTGATGATACGAAGCGCTACTCAAGTCGATCGATATCGCTATTCAACTAAACTTTTTCGTGACGTGGCACGTGCCACGTCTGTTTGTATATCGTCGAGGGGACTTGCGACTCAGCTCTGCATGTGTTTCCACGTCCTGACACGTCCTGCACACACGCCGTGCGAAACCGCAATGGAAGCGTCGACCGGTGACGCAAAGGGCAAGCCTCTCCCATCGCAAGATGCGATGAGACTCTATAACAGCAATGGCGAAAGCTAAACCGCATCTACAGCCCCACAACATATCGTCTCAGCCCTCCGTGAACATCATTTCTTCTTCCCCGCCCCATCGTCAAACATGCCCTCTAGCTCACGTTCCTCGTGCGCATGCATTCTTCACGGCCTATCTACTCAAGAAGTCTAGGCACCGCCCGTGCAGAGAAGTTCGCCTCGAAAGCAGCCCTAAATGTTGTGCAAGTAGATATCGCAGTTGCATTAATCCGTACACTGCATGGAAAGATGATGACACTGGTGTGAGTGCTTACATTAGCGCCAATAGCGTCGGCTCGGACCACTTTCGTCCGAGGAAACTGAGACCAAAAGGCATGCCGTTGGAGAAGACACCAAGTGGCACCGTCGTGACAGGATACCTAATGAGTGCGCCATCGACTTCAGTCAACAGTGCCGAGGAGCTGACATAATGAGCCTTACCCGACAAGGGCAGGATATCCATATGCGATGAAGTTGGTTGGCATGATCAGAGCATCAAGGCCATAGTCATCGAGCCCTTTGAACAAACCCTCGGTACCGCCGATGCGCTTGTCCGAAGAGAATGGTGATCAGTTCTGCAGTAGATTTATAGCAAGTCCTCCTACTTGTCTTGACAGCCTCGATGTATTCCAGCGCTTCCGTTCCCTTTGTTTGCAGCGCCGAAATGAGCTGTCGAGACGCCGTCAACAGAATGTAAGGTCAATAACGTCTCACGAACTTGAGACGTCTTGACAGCATTGATCAGGGGCGAAGGATATATTCTGTCAAAGAGATGGGCTTTTTGATTAAAACTGAAAACCTGGCCGCTGTCCTGTGCTCCGAGCATGAGGCTCACTATGTAGACCGGTCTTCAGCGACCTGAGATCGCTGTCAGTCAAGCATCTCTCGTTATCTGCTTGCTTCAACCGGTGAGTTGCCATCCGAGAAGCGGGGCCCCGGGTGCGTCCGAGCGACCTGGACCGACAGTCCATGACGGATGACTCATCAGCAGGCCCTCTTCCAGTTCACACCCGCCCGTCTCGCTGTTTCCCCGCACAGCGCTTCCCTGTTCCGCCACCATGTCGAGCGACAACCTTCGGAGCACCATCGCTCGCGCGACGGCATCCACCAAGCTGGCAGTTATCAGGTCCAGTGCGGATTCACTCAATAAGGCCGTCCACGCCGCTCAAGTGGAGCAAGATGCAAGCTCGGATCCCTGGGTTCGCCTTCATGCCAAGGCGACGGCGTTCGGGCGTCTGCAAGTCCCGCAAACGACGTCTTTGAAGCGAGTCGCGTCCGACGCCTTGGCCTTTGTCCGGACTCAAGAACAATATGGGAACCATCGATCCACAAAACAACTGCAGCGATGGAACGATCGTTTGGACATCGAGTTGGGATTCTTGAAGCGGAGGATGGCGCATGCGGTGGTATATGCGGATGTGATCGAGGAGTGGATCGCCAAGGACAGCCACGACGGGAGGGCCAGCCTGAATAGCGAATCGTCAGCCTTCTTCAACAGTCCGCCCGATCTCCCTCCCCTTCCGGTCCAGCCGTTCGATCCCGAAGCCTATCTCACCTCGCAAAATGTGCCTCCCGTGCTGCTCGAGGGCATCACCGCTCTCCGTCGTCGCGCAACGACATTCGGCCAGGGCCAGCTCAAATCCACCATCCACCCTCAGAAAGTCAAATCTGCCATGGTCACCCTCGCATCCGACGCTCGCGTATATTCTGCCGACGTGCGCAAACAATTGATGGAAGAGAGCGCCAAACCGCTCGTCCTCTCCGAATTGGCCGGTGCGCTAACTCAGATTTGGCGGTCGATCCCGACATGGCAATGGCCGGCTGAAGGCATCGTTCAGGTTCTTCAAACACACATGAACGGTAAACAACGCGCATTCCTGCAGATCGACATTGTCCTTGCAATCCTGCTACAACTCGTCGGGGACACCTGGTCGACATTCTTCAAAGAGGAACTCGAAACATTGCGTCAGAATGAGGGTTGGCCGTTCCGAGCGGAAATGGAGGGTGTCATGACAGCTGCAGAGGAAGAAGACGTTCGCCGACAGCTCGAGTTGATCAACATGGAGGATCCCGCCGGCAAGACGCGTCGTGGGCAGTCATCGGATTCAGGTATCATCGCAGCGCGGCGGGAAGCCCTCAGAACTCAAGGCGCACAGATTCTCGGTAGCGGATACGATGGCGAGTCAAGCTATGATGGCGGCGAAGCAGTCTCTAGTCAGCCCGACGAGCCGTTCGATTCCCTTCTCGACGCCGTTCGTCCAGCCAAAGCGTACGGCGACATCTTTCGTCTGATCACGACCGACATCGTTCTCGCGCGTCGGGTTGCCCCTTCATCAGACCTCACGATCCTACATGGCGATATGCAGGACTATGGTCAATCCGTTCCGCACAAAGTCCTACTATCCGTCCTCGCATGCTTCGGTATGCCAGCGGCTTGGATACAATGGTACACCACCTATCTCCGCGTGCCCCTCATCCAGCCCGACGGATCGATCCAAATTGCCACAAGAGGCACTCCGTTTGGCCTAGCATGCTCCACGCTCGCAGACGAGCTTCTGCTCGTCATCCTCGATATCGCCCTCGCTACTAGAACAGGCATCACCGCGCATCGGAATCACGACGATTTCTGGCTGTGGGATCTCGATAGGGAGAAGATGGAACGAGCATGGCAGGTGATGCAGGATTTCACGGCGCAGACAGGGTTGGGTTGGAATGGGACGAAGACGAGTTGCACTATCGTTCGAGGTGCTAACGATAGTGAGGTCCCCTCGACCACACTTCCGGCTCGTGGCCTGCGCTGGGGAATACTCGAACTCGGCGTGACCGGGAAATGGCAAATCGACCCGCAACTCATCGATGAACAAGCCGATGCCGCCATCGCGGAAATTCGAGGCAACCAGGCGCGTTCGTTCCTTGGCAAGATTGGCGTTGTCATCAAGTACCAGGCATATCTTATCCGCAACTCGGGTGCGCCGACTGGGTTCAACGTTCGCGAGTACCTTGTAATCGTTCGGCAGGTTTTAACAAAATACGAAGAGCGTCTCACGAACGGTATTGGACTCGACGCGTGGTTACGCCGTCTTTACTTCGAATCATTCCCGGACGCAGAAGAAACCGACGCTGACGAAGTGATCCGCGTCTGGCCTCTGACACTTGGAGGATTCGGTCTCCACTCATTCTCACCTCTCGCCCTCGCATACGAACAGCACTCTGATATCGCGGACTCCGTCAGCAAAGAGCCCAAAACGCGCACAGGTCCCGACCTCGGTCCTCTTCCCCGCACCTACGAGAAGATGCAACAGATCTGGTCGAGTCCCGCTCTGTCTGACAGGTTCGACATCTCTCGACACTCCGAAGGCGCACTCGGTCGCTGGATCCGCTCAAAGTCACAGCTGCCGCCGCTTGTCCCGCTCGAGATGTATGCCAAATGGTGGACCATGCATGGAAGCGACAATCTCGCCGTTATCCAGGATGCGACGACGCAGATCAACCTCGAGGCAAGCGAAGTCGCGATGCAGGCTTCCCGGCTCTGCAAGGGGCTGTTGGAGGAAGAGTTCGGTGAGGGTGAGGGGCTGGTGCCGGCGGAGTTGGTACCCAACTATGTCATCCTCGACATAGAGCAGCGAGTGAAGAAGTTGTTCTCAGGATGAGACGCGAGGAGATATCATGCGCTTGGGCGATGGTGCGGATAGTAACAAGGTAGGTTGAGCGGAATCGCGTGTACTCTGGCATACTAGGTTGTATAAGCGACAGATCGAGATACATGTATCTGTTATGGCAGTCATACTATCATTACGATCGCAATACCGGTCATTACATACTACAGCTCATCCCTGGCGTGCCCCTCCAAATCGACAGCCGCATGCGTACCATGCTCAAACTCCTCGGCCTGCTCTTCCAGCGGAGTCGTCGCCGAATAGCCCGTATCTACCTCGGCGTCCGCAGCACCCGACTCGCCATGCTCAAAGTCCTCGCTCGCAGCCTGCAATGGTGTATCTGCCGTCTGATCATCCGCATGCGCCGCATGTCCCTTGGCAGCCGCCGTCTCCGCCACCTTTTCCAACTCGTGCAATACGGCGTCGATCTCGGCCTGAACGGGATCCTCAGTCGAATGCGCGACATGCACGACCTTGACCGTCTCCTCCTCCGTATCAACAGGCGACGGGTCATCGAATTCGCCCTCAGCGAGCCTATCCTGCTCGGCAAAGACCTGTGCGAGCCGCTCCTGTTCTTTCTTTTCCCGTCGAAGACGGTCGCGGCGTTCCTCTTCTTGCCACTTGGCCTCCATTTCGCGTCGCTTGGCTTCGGCGTCCTTGGCTTTCGAGGCTTTCGCGGGTTTTGTCGTGGGAACCGGTGCGGCCGATGTCGACGAGATGTCCTCTTCAATGTGGACCGGGTTTTCGCCGAGAACGTGGGTAAAGTACTTGATGAGCGGTTCAAACTTGAGCGGGCCGGCTGCCAAGATGCATTAGCCCAATTCCATAGCGTTGTCACCCGACGCACCTTCATAGATCTCCTTTTCGCCCTGCAAGTTCCACAAAATCACCCTGACCTGATCCACCTTTTCGTCCGACATGTCGATCCCGATCGCACGCTTTGTGTCCCCCTTGTTGTCGCGATGGAACCCAAACGTCATTTTGCCAGCCAATCGGTTGGCCAAGACCTTCCACATCAACGGCACGGAATGACTCGATGGATGAATGAGCAGAACATGAGGTTGTTCCGGGTGCTACCAAACCCATCAGCCAGTATCCCATTCGTATCAAGCAAAACACTCACCTGCGCCAACCACGCATCAATTTCGTGCGTCTTCTTGATCTTCTCCACTTTCGCACCCGGTACCATACTTGTCGCATAATCCACCATATCCTTGGTCTCCCTCGCGCCCTGATACACCCTTCCAGCGCCCTTGGCGCCCTTCGGATACGCCTGTGACCGCACGCATCAGCCACACAATCTACCCGGAATCACGCACGCGCGACCCACCTTGATCGTCGGATACCCCTGCACACCCTCGGACGCACAGAACCGTTTGTTGGCTTCCTCGTCGCAGTCGACGTTGTAAAAAGGGATCAGCGGAGAGAGCGTCTCGGCGGCTCGGGACCATGCCGGCGCGGCCTGTTTGCAGTATCCACACCAGGGAGCGGAGAAGAGGACCATCTACTGGGTTTTAGATGATGAATCCTCAAGGTAAAGATCATGCACTTACAGCGAGATGCTACAGGTCCATCAGCACACAGACTGCACGACAACCAAGAAACGACTCACGCCATCGCCGAGCTCCTTCTTGAAATCCTTTGCGTGGAGATCCTTGACAGGTCCACTGCGGGGAAACAGGGCCGCCCATGCGGACTGTGCCGCCAGCAGAGCGATAGCGAGTGTCTTGGCTGAGTGCATGTCGATGTGGTCGCTTCTATGCCCAGCATCGCCGTCGCCATCGCCATCCGTTCTCGACGTGGAATCTACCTCAACGGGCGTCGAGAATGACGAAGCACCGGCCAAGCGCGCAACGCGTCATCCGCGCCTTTTTATGGAATCGCTATACCATCTCGCCTACAATCCGGTCCATCCACTCCTTCACCACCCTCCGCAACGTCACATCCCATCCATCCTCCCGCCTCGCAATCGCCACTGGATCGAATAAGATCCCCTCCGCGCCTTCCCCCTGTACACCGCTGGATGGCCGTCTCAAAAGCGACAGCGACGGTTGCCGCGACCGTGCGCCCGAGTCCGTGCTCGACGTGAGGGGCAACGTCGGTTTCAGAACCACCGCTTGCACGGGAAAGACCAGCGGAAGGTTGTATCGCTTCTTGAGCGCACTGTGGATGACGACCTGATCAGCGTCCAGCCTGATACCTTACCGCCCAAACTTACGCGCCCCACGACCGCAGGTTTCCCGCACGGCGAAACGTCCAGTCCCGCGGCCTCCTTCCTGAATCCTCTTCCCCGCCGTCGGCCTGCCCATTCACGGCCACCGTGTCATGCACTTCTTCGTCCGGGATGAAACCCCACGAGCCGGTCGCATGGTTCAACACCGTATTGTAGGCGATAATGAGCAGGTATCCGTCACTGCCGAGCAGATATCAGGGCCGATGCGGGACTTTCTGTCACAAACTCACGAGATCCGATTGAGCACCACCGAGCCGAGATCATTTTCCTCATCGCACTGCAGGCTTTCCGCAAGCTTTGACGGAAGATTTGCCCGTAGAAATGCCAAAATACGCTCTATCCGCCACAAAGTCAGCCTCTCAAACGCACTTAGCCAGAACACTTACGATCTGGCATGTCTCGCCACCTTTCGGCAACCGCCCAATTCGGAAGCAAAGGCCCTTCCGCCTCGGTGTCCAATCCTGTCACCGGCGCGCCCTCCCCGCTTGCCTTGCCACCAAAGACATCCCCTTCCTCGTCCGGGTCCCCCTCTCGTAAACGCCAAACACGCCCCGTACTCTGCCGTCCAAATGTATCCTCCACCGCCTCCAAGTACTCCTCCACCACGTCTCTCTCCTTCCGCACGTCTTCGAGCATCACGTCCTTGCGATACACCCATCCTTCCTCGCCAACCGCCAGCCGCTCATACCAGCTCGTCTTTCCGTCACCCTCGCCCAGCGCAGCAGCGTCGCCGAATCGTTCCGAAAACAGCCAGAGGTTTTCCGCGTCGGGGTCCTCGGTATCGGGCTCGACGAGTCGTCCAGGCGTCGTTGTATCCCCAGCATCGTCTGACGCTTCGGGTAGATCCTCTTCCGCTTCCACAGAGGCATCCCCCTTCTCTTCAACCCTGAACCTTTCCTCAAGTCCACGAAGGGCCACCAAGACATCCAATGCGCACCTCCTCAGCCCGCCCAACGGATCCGCCTTCTCGGTGTTTCCCCTACTCCCCATTCCTCCACTCGCCGTCCCCGAAACAACCCTGCTCACGACAGCAGGCCTCGAAGGCGTCGATATCGTGGACGGCCTTCCCTTCCCGACCACACTACTGGACTCAAGATACCCCTCGCGCTGAGCCAAAGCCGCCAAAGGCACAGCCAACGACCACGCCCTCACGGCGCGCACTGCATCCACCGTCACCCGCAACAACTCCAACACGGTCACCCGCCTCTGCCACAACTCATCCCCATGATCGATCCCCCACACACGCTCCATCCGCCTCAGTGTCATGAAGGCATCGGACCGTAGCGTCGGGAGATCGACTTTGGGCGTCTCGAAGAGCGGGTAGGGTGGTTTCGCGACGGTGGCAGGAGCGAAAGGCACGTCTGGATCGGCGTTTCCTGGGTCTTCCTCGATTGATGAAGCCGGGGTTGGGCTCGATACTAGGCTTAACTTCGGAGTTGTACCTCTGCACAGACCATCAGCACTGAGCCTTGTACAGGTAGACAGACCCACTCATTCTCCGCCATCTCGAACTTCATCTACCCACACGTCAGCAGCCCGCCCTTTCCTTACCGACTGCAACTCACAAAATGCCTTTGCAGATGCTGTATGCTTCCCAGCATATGCACACTCTGCCGCTTATCCGCGCTCCTCGCGAATCGCTTCATCTGCTGATGCCGTGCCGACATGGCGCCATGATGCGATGGTGACGGCGTGCGATCCGCATTCCGCTGACGGGGCGCGAGATTGCGCGGCGCCGGCGACGAGGTAAACGCGAATGGGGGTGTTGGTGCGGTGGACGCCGGTGAATGGGCATCCTGCTGGGCGCGGTCCATGCCGACTACTTGTACGCTGTCCGCACTCGTTCGCTCAGGAAAAAGCGATCCGGTGCGATCCCGCTTTCTGCACGCTCGCTCGAGCGGTCCCACCTGTCTCACTCTGCACGCGGTTTGCATCCGAAAGTCGCGTCGATCCCTCCCCTCGCAGTCGCCGTCAGGCTCAGCCCAGAGTCCTATAGCTACAACCATCGCTACTTCTCCACAGGCCGCGGCGGAACCGGCGGCGCTCCCTTGCCCTTCTCCTCCTCCTCTCCGGGCTTCTTGATCGAAACAAACGCCTATAATCCGAACATAAGCGACATCCCCACTCCTGCCTTCGCGCGCAGAACTCACCTCGCCCATCAGCCGCAACGCCGTCGCACGCAGCGCCCGCGTGTTCGCATTCGCATCCTTGTCATTCAGCACCTCATCACACACACTGCGGATCACGCTCTCCACTTCGAGTTTGGCGCCCTGTAACCTGGAGCGTTAGCCCCGAACAATACACGCAAACTTCGCAGAACCTGCCTTCCAGATAACCCGGACGCCCTGTTCCGCCGCTTGTTCCTCGAGCTTCTTGACATGTTCCGCCGAAAGGCCCGACTGCTCAGCGTCTTGTAGCTTTTGGAATACCGATTTCAACTCGATTGCTGCGAGAGCACATTGTGTCAGACAAGCAGGTCGCAGATTTTTGTGGGCACATACCAGCACGCAGTGTCGACACGCTATTCGGTAAGGGTCAGCTAAACCCCAACTCATCCACCATATCACTCACGTATCACCGATCAAATTGAAATTCTGCTTGGCGCCGTGAAACCATCCTAGACAGCGAAATCAGGCTTGACCTCACATGGATTGCGCAGTCCACCTACCTAATGGCGCAAACGAATTCGACGCTTCGAAATGCCTACATCGTCGTCCAGCTCAAGTAATCCCGCCGAGTTCTCGACTTACTCGCTCTTGGATATGTATGTCCGTCCAATAGCCTGTAACAGTTCGTGTCCATAATTCTCGTGAGATAGTTCCCTACGCAAATCAGCATCATACCGCAATCCACAACGTCGAACCTATGCTCACTCGGCTTCTATACGGCAAATCTCCTGCTCCCGCCGTCAGCGACCGTTCCCTTCGCCTTTCACTTGAACGCACCTTGAATGACTCGGTCACAGCCCGATCATCCTCCCCTCTCGCACTCTCCGTATAAATCGACAACTTGTTGATCAAATTCCGCTTCAACTTGTCCACCCGCTCCTTGCGTGCCGCCGCCTTTCGATCCGCCAGCGCCTTCTGCCGCTGCTGTCGTCGCGCGATAAGCTCGGGCGTCAGCACGGGCTGACCGCCGGGACCCATCTGCAACGGTTTCCCCGCCGCCTGAGCCTGCGAGATAAACTACCGCCATCCGCCTCGTCAGGACCGTTTCCCGCTCTCCCAAAGCCTCGAACAAACCCACCTGAGCCATCTCCGTCTGTTGCTCCTGCTCATTCTCCAACGCGTCCTTCATATCCTTGCCGATCGATATCGTCCCAATCCAGTCCTGGAACCGCTCGCCGCCAAACATCGTCCCGAACACCACTTCCGGATCCTGGAATCCGCCAGCGGGCTCGACGCCGCCGCCGCCCTTTTTCTGGCCTTGCTTGTTGTATATCATGCGAAGGTTGGGGTCGGAGAGGACCTGGAAGGTTGTCATCAACAATGCTAAAATACGAGATCGGAGGCACGCACTTGATATGCTATACTGAGTTGCTTGAACTATATGGTGATCGAGTCAGCAAAATCATTGGACCCCATTCCAAGACTCACATTCTCTTCGGCATCGGGATTCCCGCGATTCTGCGAAAAGATTCAGTCCAGCCCTCCGTTGCATTACGCTCCAAAATTCACCTTGTCAGGATGCAACTTGATAGCCATACGTCGATACGCCTTCCGAATCGTTTCCTGATCCGCTGTGACCTCGACTCCCAAAATCTCGTAGTACTCCGTCTCCACCGGATCCAAGTCCGTGCCCATCCCCCTCCTCTTTGACCCCGACGCCGACGCCGCACCCACACCTTCCCCTCCTGAATATCCAGATCCCGTCCCGGCCTGGGGAATATACGCAAAGACGTACTTGCATTCCACACATCGGATCTGCAGTTGTCCGGAATACGAATGCGGCCTGTCGAACGAGATTTCGGCGCGACAGCTTGGACATTGCGCTGGTGTGCCGCGTCGCCGTGAGTCGACGATGGTTGGTTGTGCCATGCTGCTGGGAAGCCTGCGAGGCAGGTTGACTGACGATGACTAGATTCGCGGTAAACGCTGCGTACGGAACTCGTTTCGTCATGCATCTAAGGAAATGCAGGGAATGATACCGAGGAGACTGCGGATGCAAAAAGCCAGAGGGAGCTCGCAGCAGGTCATGAATGGCATCATATGGCAATCGGTAGCAGTGTCCGTCGAGGGCGAGTTGGCCCCGTGCAAGGTCAAGTCGGAGTGTCGCTTGAGCGGTGTCGGTGCGTGATGCCATCCGAACGGAAGCACTGGCGTAATCGGTCAATGCGTAGTTCGACTCGCTTTCAGGCAAGAACGTACCATTCGAATCAATTCATGCCGCTGCTCAAACTCCTCCGGTAGCCTTTCCAACCCCGCCTCTGGCAGCCCGTTGATCGTGATCGGCTTTCCCTTGGTGACAATCGGCCAATGATCCGCCCACTCCACCGGCGCCCAGAACGTCTCTCGGCCCAACTGCGAATTCTGCGATCCTCGGGGGATTGAGGACGCACGGCGTGGAAGGCGGCCGACCACTCGTCGCCCGTAGCGCCGCGGCAGAGATCCACATGTCCCGCCAGCTGGACCTCGGGATGATCGTTGTTGAACACCATCGGGTTGATGCCCTTGGGTTCGACTTTCAAAGGGCCGAGTGGACCGCCTTTGGACCGATAGATCCTGGGGAACAGACAATGTCAGTAAACGCACAGTCAGACGGCGCGGTATGTTGACTGACCATTGTTGATGGCAGCTCTGTTGCGCCGATAGCGACATGTAGGTACCACCAACCATTCTCCTGAAAAATATGCGGTCCCTCGCTGACCCCGTTCCCGACGCTGCTCCAGCAATTGACGACATCGTGTGTCAAGCTTCGGCCGGTTTTGGAATTCAAATTGATGTGCGACGACAACGATGGGATGACCCGTCTTGTCCCCGAGGATCTTGGAATCCGTCATAAAGTCGGCAGAGTTTGCCGTCCTTGTCCAAACAGAGCTGAAAAGTTGGCAATGAATGAGTGCATTGATAAGGGAGGGGCCACGCAGATAACGTACGTCCTGGTCAATGCCGGCATTGTCGAGCCAGAAAGGGTCGCTGAAGCTGTCCTTCTTGTAGATATCTTCTGAATCTTCTGATGACGCGCTCAGTTTGATCCCTTGTTCTCAGTCGTACTTGGTGCCTATTATGCTGTCTCTTCAAAAGCTGGGTTCGGGGGCAAGATTGGTAAGTCCATATTGGTCTCGCTGCCTTCCTGCCCATTGAATATGTATTTGCTTCAGGATTCTTCTTTGCCCGCTTCTCTGTATTCTGGATTGCCTTGATCTAATCGTTCTGCCCAGAGGTCAGCGTCGCTTCGCCGATTGCCAGGAATAATGGCTCATGGTTCCGTTCCCTCAGACCAAAGGCCGAACTTTCAACGCGATTGACGGGTTGTTCGAGAACCCCGTTCCCGCTTGGAAGTCTGCTTCTTATTTCAAGGAGAGGGACGCACGCGCCGCACTCCAGGCTACAGGCGAGATGGAGTAGAAGTCTCGTTCGAGTAAGCTAATCAGACCACAGGCGATTGGTAAAACTATCGAATCGGTGATGCTGGGACTCGAACCTTGGCGATGACTGTAGTAATAAAGGGCAAATGATGATTATTGTATTCCGAGACCCACCGATTGCCTGAAGGCAAGAAAGGATCTTTACTTGGCTTGTCCCATTCATAGTCTGATATGCAGGAGGGACGCCTATCGATATCTGATAGGACAACCGTACAATCTCATCTTCCGCTTCGTGCAGGCTGGCGGCCGATTGTCCGAAGCCTGAAAGGCGCTCCGAGATACCACACAACATTTATGAGACCTGGGAAGGACTTGGAATAAAACGTTTGCGCCGATGCCATGCACACAACTACATGAACCAAAGCCGGACTCGATATCATCTAAGACGACGCATACAAGACCAATCATGCCGCGCGTTACCGACCGCGCAACGACGCAACGGCCTAGGCCATATTGCTATCCCCGCACCCGAGCGCCGTCCGGTCTCTCTACAGCGCAACTTAGGCCGCCCGGGTCTGTCGGTACTCAGCCTCGGCCGCGACGGCCGTCTCTTCAATCTCGCCCTGAATAGCCTGCAAGCACATGAGCATCAGAGCGCGCCCTCCACTTTTTCAATGCCATGTCCAGGGGGGGGGGCGGGGGGGGGGGGGTTGTACTCACGGAAAGCGTCTCGGCGGCAGTGCTAAAGTAGATCAGCTGCGCTTTCACCAATGACGAGAGATTCTTCAACGGTTCCGGCTGCGCGCGATAAAAGTGCCGTCAGTCTATACGCTTTTCTTTTGCCTAACGTCGTCCCGGCCAGCGACTCACGTTCTCCAGGACAGCCTTCATCAGTCCGATCGCGGTCTCGGTCATCTGCACGAGCTTGTCCTCGGCCTCTTCGACCTGCAGCCTCGCCTGTTCCTGTGTCTTGGCATTGGCGGTCTTCAACCTGCCCCGAGCGCCCGTCATCAGCCTGACCGTCCTCCTGTAAGAAACAGAACTCACGCGGCCCTCGCGGTATCCAACTCGAGTCGAGCGGCCTTGACGTTTGCGCGCGCCTTGTTGGCGAGCGCGATTGAGGACGAGAGCGTCGCCTGCCAGGGCGTGATGAACTGATCGACAATGATCTCATCCTGCTGCAACCTGGCGTCCCCAACCTATC
Source organism: Naganishia sp. PG3902-1 (assembly GCA_023628075.1). Taxonomy (NCBI): domain Eukaryota; kingdom Fungi; phylum Basidiomycota; class Tremellomycetes; order Filobasidiales; family Filobasidiaceae; genus Naganishia; species Naganishia sp. PG3902-1. The sequence goes on from JAMALH010000009.1 coordinate 661,632, forward strand.
CCATTCAATCAGCTTCACGACAAGATCTCCATGAAGCGAAAAGAAAAGAAACCGCACCTTCTCCATCGCCGTTGCATACGTCTCCAAAGCCTTGCCAAGCCTCTCCCCCGTGCCGACATGCTGCGCGCCCTGCCTCGCCGCGCGGCTCAACGCATGCGGCAACGTCTTGGGCGGAACGGGCTCATGGCTCGCGGCTTGCGCCGGCGCAATCGGAAACGGCAAGTTGGCGTTCTATTGACGGACGCCATGCAGAAAGATCAGCATGACATCAGGCGAGATTACTCCAAGGGGCTCACCTTGAGGTTGTTGTGCGCAAAGTTGGTCCAGCCGGTGGAGACCTGGTGGGTCAACTCGCCAAACGATTCCGTGATCTGGGTGGGATAGTCGTACTACGCCCCTGCGTCAGCCATGATCCACCTCCCGTATGCATACGTCAGCCTCACCGATTCCGTTTCGTGGACCTTGGTGATCCTGCGACAGCACGGATAAGCAATCAATCGACAACAATGTTTGAAAACGCGGAAAGAACTCACTTCAACAGCCCCTTGTGCACATTGTACAGCGCATCAACCCTATTCTCCAAGGCTTTGTACTCTTCGGGAAGCCTAAGAATAACCCATCAATCCAAACCCTCATCATCACGTCGACCGGACATACTCGGTCACATCATTCGGATCGACCTGCCCCAGCCTTTCCCGCGTGCTCTGAACGGTACTCTTGAATCCCTTGGTCAGCCCGGCGACGTCGACCGAGTTGAGGGAGCTGTTGAGTGCGCCTGTGAGGTGTTTGAAGTTGAATGCCTGCATGATGGAATGAGCGAGAGACGGGAAAGGGAAGCGGATGCGGTCAATGAATGATGGACGCTGTTGACATGCCCCGTGGTCGCCAGCACCGCGCGATTTGCTTCCGAGATTACCTCTTCGCCTGGGACAATCCGTGCAGGACCAGGACCGTCGACACACCATACAAAGGTGGGTGTCATGCATAGCACCTTTTTGAGCGATTTTTTGAGTTCCGTCGATGTCATTATAGCACTTTTTTTCGTTATTTCGGCTCAACGTCGGGTACATCTATAGCACCTTTCCTGCGCGACTTGGATGTCCAGCGGGAAAAGGCGGCGGCCGAAATGAGGAAGAGATGCTTGAACTTCAACGGGGAAGCCTGAGCTTTGACATTTGTAGGCCGCAGCAGCCTGCGCGGTCTAGGTCAGATTTCGAGCGGTACAAGCGGCACAGACAACCTGATTGCGCTCCCTGCTGCCGCTGGCGGCACGGCACTTCCCTCGCAAAGTAATGGAGTTCAGCACTTGGGGCGATCAGCTGGATCCCTCCGCGAACCTCCGAATTCCGGACACTTACCGAAACGCCGACACCGAGTTCCTCGATCTACCGCTCGCCGTGCAAAGCATCTACCTGGCATCTGTCAAGATTCCCAAGCAATCCCCTCGTCCCGGACCTCCTCCGAGCTCTCTGGTGGCGGAACTGTTAGCATTTCCGGAAGCGACTACGACGGACACGACCACCAAGTATGCCTTCTCGGATAAAGGGCCGCAAGCGGACCGGCCCTTGTTTACGATTCCGTCTGCATCTGTCCTACAGGAATTGTTGCTCGCAAGGGCCTCGGAGTGGACCGCTGGGAAGATATCGGTGTTGGTAGTCACCGATCGGACGAAAGCCTCAAGGTATCCGCTGTGGGCCCTTGAGATGTGGCTCCAGGTCCACGAGCTGGAGGAGGCAAGAACTTCTTGGAAGGAGGCGTTGCGCTTTGTCAGTAAGGTTGTCGTGGCGCAAGAAGATACCGAGCGCTCTGGATACCTTGCGGAGGCACAGGATGTCTTGTCGGGCTGCTCAAGGAATGAAAGTCTTTTTCGCACGAAGGTTAACTCTGTAAAGGGACTAACAGCGTAGAAGCTGTTGCGCAGGGCCAACACGCCCCTCTTGCCGCCCTGCTCACCATGTTCGC